>CM029640.1:19623913-20823913 GCA_017311315.1 Dendrocalamus latiflorus
AATCCTATACAACACTTGGTAGTAATGCCTCTTGAATTAACACATTCTATTTTTTGCAGTGCCACCAGCAGCAACCGGGCAACACGTGTGGATTCTATATTTGCCACCATAAGAAACTACTACTCGGTTCCTCGAAGATCATCAATTCTAAGGTTTGTCAATCTTCCCATAATTATTTCATATTTATCAGGTTATATATGTACGCACATTGATATTCCTATCGACAGGCTGCGCCCATCTCTATAACTGCATTACAACAGCCCTGCTTTTCTGGTTTTTATAAGGGACGCTGCTCGTGCGTTAGTGCGACTGCGCTACCACCCAGTGAAAGCATCTAGGCCCCTAAAAATATTGGTTTTGGTAATTAATGACATTATGTGATCATGGGACTAATTTATGTCTTAAGTGTTTGAAAGGATTAGTCTCAAAGGCAAAGAAAGAGGCTCACAAAAAGTTTTTACAAGATTCAAAAGGTTCCAAGATGACAAGGTAAATAGTTTAGGGCTCTTTTATTTTTACCGGTCTTAGGAGAAAGGGTGGAAGACCGGATTATAGGTTAGATGCCGTACTATTAAGAGGGATCATGGTTAATTGCTTGATCTTATGCTTATGTGCCTTATGGATCAATTTAGGATCATGCATACACTTAGAAATAAAATTGAATTAAAACTATGCATTGTCAGAAATTTCGGAAGTACCGGCGTTCAAAGACCAGAACTTCCGATCGGCCGGAAGTTCCGGCCTCCCGAGCGAAACTTTTTTCCAGAGAGCGACCGGAATTAAACTTAGCCTCTCGAAAATCGGAAGTACCGCTGATTGAACGGCAGAACTTCCGCTAGGCCGAAAGTTCCGAAAAACGGAAGTTCCGATAATTGTGAGCGGAACGTTTTTTCCAGAGAGCATCCACTGTAAAACTTCAACCCGCTGATATCGGAAGTTCCGGGCATAAATCAGAGCTTCCGAAAATCCGGAAGTACCGCATTTTCAACGGTGGAAGTACCGCATTTAATGTTAACGGATACTTCTGACTCTCTGACATAGCCATTCTGACCCCTCTGCAGAAATCCGGAAGTACCGCCCCCAACACGGCGGAACATCTGATTTCCCTGAAAATTCAGGATTGTTTATTGCAATGGCTAATCGAGTTTGGTGGGGTATAAATTCGACCCCACCAGCACAAGGACATGTGGTTGAACCATTATTGAGCATCCTTGAGCATAGAGCAACCTCTTACACCTCATTTCATCACTTGTGCATTCAATTGAGGTAGTTGAGTGTTTTGAGCGAATTCAAGTTTATTTCATCCGTAGATTGATCCATTGGCACTTGAGTGTGATCAAGCCCGCTGTGATTCATTACTCTTGGTTTTGCCGACACCTAGACGGCTTGGCGGGAGAGTTCGGTGATCTTCTCAAGGAGGTTGTGAGAAGGCCCGACAAGATTATGAAGGCTTGGAGCTTGCCTACCTGGAGAGGGAAAGGGCTACCGCTAGTAATCGAGGTGATTTAGCTCAATTCGTGGAGCCGGTCCGATTTGTTCGGGCTTACCTCAACGTGGACTAGGGGAGACCGGCAAGTCTCCGAACACCACGGTAAAAAGTGATCGTGTCAATTGTGGTTTGCTCTCTTGTACTTCTTTTATATTCGAGCAATTTATTTCATTAGAACCATTTGATTGCTTGTGTGTTAGAGTAACAAACTTTGATCTAGACTAGAATTGTACTTGCTCTTAGGATAATTCATATTGTGCTAGTGATCACTTGAGCCATATTAACTTGTTTTAGTCAACACTTAGTTAACTTGCTTTAGACAATTTGTTAAGTCATAATTGTTAGCATAAATTAGAAGAAAAATTTTAAACCGCCTATTCACCCCCCTCTAGTCGGCCTCCTCGATCTTACACCCAGCACCTCCAACTCCACTGTCATCGTGGCAGCTGCTCTGCTTCTTTGTAAGCTCCAACGCCTCCACCTCCTCCCTTGTCCGAGCTCCACCGAGGCCGATCCCGCCCAACCTAATATTCAGCTGCTCCTCATGTTGTGCCACCCACTGTCCTCCTCCGAACCCATGGCCAACGGTGCCACTGCTGTCTCACCGCACCACCACCACTATCTCCCACCACCAGGCCACCTCTCCCTCCCCCCTCTACAATCAGGTAGCATGGTGAACCTTTCTCCTAATATGGAAAACCCTAAATCTCAGCTGGTGAAGATGTGATGGAGAGGAAGAAGAAGGGATGGAGAGAGACATGAGGTATAAGAAAGGAGGGAGCGAAAGGCGAGGTAGGAAGAGGTGGGTTGCGTAGGGTAGCGCGTTCCTCCTAACTAGTGTGTAGGAACACGGAAGGGTTTTCCTTTTATAAAGTGCTTGAATAGGCCTGACACTAGGGTGTAAACGAGTCGAGCTCGAGCGAGCCTAGAGTTAGACTCCAGCTCGGCTCGAAAAAGCTCGGCAATCACACATTAACCTAATACATTCTACAAAATCTTGGGTAAACCTCGAGTAAGCTCGAGCTCGGCAACTACACATTAACAAAATACCTTCTACAAAAGCTCAACTAAAACTCAAGCTTGGCTTGAAAAAACTTGGCAACTAGACTTTTGCATTGTAAGGAGCATGTACGGGATAGTTGGGACGGGATAAGTCGGGCCATAAACACTATTAAAGCCCAAAGCTCGGTAGGCTTGCAAGCTTGGTTCCAAGCTCGAGATTGACTCATTCTATACTCGAGAACGAGTCAAGCTCGAGTTTTTTTCCAGCCCTATGTGACACCCACTTCGTTGTGGTTTCCCCAGGGAATGGACAAGAATGATTTCACGAAGAATAAATTTGCCGACACATTTTTATGTGTGTTTGTGTGTGTTTTCTATTTGGTGGCAGAAACTGGAACCTTGAAGGTTAGTGGTATGGACAGTAATAGGCCCATTCCCACCCTTTTTCTTGCCCTGTTCTTCCAGAAAATTCATTCTCTGAGTATTTTCTAATCCTAATGTTTGGAATATATTTTTTCAGCAAGAAATATTTGCAATATACTTAACAAGCATTAATACACATATTCCATTTTAGTACGGCGTGATGGGTTGGTTCACGGAGGGGCCTAAAAACAACCATATTACAAAATCTTGATGGGGATTTAGATTTTCCGAAGTTGGTTGGAACCAACTATTCTCATCAGTTTCTTGAACCATAGTGGACAGAGTTTTAGCTCTTCAAGTATTTGTTAGTGATATGACCTAGAGGGAATCATGAAGATTATTGTATCACTTCTATATTTATGATCTTTTGAATAATATGTTATTCTATCACTTAAATAAATGCCTTTCGTATTGATCAACAAGTAGTAACTTGTATCACATCTATGTTTATGATCATTTGAATAATATGTTTTGACGCTATTCTAAATTATCCCTGATCTTACATCATTTTGTGGGACAATTATGATTTACAGATCAGCACATATATTGATTGATAATCATATTTCATGGATCATGGATATAGGATATCCAATCAATAATGTGAACACATGTTAAAGAACATGATGTTGGATTGACTCACTACGAGATACTGTGGGAATTGTTATATTCTTAAGTATCATCAATTGGTCTCATGCATAGTGTGTATGAAGGATGCTTAGACCTGATATCGTCATTGTTTCCTACATATGTAATAGTTTACTTAGAAGTTACTAAACACTACTCCGTGACTGGGTGGTCATAAAGGTAGCTTTGGGTTTACTATAAAATATGCGAAGGAATATGAGCGATCAAGACGAAATTCACCCCTCCTATATAACAGGAGAGATATATCTGGACCTCTTGATGTGGTTGGATTAAGGAAGTACATAGCCATGCCAAATGTGGTTGAGGAGTCAATCATAACTGAGTAATCCACTGCAGGTTCGAGTAAAGAATCGAGCTATCATAGGATGCCACGCTTCTCGCCTTAAGTTCAATCTAGTATCATGAGGCAAAGGAATCAGTACATAAGCACTATATAGGTTTGTCCGATATGATCTTTATGTATGTTTGGAAGTTGTTATACCTTCTTAGGCACCGTTATCGACTTATAGACCTGAAAGAAGTTTTCGGCCCATAGCCAAATATATATGAACCTATAGGGTTACACACTTAATGGGCTTGAACAATAAGGATTCAGATGATAGTCTCCAAGTGGGATGTAATCTCTATTCATATTGGATAAGGATCTGATTAGAACCTATATAAGGAGAGGTGTGGGGGCTAAGAGACGCATCTCGAAATACACCCGTCAAAACCCTAGCCGCCACCTTTCATAACCCCTACTGTGCGTGTTGGTGCTAGCACGCTGACGCACGGTGTTCCATCCCTAGACATGTGGACCTTGGTAGAGGTGCTGCTGTGACTGTGGACGATCGCGAGGAGGAGACGGTTCGCCGTAGGACAATCGACTACTACCACTACACCGATGTACTCTTCGTTGAATCGGCTGCTTCAACTCTACTTCCGCTGCACTATACATCTAGTGATAATGATCCATGATCTTTTACTCACATTGCTTCCTATTTTATGCGATAGAAAATTTTAATCTGCGTTAGTATAGCCTACCCGTATCCCAAAATTATTCCCTCGTTTCTTTTGTTAGACATATTTGGTGTAGACTAAAGGACCAAAGACCAAAGAAAATATACCAAAATACCCCTGAACAAGGAAACAATTGGTATCTTAGACCATACATGCTCGCATACATGCAAAAGGCTGAATGTGTGTTTGGTTGCATGGCTCCCCCTATCTTGGCCTAGGAGTGAAAAACGAATTGGGTACAGATCGGATAGTGTCCAAACCACATTTATATTAATATTTGTAAATGAATTCGAATGTTCTCAAATACGAATCGAATATTGTAACGAATATGAATTCGAATTGAATATTGTAACAAATATGAATTCGAATCGAATATCTACTCAATTTGGTCGGATCCGGATATCCTCATAACTTATGTAGTGTGAAACATTAATGGTATTTTACCCTCGAACAATCATGCTTAATCATTCTAATTCATTTATTTCACCTAAAGAACACGGATTTACATTCAATTAAAAAACTTATCCAACTAATTAGCTGTATTGTAATAAAAATATGAATATTTCTTCATCAAATACGGATCCGGATAGTCTGGACAAAATAATATTTTAGATAGTAAAAATCAATACCATATTCGCATCCATATTTTTTATGTGGATGCGAATTCGAATACAAATACGAATAGAATAGAAATTGTTGATCGGATGGAAAAATCTATACCATATTCGCATCATATCAAATACAACAACCGAATAATATGGATAATTCGTATCCACTTTTCACCCCTAGCCCGCCTATATGCCCCACCTTGCTAGCTTTGGCCATGCTGAAGGATGCAAGATGATGAGCTTGTTTTGTTGCATGATGCACTGCTCCCCCCGTGCTGGCTAGAGAGGTCGGGCTGGCTTGCTGGAGCCGAGAGGACAACGCTGAGTATAGGCAGGGTGGCCGGAACAGAGACCAGCGGTACAAAGGCCGAGCGGTGGTCGGCCGAGCTGGAGCTGGAGCCGGGCTAGAGGGGGCAGCGGCCTGGGGGTCGAGCCGTCGGCCGATGTAGGGAGCCCGAGCAGGGGAGCCAGAGGAGCCAGCAGGAATCTCGGAGACTAGCACAGATTGGAAAAATTAGGATAGCAGGATGCCAATAATAACAATAAGAGAACACACAAGAGAAGGGCTATGGATCTATGCCAAAACCGTGTAAAATTTTGATGCATTACAAGTTTCCAATCACAGAAAGCTTCAAATTTTTTAGCCCAAACAAGGGAGTGAAAGCTAGAACAAATGCTTTATGCACAAAGCAGATTGATTCCTTGGCCTCTGAAGTCTAAACTTAATCTTTTTGTCCTTCAAAATCAAGAAACCAACCAAACCACATATCAACTGAGCCGAGCTCTCTCAATTCCTCCCACCCTCGGACATGGTTGTGGGTTCAAGGAGGAAGCACGCTACTACCACAGTCGACGCTGTCGGCCGGAGAGGGGCCACGGTGGCGAGGTGTGCTAGGCGAGAGGCTGTCACGGCAAGGCGGTGGAGGGCGAGGGAGGCAACCCTGGCGGCAGCGCACTGCATGGTCGTCGGCGCGAGGAAGAAAGAAAATAGAGGTGGAGTGAGTGGCCTGGGACGCACCGGCCGAACAGGAAAAGACGAGGAGAGAAGAGAGAGAGAGAGAGAGAGAGAGAGAGAGAGAGAGAGAGAAAGGAAATAAGAGGAATATCTATTGTGGATGAAGATATTTATGCTCATTTAAATTTATAACTGTTTTGTCAAAATAAATTATTTATGTGTTTTCATTTATTTTGGATGTACAGGTTAGGATGCTTTCTTGTTCCGATTAATATTCTTGATCGTATTCATTTTGATTCGTATTCGCTTCGTATATAATATATATATATATATAATATATATTATATATATATATATATAATATATATATATATATATATATATATATATATATATATATATATATATATATTCAATATTATTCATATTTATATTCGTATTCGAGTTATTCATATTCACATCTGCATCTGAAAAAAATATAGAAACAAATATAATAGAAATATTATCTGTCTGTATTTAATCATTTGCACCTCTACTGTTAACGCTGCCTGCCTACATGGAACAGTCCTAGCTCGTGAGCGAAGGGGGAAAAGCGTGTTTCCCTCGAACCAGGCAACCAAACACGGCGTTCGATGCATCCCTCATGCGAGCCAATTGCGATGGGTGCACCAAACACGCCCTAAAAGGACGACTGTCCAATTCATTTGGCGCATACAACCACAGATATTACTTGCAACGTGCTGCCCAAGGGCATCTGCATGCAATAGGGCTATGGAGGTCGGGATTTAAACAGATTACCAGTGGCACAGCCTCCTGAAATACAAACAAGGTCACCTTCGCTGTCATTCTCAATGACCACGGGTGATGGAAGTTTGGTTTTGAAATTTTTTAGTTTTTTTAGAATCACTGTTAGGGGTTAAGCGAAGGTCACCTCCGCTGTCATTCTCAATGACCACGCGTGATGGAAGTTTGGTTTTAAAGCTTTTCAATTTTTTTAGAATCGTTGTTAGAGCAAGTACAATAGTATAGCCAACTAGTGGCTATAACACTTATCTATTTCATCTGTAGCCTTCAAAAAAATAGCTCATACAATAAGATAGCTATTACAATAACTATTTGGCCCCACATGTAAGAGAGTGAAATGCATATTTTTACGTGCTATAGCTAGCTGTAATTTAGTAGCTAGCTTCCTTCTCTCTCTTCCTTCTCTCTCTGCCACGTAAGATTTTGTTGATATTATATTTGCTATAGCCTGCTGACTAAGCCTTATTGTACCTGCTCTTAGGAGTTAAGTGGTTTGACCGATCTGATAACGGTGGTCTAACCAGCCTAGAGTTAGCGGTTTGACTAGCGGCTATGGAACGATCAGACCGGCTATGTGGCCTTTTGAAAAAATAGACACCAAACACTTGTATATGTGTTTGATGATGTCTTTGCACTTGGTGTCACTCAATTTTGAGTTCTAAACTGAAACTAGATAGAGAATAATCGAAATTTTAGAGATAGTGTTTTCCACAGAATGGACACCAAACACTTATGGCCTATGGTCAACAGTCTGACCGGTGTTGGGCCAACGGTCAGATCTGTGCCCTATTACCAGGAGGTTTTTAATCGGTTTGTGACGGTCTGACTAACCGTTGGTTGGAGGTCAGGTCGGCCTCTGGGAATTTGAATGAGTTGAGTTGGTTTCGGTTGTGTTAGTCATTACGAGAGTATATGCAGATGTTAGTTATAGCGAGAGTCCATACATTGTGGGAATCTTGACGTGGGTGTCATGTGGTGCATGTTTGCATCCACTACATTGATGAGAGTTAAATGCATATCACTTGTTCTTGGAGTAATTGCTTGTTCTTTGATAGGCAGGACACTTGATGATTGTTGCGGTCAACGGTAATACCAAGGTTAGGGGAGGTGCCCTAAGGTCATGGCGTGTTGCGTAAGCCCGAGTGAAGCATCATCTCAAGCAGAGAAGCATAGGAGGAACATATGGATGTATGCATATGGTGTGCCATTGGACTTAAGTGTTTCAAGTGTGACTGTTCTCATAGTAGACGTACGATTTTGATGGCAAGTCATTGGGTATCACGGATTTCGTGTGGTGGTTGGTTCAAAGAGAAGTACCATGAAGGCTGGTAGGTGGCAATTAAGAAAATTATCCGATACCAGATGGAGAGGCGGTTTGTAAAACCACGGTGGTGGCCTAAGGTGGTTTAAGTCACATTTTGAAGGATGGAACATCTTATCAGGCTGTTGGAGCTATGTACTTTCTATAGAAAGTTTTTGTGATTGCTCAATTTTCCTCAAGAGATGGTTGATTTTGGTGTTTTGATCATAAGGGTGTTTTGGGTTGAGTTCGTGTTGTGATCTAGCTTGCTATAACATATGAAAACACATCCGAGATCATCTAATTTATCAAGGATTCACGAGCAAGAGTATGTCGATATTTCTCTTTTTGCCCGATTTTGGTGTATATGGAGGATTTGTACCAAATTTTATCCTATTTGGATCATTAGTTTAAGAGAGTTGTTTTCCTTAGTCGAGAGCTATGTTGATTTTTAACTTCCGTTCAACAAGCGGTCCAATCATCCTGATCTGAGTAGTCTGGCCGATGTGACACCTACGGTCAGACCGACCGAGCTGTTCAATTGCCTCCTTGCCAGCGATCAGACCAGTGAGACTATTATCTTAGATGATCTTTGTGATCTTTGACTCTTGACTTTGAGATAGCTTGTAGGCTCAAATTTTCTGCTTTATCGTGTTGGTAATATCAAGAAGAAGATTTTGAGAAACCATTCACTCCTCTGACTAAGCATACCCAATCCTACAGCACCGTTCATAACTCAAACAAGGATTCCTATCCTGTCTTGCCATCCAAAGGAAGCTGACACGAATAGCAAGCATTTGAAAATAAGTCCCGCACTACGAGAAAATATGCTCTGGGGAACTTAGAATACAGCCGTCGCTGGCAATATATGAATGAAACATGGTCAAAACATGAGCACCCTGAATGTCAGTAACCTATCAGTATAATTATGCAGATAAACCCGAAGAAGAGTACTCCAAAAGTACTACAGCTTTAAAATTTAGAAATTGAGATAGATTTTAGGCTTCACTAGATCTTGTTCTCATGCCATCAGCATGCTCACCACTACCTTGGATTTCTTCTGTGTTCGCCTGTGTATCCACATCTGCATCCATATCTGGGTCTGCTTCTGTAGTTTTCCCTTCAGTAGTGGGAGGGGCATGGCTACTCCCAGTTCCACTGGTGAAATTGCTAGTTTCTGTCGCATTAGCCCCAGCGTGTTTCTCCATCATCCCAGACAGAGCTAACTTCGGAGACCACTCAAGTACGTCATCAATTATATTAGAAACCTTCTTTTGGTACCTATCAAAAGGGAAAGAAAAAGGTTACAGAACATGCAGTTGAATTTCACGGCGTTGATTACCACAGGTCCAGTCCCTGGCCAATATACTGTCAGAAACATTGTTTGTAAAAAATGTTTATAACTAATGCTCACGCAAGACGTGTCACCCCTTTTACGATTATTCGACAAATCCACAAACTGCTCTAATATCAACAGAAAAAAACTACACAGCCAACTCTTACCTTCGCAACCAACAATATGCATTAATAACAGCATATTTTTCCCATTTAACAGGAAATTTGCAGTTTTGCACATGACCTATAAGCGCATCAAAATTGGTATACTACAGCTCTACTTTTTGGCAACCTATATAGCACATCATAAATTTGGCATACTACAGCTCTCCTTTTTGGTGGATACACCGTTAGATAGCAATCAGCCAATAAAAATTGTGCTGCCTATCCATTAATTTCAAGGTAGGATATAGTGTCAGCTTCCTAGTAACATCAATTTAAGTTAAAACACAATGCCAATCCTTTGTTGTAAATAATACTGGGCAAACCGAAACATGATTGCTCTTATTTAAAACTAAGTGTGATTGCTCTTATTTGAAACTAAGTGTGCAGTGTGCGCTATCAAAATTAGAACTGCATGATCAATCTGCCAAAAAAAAAGGCAGTTGTGTCTGCAATTTTTTGCTAAATGCAGATGGGTCATGTTTGACAGAACGCCTCTATAACATGGTGTGGCTCTTAGGTGACACCATGAAATAAGAATATTTTACAGAAAACAAATTACCTGGCTCTAGCTGCTTCATCTGGAGCATGGTGCCTAAGCAGCAATATCACCAATACAGCTACGATAGCATAGAAAAGTCTTGACGTCCACTTTGGTCGCTCTCCTTCATCCTTCTCAGGCCAAAACCGAATGAGTTCTCTAAATGTTGTCTCCTCTGCATTTATATTGGGGAAGAACCACACACGTTTCCCAAGAAGAACCCATAAAATGCCGAAGATAGCAGCTCTTACTGCAATTCCATTGGAAATATATGCAATAAGGTGGTAAAGGCAAAAATTAAAAAATAAATATTTTGACAGAAAAAGAACATGTTCACAGAAAAAAAAAGAACATATATGTCTGTGAAAATAACAAAAACTAAATATTGAAACACATCATCTTTGCCAAGTTAGTGCAGTTAACAAACTAAGGGATGCAACATAAAGCAGTGTGATGACAGCAAATGCAGCATAAACATACAGCAACAGCAACAAAACTAGTACTATTACTAGCAGACTGGCAAATGACAGTGCACTAAGAGTATACATAAATATATCACTGAAACTCCATTACTCAAAACATTTCCTAGTCCCTAACATCCAACCGCATCTGAAGAGCACCAGATATGAAGACTTTTTAACTTCGCGTACATTTTCTTTAAAACAAAAACAACCCGAAGTGAGACAAGGTAACAACTAGGTTTGGAAAACTGCTAGGAACCTGTGAGTTACTAGATTTCTTGGGGTCTGTGGATGACCAGAAATACACAAAGTGGACCTGGGATGCTGCCGAGGTATACCGAGTTATGACGATACACACTGTTAACTGTCAACCTCACACAGTTCGCTTAAGGAAGTGCATTTCCCTTTAGGCATGTTTGGCAACAATTGGAATGAGAAATGGAAATTTAGAGATGAAAATTTATGTGCCCATAACTAGTTCATACTCATTATCATTAATTGAGTTAAAGTATAGGACCTAGGCATTAGATGGAACTTGAAAGGAACTACGTAGATTAAATTATGCTAGGCTAACTTATCTGGACCTATCTCTGTTATATCTGGCATTAGGTGGTGGGATTGGGCAAGGGAGTTCAACTTTTAGAACCAATCCCTCATTTTGCATACAGCTGGATTTGCACAGAGAATTTAAGCAAAGTTAGATATGGAAGACTAAATTACCAATCCTATTTAGAATTATCAGGGTGCCCTCAGGGAAGAGATTGTTGGGAGTTAGAGCCAAATTCCCATCCCCAAACACCCTACTAGTTCACATGCCCATGAACCAAACAAGGGATACCACCCAGTCCCACCAATTCCCATCAATGTAACACCTAGCAGGAAAGGATTTTTTTTTGGAAAAAAAGGAACCATACTATAGCTATTTTTTTGGCTGAAAATTGGCTGCCCAGTTTTTGGTCAATTTGAATTTGATGATTTGGGTAAAAGGCTTACCCAAATCATCAAATTCAAGTTGGTGAACAGCTTCAGAGACATTGGTATTGAATATTCCATAAGTAATGGCTAACATGATAAATTCAGAGTGAGAGAGAGTCTTACATAAAAGAAGGGATACAATGAACAATAAAGCTCCAGCACATGAGTACAGTACCACAATCTTGCATTGGTATGGGTAAACTGGAAACAAGCAGACTGCCAACGCAAAGAGAGGCCAAACAAATGAAAGAATTGTCTGCAACAAGGTCCGTCTTTTGAGAAACATCCAAGCAAAAAAACCATCATTTTCAGTGAACAATTGTTCCTGCAAGTACAAATCAAGCTGAGTTCAATAGAAGAACAGCCCCAGGAAGAAAATAATATCGTGATAACAACACATTCTTTAGCAGCCATTTTATTATAATGCAACACAAAAGTGAGAAATGCATTTGTTACGCATGACTACATGGCTAGAAATTCGCAAGGTACAGAAAGGTTTAGATTCAAAAGGCATGCAATGTACCAAATCAGCTGGTTAAGACTTGTATTGTTTCACCTCATACAATCGTTATCTTACATGAAAGTAAATGCCGCAACTGGAAAAGACAAAAGGTACTCTCTCCAGTCCAAAAAATGTCATTTTGGGATACGTGCAGTCAAAAATTCAAAACTTTTGCTATCGATATCTTTTTAAATATTTAGATTGGTTAACATGAAAATCATAGCTATAAATTTGTCTCGAAAAGTACTTTCATATTATTATAATTTTATTTACATTTATAAATATATTAAATAGAAATTAGTGGTCAAAGTTATGTTTTGGGGACCGTGTTGACATCCAAAACGACATGTTTTTATGATTGGAGGGAGTAATCATCCTCCAACTCATAAGAAAACAATTGCTTGACATCAAGACAACGATGATAATAATGCGATTGACATATAAATTAAATAAGGGTTACATAAACTTCATGAATAGTAAGTCATTAGAAACAAAATATTCAGGAGGCAATGCTAATCAGCATCATTAGACAAACCTCTAGGTTATATTATAAAATGCTCTTCATACGCAGCACATAGTACTTACATGATGTATCTCCAAATGGGCAGGCCATGATGATAATTTTTTCTTTCCTGGCCTGACAGTTTTCCAAACTCGATCACACCTCATTACAAGGTTCTTGCTCAGCAGTGTGTTAACAACGTCTTCCACTTCTAAATTTTTATCTGGCCCTAAAATTTCCGTAACTTCTGGATGATTCTTCATGAAGTTGGTAAAATCTTTTCCACGAAAATACTCAACACGGGTTTCTTGCATAATTGCCCATCTTGATTCCAGTTGCTTGTTATCCCTGACCTTCTCAGCGAACAATTGATAAACATCTTTCTTTGGAGCTGGCTTCTCCTATAAGATACAGCGGCATGTTATTTCATCACCTTTAGGGAAGAACATATCCAAAAAGTGTAACAGTTTACGATCATCCTTTGTTGTTACATACAATGTGATATGAGGAAGGTAAACTCAAATAGTTTTAGTTTGCTCTCAGGTTCAATCAATTTAAGATGAAGAAAATCAACTTTCGTGGCCACGGGTAAGCAAAATTCTATCCTATATGATGATCCACTCCTGGTGATATCCATTGCTAGTGGCAATATCAAGAAATTCCAAGTTGCAGTGAACAAGAAAAGTGGAAGCTCGCTTACAGGAGCACCACTTCCAAATTTTCTCCACAGGAGTAACGGCTCTAGCACACGAACTTTTCTCACTGTAAGCCACAAGGACCCTCCAAAAATATACCAAAATGCGCAGCAGAACAGCATCGGAACCAAATCTACAACCCACGTACGACGAAACGAAGCAGAGCAATCGAGCTGAACCTGGGGGCCAGCACGGGAGGAGCGGGAGAACGGGGCCTTTTTCCCCTTGTCCTTCTCCGCCGCCTTTGCCGCCGTCGCCTTGGCTCCCTTCCCCGCCATCTCCTCCGCCCCGCCCCGCTCCGCTCGAGCGACGGCGAAACCCTAACCCCGAAACCGAGCCCGATCAAGGGCGGCACCGAATCAGAGCGGATTGGAGGGCGAACCCGGCGGATCTCACGGCCGATTCGACAAATTTTGGGGGAAATTGGGACTTTGGCTTGCAAACCCCTCGCCTTTTCGCGAGTTTTCTTCTAATTCTCACGTGAAACCAAGCGAAGCGAGAAACTCTCTTTCCTTTTCGTTTCCGGGGTTTTTCTGCGGAAAAAAATAGTTCAGTCTATATGTCAATCTCCTGCAATAAGACACGTGGAATGCAAATCTTCGAGCCACCCAATCCCAGTCATAAACCACAACACAAACAGAAAGAAATGCAGTAATTGTTTATTTGGGTGAGTGATAACACTGAAACCCGACAATAAAAAGTGTAAAAGCAAAATGTATTTTCAGAAAAGAAATGATCCATATGCTTTCAAGTTTGAGAAACTGTAGCACCCACAAAAAACAAAAAGAAAAAAAACCCTAATCCTAACTAACCTCTCTCTCCTATCCCTCATCTAACCTCTCCCGTTATCCATCCTTATCACGTCTCCTTCCTCCCATCTATTCTCCAGCCGCCTCTCTCTCTCTCTTAAAGCATAAAGAACGACGGCCGGCCGGAAGGGGGCCGCGACGGGGAGCCGACGTGGCAGGCCACGACGGAGCGTCGGCCGAACAGCGGTTGGTCTGGGGCAACACGCCGGCCGAGCGACTCTTGGCCGTTGGCGGCGCGACCAAAGGCGGCGCGACGTGCCATGGCCAACAGCGACATTGGTTGCTTTATGTCCATTGCTTACTTGTCATACCTGTACTTTATTTCATGTGGTTACATTACTTGTTTACTCTTGTGTTGCGACCGTTGTTGGGTACATGCTGAGATTGTCAAATCTCACGCTTGCTCTTTCAATATCAGGTAAAAGGCCAGTGGAGTGATAGCATCATGCGTGGGGGAGCACTCGAGTTTTCAGCACCGTGGTTTGCCACTGTTTTGTTGTTTCATTCGTTCTTTATTTGGTTAGAAGTGGATCGGTCCCATGTTTTAAATATTATACCAGCTTCCGTTGATTTTCTATTAAAGTGTTAATAAAGTTTTAAACTCCTTGTGATTTCTTTTATTGTTCTTATTTATTCTTCACTTTTGCGAAGACGTTCCATAGTAGTATCCTATATAGTTATGTGGGGGTGCTACAGAAACATAACGGCACTTAGATCGGTTGCTGCTTAGCATAGCCTAGAGGAACCATTTATGGGGATTCCTACATCCCACCACTTAGTTTGCTCCAAATCTAATCGAACGACTAGTTTGCTCTAAATCTAATCGAACGACTCATCTGCAAAGTTTACACAGCATCCAAACAAGGGCTGGGTTCTTTTGGCCCCGAAAAAGAAAGATATGTGCATGTACAAAAGAGGGTCTGGCAGTCTGGTTTGTTGTACCTATCAATGATTTGAGTGTATTACAGAACGGAGTATTCTCCCGGTACTAGTAGTGTGCCCGTGCTAACGCTACGGTAAAATACAAAACAAGATAAAATTTGTAAAAAAAATAAAATGAACAATCAGATTCATTAAGATTCACGTCTCATATATTCTATAACCAAATATTTTTGTCACATAATAAATGTCACATAACGACTGATCCTTTGAGGAGGCGACAACATCATTGGACTCACCCACCGACGAAGATGACATATTTTGACAATAGGCCCAAATTAACAGGTAAATGCACATAAGGAAAAGCTCAATATGAGCTAGCTCAATTATACCTTTCAAGTGAAAGACCCCAAGCAATAACATTAACACCCTCTGGCAGTCCCATGGGAAGTAACATTTCAGGTCTGAACATGCCTGAGTTACCTACTTCTACCCATTTCTTCAAACCTTCGTGGTAACTGAAAACAGAATCGCAACAATGATTCATAGAAAATGAGAATTATGAAAATAATAGCAAGCAAAGCTGTTTATGACCTGAAAATTTTCATGCTTGGTTCAGTGTACGGATTGTAGGCAGGCTTGAAACGCAGCTTTGACATGCCTAATAGTCAGAAAGAGAGAGGTGACATTCTTAAATACCAACATATAAAGATTGCTGGATGTAGTAAAGATACAGGACAGATGCTATAGTTGGATCTGGATGACAAGCAGCCTATTAAGTAATAACTAATAAACAATTCTCTTGTGTTTCTACAGACAGAGCATGGCATCATTATTACAACAAGGTCAATTTAAGAGGAGGGTTCTGCTCCAGGAATACAGCATTACTCAGGTTCAAGGCAAGAGCACAGGAACAAGGCATCACTCAAGCAACTTTATTAGCACATAGCTCAATTACAATGGTGCGCTTCAAAGCTAGATGCAACAGACAAAAAATTCTAACCATGACGAATGTCGACCAGAACTCGTGGTAGTCCAACAGCCTCAGCAAATTCAGCTATTGAATGGCCAGTTTTCTTATTTGTGTTCTCCACAAAACCATTTACAAGCCTGAAAATAAGAAAAAACAAAGGTATAAAAGAATTGTTTATTATGTTTGGTAAAAATTTAACTCGAGTAGCAGTTGTACATTAAGAGTCTAGGATAGATACACCTACAAAAAATGAAGCCTCATAGTTAGTCAGCACATACTGTTAAATTTTTTCCCAGATCATGCAATGATACTTTCAAGTTTCAATGTGATCAGTCATTCAGCTCTGCAATGTACAAAGGGCACTTTTCTGCCACTCAAATGCAGCAGAAATAAAAGTATGAATTCTCAGTAATATATGCATATTGCACCATCGTACTACTAACTATCGGTCAGCAACT
The DNA here is from genome assembly GCA_017311315.1 of Dendrocalamus latiflorus. Classification (NCBI taxonomy): domain Eukaryota; kingdom Viridiplantae; phylum Streptophyta; class Magnoliopsida; order Poales; family Poaceae; genus Dendrocalamus; species Dendrocalamus latiflorus. The sequence continues at coordinate 19,640,431 of CM029640.1, forward strand.
TGGTGCTTATTTAGGCACCCTTTTCACCCTGGCGCAGAGCTGGCCCTGGCGTGCAATGCATCACTAATATGAAGAGTACCAGTCAAACGACATATGTAATATGAAGAGTACCAGTCAAACAACATATGGCAGTTTAAATCAAATCTAAAGGCTAAAGCAGAGAAACAGGAAGCAAAGACCCACAACATATTGGCACCTTAAGTTAGTTCTATTATCTAGTTCAATTTACATTACCCAAAGGTTGAGCTCTTAATGAATTCCAAAAAGAAAACTATATGTTCTTCTATCAAAATCTGAAATCTCCCGTTCAAGGAAATTCAGTGGACCACATGAATATCAAAATGGTTTAGATAACATCAATGCACAAACACTAACTTATATTCCTAAACCGCTGTGCAGTCCTCTTTGCACAATAAGCAGCGGCTTGCATCTGAATCCACCCAATAAAAGAGGCATTTTACCTTCAGCAACATGATAATGCCACGAACCCATTCTACTCCCTTTGCAATTTCAGAGTTTTGCCCATGTATCACACATGACTACATAAGATGAAAATTTCACCAGAAGTCTCCTCACCTCATGATTGCCATACTGTACAGCATCGCGAGCATCTCCTCCGACTCCAGCGTATCATCCTCAGCCATTCCACTCCTAGAGAAAAAAAATCGCATACAACACCACCCCTAGTCCCAAACTGCACAGCCACACAAAAAAAAAGAAAAGGATGGAACTTTTCCGGAAGAAGGGATCCCGCAGCCGTATCTCAACAAAGGCGGCGGTCACGTCCACGGGGATCAGGAGAGGGCCCCTACTCCGCCACGCCGCGATCTGAACCAACAAAACGCTCAAAATTTACACCCCATTGCACGAATTTGGGAGCCTTCTCCGGTTTTGGGGAAGAGGATATTACCCTGCGAAGAGCAGGGGGGGAAGGGGGAGAAGAGGCCGTCGCGGACGAAGCGCCACTCGGCCCAGCTCGACCATGGCACCAGCCTCCGGTCGGTGGAGAGTCTGCCGGCGCCGCCATGGAAGACGGTCGCTTCCGCCTCCGCCGCCTCCATGGTAGCCAAGCCAAGCGGCAATCTAAACCCTACTAAACCCAGCTGGTCCTAGCGAAGGTGGTGTCGGCCTTCCCGCCGCCGGAGTCGGAGGACGACGAGTGCTGGGTCTGGAGCCAGATCAAGGCGGAGGCCCGCCGCGACGCGGACGCCGAGCCGAGCGCGGAGAACGGGGGACCGGAGGCGCGGGGGAGGCGGAGATGGGGGAGGATGGGGGAGGCGCGGTGGAGGATGGGGGAGGCGGAGGAAGGGGAGGCGTGGTGGAGGATGGGGGGAGGCGGAGGGAGGGGAGGCGCGGGGGAGGAGGGGGAGGCGCGGGGGAGGCGGAGGGAGCGGAGGAGGCGGAGAACGGAACGGAGCTGCAGGGAATTTTTTTCCGGGGAGGTGGGGATCGCGAGTCCGCTTTGGATTTGGATCGTTGGATATGAGTGGGTAAGGAGAGAGAAAGGTGGGAATTGATCCTTGATCGTTGATTTCACTGGTTGATTTTCCTGGGGACACGAATTGGTGTAGATGCAGGAAAACTCATGACTGCTGGGGGCACAATTTGGGGTAGTCGTAGGAAAGAACTGAACTAGTGGATTTTAGGGGTAGAGATACAACATCGCAATTCTTCCGTTCTGAGTAGCAGAATCTGAATTCTTACGTAACACATGACATGTTTAGTCAGGCACCAGCATCTAGATTCGAACCTCTTCATCCAATGTTTCTTCTGCTACCAATTCAAGGCCGTCACCGGTTTTCGTCGGTTGGGAGGGACGAGAGGAAAGAATGGTTTTCATGGCATCACCTAAGGCCCTGTTTGGATCCTATGGTCTAAAGTTTAGTTGTCTAAAGTTTTGGACTAAACTTTAGTTGGCTAAACTTTAGCCACTAAACTTTAGTCGAAGGTCCTGTTTGGATCCTGTACTAATGGATATGACTAAAGTTTTAAAAAGACCATACTACCTCTCCTCGTTTCGTGCGTCAGCCATTAAATGGGAGGTGAGAGACCAACATGTATGGGTAAATACGTCTTTGTGCCTAAGAACCCAAAACTTTAGACCACTTTAGTTCACTTTGGTGGACTAATGGTCTAAAGTGTTTTTTAGGGGTTAGCTAAAGTTTAGATCTAACTTTAGACCACCTGTTTGGGGACTTTAGACCTAAACTTTAGTAACTAAACTTTAGATGGTGGGATCCAAACAGGGGAGTCTATAGTTATACACATATACTAATTATAAGATACTCCAATGTGAACCATACAAAAAAATTGCAAGGGAGTCTATAGTTTTTAGCGTATTTTATAAATACCTTCATATATGCACATAAAAAGGAGTATGTCAAAAAAATGTACATACCACCTCTGAAAATTTGTTCATACCACCCATATGGTCTTAAATACTCGTATACTACATGTACATACCATTCGTTATGCGAGATACTCCTTACATTGTGAGATACGACATAGGGTGTAATTACACCCGGGAGTAGAAAAGAGGCTTCATATATAATATATGATAAATAAAAATTATATACGTAGATTTGTCTCGATAAGTACTTTTATAATATTATAATTTTGTTAGCTTTTATAAATATATTACAATAGAAATTAGTAGTCAAATTAGTTGGAGTTTTGGGAACATGCAGATGTCTAAAATAATATATATTTGTGAATGAAGAGAGTAGCATATTAGTTTTCTTAATTAAAACTTGTACAAAACAATGTCACGAGATCAAATCGAAAATTCGATAAATTAGGTCACTAGAATTGTACTTTTGAAGGAGAGAAGTACAAGAAGAATAATATTAGATTTTAAAATTTGTGAATGTTGTTACGACGGTGACACTGTTTTGATTTGTCCCAATTGACATATGCATGGTCACGGCGTCACGCGGACTAGATACTTAGCTAACTGAATTTTTACAATGTTGGGGTTAGGAACGATCGGCAAGCGTTCAAGACTCGGGATGTCGTACGCTTCGCAAAGAGAGAAGAGAGACGCATACAAGAGATCGAAATTCTGTCCGTGTTAGATAATCCCAACTCTGTTTGAGCTGCCTAGCATGTAAATTTTAGTTGCCGCTGCTGCTATATTATGCTATGTGAACACTTGCCTAAATTAAAAGTTCTGATAAATTAGTAGTTCATTTACTTAAGATATAGGAAAGGCTCCTCTCCTGCCACTATATAAAGAGATGGAAGGGGTTCTATGAGTTTGTGGCAAAATGGCAAATTTTAAAGCATGATTAGCAAAAATAATATCCCCGTAGCCGTAATTACAAAAATAGAGCTCTCACCGGATGGCCACCGTATGGACAAGCCATAGAACGACACGTGCAGGGCTCCACCACGTGTCGGCTCATGCCTAAACCTGCATAGTGGCCGTGCGGACGAGGGTGCCATTTTGCAATTGCAGTTACGAGGGTGTCATTTTTGCTAATCACGCTTCAAAATTTGCCATTTCAGCCAAAAGCTCGGGTTGTATATTATACATGCATACACCGACTATGGGCAAGAGCAATAAAATTAAGAGGTTGTCGGAACTATATCTTTTGTCTATTTCTACTTTTGTGTATTCTTGATCGTCGGCACGACCAATGCTTCAACACATTATCAGCATGATAACGCTCTCGCGTAGGCCACCTAGTACTTTTTTTCTAATCGATCAAGTTTAGATTAGTAGATTAGATTTATTTGGTTTTTTCTCCCAATCTCCCAACCTCCTCCCCCTCGAGCCTGTGCCTTCGGCACCTCCTTGCTCATGTGTGCATCCGCTCGCCCCCGACCGCATGCTCCTCGTCGACCCCATTGCCCACATCATCGGTGCCACTAACGGCATCAAAGATCATGTTCATTCGCACTTTTGGCACCGCCAACACCGATCCGATCGGCCATGTCGACCACGCTATCCGCGATCACCACCATGGATGTTGACCTCATCGATCCGTGCCGCTGGCACTACTTGACGTCGTTGCCTGTGCCCTTGGCACTATCGCCACCCATCGAGGACCTCGATATGCCTACACCAAACACATCGCCGCTAAGGTCAATTGTCCACGCCGTCTAAGCCCGCGCCCTCCGTACCGCCTGGCAGTTGCACAAGGACCGTCAATAACCCCCATGCCATGTGCACCGTGATGACCGGCCACCATAGATCGGGTCCACGCCAATCGCATAGCCTTGAATCTCCTCGATTGAGCCTGTGCCTCCAGTGCTAGCTTGGCTATCCTCAGCTACTTCGCCATTCACGCCGCACAATCGCGTCACAAGTGAGGCCTCGACCGAGCCCCCGTTCATGTCGCGCCACAGATAGGGGCCGTAGCCATTCTTGCCATTCATGCCTCCCACCACACCTCAGATGGGAGCCTCAGCCTTGTTGCCGTTCATGCCGCATAGTCGCACATAGCAGACGAGGGACCTCAACCTCATCGCCATTCAAGCCACACACCACACACTGCAAACGAGAGGCGTGGGCCTTGCACTGGTGCTTCGTCGCCGCACTACGCTCACCGCCGAGTCCACCTTCGCACCACGTCGCACCGTGTTACCGCGTTCCTACGTCGAGCCACTACGGCCGCCACCGACATCCCTAGGTTTTGGTCGAAACCCTAGGGGCGCTCCACTTAATCGGGCCCATGTGGTCCTAAGGAGCCACATGGGCTAGGTCCGGCCCAATAACGGCCCATGGGTGGGCTGGTTGGTGAAAATTTTGCAGAGAAACTCTTAGTTTTTTGTGAAATTATGGAGGAGTCCTTGATTTATTAAAATTTGGTTCTAGGGACAAGAAAATTGCAGATTGGACCCTAGGATTTGTGAATTTTGTTCCAAGGGCATCCACAGATGGAAATCTTACAAATTAAACCCTGGAAAAGTTATAGTTTTATTAATTAGTCTTTTATGACTTTATTTAATTACCAAAAAATGTTTTCTACTATAAAAACTGTTTCTATGAATACAAAAATTAACATAAAATCACTGGAAATTTGCGGACTCATATGTACTATAAAGTAAATTGTTTATATGTTGTACTCACATGTTTTAACTCATGTGGCCTATTTTTGAACCAACTAGCTTTTGCTTTACATGATGTAGACAACATGTTTGATGTTGTTAAAAAGGACTTAAACGAGCTAGATGTGGAAGGTAACAATTACCTCACATGGGCCCTTGATGTCAAGCTGCATCTTGATTCAAAGGAGTTGTCACACCATTGCGGAGTGCAAAAAAGATGACAAGGGGGTTGAAAAGCTTCCCTTATCAGGAGATCTAGCCAAGGCATTGGTATTTCTCTATCACCACCTAAACAAGGACATGAAGAATAAACTCATGATTGAGGAAGATCCCTTGGTTCTTTGGAGAGTGCTTTAGAAATGATACAATCAACAAAAGTTGATGGTGCTCCCTCAAGTGGAGCACAATTGGTCGAGTATACGTCTCCATGATTTTAAATTTGTGGCAGCATATAGCTCTACCCTTCATAAAACAATTTCTCGACTTAGGCTCCATGGTAAAAGATCATAGAAGCACAACTAATCAAGAAAACCCTTTCTACTTTTTCATACCGCCAATCTAGTACTCACATAGCAATACAAAGAAAAGAGGTATACCAACCATGCTGATCTCATCTATGTACTTTTGGTAGTGGAGAGGCATAATGAGTTTCTCTTGAAGAATCATAATGCACGTCCTACTAGAACACAGTGCCCCTGAGGCATATGTGAATGATCAGAGAAAGTTGGATACTCAATAAGGGAGGGTGAAGGGCACAGGTGGTAGGAAATTCAAGATGATCAAAAGGAACAAGTCAGGAGGAAGAGGGAAAGCTCAAGTAGGGGCTCCAAGTGACAACAAGGCTTGTTCAAATGTGAAAGCAAAGGCCATTGGGGTAAAGAGTTGTACGACATCCAACCATTTGATAGATCTCTATCAAGAGTCCCATAGGAATCAGAAGGATGAGCCCGAAACTCATTTCCTAGAGGCACCAGGGGATAGTATGCACTTGGATGGCAGAACCCAACCAATATCCATGGAAGAGGATGCGTGTGATTATGATGCATTGTACAATGATGAGTACATACCTCTAATAGATAACGAATATTGGATATTCATCTAGAAAAAGGATCAAGAGAATCCTAAGGAATATATTCATTTATCCGTCTTTAGAGAGTCAATTCATGTAAATTTTAGGTTGTGTTGAAAATATGAAACTCCAAGTTTTGCTTAAGAGTCAACAATATTAGGAACTAAATGTAACTTTAGTTCAAACGGAGTCTTAATAAGGCATTTCTAGTTTGTGTGCATGATTTATTTTTCTTTATGCAATGTTTTTATTTATGCAAATTATATCTCCTGCTTGTAGAGTACAATCAATGAAGAGAGCGAGAGAGCAAGAAATCTGTCTTGTTGATAGTTGTACCATGAACACTATCCTTAGAGATAGAGAGTACTTCCAATCTTTGAGCAACAAAAAAGGTAATGTGATAACCTTAGTTGGCAACTATGGTAATATTGTTGGATCTGGAAGGGCTACAATTGTGTTACTGATGGAAATCAAATAATCATCTAGGATGCATTATGGTTTATATAATCAACATGAAATCTCCTAAGCTTCTAGGATATTCGCCATAATGGTTTTCACCTAAAAATTTAACAGAGGACAAGAATGGTTTTGAGTACTTTCTCCTCACTAAGATAGTGAGGTATCAAAAGGAAACTTTAGAGAAGCTTCCCAGTTTTTCATCAGGATTGTACTATATGTTTATGAAATGTGATGAATAATATGTTACAATGAACACACTCCTAAAGGATTCAGACTTGTTCAGAATGTGGCATGAACATCTCGGACATCCTAAAAAAGTATGATGCACTGAATCATGAAGCATTATGTTGGTCATCACTTAAAGCTAAGTGACATCCTTAAAACACACCAGTTTGTGTGTGAGGCCTATTGCTCAAGGCAAATTGATAAGGAGACCCACATATCATAAACTTAAGAATGAACTACCTGATTTCCTCGAGATGATTTGGGGGGATATTTATGGACCGATTGAGCCCATGTCAGGGCCTTTCAGGTAATTTATGGTAGTAATAGATGCATTCACACGGTGGATGCATATGTGCCTACTATCCACTAGAAATCACACCTTTGCCAAGCTGATTTCTTAAATTATTGTGGTAAAAGCCAAATTCCTGGATCAAAGGATCCAATCTATATGTATGGATAATACTGGTGAGTTTACTTCCAAAGTATTTAATAATTATTATATGGCCTTAGGCATAACTGTGGAACACTCTATCACACATGTTCATACATGGAATGAACTGGCAGAATCTTTGATCAAGAGGATCAAATTGATTGCTCAGCCACTACTTAGAAGAGCAATTTGCCCACTAAGTGTTGGGACAAGTTGTATTACATGCTGCAATATTAATATAACTCCGGCCATCAGCAAACCATGAGTATTCACCTTTCCAGTTAGTGCGTGGGAAAGAACCAAGTATTTTCCATCTACGAACATTCGGCTATGCTATATACAAACCGATCTCACCACCTTAGCGTATGTCAATGGGCCTCTACCGTAAATTGGGAATTTATGTTGGATTTGAATCTTTGTCTATAATCAAATAGCTAGAGCCCATGACAGGGGATATCTTGAAAGAAAGATATACTGATTTAATGAAGAACTATTCCCAGCATTAGGGGGGAAAAAAAGACCCTAATTTACAATGCCGGAAACTATCATAGAATGATAGTAGTCTTCATAATATGGATCCATGCATTAAAGAATATGAACAAGGATGATTGATTTGCAAATTCTTGCAAACAAGCTACCATAATCATTAACATATCACAAAGGAGTGATGAAGTCATATATACCAGCGGTGAATACACCTATCAAAGTCAAACCACCCTAGGGCTTTTGGTTCCACTCATGAATCTCCTCTCTTGCGCAAGAGTGGGAGACCTCCTATTTCAAAAGATCTCAAATCATGGACACATCCGCAGAAGAGATAGATAGAATAGGGGGAGACACTCCATGAATGAACACGAATAAAGATTGTCCACTAATGGACATCGCGCCCCACCAGAGTGCTTAGGTGGGGCACCCCTTGCTAAAGCATAGGGAGAGGCATGTAGTAAAGGGGAGAGTGCACCCAATGACACTAGGACAACAGAATACTTAGACTTTACCATATTGGGAGATCATAGAGAGATGATTGATTTGAATAAAATGCCAATCAAATTAGATAATGAATTTGTCACAAATTATATGGAGATGGGAGAAATATACTTGAGACAAGTATGTGCTAATAATAGCTTCTTTGCTTCTAGAGTTGCTTTCCATATCAAGAATTCGGATCCAGAACCAAAGACTATTGCTGAGTGCAAAGGTCATCTTGACTGAGATAAATGGAAGGATGCAATTGAAGCAAAACTAAAATCGCTAAATAAGAGGGAAGTCTTTTAACATGTGGTCAAGACTTCTCAAGACGTCATTCCTATTGGACACAAATGGGTGTTCATAAGAAAATGGAATGAATGCAATGAAGTGGTGAGACACAGAGCTAGATTAGTAGCACAATAGTTCATGCAAAGACATATCATCGATTCTGATGAATCATATTCTCCTGTAATAGATGGCATCACATTTCATTATTTAATATCAACAGCAAGAGTCATGAATCTAAGTATAAAACTCATGGATGTTGTGACTACATACTTATATGAGTCACTTGATTCTGAAATCTTTACGAAGATTCCAAAGGGACTGAAGGTGTACGATCGGGCATAGTGAGTCAAAGGTGGGTAAATAAATCTTTCAAAATCTTCCTCTGAGTATAGATAATAACACACAGTAGAAAATCAATTCATAATCTCACAAAACCAAGAGCCAAAATCCATTAAGACTACCTATCTCAAACTAGTCTGACTGCTCAGTGGTTGGACCGCTAGCGGCGTTGGTCTAATTGCTCTGCAATTGGACTACTAGCAGTGCCAGTCTGACTGCCCCAGTATGACCACTTAGGTCCTTGCGATCTGACTGCTCACCGAAGAACTGTGCAATTAGCGTTGCACACGATCCAAGAAAAGATTCAACTCTCAAACCACTAATTCAAATGTGGTGAAACTTGGCACAAACACTCTATAGGATGTTAGGAGCCTATTCCAACTATGGATCATGAAAATTGATGTCAAAATTATAGCTTTTATCCAAAAAACAAGGAGAATTACACCAAAACTGGGCAAAAAAGGGAAACCTTAATCTGCTCTTGCTCATGAATCCTAGATGATCTAAATGACATTGGTGGGTCCACACATGTTATAACAAGCTAGATCATAGAACGAATTCAAGCTAAACCCTCACAAGAGCAAAAACCCCAAATCACCTCTCTCTTGAGGAAAATTGGGCAAACTCATGGACTTCCCTTGGAATGTATCTAGATGGATGGGATCTGATCTTGAAGAGATATCTTCATCTCTTACATATCCTAGACACCAGGAAAGATCAAGAAGAGAGAAATTTAAACTAGAAAGCCAAGCAAATCAAAAGCACAAGGAAGGATCTATAGCACAACTCACTTAGGCAAATTGAGATATTCATTTCACTTAGAGAAATATTTTATAGCCACTTCCTCAAGATGGCAGAGCTCTAAGTTTAGAGCACACATACAAAAGGCTCCAAAATAAGAAAACCATAACCCTAATCTCTGTCACATACTTCTCTCTTCAATACACAAGGCATATATAGTGGATGTTCCTCACCTGACACTTAATCCTAACAACCAACCATTTCTTAGTGGATCACACCAGTTACAAATGGGGAAACCAGATAACCCACACATAAATGGATTTTACAGTACACACACTTGCACATTTTTCAAAGCGCGACTTCACAAGGCTCCCTAAGCTGATAAGATACTCAATCCACACAGACGTGACCTAAACCGCTAAGGCCAACGCCGTGGTTTTTCATACCACCAATCCACCCATTATTAGATAATTTTCTCAATTGCCACCCACTGATCTTCATAAAGATGTGATACCCAATGCCTCGTCGCCAAGATCGTATGCCTACGTCATTGCCATTACCACTTGAAACATCCGAGTCCTATAGCACACCACATCACACCACAGTCTGTGATGCCCAACACCTTGCAACCAAGATTGTACGCCTGCTTTGAGAAACATCACCACTTGAAACATAATGATCCAATTTGCACACCATATGCATGCACTGCCTCTTCACGACCCTTGTCTTTCTCCCATGCTCTTGGCTTGAGATGATACTTTACCTGAACTTACATGCCACTCCATGCCCACCAAGTCTTGGTCTTGCCACTGGCCACAATCCATCATCAAAGCACCTACACACCAAAGAATAAGAAATCAATCTAAGCACAAATGACATGCACTTGACTCGCAATTAGCAAAACATATGCATGGAGACACCACAACTAACACTTGCATAGATTCCCGCTGTGATTAACACCACTAAAACCAACAACTCAGCACACCTCAATAGGGGATGGTCTGACCGCAACCACTAATCCAATCAGACTGCTAACTTCACAACGGTCAGACCACCATACCAAGGCTAGTCAGACCGCCACACCACCGTCATACCATGAATACAACCTCCAAAAGACCTCATCTGGAAAATAGGTACCACTAATAAAATGTTGGTACTACCACTCACTGGTCTTACCACCAGGCAACGGCTAGTCGGATCGCTATGTCGAGGCCGGTCAGACCACCACATTTGGGCCGATTAGATTGCCAACTTCAGATAGCAACAACTCAAAATACAAATTCTCAAAATCAAACTCTAACAACAAAAGTAAGGCACAAGCAATATCAAATACTCATCACTTTCATGGGGTTGCCACTACATGGTCTTACAAATGATCCCACGTATGAGCACGAATGATAATCACAACATGGATAGTGTGAAATTACAAAGGTCACTATATAGATTGAAACAGTCGGGTCATATGTGGTACAACTGACTCAGCGAATTTCTTCCGCAGAAGGGATACATGAATAATGAAATTTGCCCACATGTATTCATAAGGAAATCCACTCATGGATTCTGTTTTTGCCTTGGGCAGCTGCTTGATAAGGGCCGGTTGCTAGTCCCTAAGCTCGTGACCCGACGACATCTTCGGCATTGGGGGTGGGCCGAGGACTCGCTGAACTTTTGGGCAGCCTGGGCTTCAGCGGGCAAGACTTTGGTGCGGGAGTACATTAAGGTGGAGCCAGACGAGTAGTGACCTTAGGCATTCGAAGGCACCTGTACACATTAGCTCTTCGCAAATGTAATGCTGAATCTCTATAACCATTCTTTCATGCAATGACAGCTTTGGTTGGGAGTACATGTCCCCGTTGCGCTTCATGATCGCGCCTGCCTCCGATCAACCTGTAGGACTTAGTGCTCCATCCCCTACCCTTCGAAGTGGTGGCAGCGGAGCTAGCGCCTAGTCGAATTAGATTCTCGAGCGCTCTGTCTGCTATCCTTCGAAGTGGTGGCAGCAGAGCTGGTGCCTAGGAGAACTAGACGCTCGAGCGCGGCAGCGCAGCTGGCGCATAGTCGAATTAGATGCTCGAGTGATCCGTCCCCTACCCTTCGAAGTGGTGGTAGCAGAGCTGGTGCCAAGTATAAGTAGATGCTCGAGCGCTCCGTCCCCTACCCTTCGAAGTGGTGGCAGCGGAGCTGGTGCCTCGTCAAAGTAGGCGCTCGAGCGCTCTGTCCACTACCCTTCGAAGTGGTGGCAACGGAGCTGACGCCTAGTTGAAGTAGACGCTCAGGCGCTCCATCCTATTTATACTCCGTAGAGTGCACGCGGAGGCGTGCCTCTGTGCGTCTTATTTATACTCCGTAGAGTACGCGTGGAGGCGTGCCTCCGTACGTGCCTCCGTACGTCTTATTTATACTCCGTAGAGTGCGCGCAGAGATGTGCCTCCGTGCGTCTTATTTATACTCCGTAGAGTGCGCGCGGAGGCGTGCCTCTGTGCGTTTTATTTATACTCCGTAGAGTGCGTGCGGAGGCATGCCTCTGCGCATCTTATTTATACTCCGTAGAGTGCGCGTGGAGGCGTGCCTTCGCGCATCTTATTTATACTCTGTAGAGTGTGCACGAAGGCGTGCCTCCGCGCATCTTATTTATACTCCATAGAGTGCATGCGGAGGCGTGCCTCCGTGCGTCTTATTTATACTCCGTAGAGTGCGCGCAGAGGCGTGCCTCTGTGCATCTTAATTATACTCCATGGATTGCACGTGGAGGCGTGCCTCTGTGCGTCTTATTTATACTCTGTAGAGTGCGCTCGGAGGCGTGCCTCCACGCGTCTTATTTATACTCCGTAGAATGCGCGCGGAGGCATGCCTCCGTGCGTCTTATTTATACTCCGTAGAGTGCACACGGAGGCGTCCCCCCACGTGACTTATTCTATACTCATGAAGAGTGCACGCGGAGACCGCGTGTCTTATTTTATACTCACGAAGAGTGCGTGTGGAGACCGCGTGTCTTATTTTATACTCACGAAGAGAGCACGCGGAGAACACGTGTCTTATTTTATACTCACGAAGAGTGCACGCGGAGATTGTGTGTCTTATTTTATACTCACGGAGAGTGCACGCGGAGATCACGTGTCTTATTTTATTCTCACGAAGAGTGCACGCGGGTACCGCGTGTCTTATTTATACTCCGTAGAGTGCGCGTGTAGGCGTGCCTCCGCGCGTCTTATTTAGACTCCGTAGAGTGCGTGCGAAGGCATGCCTCCGCGTTTCTTGATGCGAAATGAGACAAGTTTCACAAACAAATGGACTTTATTAATACCCCGTTTGCACGGGCAAGCAATTACAAAAGAAAGGATACTAACTACTAACCACTCGAGGACAGACGACACCAGCCGCTACTGCTGTGGCAGCGAGGTAGAGCAAGCGGGGAGCCTATGGTGCCGAGGTGAGCCTCTGGTGCTAGAGCGACCAATGCGGGAAGGCCTGTGCGGTGCTTCTTGAGGTCGTTGGAAGCCTTCGCACGATCTTGTCCACCAGGATTCTTGGTGGGCCTTGTGGTGCGGGCCCCGAGCACCAAGCTTTATGCGCTGGGCGAGGTCCTGGTCACCGAGGGTGGTGATGATACCTTGCGGGCCCGGGAGCTTTATGCATAAGAAGCCATGGTGCGGGACTGCCATGGTGCGGGACTACCCAGAAGGAGTTAAGGGTTGGGCGCCCCAGTATGGCATTGTATGGGTACAGGATGTCGATGATGTCGAAGGTGACGTCCTCGCTCCTTACGTTGTCGCCCTGGCCAAAGGACACTTGGAGGCATATCTGGCCCAGCGCCTTCAGCGGTTGACCCCCGAAGCCCTGCAATGGGATTCCCAAGGGACCTAGGCGACTTCAGGGGATCCCCATCTGGTCGAAGGCCGCCGCGAAAAGGATGTTCGCAGAGGTACCTCCATCAACCAGGACGCGTTTGACATCGCATCCTGCGATGGCGACCTGGATGACCAGGGGATCCTGGTGAGGGAACTCCACGCCCTCAGCGTCAGCGGGCGTAAAGGTAATTTTGTGCTGTGCCCACTCTGACAGTGCCTACGCCGAGTACGTTGCCACATGGTGTAGCCTCCACGCGTAGGCCTTTTGTTGCCGCGCCGAGGAGAACTCCAATGAAGAGCCCCCGGAGATGATGTTTATAACCCGGCGTTGGCCTCCCTCCGGGGCCTGGATTCGCAAGGGGCCTTCCTAGGGTTGCTGCACGTGAGCCTGAATCCGCAAGGGGCCCTCCTGGGGCTGCTACCCGTGGGCTTGAATCCACATGGGGCCCTCTTGGAGCTGCTGCACGTGGGCGACGACGGGCGGCCCCGCTTCCAGGGTTCTATTCCTGGCGACACTCTGACGGAGCGCCGCAATAGCGGTGCATGCCCGTGTGTTGTGGCCACCTCGGCCATGCACCACACACCACAGGCCATAGAGCTGATCTTCTTGTTCCGCACGGGGTCTATCGTCACGACCCCGGCCTCGGCGACCTCGGCCGTGACTGGTGTGGGCATTGTCTTCAGAACCGCCCTCGATGTCGAAGACGTAGTGGGCCCTCTGGGATTTACGTTGTCTGCGCTTGGACTTGTCACCCGACGAGTCCTTAGGCTTGGCGTCCTTATGCTCGGGGGCGTCCTTCGAAGACTCTTGCTTGCGCTTGCCCTTCGAGGAGCCCTCCGGTGTGTCTTCATTCTTCGTCGAGGCCTCCGCTTGATTAGTGTCGGAGTCATCGCCTTTGCGCCGTCGCGCGTCCTCCTCTACCCTCGCATACTCTTCCATCTTATCGAAGAGCTTCGCAACTGTCTTGATCGGCTTACGCGCGTTGTACTCAGCCAGCGGCCCCGGGCGGAGGCCTTATATCACTACGTTGATAATGGTTGTCTTGTTGACGTCCTTGACCTGGCAGCGGACCTTCGCGAAGTGCTTTAAGTACTCTTAGAGCTTCCTTGAGGGTTTTTGCTTGACGGCGAAGAGCTGGTTTGCGTCGACGCGCTCGACGTAGATGGAGTTCGGCTCTATGGTGAAAAACCAAGAGAGCGCCACTCCCTGCAGCGCGAGGGGAGGCCCTTCGCATTGGTGGTGTCGTCTCTGCCTGCAGCTTCGATGGCAGTCTCGTACACGCGCACGAACTCCCGAGGGTCCGTGTCGCCGTTGTACAGCTCAATGGCGTTGGGGAACATGAAGTCCTCCGGCCATGCTGATTGCTGCAGGCCCGTGCAGAGGGGGGACTCCGGATCCATGCGCCGCAGCGGGACGCGACTAGAAGTTGGGCCGTTGCGGCTGTCTGCTCACTCTGGCGCGGCCACCGGCGGGGCTTGTTGGCCCCGAGCCTCTTGTATATCCTGGACGGCTCCGCGGAGGTTTGCCAACTCCTGTTGCAGCATGCCGATGGCTGTTAGTAGAGCGTTTTCCACCGTTAACGTGGTTGCGGTAGTTGGAGTGGTGGGTTGCACCGTTGGGCCAGCAACAACCACGGCTTGCGCTCCAGAACTACTCGGTGCGTCGGTGCCAAGATCTCCGAAGTCGGTGATAGGACCGGTGTCGCTGCTGTGGCCCCACGCCGCTCCTGCACCGGGTGCAGCGGCAGTTCGGGCATCGGCATCAATGCTCGTGGTCGTTCGGTCGGTACCCGTGTCGACCGCCGTGCTAGCGGTTGGGGTGACTGTCGCGCCACGGACGTCGAGGTCGACAGCCGCAGCACCGGCGTTGCCGCCCGCGCCCGTAGGCGCAGTGCTATCGCCCGCACCCGTAGCCGATGCGTCGCCGAGCGCTTCTTTCGTACTCCTCTTCTTCTTTGTCGATGCCGATGATGAAGCCTTTTTTGGTGCCATCCTTCTTCGAATCTTGGAGCTTGCTCTTGTCTTCCCCACGGACGGCACCAACTGTTGTGGTTACAGACCAAACAGAGAGATGGTAGTATGGTAGTGGAGAGTTAGGTGAGCAATGCTTGGGGGTTTCCCCATGGCCTGGATGGCCTTATATATATTCACATGGGTAGCGTTTTATAATTGTGTCCTTACACCCAAGTATCCCCCTCAAGGGCATTTATATCCTTATACATGTCCCATTTTGGGCTTTACAACCTCCTAACAGGCCGGCTGGGCTTAGGTGGGGGCCACCCCTACAACAATGTTCATTGGGCTGTTGTAAAGAAATACACTCTGTGATGTCTTATTACAGTGCCTGCTGGTTGGTGTAGGTAATAACTCCAGTGCGTGAGAAGGAAAGGGCTTATTACAGACGGTTCTATTTTAGAACCGTCTGTGATATCATTATCACAAACGGTTCTAAGCTAGAACCGTATGTAATAAGCCTTCCTATATATACCTCAAGCTAGGGGTTTGCGCGTACACTGCAGTTATAGCGCTATACTAGCCAGAGCATAGAGACATAACGTCGTCGCTCTCCCGATCGAGCCCATCACCACCTCCATCCCCTGAGCCCGTCGCCGGCCGCCTTCCCTGAGCCCGTCACCGGCCGCCATCCCGGAGCCCATCGCCGGCTGCCATCCCCGAGCCCGTCGCCGGCCGGCATCCCCGAGCCCATCGCCGGCTTGTACCTCGGCTTCCTTCTTGGCTTCGATTGAGAGAGGAAGAGCGGTTTCTTCAGGTGGTTTAGAATATCACCTCTACTGTGAGTATATCAGCTGATTGATTCTTTGCAATTTTGTGATCTATTTCACCTGTCTGTGAGTATCACTAGCTGGAAGATTCACTACAAGAGATGTGGCCTTCTATGACAGTTTTCGAATGACAGAGCACTTATCTATCACAAACAGGTTCTGTTTATGACAATTGTTCATGGGATGACAAGCGTTTATGACCAAGCTGTGCCTTTGTCATAAACAGTCAGTTGACAACATCATAGTATGCTTTGCATGGGCTTTGTGACGATAAATCATGACAATAGTGAATCATCATAAAATATAAAACCATTATATTTTTTAAAAAAATGCCTTGTTATCCTATGTGGCTGTGGGTCCCACGCCGGTGTGGCTGGGGGGTCAGCGTGGCTGTCTCCACGCGATTGACTACCTCGCCCTCTCTCTCCCTCACCGACGGAGCCGCTGCCTCCCACGGCCCCCTTCGCCGTTGGCGGCCTCCGTGGTTCCCCCTCGTCTCCCTCTACCTCCGGTCTGCCTCAGCTAGCCCCGCCGCCTCCAGGGGTCCACCTAGCGCTGTGCTCCCTAGTACCGCTCCGCCGTCAAGCACTCGAGCCGTGAGGGCGCCTTCATTGGATCCAGTTGTCCCCTTCGTGGCAAGGCGGCGGCCGAGCGACGCAGGCGCGCGATGGGTGGCGGCGGCCGAGCCAGCTGAGCGCGCGGAAGGCCCGTCGAGGGGCAGCCATGCTGAGCGCGAGGCGCCGGTGGCAACCGTGGGAATCCTCCCTCTTCTTACCCTATTTTTGTTCCCTTCTTCTAAGGCCAAGATCCAGAAGGTGTCCTCTCCGCAAGGTCCTCTCCAGATCTGATCTACGATCCACAAGGTCAGTTGTACCTCTGACCTGATTTTTTACCCATTTGTTTGTAGTCATCTAATTGTGTTTGTTTGCTCAGAACTTGAATAATCAGTGTCCAGTTCATGTTTGCTCCCCACCTATATCAAATTGTGGAAGACTTTGTAGGGTGGCAGCACTAATTTTCCCTCTAAGCAATATGGTCCTGGTGGGATAACAATCTTCTCTTTATGCATGCCATCCATGCCTCGGCCTATTAGTCAATTGTACAACAAAAAAAAAATTAAACAATTGACATGTATATATGGCTAAGGAATTATTCAGTAGTGTTCCTATCAGTCAATCAACATGTATACATATGGCAATTTTTTTTATCTTACGCTTGAACGAATTCTGAAATTTTTTTCAATGTGCTGCTATAACTCTATAAACATGGAAGTATGTACTATTGTGTAGCTATTGGTCAGTGGTCACCAATGGTAGCTGCTGATCCATACATGCTAATAATATGTTGATGTCATTCATATGCACATCAATGGTAGTATTGAATCACTTTTTGGTTCAGAGCAAATTAATTTTTGCACTGTTGTATAATTCGTAGTATTGATCCATCATTTTTTTTGCTTTAGCACATAAGTCTTGTGATAGTTCATATGTTAACCACTTGTATTTTTGTTTTAAAGTGCCATATAGATTAGAAGAACTTTTGCAGAGTCTCTTAGTTTTTTAAGACTATAAAGTTACCAAATAATATACTCCAAAATTTTTAAAAGTGAATCCTGGAATTTATAGTTCTATAGTGTAGTTATTTCATTCATAGCTAATGGTTGCAGTCTGAGCGCATTTTATTAACTGAAATACTAAATTGCACTTTTCTTTCAATCATTCAACTAGGAAAACCTCAGTGGCTCAGGACACTCAGCTTATTTCATCCTCGGTTCCTCATCATCAAGTTAAAAAGGTAAGTAGTACCACAATCTGAGTGCATTTTCTAAGAACGCTACTACTTCTATACTATTGTGTTAGATCATTATGCTCTCTTTGAGTGATCTTCATGATGCAACTATTTGTTATGTTTACTATTTATAGCCGATGACTTTGCCCAAACTTTAGTTTAGTCTTTGAGCCCACCCTCGATTTTCCTCCTGGCTTTGCCACTGGATATGACCCCTTGTGTTTGGTTTTATCAATTGAATTGATGTAGTACTGTAAAGTTCAGTTTATATTTGTGAAGTTCATGATAGTCCATGCATAGGTTTGTAGTGAATCATGGTCAATGATAGAAAGCTAGAAGGACTAGCAGTCTGTTATGGTCAATGATTCTTTGTTGATTCCTTGATTATTGTCTTATTTCACTATGTCGCAGATGGAGAGAAGTTGGGTGAATACTAGGCTATTTAGCAAGGCACATCTGGATGGGGTCACTAAGTTCATGAACTTTGTTTCTGAGAATTTGGGTGACAATAAGGAGATATTATGTCCATGTCGTAGGTGTTTGAATCGGTTACATCGACATAAAGGAGAAGTGGAGGATCACTTATATATTTACGGGATGACTAGCACATACACTAAGTGGATACATCATGGAGAAGAATTGGAGGTCAGATTAAATGAAAATGCGGAACATGTGAATGAAGATATTGGCTTGAATGTGGAAATTGGCATGAATGAGCCTGAAGATGACCCAGATGATGACAGAATCCCTCACATGGTACATGAGCTATACACAGCTGAAGATCATGGTCTAGCAACGAAATCCAAGTTTGCAACCATATTAGAAGAGATGAAACAGGAACTACACTCCGGTGCACCCTATACCAGATTTTCTTTTGTGGTGAAGTTGCTACACATCAAGTCGTTTTACAGAATGAGCAATGTTGCATTCACTGCTATTTTGAAGTTGTTAAGTTTAGCATTTCCAGATTGTTCTATTCCTGCATCTTATGCTGAAGCGAAGAAAGTTATTCGTGCATTGGGACTGTGTCAATACATGTGTGCCCGAATAACTGTGTTTTGTTCAGAAAGAAGTTGGCTAAAAAGGATGCATGCCCAGTATGTGGTGCTTCAAGATGGAAGGATGAAGACAGAAGAAAGCAGATTCCAAACAAGGTTTTGAGGCATTTTCCTGTGGTTCCAAGGTTGCAGAGGATGTTTGCATCCAAAAAACTTTCGGAGCAGGCACAATGGCACAAGTTGAAGAGGAAACCAGTGGACAATGAGCTTAGCCATCCAGTTGATGGTGAGGCATGGAAGGATTTTGATAGGAAATATGATTGGTTTGCAAAAGATGCAAGGAATGTCCGACTTGGCCTCGCTACCAATGGGTTTAATCCACTTGGGAAGATGAGCTCCTCGTATAGCATGTGGCCAATATTTCTTATCCCTTACAATTTTCCTCCATGGGAATGTATGGAGCAATCCAACTTCATGATGGGCCTACTCATTCCTGGTCCAGCATGCCCAGGAAAGGATATGGATCTCTTCTTGCAACCACTGATTGAAGAGCTGTTAGATCTTTGGAGAGGTGTCCCTACCTTTGATGCTTTGACTGCAAAATCATTTAATCTTCATGCTGCAGTTATATGGTGCATTCATGATTATCCAGCATTGAGCACACTTTCAGGTAGAGTCACTAGATGTTACTATGCTTGTGTTCGCTGTGACAAAAATCCTTGCTCGAAAAGAATAAGGAACAAGATTTGTTATATTGGCCATCGGCGTTTTCTTCCAAGGGACCATATTTGGAGGACAAAGAAATTTTTTGATGGACAGACCAAAGAACGTGAGCAGCCTGAGGAATTTACTATGGATGAGCTGAATGAGCAATTGGAGAGGGTTTCACATGTTAAACCTGGAAACCATCCTGATAACAAAAAGAAAAAGAGGGAAGAAGAAGGTCAATGCTGGAAGCGAAGGTCGAGTTTGTGGGATTTGCCATATTGGTCAAGTTTGAAGCTGCGTCACAATCTTGATGTAATGCATATTGAGAAAAATATATGTGAGGCCATTCTCGGGACATTTCTCGGCATTGCGGGGAAGTCAAAGGACACAATTAATGCGAGGCTCGATTTGGAAGATATGGGCATAAGGAAAAATTTACACTTGATGCGTCATGGGAATTCATACACTGTCCCACACGCTCCATATACAATGAATAAAACCCAGAAGCTTGCTTTTTGTGCTTTCATAAAGAATGTGAAATTCCCAGATGGGTATGCCTCCAGCCTATCAAGGTGTGTTACTGTTGATGAATGCAAAGTACAGGCATTGAAAACTCATGATTGTCATATCCTTCT
Organism: Dendrocalamus latiflorus; assembly: GCA_017311315.1. Classification (NCBI taxonomy): domain Eukaryota; kingdom Viridiplantae; phylum Streptophyta; class Magnoliopsida; order Poales; family Poaceae; genus Dendrocalamus; species Dendrocalamus latiflorus. The sequence continues at coordinate 19,660,763 of CM029640.1, forward strand.
ACAAAGGATATTGCCTGCCAGTCTTCGAGGAATCCTGCATAAGGAAATTTATGAAGCAATTGCTGAATTAGGTAATTTTTTCAGCAAATCTGTGCTAAGACATTGAAGGTAGTTGTCTTGAACAAAATGAGAGGTGAAATCCCAATAATATTGTGCAAGCTTGAGAAAATTTTCCCTCCTTCTTTTTTTGATGTCATGATACACTTGGCCATTCATTTAATCGATGATGCAATCCTTAGAGGTCCAGTTCAATATGGATGGATGTACCCAGTTGAACGTAGGTTGTTGACCTTGAAACGTTATGTGAGGAACATGGCAAGGCCCGAGGGGTCCATTGCAGAGGCATATGTCGCAAATATGTGCTTGAATGCTTGCTCAAGGTATTTTGATGATGTTGACACACGACACAATCGTGAGGGCAGGAATAGAGAGCGTGTAGTTTTGAGAGAAGGTGGTTTATCTATTTTCCAGCATGGAATCGGTCTCCTTGGGGCACCGAGGATTACATATCTTGAGAAGGATTATGACAAGATGGTTTGGTATGTCCTCAACAATACTCCGGAGGTTGAGCCATTTATAGAGTATGTCTTTTATTGAAGCAACCTAATGTTTTTCCTATCATGTAAATTTTTAGGTCTCACAAGGGAATTATGCACTGTTTGCAGGATATGCAGGAAAGAGTTAGAGAGTTGGCAATGTTGATGTTGATAGGGCCCTTGCTAAGGAATTTGCAGGATGGTTTAAGAAACATGTGAGTCATGTAGCTCCTAGTTGAATTTAAGAATTATTAGATTTGGTTCTGACCTTATTCTCTGAAATTATTCTCTGAATATATTGTTATAGCTTGCAACAAGAATGTTTGTGAATGGAGAAGAAGTCAATGAAGACCTATATGCATTGGCAAGTCTACCAGATCTTAGAGTTCGTTTATTTTCAGGATGTCTTGTTGATGGTGTTCGCTATCACACCTTGGACCGTGAGAGTAGTAGACAAACACAGAACAGCGGTGTCATGGTTGAGGGCTCACATAATGGAGAAGATATAGACTTTTATGGTCAGCTGAAAGAAATAATTCAGTTGCAGTACAACTCTGATTCCAATAGTCAAAGGACAGTGGTGTTATTTCAGTGTGATTGGTTTGATACTTGTAGCAAGAAGTCTAGGATTAAATATGATGGACATTTCGAAAGCATTAGCCATGGCAGTTGCTGGTACAAGGATGATGCTTTCATCTGTGCCACACAGGCAACAAAGGTTTTCTACTTGGAAGATAACAAGCATGGTGAACCTTGGAAAGTTGTTCAAAAATTTTCGCACAGGCACTTGTGGAATGTGACCGAAGAGGAAAATGATGACCTGCTAGACCAGGGGGAGAATGAACTGACATACCAAGATGATGAGCAAGAAAGTTCTTAGGTTGCAGATCATGAGGGATCTTCGGTCAACGAACAACCGAGCAACAATGAAGATGGTATTAGTGTTCAAGCTTCCCTAGTTGATCAGATGCGGAGGGAAAGGGAATTGGATGTTGAAGAACATGACTCCGACAATGATGTTGATGAAACTTTAGTGCAATATGGTAGTGAAACTGAATGTACAAGGACAATCCCCGATGATGATGGTGAGTATAGTGATTGCGAGTAAAATAATTGTGGTCTGTGACCTAATTTGTGTTGAAAATGTTGTGGTCTTTAGGATATGATGTATTTTCTATTTCATGTGAACTCATGATACAGGGTGTGTGAACTCATTTGTATTTCTTATGATCTGTTGAAATTGTATTTCTTGTGATCTGTTGAAATTGTATGCTGTCAGTTCATTCACCACTATTGAAATTGTATGTGATCTGTTGAAATTGTATGATGTCAATTCATTCCCAACTGTTTAAATTGTATTTTTTTTCATCTGTTGAAATTGTATGCTGTCAGTTCATTGACCACTGTTGAAATTGTATTTTGGTACTGTTGGATGTTGAAGAACATGACAGGGACCAGTAATAAGCAGAATTTGTATTTTGGTAATGTTGGCAAGAAGAAACTGTATTTTGGTAATGTTGGCTCTGAACATGACAGGGCCTGGATCCATAAGAGCCTGGATTATACATTTGATGCCAAGTCATACATATTATAGATACAATGCATCATCCTCCACATTAGCATATACATATTGGAGATACAACTAATCCAACACAAGTCCAAGACACAGAGATGTGTCATTGAGCACCACATCCATATATAGTTATGCAGATCCAAAAGACAAGTCCTAGCATAACAGGTCATTAACGTTCCATAACCTGGGTCATTCGCACACATAAGCATATGCTGACCCTAATGGACAGTACATAAATATATAGGATGCAGTTCCACATATTTCACTAAGCAGCATCAATGCGTCAAGCCTCTGGTTTCTTCAACATCTTCTCAGTGAGGGAATCCAGCTTTTGATCTATGACCCACAGGTTCTTCTTGAGAGCCTTCAGCTGCGCTTCCATGTTTTCAACCTTGCTATTCACATACTTGATGGACTATTCCGCAGTGACAAATCTCGCACTGATCGAGCCCACCTCCTCCTGTACCTGTGCCCTGAGCGTGCGGAGTCTGGTACCATAGATATGTAGCTCTCGCCCACGCTTTCCACCTTGTTGGCCAACTCCTTGACCTTCATCCTCGTGCCATCCTAAAAGTAGCATGCACCAAAGCAATAATCATTACCAATTTTCTTGTTTGGATGGAGCTGGAAACCTTTTCTAAGAATTAAATTCGAGATGTTGTTTGGTTAATCAAAGTAAACTTCAGAACAAATAGCAGCAAAACAGAAATAAAGTAACATTTCATTCATGGATTTGTGATTTCCAAATACAGGGCAGAGCCAAACAGGCTGATGCTAGAATCTAAATCCAATTCTATCCAATTGAAGGGATCCAAACAGGCCCAACAGACATCACACAACCTCACAAATTATGTGGAACAACCTCACAACAGACATCAATTTCTCGAATATACATCACACAACCTCACAACAGACATCAATTTCTCGAATATACATCACATAACAAATGTATATGCTCATCCAAAAAAGTGAACTGGTGAAAAAAAATCAAACTACCAAGCTCACCTTCTTGTGCTCAGGCACCTGGCACCACTTCCCACCAAGGCGCTCGTACAAACTGCACTCCGACGACGTCTGGTCGTCGCCGTGGCTTTCCGGCGAGGCTGTGGGCTTGTGGTACTGACCGCGTGCAACTCCCTTCGACGGGGAGATGGGACCGCTGAACTGGCCGAAAGCGTTGCGCTGCTGGCGGCGAGCTTGAGCCGCGTGCTTTCCCCGAGCCATGACGGTGCAGAGGCGGCGGCGGAGGAAGCGAGGACGGGCGGAGGTGGCGGCGGAGGAAGCGACGACGGGCGGAAAGCTGCGGATGGGGCGAGAAAGAGGGCGGGCGGAGTGTGGCATGTACTTAATTATATGCCCACCCAGTGCACAATATATATTAAAGAGTATTGCTATACAACATTCGACTGTTTTTGAGGATAAAAACAGTCAGATTGATTTGGGGCGTTAGATCTTCATTCAACGGATCCACCCATACAAGCCCCCTCCAAAAAAAATGACCCCCTCTAAAAAAATGATCTAGGGCATTGGATCTCCATCTAACGGCTCAAAATCTGACTGTTTTTGCCCTAAAAAACAGTTGAATGTTATATAGACACTCCCCTTAAATCTTGGGGCTAACTATACCACAGTCGCCTAAAAATTTCTAATGTTTCCCATTGTATATCTTTTTGTGACATGTGTATACGAGGAAACATTTTGGTCTTCATGTATGTTTTTTGATCTTTTATATGAGATTGCGCCGCCAACTGTTGCAATAGGGCATGCACGACATCAGGTGCATCCCCTTCCGCAATGGCCACTTGGGAGTCTGGCACATCAGTCTCGCCGGCAAAAGAATCAACCACAAAATGCACCTCGCTCTCGGACATGTCCCGCGCCCAGTTCACTCCACGAACGAGCTTCTCCTCCGCGCGGGGGGGGGGGGGGGGGGGGGGGCTGGTGATCGTCTTCTTCGTCGCATGAATCTGGTGCCCAGTTCACATGAATGAGCTCATCCTCAGCAGTGAATCTTTGGTGATCCATAGCATGCAGCGGCGCGATTGCATAGAGGACCACCTAATACGATGAAGACTCTTGGAAAAATCTAATTTGCTCAGACGACGTGGATTGTTGAATGGAGGGAGTACTTCCTCCGTCCCAAAAAGAATGCAAGTATATGGGATTCGCAAGTATATGGGGGAAAATAATTGCATCCTTTTATGGACGGAGGGAGTACATATTGTTTCCTCGTATACACATGTCACAAAAAGATATACAATGGGAATCATAAATTAATTTGACATAGAAAATTTTGGCAATGTTTCAGTAGCAAATAGATGCTTTTTATGTATTCCAAATAATTTGACATAGAAAATTTTGGCAATCCCGCCCACCAAATAGACTAAAATGCCTTCCCGCTTACTGTACATAGAAAATTTTGGCAATGTTTCAGTACCAAATAGATGCTTTTTATGTGTTCCAAATAATTTGACATAGAAACTTTTGGCAGTCCCGCCCACCAAATAGACTAAAATGCCTTCCCGCTTACTGTACATAGAAAATTTTGGCGTTCCCGCAAAATCACCCCCTGCCCACCACTGTTTTGGAAGCGAAAAGTCACGCCTGCCCATACCAGCTGTGCAAGTGCCTCATCCCATGTGAGGTCAATTTCGTATTTGTAGTCAGCCGAGTGCCACACATATATGTACCTAACCCTAGGAATCCATCCCCACTCCCAAATCTCCACAGCCGCCGGGAAGAAAACACCTTCCCTCCCTCCTTCGTCCTTCCACATCCCGCGGCCGCCATCCCTCCCTGTGTCGCCGACCCTTGCCTCCCTCCCGCGAGCAAGACGATGCCGTCGGGGAAGAAGACGTGAGCAAGTCCAAACGAGATCCCAGGTACTTCTCAGCTCATTCGCCTTAGGGTTTGGGGATTTGGAGGTGCGGATTCGGGCTGTTTGGTGCGGGAGGGAGTGAGGAAGGTGTGGATTCAGCGTGGATGCTGGGGTGGGGGTCGGGTTGGGGTAAGGGTGCGGGCCTCAAGCTTGCAGTCGCCGGCTGCGGCTGTGCAAGAGGCAGCAAAGAAGGCAGGAGGCTCGACGGCAGGGCCGAATTATTGATGCTAGTGTTCTTACGCATGTATATAGTAGACGTCAAGTTTTTATTCTTCGCATTGCTGCGGGAATTAAAGAATAATTTTAAGTCCACAATCTAAGATTAGTTATTGTCTCTGCACTGTTCTTAATCTGGCCCTTTTGCACCATGTGCTTGGATGTTAGGAAAGAATTATGTTCTATGTATACTATAGGTTCGTAACTAATTTCATACCCCCTGAATAGAATTGCAATGTATGTGCAGAAGCACCAAGAACTGAGTATGAAAACCAGAGGGCTCTGAATATAATGAGGGTCAATCAAAGGATGGCACAGCTGGGTGTCCGTAAACTAGCAGCAATCTTACATGATGCACATGCAAAGAAGAAATCTACTAAACAGAGTGTGGATGATCGCCAGCAAAGTCACGACAATAAACTTGAGGTACCGACTCTTGTACTAAACAATATGATTGCCATATATGAATGATATTTGTAAGTACCATTGAATCTGAAATCTTTCTGTACCTGATTTTGGCTTGTCTTTGTTTGCTTTGTGAGGCTTCGGCAATTGGGGGAGATGTGGGCAACAGTACATTACCACCTGTTGATCATGTCACTGCTGAGGAAGATCATCCAAGAGAGTGCTGGCACCTGAGAATTTTTCAGAAGAAACAATAAGATGCACAAGGCAAAGGGCTACGAGAGAAAAACAAGTGGCCACCCTAAGCCTGGTTGAAGCCACAGAAGGTGGACTCGTACCTGATTCGTCTGCAAACCAGAATCAGGAAGAGATCAACAATACTGAACAAGGCAAGTGACTACAACTACTGTTTTTGTTTTCAATATATGTGGTTTGCTTCATTCGTATTAAGTGCAGGATTCATTTTTTTAACACTTATGTTTCAAAATGTATTTTGTTAGGCAACCTCACTGCAAGTACAGAATTGGAGCAAATGGGATTGAACAATACTGAACAAGGCAAGTGAATTCGACTGCTATTTTTTATTGTCAATATATGTGGTATGCTTCATTCTTATTAAGTGCAGGATTCATTTTTTGACACTTATGTTTTTAAATGTTTTCTTAGGCACCCTCACTACCAGTGCACAAGTGGAGCGAAGGGGAATAAGCATGGGCAGAGAACTTGATACCATAAGTAGAGGTTTAGGGACTAGGATACCAATCCATGTAAACAAAGGGAAAAGAAGGCCGGAGGCGCCTATGCAAGCCGCAAAGCTGGCTTCAGAGGGTGGGATCATAATCAGGCAGCATATACCAATATATACAAATTGGCAAGAGTACAAGAAGCATACTGAACAAGTTAAGAACTACATTGGCAAACTCGTTGTAAGACACTGTTCAACTAATTTAATATATGCTAATCGTGTCCTTTGCATTTTGAAATCGTGTCCTAAAAGGCTAAAAGCTTAATTTGATTGATATAAACTCGTAAGTGTAATCTGTATTTTCTGTGCCTAAGATGAAAGCACATGCAGTAACATACTGATGTGATGTCAGCATGATTTATGTATGTTTCATTTGGTACTTCACCTATGCGGACTTACATGTTAGTGTACAATTTAAATAGTCAGTATGAATAGATCAACCATATTTGGCCCTGTTGTGTTGGAATTAATCTTGTTGCTTACATGTTTCTACATTGTGTGTTAGTCAGTCATGTGTATGTAGGTTAGTAGCAAAATTAAAATCATCAGCAAAAATACATTAGCCATATTGAACAGTACATAAAATTATTATAGTTACTTTCTACTTTGTCAAATCTTAATGTTATGCTATTTGATGGATAGGGAAAATTCACCATGGACATCAACAGCGAGCCTGTAACATCTACATGTATTGACTTGCTAAAGGGTGGAACACGCCAGATGAGGTATAGGCTCAAAAGGGACTACTTCGATGGGGTGCCGGCAAATCAAGTGAGGACTACATCTCCCTTGAAGTCTATGACTGATGAACAATGGAGAGAATTGGTAGCCATGTGGTCAAGCCCAAAGCACAAGGTAATGTTTATAACAGATTTCATTTTGTGACCTTTGTAGTTGGATTCGAGCACAGTTTCATGTTTGGTAAGTATATACATTTCTGATACGAGGTAGATTTGAGATCTGTTGATTCTGTTAGTAGGGCTTGGTACATGGCAGCTACATATGATAATTCCAGATTTATTATAGCAGTTTTGAGATTGTGTGATATGATAATTCATGTAATGTTCCTGAGATGTTCAACCCCATACCTTCCTAAGATACAATAGCATAAAATTTGATAGCCTCAGATTGCAGATTGCAGCTGTATTTGTATCAGCTCTATTTGAATTTTTGATGTAGTAGTGGCCTGTGATGTGAATTTACTACCTTTATAGGATAATACTCTTTCCATCTGTAAAAACAAATGAAAATGAGGTTGCAAAGACCTGCTAATTACATGGAAATAGATGCATAGTGGTTATGTTACTTATGCTACACAATTGTGTCATGTTCAGGAGAAATGTGGCAAAAACCAACTGAATCGTCAACAAGTTCAGTTTCAGCAGCGCACTGGATCTCGGTCTTACATTGCACAAGCCTACATCACGGTAAGAAAGAAAAAACTATCATGTCATCTAGTTGAATGAGACCATGCATGTGCTGGGGAACATGTTTTTTGTGTTATGTGTGTATTTCAACATATCCATTACTCATGTCATCCTGTTTCTCTCAACATTTCAGAAGCAAGAAAAATACAAAGACACTGAGCCCACTGCAATTGATCTATTCAAGGAGATGCACTGCACCAAAACTAAAGGTTTAAGTGAATCTGTGAAGAAAGCTATAGTAAGTACTAAACTATTACCTCTTCTTTTATTAAGTACATTGTGTAATGAACCTTTACATAATAATGCAAAACTGAAACACTGCTTTGATTGCTAGGATGATATGGAAGCCATCAGGCAGCAACAAAAGACTTCTACAGAAGCTATTTCCCAAGTCCTGCCGAAGTCAAATACATTCCTTCGTAATGTCGGAATTCAGCAGCCTGCTGCCAAGACAAATAATGTTTCACAAGAGATGCAAGAGCTACAGGCTAAACTGGAGGCAGAGAAGCAAGAGGCGGTAGGACTTCGGCAGGAGGTCGAAACATTGAAGGCGCAGGCACAAGAATCTGATGCAAAGGTCGACAAACAAGCTGACGAGATTGAGAGCCTGAAGAAGACGACAACAGATACTCAGAACCTGATGAGGACATCACTTCGTCAGATACACACAACACTCCACTTGACATTCAAGGACCAATCACTAGAGCTCGCGCCCGACAATTGAATTTACAGGTGAGCTCGTTCCTAAGTACTTCTTTTTGTTCATTTGAGATTCGATTGCTACCTAATGATTTAATTATGATTAGGAACCATGGAGAGGACCTAGAAGTACTTGGAGAAGGGCTACGAGGCGCACAAGTCCAGCAAGGGTGGTCGAATCATGATGGAGGTCCAAATCAAGCCGACTTCGAATCCAATTCGGAGTCCAAGGACCAGACCGCACTAAAACGGACACCCAGATTGCATCCGGACTCCGTTTTGGACGTTCCACATATGTATGGAAAGCTGAGAAGACTACCTTTCCAATGGCTTTGGTCCTATGTCAAAATTCCTTCTGAGTCAACGGAAATCGTCGAAACAAGTGGGTGTTCAGAATCTGTCATGGTGCTGCGCCACCGTCTTTGGGCCGTTCGGCTTTGTATCGTGTTGGAGCCCATTAGGGGCGCGTCCAGGGGTTTTGCACGCCCCTAGCTCCTTTATATCCAGCCGCCACCCCCACCATTAGGGTTGGGTTTTGCTTAGATTAATTCTGTCTTTGAACAGTTTCGCCGTTCATCGGTTTGTGAGACCCCAACTTTCGAGTGCTACATCAATACATCCGCAATTCAGTTGTGTTCTTCCTTATTCTTGCTTGTGTTCTTCAATTCGCAGGCGAGAATTAGCCTTCTTGGCGAGGTCAACCGGGCCGCGCACGGTTGATAACCTGAGGAGACGTGGTGCTGCGATTGCGGGGTTCGGAACGTGTCGTTCGGAAGCCGGATCGATTTGTGTCATGCCTCCACCAAATCGAACATATCCAGAACCTGTTGGAAGATCGGGACCCCGTTCCCATCAAGTGGTAATCAGAGCTTCAGGTGTTCCTTCAGGTTCACGTTACCCTTCTTTGTTGTTTTCGGTTTCATCCTAGAGTCCATGAAAAAGCCCTACAAAAAACAATTGTTGTCATAGGTTGTTTCCTGTCCTAGATCTCGTTTAGCCTTTGCACAATTTGATTCCAGAGTCTGTAGTGTTGAGTTTGTATCCTTAGTCGAGTTGTGTTGCTGGTTTAGATTGTGTTTTATTTCGGGTTGTCTTGCTTCCGCTTCATCCCATACAAACCCTAGCCGTCATCCATCGCGTATTCCACCCTCTGTTTTTGTTTTCCCACCCATATCCCACCCTCTGTTTGAGTCATCCTTCACGTCTCGTGATCACACAGTATCATCCCCCACCATTCCCCGAGCTTCCGCCACCAATTTCCACCAATTCCCTCCACCCGATTTCGTTTCGGCCTCCACAGAAACCATAACTCGGAGTCCCATCTTCAAACGGCCATAACTTTTGCATACAGACTCGAAATCAGGCGATTTTTTTTGAAATTGGGTGAAATTAAATTTTGCATTTGAAACCAACCTGACTCAGTTGGGTTTCAGCGAATTTATTTTGCCCAAATTCGGCCTGGAAAGTGCAGTACTCGAGCTCCGAACTTTCATCACCAAATTTACAGCACATTCATCATTTTCTGTAGGCCACACCTTACATTAGATTGAGGTGAAACTTTGTGTGGTTCCTATTTCTGTGATCTGCTTTGTGAAAAAAATAACAGAAAAAGAAACAAAAAAGAAAAATTTCGGCACCTGGTTTTGCCTGAGAGCAAAGGCACCTGTGTTCTGTGCCTAAAAAAAGAAAAACAAAAGAAAAACAAAAGAAAAACAAAAGAGCACAGTTTTAGGTGACAGAAATTCATTTGTTTTGTGCTTATGCTGCATTAAGTCTCTCAGTGCCTGGCCATCTTTGTTGCTGTCTTTGCCTTACTATTCTGGTCTTGACTCCTTGTTCATCATATCTTAACTCTGATATAGGACACATTTAGACCAGCAACTAGGACCAGTGCTTTGGACATTTATTCAGCATTACTATCTGTTATTGACTTGTGTTCCACTAACATATTTGGCCTTCCAAGCTCCATATACATACTTCCGGACAACACCGTTTTTGACCCTTGCAATCGCCGGGTCACACCCTCTAGGTATCACGAACCAGCCACCGGTTGTACCACCTACTGTTTGCGATGGTAAGAACACTTGTAAGAGCTTGGTAAGCCACTTCCTTTGCGGGTTTCCATTGTCCTTCCTTTCTAGTTGAAAGGGATAATCCTTTTGTTTTCTCTGTGTTTCCACTAACCATGGCAGGAGACGAAGGTGACGCGACACCGGTCGATTTCAACGAGTGTGTTAGTCGTGGCCATCTACAAGCTGCGCTCGACAAACAAAATGCTTCAATCACTAATCTCGGCGCGAGAATGGACACAATCGTCGCCGCCATTGCCAAGTTGAACACCACGGAAGGCATTGAGCGGGTGGAGCGGCGGTTGGCTGACCTCATTGGTCGGATGGACAAATTGGAGGCACGCCTGCCACCTGTCAATGACGGTCATCGTCGTGATGATGACACAGTGTATGATGCGGATGGCAACATTGATCAGCGGGCGACACAAGATGCATGACTATGTCGGCGTCTTCAGCAAAACCGACATGGTATGGGAGGTAATAACCAGAACCGTCATGGTAACGACGACCCTTTTGCTAAAGTCAAGTTTACCATTCCATCTTTTGCTGGTCTTTATGATGCTGATATCTATCTTGATTGGGAGATGACGGTAGAGCAGAAATTTAATTCTCACTTGGTTCCTGAACAACAAAGAGTTAGACAAGCTACTAGTGAGTTTAAGGACTTTGCTATTATCTGGTGGAATGAACTAAGTAACATGCGCTTACAACCTGATACATGGGAGCGGTTAAAAGAAGATATGCGTAATCGTTTTGTTCCTCCCACATATAAACTTGATTTGAGAAAAAAATTGCAGCGCTTAGAACAAGGTGATCGTTCTGTTCAGGACTATTATGCTGAGCTTCAAAAGGGTATGATGCGTTGTGGGGTTGTTGAGGACACAGATGATAAGATTTGTCGTTTCTACGGGGGGTTACGGCGTGAAATTCAGGACATTGTTGATTATAAAGAATTTACTACTGTCAACCAATTGTTCCAGCTTGCTATGCTTGCAGAAAAAGAATTGCAGGGACGCAAGGAATCAGCGAAGGCAAGCACCGGACAACCCTTCTACACGCCAAGAACGACTACATCGACGGGACTGCCCAAGTCTTCTTCGAGTTTTCGTTCCCCTCCACCACCTGTGACCAAGATTGCAGCAGCGCCACCGAAGCCACCTTCCACGACACGCCTTGCAGATCCTACAAAAACTTCTTTGCAGGTTCCAGCCAGGAGTTCTTCTTCCGTGGCTTCAACGGGCCGCTCCTCCGACATTCAGTGCCACCGCTGCCATGGGCTTGGTCATGTGCAGAAGAATTGCCCTAGCCAACGGGCATACATCGCCACAGACGATGGAGGCTACATCAGCACTTCAGATGTCGAGGAGGAGGATGATGTTGCTGCTGCCTCGAACGACAATGGTGGTGGTGATGACGACTTGGTCCTTGGTGGGGCGTCCACAGCGACGCTACGGAGCATCATTGTGCAGCGCGTCCTCAGCACACAGGTACAACAACCCGATAAGCTTCAACGCCATAATTTATTTCAGACTTTCTTCGCAATCAAGAACCGTCGCGCACGTGTCATCATTGATGGAGGAAGTTGCAACAACTTGGTAAGTTCTGATTTGGTCAAGAAGCTTGGCTTGACCACGCGACCGCATCCACATCCATACCATATTCAATGGTTAAATGACTCTGGAAAAGCTAAGGTAACACAAACATGTCGAGTCCATTTTTCCATTGGTGGTTATGTTGATTGTGATGTGGCTCCTATGCAAGCATGCTCTCTTTTATTGGGTCGACCTTGGGAATTTGATAATGATGCTTTACACCATGGTAGTAGTAACAAATACACTTTTATGCATAAGGGAAAGAAAGTTACTTTACTGCCTTTGACTCCAGCTGAGATTATAGAGGCCGATAGGGAGCGAGCTGCTGCTACTAATGATCCAAATAAACATGATAAATCTGAAAAACAACAAGTACTCCATTTGAACAATTCTGTTATGCTTGCCACCAAATCAGACCTTGCTGAAATTGATGATGTTAATGATATATGCTATGTTTTTGTGTGCAAAGATGCTTTATTTTCTCTTGATAATATGCCTTGCACTTTGCCTGCTCCTGTCACTAACCTTTTGCAGGAGTTTAGAGATGTTTTTCCTGATGAGATTCCTCCAGGACTTTCACCCCTTCGAGGGATTGAGCACCAGATTGACTTGATTCCTAGAGCGAGCTTGCCAAACCGTGCGGCGTACAGGACCAATCCTGAAGAGACTAAGGAGATTCAGCGACAAGTCCAAGACCTTTTGGACCGTGGATACGTACGTGAGAGCCTTAGTCCTTGTGCTGTTCCTGTTCTTTTGGTTCCCAAAAAAAGATGGTTCTTGGCGTATGTGTGTAGATTGTAGAGCCATTAATAACATTACTATAAGGTATCGTCATCCTATTCCTAGGCTAGAGGACAAGCTTGATGAGTTGTGTGGTGCTATAATTTTCACAAAGATTGACTTGCGTAGTGGATACCACCAAATAAGAATGAAACTTGGCGATGAATGGAAAACTGCTTTTAAAACTAAGTTCGGCTTGTATGAGTGGTTAGTCATGCCTTTTGGTTTAACTAATGCACCTAGCACTTTCATGAGATTATTGAACGAGGTTTTACGTCCTTTCATTGGCAAATTTGTGGTTGTTTACTTTGATGATATCTTGATTTATAGCAAGTCCATGGATGAACATTTGAATCACTTACGTGCTGTTTTTAATGCTTTGAGAGATACACGTTTGTTTGGTAACCTTGAGAAGTGCACCTTTTGCACGGATCGAGTCTCTTTTCTTGGCTATGTTGTGACTCCACAGGGAATTGAGGTTGATAGAGCCAAGGTGGAAGCGATATGGAGTTGGCCCACGCCCACGACGGTCTCCCAAGTAAGGAGTTTTCTTGGCCTTGCCGGATTTTATCGCCGCTTTGTCAAGGAATTCAGCACCATTGCGACACCGTTGATTGAGTTGACAAAGAAGGCCGTTGTGTTCCATTGGGGGCCATCACAAGAGGAGTCCTTTAATCTTTTGAAGGACAAGCTTACACACGCACCATTGCTCCAACTTCCGGATTTTGGTAAGACTTTTGAGCTGGAATGTGATGCTAGCGGAATTGGTATTGGTGGTGTTTTGATGCAAGAAGGCAAACCTGTTGCCTACTTTAGTGAAAAATTGAATGGTCCTGTTCTTAATTATTCCACGTATGATAAAGAATTGTATGCTCTTGTTCGTTCTTTAGAGACGTGGCAACACTATTTATGGCCTAAAGAATTTGTCATTCATTCCGATCATGAATCACTTAAGCATATTCGTAGTCAAACCAATTTGAATCGTAGACATGCTAAGTGGGTTGAATTTATTGAATCTTTTCCTTATGTCATTAAACACAAGAAAGGAAAGGATAATGTGATTGCTGATGCTTTGTCTCGACGCTATACCATGTTGTCTCAACTTGATTGTCGCATTTTTGGTCTTGAAACTATTAAAGCACAATATGCTTTTGATGATGATTTTAAGGATGTCTTGTTGCATTGTAAAGAGGGACAAGCATGGAATAAATTCGTGATCAATGATGGATTTTTGTTTAGAGCTAACCGCCTATGCATTCCAGTTGGTTCCGTTCGTCTTTTGTTATTGCAGGAGGCGCATGGAGGCGGTTTGATGGGACATTTTGGTGCTAAGAAGACGGAGGACATTCTGGCCACACACTTCTTTTGGCCAAAGATGAGGCGAGATGTTGAGCGGTTTGTGGCTCGCTGCACTACATGTCAAAAAGCTAAGTCTCGCTTGAATCCACATGGTTTATATATGCCTCTTCCTGTTCCTTCTATTCCGTGGGCCGATATTTCTATGGACTTTGTTTTAGGATTGCCCAGGACTAAGAGGGGGAGGGATAGTATTTTTGTTGTTGTGGATCGTTTTTCTAAGATGGCTCACTTTATACCATGTCATAAAACCGATGATGCCGTTCATATTGCTGACCTCTTTTTCAAAGAGATAGTTCGTTTGCATGGTATGCCTTCTACTATTGTTTCAGATCGTGATGCCAAGTTCTTGAGTCACTTTTGGCGTACTCTATGGAACAAGTTGGGTACAAAGTTGTTGTTCTCTACAACATGTCACCCACAAACTGATGGCCAAACCGAGGTGGTGAACCGCACATTGTCTACCATGTTGAGAGCTGTTTTGAAGAATAATTTGAAGCTGTGGTAAGAGTGTTTGCCGCATGTTGAGTTCGCATATAATCGAGCGGAACACTCCACCACCAAGGTAAGTCCTTTTCAGGTAGTGTATGGATTCAATCCCCGTGCCCCTATTGATATTTTGCCTTTGCCTACTAGTGAGAGAGTTCATAATGATGCTAAGGAGCGTGCTGATTTTATTGTCAAAATGCATGAGACTACTAAGGCAAACATTGAAAAGATGAATGAAAAATATAGGATTACTGGTAGTAAAGGTAGAAAGGAAGTTAAACTTGAACCGGGTGATTTTGTTTGGTTGCACTTGAGAAAAGATAGATTTCCTGAGTTAAGAAAGTCGAAATTGATGCCTAGAGCTGCTGGTCCTTTTAAGATAGTTGGGAAGATAAATGATAATGCATATAAACTTGAGTTGCCTCCCGAGTTTGGGGTTAGTCCCACCTTTAACATTTCAGATTTGAAGCCATACTTGGGAGAGGAAAATGAGGCCGAGTTGAGGACAACTCCGCTTCAAGAGGGGGAGGATGATGAGGACATCACTTCGTCAGATACACACAACACTCCTCCACTTGACATTCAAGGACCAATCACTAGAGCTCACGCCCAACAATTGAATTTACAGGTGAGCTCGTTCCTAAGTACTTCTTTTTGTTCATTTGAGAATCGATTGCTACCTAATGATTTAATTATGATTAGGAACCATGGAGAGGACCTAGAAGTACTTGGAGAAGGGCTACGAGGCGCACAAGTCCAGCAAGGGTGGTCGAATCATGATGGAGGTCCAACTCAAGCCGACTTCGAATCCAATTCGGAGTCCAGGACCAGACCGCACTAAAACGGACGCCCAGATTGCATCCGGACTCCGTTTTGGACGTTCCACATATGTATGGAAATCTGAGAAGACTACCTTTCCAATGGCTCTGGTCCCATGTCAAAATTCTTTCTGAGTCAACGGGAATCATCGAAACAAGTGGGTGTTCAGAATCTATCAGGGTGCTGCGCCACCGTCTTTGGGCCGTTCGGCTTGGTATCGTGTTGGAGCCCATTAGGGGCGCGTCCAGGGGTTTTGCACGCCCCTAGCTCCTTTATATCCAGCCACCACCCCCACCATTAGGGTTGGGTTTTGCTTAGATTAATTCTGTCTTTGAACAGTTTCGCCGTTCATCGGTTTGTGAGACCCCAACTTTCGAGTGCTACATCAATACATCCGCAATTCAGTTGTGTTCTTCCTTGTTCTTGCTTGTGTTCTTCGATTCGTAGGCGAGAATTAGCCTTCTTGGCGTGGTCAACTGGGCCGCGCACGGTTGATAACCTGAGGAGACGTGGTGCTGCGATTGCGGGGTTCGGAACGTGTCGTTCGGAAGCCGGATCGATTTGTGTCGTGCCTCCACCAAATCGAACATATCCAGAACCTGTTGGAAGATCGGGACCCCGTTCCCATCAGAACCTCATTCGGCAAATGATAACATTTGGACAGGGTCAGATCACTCCTCCCTGAGCTTGCTGTGCCTCTTTTGCTTCTACTTGTTCTGTGCCTCTTTTGCATCCATATGTGGTGGCTAATATTTTGGTGGCCTGCTGTTTGGTTGAGGTTGTGTATGGTGCCTGAGGTTGTGTATGGTTGAACTAAATTGGTGTGCCTGCTGTTATTGTAGTTGAAGACTTTGACACCTATGATTTGGTGGCTGGTATCTGTATTTTGGTGGCTGATACATGTATTTTGGTGGGCTGTACTGGAAATTGATGTGAGGCATTTTGTATGCATGTTTTTGTATGGTCAGTATGATGTTAAATGCTACTAGCACTTTCGGCCAGAACTTAATTCACTGTTTGCTGATTTTGTTTTTATTGTTTTTATCTCTCTCTCTCTCAGCAGTGTTTGATCTTTTGGTTCCCAGCCCAAACTGCACTTCTAGTACACTCGGTTTGGCAGTGTTTGATCTCTTAGTTCACTCGATTTTTTAAATGGGGTAGCCCACAATATGAGATTGGGCTACAACAACACGTCGGCCAAAAAAATCACAGGAAAAAAATGATAATAAATTAGGCCTAAAGAGGCCAGCCACAACATGTGGCCTAACTGGGCTTAGCCCAATTAACTAGTGAAAACAACAGCCCGTGTTATATGGGTTAAATTCGTTTTTATGATGCTTTTTTTCGTCATACTGTTTATGCCACGTCAGTGCCACGTCACGTGCCACGTCAGATGTGCCACGTCAACATACACATGTCGCTATCCTGTTCAATATGTTGTGACATATTTAGTGACAGATATTGCCGTCACAAGTTAGTGACAGAAGAACAGCTGTCATGAGATCTATGACAGCTTTCTCTGTTGGTCACAGAAGGTGGTTAGTGACCCACCTTCTGTGACAACAGTCACTTTGTCACTGCAGTGTCATAAAATGTAGTCTGTGACATGAAAAAGCCTATTAACGTCATAATTTGACTGTCATAGAAGGCCAGATCTCTTGTAGTGATTGCAAAGAATTTCCTGTTTACTGCTTGCTCTGTGATGAACTAACTCTAAACTGAGATTATATATGGATGTGATGGTAGATTGATCTTGAGCTTTCTTTTAAATCATCTATTGTTCATTCTCTAGTCATTACTTGGCTGTTTTGTTCCTGCTGAGCCTTGTGTTAGATCAGTTCAGTGGTTATTTTTTGGTCTCTTCTGACCATTACCGAACCATGTCATCCAGTTAGTTCTCTGTACAGAAAGATTGTTCAGTTAGTTCAGTGGTTAGTTCAGTGGTTGGATGAAAGATTGTTTTGGGGTGTTTGGCTCTGTACAGAAAGCTATTTTCATGATCTGTTAGAGTTTGTTAAATAGAAAGGTTTAAATTGAGCTCAAGATTTAATCTATAACTGTCATATATAATCAAGATTAGATTTGTCATGACGGGGATGGCCAAGATTAAATCTTGTGCAACTAGCCCTTTGAGAGCTCTAAAAACAATTCAATTTGCTGAACTTATGCTCATTGTGGTCATATATGTTAAGATTTATATAAGACTAGCATTTAGATCCACTTGTATTCTTGATGACAAGCTAGTCTTGAACATGTATATGTCAATTTTGTTGAGCATATGTTTCTTTTGCAATGACTTAAATGATTCATATGTTAATATGCTGGTTAAGTCATTTCTATGCCATGTCTATCATGTTTGTATGTTAATTATTATTGATGGAATTAAAAATATGCTTATACCGCAAATTTTACAACAATGAATATATAGTTGTTTCATGAATACATATACTTATGAATATATGTACTTTCATGTAATTCCATGTCATTTTCATATTGATATATATATATATATATATATATATATATATATATATATATATATATATATATATATATATATATATATATATATATATATATATATATATATATATATATATATATATATATATATATATATATATATGCTACTGTTGTGGTTACAGACCAAACAGAGAGAGAGAGTGTGGTAGTGGAGAGTTGAGTAAAATGAATGGCTTGGAGCCTTCCTCCCGTGGCCTATGCCACATATATATTTATATGGGGAGTGTTTGTACAATTATACCCTTACACATGAGTATTCCCCTCGGGGGCTCTTATGTCATTACACATGTCCTGTTTCGGACCTAACAGGCCTACTGGGCTTAGGTGGGGGCCAACCCTACAACGAGAGCCTCTCATGGTGAAGGGCTTCACGGGCCGAAGCCATGCCGCTGGGTCCTTTGGCCCCCTCCGTCCCATCGGCCTATGATGCTTTGATGACTTGGATAGTTCGCACATCCACCTGTGCTTGTGCGAGGGCTGTCTTCGGGTCCCGAAGCTCGCGCTGCCTCGAGGCCGCAGGCGCCGGGAAGTCTGAAGGCTTCGACGGGGCCGAGGTCGTGCTTGTGCGAGGACCGTCGCCCGCACCCAGGGCGGGCGCGGCTTCAAGGCCGAAGACACTGAGTAGGTCGAGGGCTTCGACTGGGCCGGGGTCGGGCATGCCCTACCTCGCGCTCCAGATATTTATGGGCGAAGCCGACTTGGTCGGCTGCCCTTGGCGGCCGAGACTCGGGAAATGCGTCGCGCGATGTGGCGCCAGCGCGGGAAGATGGTTGCTTGGTCCGGGAGTGCGCTTTAATGACACCTGGAATCACGCCGGCCTTTGTCAGGGGTAGGCTGGCACGGCTGCCCCGCTTGCCCCGCACTGGATGTGGGCACGTGGCCGGCTGTAATTGGAGCGTCGTGGGGTGCCAGCGTTCCCACGACCACGGCCGTTCGCCTCTTCCCCAGGAAAAGTGGCCACGCGGCGGAAGTGTATGGGTGCATTGGGCGCTAAACGCCCACCACCGCCGCCTGCCGCGGTTTCCAGCGGTTGCACTGCCCGATCGTGGGTAGCCGAACCGCTGTCATTCTGTCGCTCGATCTTCTGCCTGTAGGGGAGACGAGGGGCTTTATAATCCGCCCCTGTGGGCATGCAGTTGTTCCCCTTGGCTGCTTGATCGCTTGTGTGTTCCTTGATATTCCTCTTGCACCCCCTGCTGCTAACCTTGCCTTCGCGCCTGCCCGCCGCCGTGAGAGAGATGGCTGCGCGCGACGACCTCCCAGTTAGCACGGGTGCCACCCTTGACGACCCTGCGTGTTGCCTTAGCGAGAGCGCCTCGTCTAGCCAGCGCTGCTTGACGCCACCACTGGCGGAGTACCGCCTGGTTCCGCGCGACAGGAAGCAAACTCCCCAGCACTGGGATGCCGTGAAAAGGTCCAAAGGTCGCTGCTCCCGTGTGTTGGGGCTTAGACGCGTCACGGAGGAGACCCTCCGGACCCTTTTGCAGGAGAAGAAGCTGGCGGAGCGTGCCGGGGCCCGCCTACCCGGTCGTGACGAAGCGGAGCCGAACCCGAGGGAGTCGGAAGCAATCGTCTTCGTGGCATTCTTCGACGCCTGGCTCCGGATCCCCGCGACACACCTTGTTCGTGAAGTGCTGCAAGCGTATGGGTTGGAGCTGGCGCAGCTAACTCCGACCGCGATCGTACGGTTGGCCGTCTTCACGTGGGCGATGTGGACGGAGGGTACCCGCCCCCGCGCCGAGCTGTTCGCCATTCTGCACGACGCGCGGTGCCACCCGAGGAGAGTAGAAGGGGGGGGGCTTACTCAAACTTCGGCGGCGTGGACTTCGTGCTGAGGCCGGAGTGCTCGCACCTGTTTCCCGCGTTGGCTATGCGGGAAAAGTGGGAGACCGGCTGGACACGGCCGTGGTTCTACTACACCGTGACGAGCACGAGCGGCCTCCGGAGCCGTGGAGAGCCGATATCATTCGACCGCTGTCCGAATGTGACGCCTCGTCCTGGCGACAAGCAGCAGGCGCGGAGACTTGCTGGGGTCGCACTCCGGTTCAACATGCGTGACCTCGCGGAGGAGTTCACCATGTACGGGATATCCCCGCTTGCTTGCAACTGGAAATATGGGTGGTTGCAAACCCCTAGGTATGACCCTCCGGTTGTGCCTGCAGTACGCAGGTTAGAAGATGCAGAATGCGCCGTAGCTGCGATACTTGGGCCGTACACGGCGGAGGAGCACAAGGCCCGCGAGTCCGCGACTTTCTTGGCGAAGCAGGGGCGGATTAATCAGGTCCGCGAGGCCTTGGAAATCCCCGTGTCGGAGCGCCCAGTGCCTGCGGGATCACCGAGCGGTGTGACGGTGGCAGCGCCATCTTCTTGGAGCGGGGTCCAGTCGGTGGTTATTGCCCTTAGTTCGCTGGCCGTGCCGCCGGTCGAGGATGCGAGGATGGGGGGCGAGACGGGCGCTGGGCTCAGACCGACCGGTTCGGGGGGGGCGCGTAACTCCCGACGAGGCCGTGTATGGTGGCCAGGCGACGAGCATGCGCCCCGCCGTTCTCGAAGATGACGCCTCGTCGCCTCCCGCGGCAGCCATCGCGCTGTCGCTAATGGCGGCTTCCGCGGCTGCGGAGGTAGCCACGGAGGCTTCACCTACGACTCTAAAGGCAAAACGGCATCGGGTGCAATCGCCGCCATCTTCCCGGGGCCGATTCAGTGTGGCGGGTCCGGTGATTGCGGCCCTGACGGCTAGCGGGGATGCTCCTGAAGCCGGGAGGGTTGTCGCGCCTCAGGCCAGCGGGGCACTCCTAACCCAGGTGGAGGTCGCGGCAGAGGTGACCGGAGGTAGGCGTAGTTCGTTTTCGTCGCGCGACTTCGCGAAACTCTCCCCGATTTGCTCGCTTATTCCGTCGATGCCAGGCGAGACAGGGTCTCCCAAACGAGGGCAAGAATTGAGCAATGGGGGGCCCCGCGATGTCGCCGGCCTGACTGAGCCGGGGCCTGTGTGCGCCCCAACTGCTCCGGAAGGCACTAGGGCGGGGGCTCTAGGGCCTGATGTCTCCGACTTCGTACCTCGGTGGGAGGCGCTTCACGCCTGGAACGAGGTGGCAGAGTATGCTGGCGCCCGCCTAGATCGACAGGCGCTGCATTCCTGCGGGGGCGACCTCTTGGCGCTCGCATTGGGGGCCTCCGAGATGAGGGTAATGGTCTCCGTTCTCGCTGCATACCCCTTGCCTATCTGATAGGTAACCCTTGCTATACGCCGTGTAGACGCTTGCCATTGGCAAAGCCCTTGAAGAGGCTCACGCTCGCGAGCAGAGGGTACTCGAGGACCAGCTGCGCGCGGCGGACGACGCTAACGCCACCAAGGACGAGGTCATTCGAGTGCTGATGGCGGAGCGGGACGAGGCTGTTGCCGACGCACAGTTGGTGGGTAGGAACGCGAAGAACGCGACAGTAGCCGCACACCTTGCGATGGAGGAGGCCCAGCGCACCGCGACGGAGGAGCGGTCCGCCCTTCTTCAGCAAATCTCCACGCTGGAGGCGGAGAAGGAACAGCTTGCCGCCTATATTGCGGAGAAAACGCTATCTTGGGATAACGCGTGCTCTTCTGCGTGGAATGCGATGGAGTCCTTGGAGCGGGCACTCCGGGGGCTTTGTGTGCATGTGGAGGACACCACCCATGGCCGCCAAGACCTGATGGAGACGCTGGAGTGAATCGAAGAGGGCTCGAGCGTTGCCCTGCCTGGCGCCAAGGCTTTCGGCACGCACTGCGGCTATATGAGTGCTGGGCTCGCCCTCGCCCTGCTGCGCGCTGGTGGGTGCGAGCATGTCGATGAGCTGGCGAACCCTCAGCTCGACTTGCCTACCGAGCCCGGGGTGATATCTGATGCCGTTCGTGCCACCGAGCCCGCAACCCGAAACTTTCATGACTGGATTTGGAATTATGTCGGAGAGGCGGCCGCCGCGGTTGCCTTGCGGCGGACGCTACGGAACAAGGGGGACGTGCTTCGCTGGCTCGAAGAGGTCCCTCGGCGCGGCGCAGGCGACGTGGGCGCTCGTCGCGGCGAAGACGGCGTGGACTCATAGGAATAGTCAGGTGTTGGCGCATTCCATGCCACGCATGTGTTTGCTTCTGGAATGTAACTGTCTTGTTGGGGCCAAACAACGATCTTCCCATGCACCTGTTGTTATGTAATATGCTGCGAGCTGGTGGGTCATGCAAGGCGTAGGTATCGTGTCGCCCCCCGTTCTGGTATGAGCAAATGGGCTTGCGAACACTGTGCATCTCGGGCCCCAGACTAGCCGAGGTAGACGCGCGAGCACTCCGTCCCCTACCCTTCGAAATGGTGGCAGCGGAGCTGGCACCTAGTCGAAGTAGACACGCGAGCGCTCCGTCCCCTACCCTTCGAAGTGGTGGCAGCGGAGCTGGCGCCTAGTCGAAGTAGACGCGCGAGCGCTCCGTCCCCTACCCTTCGAAGTGGTGGCAGTGGAGCTGGCGCCTAGGCGAAGTAGACGTCCCCTACCCTTCGAAGTGGTGGCTGCGGAGCTGGAACCTGGTCGAAGTAGACGCGCGAGCGCTCCGTCCCCTACCCTTCGAAGTGGTGGCAGCGGAGCTGGCGCCTAGGAGAAGTAGATGCGCGAGCGCTCCGTCCCCTACCCTTCGAAGTGGTGGCAGCGGAGCTGGCGCCTAGTCGAAGTATACATGGGGACCTCGACCGCGCCCCTTGTTTTGTATGTTCCAAGGGGTGCACGTGAGGTGCGCGCCTGCGCGTGCTTGGGAATATCCGAGCCACGGTGGCACACTGTAAAGCGTGCGGAGATAGCGCCCGCGTTGGTAGAGGGTGCGTGGGATCGACATCCACGTCTGCTTTATACTCCGGAGGAGTGCGTGGGATATACATCCACGTCTTATTTATACTCCGAAGAGTACGCACTGGGCAACGCCCATGCGTGCGCGGGGTTCGCGTCTTGTTTATACTCCGTAGAGTGCGCAGGGAAAGCATCCGCGTCTTCTTTATACTCCGGAGGAGTGCGTGGGATATACATCCACGTCTTATTTATACTGCGAAGAGTACGCACCGGGGCAACGCCCATGCGTGCGCGGGGTTCGCATCTTGTTTATACTCCGTAGAGTGCGCAGGGAAAGCATCCGCGTCTTCTTTATACTCCGGAGGAGTGCGTGGGATATACATCCACGTCTTATTTAGAGTCAGTAGATTGCGCGCGGAGGCGAACCTCCGCGCGTTGCGGGCGGTGAAATTGCGTGTGGAGGCGGACCTCGACGCTACGTCTTATTTATACTCCATGGAGTGTGTGCGGAGGCGGACCTCACGCTACGTCTTATTTAGAGTCCGTAGACTGCGCGTGGAGGCGAACCTCCGCGCGTTGCGGGCGGTGAAATTGCGTGCGGAGGCGGACCTCGACGCTACGTCTTATTTATACTCCGTGGAGTGCGTGCGGAGGTGGACCTCACGCTACGTGTTATTTAGAGTTTGTAGACTGCGCGCGGAGGCGTCCCCCCACGCGTCTTTATTCATGGTTATGCGTAGTGCACACGAGGGTGACCCTTCGCACGCTTTTAATATGAAAACGGGAGAAGTTGCATGAACGATGCACTTTATTAAATTTCCGTTTGCGCGGGTGAGCGGTTACAAGGGTTAAGGCACTAACCGTTAGCCGCTTACGTCTGCCGAAGCCGGGGAAGGCCCTTAGCCTTGTGTGCTTGACTCAGGCGTAATATCGCCGTAGCTTGTCCGCATTCCACGTGTGTCGGAGCGTGTGCCCTTCCAAGGTGGCTAAGTGATACGCTCCCTTCTGCAGGGCCTCCGCGACGATGTACGGGCCTTCCCACTTGGACTCGAGCTTGCCTACCATTTCTGGGTGGAGTGCCATCTTGAGGACGAGGTCGCCCGGTTTGGATTCGTGTGGGTACAGCGAACGATTGCGACCGCACACCATCTGTCGCGCGTATTTTATGACGTGCTGTGTTGCGCTGGCCCGGTCTCCGTCAAGGAGATCCACGGACAATTGGCACTCCTCGTCTGGTGCTTGGACGAGGACCCGCCGTGAGCTCACCTTTATTTCTTCGGGTGTGACCGCCTCGTCGCCGAAGAGGAGCTTGAAGGGCGTGAACCCCATTAGGCGTGTGACCCTTGTGCGAAGGGACCAGAGGACGCTGTGGAGCTCGCCCGGCCACTTCCCTTTTGGTAACCCGACGAGGCGCTTTTTGATTGCGGCAGAGATGGCGCCATTTGCCTGCTCCACCGCCCCGTTGGGCTGTGGGTGGCCAACCGAGGCGAACCGGAGGGTGTTGCCCATGTTGCCGCAAAATTCTTTGAATGGGGCTGCATCGAACTATAGACCATTGTCGACGGTGATCTCCCTGGGCACGCCGAATCGGCATATGATGTTTTGCCAGAGGAAGCGCTGCAGAGCTGCCGAGGTAATCTTGGCCAGGGCTACCGCCTCCGACCACCTGGAAAAGTACTCCAGGGCAACTGCGACGAAGCGCAGGTCCCCTGGGGCCCTGGGAAGTGGTCCCACGACGTCGATGCCCCACCTCGCCAGGGGCCACACCGGGGGTATGGGGTGGAGGCTTGTCGGGGGTCTGTGGATAGCCCTTCCCATCCATTGGCAACCTTGACAACGGCGCACGAGGTCCTGGGCATCCGCGACAGCTGTTGGCCAATAAAAACTCTATCTGAATGCCTTGCCCACCAGAGACCTTGGTTGGAGGTGCGAGCCGCAGAGACCCGTGTGAATTTCCGCGAGGAGGCGTTTGCCTTCTTCGCGCGGGAGGCACCGCAGGAGTGGTGCGCAGAGCCCCTTCTTGTAGAGCGCCCCGTCAAGCACCTGGAAGGACCTAGCGCGGTGTTGCAAATGCCGGAGCTCGGAGGAGTCATCCGATTCCGCAATGCCTTGCAAAAAGGCGAGAAGGGGCTCCCGCCAGTCGCCCTGCTGGGTGATCTGGTGGACGAGGGTCGCATCCCGATTATCTTTTGCTATGGCCGCCGCCGGCAGGGTCTTGTAAAACGCCCCTTCGGGAATTGGGAGCTGCTGACTGGTAGCCTTGGCCAGGACGTCAGCTTGCTCGTTGTCTGCTCGAGGGATGGCCTTCACCGTGACACCCAAGAAGTGTCGTTCCTTCGCTCGTACGACTGCGAGGTACTTGGCTAGCTCCGGGTCCTTGGCTTGATATGACTTGTCCACATGGCCCGCCACTAGCCGGGAGTCAGTGCGGACGAGGACTCGCCTTGCTCCCATCGCTTTGAGCTTCCCGAGGGCGAATAGTAGCGCCTCGTATTTGGCCGTGTTGTTCGCAGCCGGAAACGCTAGGCGCACCGAGTAAAAAAGGCGCTGCCCCTCTGGGGTGATGATAACGGTGCCCACCCCTGCGCCCGCAACACCGTACGCTCCGTCGGTATTAAGTGTCCACACCAGGTCTTCGAGTTGGAGGGTGGGCTGAGCTGGGGGGGTCCATTCCGCGAGGAAGTTCGCCAGAACTTGGGACTTGATCGCCGTCTGAGAGGCGTATGTTAGGGAGAACGGGGCCAGCTCTGCCGCCCATTTCCCAATTCGCCCCGTGGACTCCTTGTTGTGGAGCATCTCCGCCAGGGGGAACGATGATGGCACCGTTATCGGGTGGGCCAGGAAGTAATGTCGGAGTTTCCTTGATGCCATGACCAGCGCGTAAGCAAGCTTCTCGAGCTCGGTATATCGCGTCTTGGCGCCTTGAAGGGCTTCAGAGATGAAATACACTGGCCGCTAAAGCGCGCCCTTTTCCAGGACGAGAACGGCGCTGACCGCAGTTGCCGAGGCAGCGAGGTAGAGTAGGAGGGGAGCCTCAGGTGTTGGGGCCACCAGAGTGGGGAGGGTTGCGAGGTGCTTCTTGAGGTCGTCAAAGGCCTTCGCGTAGTCGTCGTCCCAATGAAACCCGTCGCACCCGCGGAGGGTCTTGAAAAACGGCAAGCCCCTCTCTGTTGCTCTAGAGAGGAAACGGCTCAAGGCCGCCATGCGTCCTGTCAGCCTCTGGACCTCCCGCGTCGTCTTGGGGGGTTCCATGCCTAGGATAGCGTCAACCTTGTCGGGGTTCGCCTGGATGCCTCGCCCGGATACGAGGAAGCCCAGTAGCTTGCCCGCCTGTACGCCGAAGACACATTTGTCCGGATTGAGCTTGATGCCCGCTCTCCGGAAGATCCCGGCCATGTGAGGCGAGCTGCCGGGTTTTTACTACCACGTCGTCCACATAAGCCTCCACATTTCTCCCTAGCTGGACGGCTAGGGCCAGCGCGACGAGGCGGGTGAAAGTTGCGCCCGCATTCTTCAAGCCGAAGGGCATCCTCACAAAGCAGAATGTTCCCACCGGTGTAATGAAGCTGGTTTTCTCCTCGTCGCCCTTGGCCATGTAGACCTGGTGGTAGCCGGAATAGGCGTCCAAGAAGCTCATGAGTTCGCACCCGGCGGTTGCGTCGACCAGCTGGTCTATACGTGGTAAAGGGTAATTGTCCTTCGGGCATGCCTTGTTGAGGGCGGTGAAGTCGATGCACATGCGCCAGGCGCCGCTGGCCTTTTTAACCAATATCGGGTTGGCAAGCCAGCCTGGACGGATAACCCCCACTCAAAGGAGCTTCGCCACCTCCACCTTGGCCGCTTGCTGCTGGTCCGCAGACATACGGCGAAGTTTCAGCTTGACGGGTTTGGCGTCGGGGCGGATCGCGAGGTTATGCTCGATGAGGGCGCGGTCCACTTCTTGGATATCCTCCGGGGACCATGCAAAGACGTCTATGTTGTCCTGGAGGACTCGGAGCAGGTCTTTCTCTACTTGCGGAGGGAGGTCCTCACCTATGGATACGAACTTCCCTTCTGCTCGGAGCGGCACCCTCTTCACTCCGCCCTCCGGGTGGGGCTTAGGCGTCCAACCTGGGGCGGATGGCGTTGTGTCCGCCCGGTATTTGTTGAAGGCGTGCACCTTGCGGTGTAAACGTCCAGCTTCGGTTTCGATGCTGCGAGCCATATCCTGATCGTCGAAGATGGTGATAACGCCCCGCCACCCTGGAAGCTTCATGCATAGGAATGCGAAGTGTGGGACGGCTTCGAAGGAGTTGATGGCGGGCCGGCCCAGTATGGCGTTGTATGGATATGAGACGTCCACGACGTCGAAGACGACCTCTTCGGTCCTGGCGTTGTCGGCTTGGCCCAAGGAGACTCGGAGGCAGACCTGACCCAGAGCCTTCAGAGGTTGCCCTCCGAGGCCTTGGAGGGGGGCTTCCGAAGCTTTTAATAGACTCCGAGGTATTCCCATACGATTAAGGGCCTCCGTGAACAAAATGTTGGCGGAGCTCCCTCCGTCCACGAGAATACGCCTGACGTCGCATCCCGCTATGTCGGCCTGGATGACCAAGGGATCTTGATGGGGGAACTCTACGCCCTGCGCATCGGCTGACGTAAAAGTAATGCTGCAAGGGGATGCCCGCCGAGGTAGTTGTGCCGAGGAAGCGCTTGACGAAGAGCCTCCCTCGATGACATTAATGCCGCGGTGCTGGGTCTCTCCGGGGGATCCAGCGCGGGAGGGCTGGGCCGCCGCCTGTCGTACTGCCGCGACTTCGGTGCATGTCCGCGTGAAATGGCCCCCGTAGCCGTGCACCTCGCACCATCTACCGTATTGGAGGATTTCCTGCTCCGCGCGCGGCTTGGCATCGCCGCCTCCTTGGCGTCCTCCTGCGATGCGCGAGGCTGAGACGGCTCCCCGGGGAGTACCCTGCGCGGCCAGGATGTGGCAGGCCTTTTGGGGTCTTCGCTGGTTGCGCCGGGGCTTACGAATGTCGCTTGCGGCCACTTGCTTGTGGTCTGTCCTCGGGTTGTCTCTTGCGCTACCTCTGTGTGACAAGCCCTCCGCTCGCCTGGCGTCGGAGTCGTTGTTGTGGTGCCTCCGCACGTCCTCTTCGGCTCGAGCGTACGCTTCCACTTTGTCGAAGAGCTCTGCCTCCGACTTGAGCGGCTTCCGCGCGTTGTACTCGGCGAGTGGTCCCGGGCGGAGGCCTTGTGTGGCTGCGTTGATGACGATCATTTCATTGACGTCCCTAACCTGGGAACGCACTTTTGCGAAGCGCTTGCAGTAATCCCGAAGCCTTTCGTCAGGTTTTTGCTTGACTGCGAAGAGCTGGTCCGCATCGACACGCTCGACGTAGTTTCCCTGGAAGTTGCTGCAAAGTTGACCGCGGATCTGCTCCCACGCATGGATGGATTGTGGCGCGATGGAGAAGAACCAGGACAGCGCCACGCCTTGTAACGCGAGGGGGAGCCCTCTTGCTTTCGTGGTGTCGTCTCTGCCAGCGGCTTCGATGGCGGCCTCGTACACACGCACGAAGCCTCGCAGGTCGGAGTCACCCTCGTAGGCCTCGATGACATTCGGGAACTTGAAGCCCGCAGGCCAAGCTACTTGCTGCAGACTCGCGGAGAGCGGGGAGTCCAGATCTATTCGCCGCGATGAGACGCAACTAGACGTAGGGGGTTCGGCCACCACCGTCGGGGAGGGGGGTTGGCTCCGAGCCTCTTGCATGTCCCGCACAGCTCCGCGGAGGTCCGTCAGCTCCTGTTGAAATGCGCTGAGGGCCGCCAGCAGGGCCGACCCCGCCGCGGGCGCAGCCGGGGCCGTCGATGCGCTTGGCGGCACTACCTGTACGGCGGTGGTCACGGCCTGCGCTCCCAGGTTGCCCGCCGTGTTGTCGCGGAGGACCCTGGAGCCGTTCACCGCTTCTGCGCTGGGTGGAGAAATGGATGCGCCTGCGTTGCCACCGCCGGGGGTGGTTGTCGGGGTGGTTCTGGTGGGGTCGGTCGTCACGTCGGTGGCGGGGTTGGTCGTCGCGTCCACACCGCTGCTCGTACCTGCGGTTGCTAAAGCCGAAGCCCTTGTGCTAGCGCGAGACTTCGCCGCCCCCACCTTCTTCTTCCTCGCCGTCGACGGTGATACTTTCTTTGGTGCCATCCTACTTCGGATCTGGAGACTTGCTCTTGTCCTCCCCACGGACGGCGCCAACTGTTGTGGTTACAGACCAAACAGAGAGAGAGAGAGTGTGTGGTAGTGGAGAGTTGAGTAAAATGAATGGCTTGGAGCCTTCCTCCCGTGGCCTATGCCACATATATATTCATATGGGGAGTGTTTGTATAGTTATACCCTTACACAAGAGTATTCCCCTCGGGGGCTCTTATGTCATTACACATGTCCTGTTTCGGACCTAACAGGCCTACTGGGCTTAGGTGGGGGCCACCCCTACAACAGCTACATTGCGCTTTTCATATATGAGAAGGCCAACATGTCATCCGTGCATTCTTCAACATCATCGCCGAATGCGTTCGCTCCAAAATCAAAATGCCAAGGAAGAGGATTATCGAAAAAGCCTGAGGGCCGATTTACCATCACAGAGGTCGATGGATCTGGGACCCCTCTCCTTCCTCGCCGAGCAGCATGCGCATTTTGAAGAATGATCGGAATAGTTGCACAAGAATGAATTGAGATCACATTCGATTCGTGGAAGATCATGACTGAGACTTGGCACAGCCCCCACAGACTTGGCACAGCTGGGTATGCGGGTAAAATCCCACAGTGGAGGACCGCCCCATCATTTGCCACGATCCCAGATGAGCGCGCTCAAAATTGGATTAGAGCGAGGTCATCTACCACGTCATCGGGGGACATCTCCTTCCGAAATCCTGCAGACCAGGAAGTGTCCCACTGCCTGGTAAGATATCGATCGAACTACGTAGCTTGTAATTACTCCACAACTTCGTAGGAAGTGAAATGACATGTCGGGCTCTTGCTGGAAGCACTGAGTGTAGAATCTTCCCAGGGATCATTCTAGGTAACTAGGGAGAAAGATATACTCTCCGCGGCCCTGGGAAACAAGGAACACTCGGGTCGTACAAGAGGCCTTGGGCTTTATGTTCCTTGGAAACATGGTTTCTCAGATGACTCCGAATTGTATCGGAGTAGGAAGAGAACCAAAGTCGAGCGTGAGGCATGGCTACGAGAGGAGATCAAGACATCTCTTAGAGAGAAGCTGGCTGATTACGTCAGAGATGAGATGTGAATATATACAGAAAATCAGCAGGCCGCCGCCGCTCCTGTGCTAACTAGCCCCCCAACTGTCCGAGTAGTTGCACGTCCAATCCTACGATGGAAAGTGAGGCCAGATTTCCTGTTGTCGACATCCTGGTAATAATTATTATCTTTGGAATGCTCGATCCGTTGATAGGCCTATTGGAGTAGCTAATTTTGTTCGTTATGTATGAGCCTACAAAGTGCAAGCTCCAAGTGAGATATGCCTTTGTTCCCTTGTGCGCTGCTTGGGGTCAGGCATATCTGTCTGCTCACGGGCCATGGTGCACCATACACCTTTAGCACCAGGCTTCGAAAAATTTTATGTGGATGGTGTGCATGCCAGTTTCGCGGTCGTCCCGCTACTGAAGCCCCCCAACGACGAAATCATGACTCTAGGGCATGCCATTGGAACATTCATCCAGTGGCCCAAAAATGACATCTGCCTGGAGGCTTCTTCACCAGTGGCAGGTCCACAAGGGCAGTCTGAACCAGAGCTACATGCACTGGTGCCATCTCCACAAGGCCTATCTCCACCACCGCTACCTGCACCGGTGTTATCTCCACGGGTGCTATTCTCGATGAAGCAACTTGCATTGGTGCTACCTTTACAGTCGACTGCCATGAAGTCGACCTACAGCCGAGGCAGCAGGGGCAAATCAAAGAAGACCGACGATGATATCCCGTACTTGCCATTGGCCCGTAAATTCGTGCTAGGCGAGCCGATGATCGTCTCGAAAAAGCGCCTCCTAACCCTAGGACTTAGTTACCAGAGATTGCACGCTTGGTATATGGAACAGGCCAATAAGCCACAGGTATCATTGTCAAATTCAGGCCAGATCATTTATAGCACGAAGTTCATGATTGTGTCTTCATGGTGACCTTTGAGAATTTATTTGATCTTTTCACGCTCAACGCTCTCGATGCTTCACTCGTTCGATGCTGGACGTTGTAACTGTGTACAATCACAGTCTCCGTTCATGTAATACCGATATATGTCATATATAATTGGTTGCTTTTATGTGTATATATATATACATGGTGACTGAAGCTAGATCATCCAAATCACCAATTGGTTTCCTGGACCCACGCTTGGTCGCCATGAATACCATCAACGAGGATGCATCCTTCGTTGAGAGGTATATTACAACAACACCACTGGCTCACCGCGATAAGGAATTTGTTCTTATGTCCTACAATCAGCGGTTCCATTGGATTTTAATTGTAATTATACCAAAATGGAACAAGGCAATATACCTTGATTCCCTAAGTAAGAACAAAACTGACTACACAGTTATCGGCCAATTACTCGATAGGTAAGTAAATTTTCTCCATACATAACTATATTGTACTCTTTGTTTCCTTTCGAATGACTAAGCTAACTTTTCGAATCACGAAGGTCGTTCGCCACGTACGTTGCAGAGGCACGTGGTTCGATGGAAGGGGCCAAGCCCTTGCAACATGTTCAAAATTTTTGGGTATTCGCTAGTACACATTAATTAATCCTATACAACACTTGAATTAACACATTCTATTTTTTGCAGTGCCGCTAGCAGTTGTCGAGCAACACGTGTGGATTCTACGTTTTCCACCATATGAAACTGCTACTCGATTCCTCAAAGATCACCAATCCTAAGGTTTGTCAATCTTTCCACAATTATTTCATACTTATCAGGTTATATATGTACGCACATTGATATTCCTATCGACAGGCTGCGCCCATCCCCACAGCTACATTGCAACAGCCCGACCTTGAACAAATTTGATGGCGTACTTTTTGATGGCTCGAGTCATAAAATCAGGTGGAGAGTTCCACAATGTACAATGATTTTTTGTTTGGGATAAGATTGACATTGATTGTAATTGTGTATTTGTTAATGGATATTTTATTTCATTTCAATTAATTTATTTGCGAAATGGATATTTTATGTTTGTGAAATGAATTGAGATGTGAATTGGATGTATACATGTACATGTTGATCTGCTTGTTTCAGAGAGCATGGCTAGCATTTCTTGAGGCTAGCCAATAAACAGAAATAGATTTAGGGGAAGAAGAGAATAGCACAGACGGTTTTTGCTAGTTGATAATCACAGATGGTTTTTAACTAAAAACCATCTGTGCTAGTTGATAATTACAGATGGTTTTTAGTTAAAAACCATCTGTGATTATCAACTAGCACAGACGGTTTTTAGTTAAAAATCGTCTGTGATATTTGCACCACTGACGATTTGAAAGCCGTCTGTGATGACCTCGTATTATTACTGACCCATATATTCAGACGGCTCACAAAACCATCGGTGATGACGTTTCTAAACCGTCCGTAATACGGTTTTCTATAGTAGTGCTTGGTGCTTCGGTTTTGGTGATTGCTACTAGAAAGTTCACGTTGGCTGCTGGAGTGCTGGTTGTAGAAGATTGTTGCTGCTATTTTTCATCAATTGCCACTGCTACCAATGGATGTTCGACTGCTGCTACTGCTGTAGATCATCAACTTGACTGCTGCTATGTTCGTGGTGAGGCATGGAGGACACATAGAAGAGCTTTCCCGTCTTGTCTACTACTGCTGCTATTAGACTTTGGGGAGATGACCGGTTGTGTTATTCGTGCACGTATATACGTCTCACTGAGGATTGCTACTACTGGCCAAAGAAAAGAAGCTTGTTGCACTTCTACTATGAAAGATCGGGATAACACGTGCACGAATTAGGGTTCCACTAATTTGTGATGCACCACTTTGTAACCACTATTCTACCTCACAGGCATAGTTTGCACAACTGCAGGTGACCCCATGTGTACGCCCATTTTGTCAAGCAACTCGACCGCCTCACCACTGATGACGTGCGCTGGGAGCTGTACTCAGCTCAGGAGATGGAGTCCCGCACTCCCGAGGGGTTGTCCTCACTGTGCTGGTGCGACCATACATACTGGCTGACGCGGAAGAAGCCTCTTCGGTGTGTTCATCGAGGACTATATGGTGCATAGGGTGATGTGCCAGTTCGGCCTCCACCAGGTTGTTCCTGTCCCCATCGGGTGTCGGGTGCCTGACTCGGTTCACGCATGAGTTACACACAGCACATGACCCAAAATTTTTTCGCAGTTCTATTACGATGCTTTCTAATTGTAGATGTACATTTCACAGGTACAGTTGGAGGGGTGGTAGCGAGACGAGCTAGGCCGCAAAGATGGCACCGTGGATGGACGAGTGGGCGGAGGCACTCCAGAACTTCATGTAGGAGGCCACCGCGTATGACCACCGCAGATAAGTGTGTGTCGTCAACTCTCCCCTGCTCACATACCAGTACCGAGAGACTCGTACCCCATGCACTTTGCACAGAACATCGCCCTCACGGTAGGTACTCTCATATTTCAAAGTTTTTGACTACGGTTACCACAACTACTACTTTGACACTTTCATGTACTTCTTGCAAACGGACATCACCGTCAAGATTGTGATGGTGAGAGACCATGTAGAGGTGACCCCATGTTTGTGATGTGTTATTGACACTTGTTTTAGAAAGATTGAGTTTGATTTGTGCTTATCCAGCATAGTCGTAACCCTAGGTGAGTGGTCGGAAGACCTTCACGACCACGTTGGCCGTGGTTGGAAGCCCCCAGAAGAGCTTATGACCACATTGGTCATGGTCGGAAGGCAGCAGAAGCATTTACAACCACGTTGGCCGTGGTCTAATGCCAGCGGAAGATTTTACGACCACATTGTCAGTGGCCGGAAGCCGAAAATTGAATTTACGACCAATTCGTCGGAAGTCGGAAACCGGCCGGACTATTCACGACCACTGCAGAGGAATTGAATGTGGTCAGAAGGGTTTTACGACCACATTAAGTCTCGGCTAGTCGTGATCGGAAGTCATGGTCTACAACCATGTTGTAGCGGGCTGAGGTTGGCAGCGTGTCTTCGACCACG
This sequence comes from Dendrocalamus latiflorus, assembly GCA_017311315.1. Classification (NCBI taxonomy): domain Eukaryota; kingdom Viridiplantae; phylum Streptophyta; class Magnoliopsida; order Poales; family Poaceae; genus Dendrocalamus; species Dendrocalamus latiflorus. Next base: position 19,694,878 of record CM029640.1, read on the forward strand.
ATCAGGAGTCAGCGGCCTTCGACCACGTTATCATGAGGAGTGATCAGAAATTAAAGTTTCGACCGCTATGGTCGATAGTCGGCAGTCGGGCTGACGATCACGTTGGGAAGTCAGTGGACTTCGACCACGTTGTGACGCGGTCGATCGTGGTCGTAGCGCAGTCTGGCGCGGTCGGACATGGTCGATACCAGTCAGACATAGTCGGAGCACGATCGGAAGTGGTCGAACGCGATCGAACGTGCTCGGGACAAGGTCGAACGCGGTCGGACAGGCTCAGGACGCGGTCGGACATGGTCAGAAGTGCTCAGATGGAGTCGTAGCATGGTCGGACGTGGTCGGAAGTCCCTTCAACCATGTTGGAACCCTTGGCCGTGGTCAGCTTTAGTCCAACCAGTCGTATGGCCTCCTGAAGAGGTCATAACACCTAGGAATCGGTCGTATGGACCTGTGATGTGGTTGTAACGATGTGCAATGGGGTTGTAGGCTATGTGAGTGGCTGATCTTGTGATTTTGACCGGTTGTAATGGGTATACGACTCTGTTGGTGTATTTTCAAGTACTTTCTTCTAATGTAGACTTATGATCACAATGTTTTGTGCGATGCTATGTGATGTTTTCTTGCCTGTGATGGTTGCAGGACTTTGAGGCTAATTTGTGGCAAGGCATGGGAAGACCGGGACTAGGCACAGGAGGTGCTGAGGTCGAGAGTGATTGGGAGATGCCGAAGATGACAAGGCTTGCGAGGTGGTTGCAAGACTTGGACAACAAGAGAGCAGGAAGTTTTCGGGAAGGTGCAGGAGGGGCATTTTGGAGAAATGCGCAAAGATGCAAAGGAAACTAATCTCTGGTTAAAGCACTGGTAAAAGCACTGTTGTCGGTGCTAGCGGGTTGTCTGCGTGTAAAACTTGGTGTTAGGTCGGGGTTAACGGGTTCCCCCGGTATCTGAAGACTATAAATAGAGGAGGTAGAGCTCGAGTGCCAAGTTGAGGTTTTCTGGCAAGCGCTTGGGTTTTTCTCTCTTCCTGTTCGACCACGGTGATGAGTTCTAGTTAGCTCTGTGACTTCTCAGTCTGAGGTCATTATCTTACTGTGGTTAGAGTTTCGTGGTTGTTTGACCCGAGAATCAAAAGTTATACAAGTTTTGGTTCTTGCGGTCGTGCGTGTCTTCCTGTTCTATCTTGGTTTCGGCCCTTTCTTCTCTGTTGTCCGTCAGTTTTGCTTTCCTGTCTCGGTTTCCAGTGGGCAAACTCCTTCTGTCTTCATAGCTCAATAGCTATTGGAGAAGAAGAGTTGTGTGAATACTTGGGGAGGTTTGAAGACACCATTCACCCCCTCTGTTGCCATTTCAGTCCTACAAGTGGTATCAGAGCTGGTTAGCTCTTCTCTGTAGATCTTAACTAGTTTGTTGAGCCATGGTGACAGACAAGTATTCCACCAAGCCCTCTATCTTCGATAGGATCGACTATCCCTTCTGGAAGAGTAGGATGGAGTCGTATATACAGGCTCACGGCTATGCCATTTGGAGGATGGTCAAAACTCGCTATGTTGTTCCTGCCGATGAGAGCATCACAGTGGCAAAAATGCCAGATGTTGAGGCAAATGCTAAGGCAAGGAACATCATAATTCAAGGTCGTAGTAGAAGCGAATTCGATTGCATTTCTCATCTTTCATCGGCCTACGACATTTGGGTGACCCTCGATGCATACCATGAGGGCACTACCCAAATCAAGACCGTACGACAGGACCAATACAAGTGAGATTACAACAAGTTTGAAATGCTCGCTGGTGGGTCCTTAGATGTGTGTTTTGCGAGGTTTCACAAAATCTTGAGCAACCTTCGAGCAGTCGGTCTCACATACCCTGACTCAGACAACACTCGTCAGATGTTATCTACTTTCGACTTGCGAGTTTGGGAGATGAAGGTGACCACCATCAAGGACACGACCGATCTTTCGACTTTGACTCTTGATGCGTTGTATTCACGCCTCAAGACTCACGAAATTGATATTGTCTCTCGCAAGTCGAAGTCACAGTCGATGGCATTGGTCACTGATCCCAGTCTTGCTTCTGGAGCTTTCTCTGATGGTGCTACTGGTTTTTTCCTAGCTGCTCTTTGTGAAATAAGCGATGATCAAATTGAGCAGCTACTTGAGAGTGAACTAGCCCTCTTGGCCAAAAAAATTCTCCAATGCATACAAGATGGTGAGGGACAGAAAGAGGAGTGGGCTAGTGATTTGCTTTGAGTGTGGTGGCCCCAACCACATTCGAGCAAATTGCCCCAAGCTGGAGAAGGGCAAGAATGACTACTACGTTGTGAGCAAGAATGACTACATCAACAAGAACCGCAACAAGAAGCCCCCCAGCTCATGTCCAAGGGAAAGAGAAGAAGTACTGCAACCTTGGCAAAGCCAAGAAGCTCTTCCACCGCTTCCTCACCGCCTTCGACGACATCAACTTCAGCGACATGGAAGGGTGGAGTGACGACGATGACAAGGATGATCAAGACTCCAAGGACGGCGATGACTTCATCAGCATGTGCTTCATGGCCAACGAGACCGACGTCAGCGATGACGATCCCTACACCAACTCCGATGAGGTAAGTCCCTCCTACGACCAGCTCAATGATGCTTTTCTCAAGCTAGGGAAATTTTATGCTAGATCTAGAGCTAGTGTTGGTGATCTAGAGAAGGGGGTAGAGAGCTTATCACGGGATCTTACTTTACTTAAATCTGCTCCCTCCCGTGACGATTGTGATGTGTGTACTTCTTTGTTGGAGATATGGAGAACTAAGGATCTCTCATGATAGTATGACTTCTGAGCTTGACATGCTTAAGGTAGAGAATGTTAGTCTGCTTGCTGAACTAGAGATGACTAGGGTAGCTTCTCTTTCATCTACTATTGTTAAGACTACATCTTGCACCTCATGTGAGAATAAGAACAATGTCTTTAGAGGTCTTTACACTATGCTTCTTGATCTGCCAGAAACATGTGAAAGCTGTAATAATTTAAAAATTAACCTAAAAAAGGCAGACCATAAAATTATTGAAATGAGAGCTGCTTTGCTTGAGCCAATTGCCTCTTATGTCAACTGTCCCAAATTGACTGTTGAACTTGAATCTGTCTCAAAAAAGTGTTAAGAAATGATTGACCACAACAACAAAATGGCTCAATATGCGTCTAAGGATCCTATTAGCTCACCATGCAATAACTGTGAAAAACTAAAATCTAAACTTGTTGCATTGAATGACCAGTGTGTGAAGTTAACTAAGGACCTACTAGCAAAGTCACAATCTGGTTGCTCTGTGTGTACTGAAGTGGGGGGGGGGGGGAATAAGGACATGGGAGAGATTGTTAGGAAAAACGACGAGAACCAAATGGCTAGAATTAGGACTGTCCCCTGTGCGTCATGCGAAGTGTAACATCCTAATTTTCAGAGCCTTTTTGAAGCTTTTAAAATAAAATTCACCATTTGGATTTTTCTGGAATTAATTAAAGCTTAACTGGAATTTTCATTACTTAAAAAGATTTAATATGATTAAATTAAATATTAATATTTGTCAAAAATATTTTATTTGTGTTTCTTGTGTCATAAGGAAATTTTCTGCTTTTTTTTGGATTTTTCGGAGTTTGTTTGAGCTCAATTTTAAATTTCCAAAAAAAAGAGGAGAGAGAATGAACAGTACCACGCGGGTACTGTTCATGCGTTTTCAACCTCCAGCTATCGATCTGTTGGTTCTGTGTACAGTTCCTTCCGATTTTCTCTCTCTTCATAACTTTCAATCCGGACCTTATCTCAATGTCTTCCCAAAAGGAAAGTTGTGCCAAATCACGCAAGGAATCCATCCCAACTGGTCTCCTTCTATTTCGTTCATCCGTTTGCCTCTTATCACCAATTTTCTAAAACGGACTCTAAACCGAAATCCGCGAATTGGAGTCGGTTTCTACCCCTTCCAAGCATATAAATAGGACCCCTTGGCTTCTCTAAACCCATCCCAAGCCGTGGCAAGTCCCATCAAAGGTCAGGACGTCGTCGGCATCGAGGCCCTTCGGTCTCGAATTTGCTCGTCACGTCTCGAGCTATTCGGTGAGTTTTTCCGTGATCCTTTCGCGTCACATTGTGCCATCATGTGCCATCTACCTTCTTGCCAAGTTAATTTGGTTTTGGTGCAGCCAATCTCCCGGAATCGAGTTTTCCCCAATCTAGGTCAAGAGCGCTTCTCGACGTCGATTCGTCATCTCCGGTAAGCTTCAGCCCTTGCCGTAATTTTTCTTAGACTTGCCTCATCGCGTTCTACGCCCGGTGATGTTTCCACCAATCCGTTCGCGTCACTTTGTGCCAAACCATCCCAGGTAGCTACCCTTCAAGTGGTTTTAGATTTCGTTCACCGAGCACCAAGATATTAAGTTTTTCCTTTACCCTTCCCGACGTCGTTCAAACGTAGATTGCGCCGTCTCCGATGGGTTTCTGGCCGAGCCGATAATTTTCCTAGCTTCACCAAGCCGCGTTCTAGCCCGTGCTCACACTACTTCTCCATGTCCTATGCCCGGGTTTTATTCATCTCTACTACCCATGTCGTTGTAGCCGCCCGTGCCGTCACCGTACTCCGTTTGGCGTGCCGTCGCTTCCTATGTGTGCCTTAGGTCCCTAGCAACCCATTTTGCTAGTTAGATTCATCTCTTATGCCTCCTCTCGCCAGCGCTAGCCTTCTCGCCAAAAGTACCGTTCTCGGATAAACAGTAACATCTGTGAATTTCCAGCATTTTCTCGCCCCGGCAAACTTTAGATCGCTCGTTCTCCTTTGTCCGAACTCCGATCGACCCGATTCTTCTTCCTAAATTCATATAAAATTGAGCTCTATCTTTTGGTTCTGGTTTTGTAGTTTTTGGAGTTCATTTGAATTTTATTTGAATTTATTTTGTTTGTTTTGTCGTTTCGCGCGTAGAACCCGAAGTCGTCGAAGAGTTTGTCGAACCACAGCAAGAGGGACCAATCAGTGCACAAGAAGGCAAGTCTCCTTTGATCATCTTGAACCTATGCTTTCAAAATGTTTTAAATATTTTAAATTATGTGCATTGCTATTTACATAAAACCACTAGTTCAAATCTTTAGGAATTAACTACTCCAACTTTGTTATGCCCTCATTTGACATTGATTGCCACGTACCTTTGTCACCCTAGAACTTCCTTTGTCTCAATAATGAGATTAATATTAATCTTTGTGAATATTAGAATGGTAGTGAAATGCTTAGTCATGCTATTTAATATATTTAAACTCTTGCAAATGGGAAGTTAAGATTTATTGAGAAAACCTTGTGTTTATGAAATTAGTGGTAATTGTAGTTGCCACTGTGCTTTCAAAATAAAAATAACAATGTGAAAGTTGGTTTAGATTAGGGTGGATGGTTGGTTTGGTTTGGTGCAGTTAGCACGAGATCTTGTTAAGTGTATGTTCCACCCTAGTCAATTAAGGACCGACGCTTGTGTTTGTCCAGACTGAGCATTAACCGTACAACCACAAGTCTATATGGGTACGACCTAGCTGACTAACTTATGATAGTCTAGTTTAGGTGGCACCAGTGGAAAGTGGGTGCCAGGGATGGACTGGTTATTCACAGTGAGGGACAGTGATTTACTGTACTCATATGGCGCAAGAGGGGGCTTCGGTTCGGGCAGTTAGCCTACCTGCGGTGAAACCTCAGCGGGTGGTATCTAGCTAGATTAGAGTAAGGTAAAGGCTTTGTGGTATTTTATCCGGGTCTCATGCCAAAGGAAGCGTGTTGACTTTTAGGATAATTTATCTCTTGTGGGTAAAGTTGTACAACCTCTGCAGAGTGTAAAACTATTCGAATAGTCGTGCCTACGGTCAAGGGCGGGCGAGGAATGCTTTCACATGGTAGATTTCTGGTTTTGGTTTTAAAATCAAAGTTTTGTATTCCGAGAGTGGAGGGAACTCTTGAAAGGGAATCCTGGCAGTTGGAGCCAGAGAGGGTGGATGTAACCCGCAGTACTAAACTTGTTCAGTTAAAATTGATTAAACTGGTGTTGGTGGATGGAACCTTCACTAGTGAGTTAATGTTAGTTCTGTTAAAATAATTATTTTAATAAATGGATGCCTTTGAAAATAGTTATTGGTAATTGAATTTAAAATATTGCTTTGTGCAAAAGAACCATATGGCCTTCCTTTGTCAAGCCTTGCATCTATTGCATTTTTCCCAAGACTTGCGGAGTACTTTATGTACTCACATGCTGCACTCAAAAATAATACCCAGAGGAACACGAAGCTTAAGAGGGAGACTACGACTACTTCGCTTGTGGATTTGATGAAGGATTCCCGGAGTACTAGGTCGCGCTTCCCCAGTCAATTGCCTGTGGCGTATTGATGGGTCTTCGTTGGATTTATCTTCTGCTTCCGCTGTGTTTTGTGTGTGTGAGGTCTTGAAACCTCATTTGTAATAAAGAGACCTGTCGGTCTGTACTCTTTACTATTGTAATAAAGCGTTGTTGGTTATGTAATCATTTCTGTTTAACTGTGTGCACTAGCTTTGATCTGGGACTAGTGCAGTAATACACAGAGGGTCCGGGTTTGGTAATCCGGGTCCCGACAGAGATGGTATCAGAGCTAATTTGACTGTAGGACGTGACCTAGTTAGAATGGTCGTTAAAAGAAGAACTTCAAAATTTATTTTATAAAATAAAAATTTAATAATGTGCTATCCTTGTTTTTTCTTGTCTTCCTATTCTTACCTTCGTCATGGCATTCTCCCTTATCTATCTGCTTATTTCCTTTTTGGAATGGTAATTGTATCCTCTTCCCTCTGTAATTTCTATAGATGGATCGATGAGGTTACGTCTAAAAAGCACTTGGAGAATCCTTGGAGACCTAGAGTATATGGAAGACAACAAATTTATGGAAAGTACTCTTGTCGGGAAAGCCATCATAATCAGTGCATGTCAAGATAGGTAATTTGGAGAATTGTTTTCCAGAGAGATATATCTTGGATTTATAATTGACAAGATTGAATAATATTCGAGTGAATTGAGAAAAACAAAGGTATATTTGTAGATACCAATTGATTATGAATAAATGTGAAGAAAGTAATACTTGTGGATTGAATAGATCATGGAGAATGAGTACAGTCGTAAGCTTGGTGGAACTAATTAAATCATGGGAAGTGTCTAAATTTGATACCTTGGATTTATTATCTAGGATTGAAAGGAGCAATTGGATGCAAAACAAGATTTTTGTTGAAGGGATTATTTGTGATTATTGGAGAATTAGTATTAAGAGATTGATCCAGTAAAGAGAGGGATTAAAAGATTAAGAAGTTGAATTGTCATAAACAATTCATGATATCAATTTTGGATGATTTGGTTGAATCATGAAGAGTAGATGAATTTTGTGGAGTTAATTGATTATCAGAGTTTGGTGGACCTATTGATGATAAGTGGATACTAGTGGAATTCTATAAGATAATACACTTGGATATCTTGGTGGATTAATTTTATCATTGCAAGTGGACTTTGATATGTCAATTTGAATTGGTGGATTTAATAGATCAATGTTAGATAATTGGATTTTAACTAATGAGATTAACTAGGTCATTTAAGGATGTTCAACCTGGAGGATTTAAATTAATTGTGGGAGATAGATTGTTCAATAAGAATTAGTTGAGAGATTGTCCGATAAGAATTAATTGTGGTATTTGAACTCATTCAAATTTGGTGGAACCAAAATGATGATTATCAAGAGATTGGTTTTGGTGGACTAATGGATATTAAATTATTGCTTAGATGATCTTAAAACTTATTGAAGGTTGAATTAATATTATTTGATCAGAGTTATGGATCTGTTGGATTAGATCATGATCATAAAACAATTGGTGGAAATCATGAATTACAATGTTATTGAATTCTTGTTAGAAAAATTTCTATGGTTGGTCGTCGATCCAAATTAGAGCAGAGAATAAAAGTTTAAGAGATTATTTGCTGAAATCAATAAGGTGCATTTGTGGTATATGATTTTGGAATCAAGAATTTTTGAAGAGTTGAAATAATTATGTCTTTCTCGGATGAACACTTGCGGAAGTTAAGCCCTATTTGGTGGAATTCTGAATTAATCGTTATGATGAGGGCAAATGAAGTTAATCCAAAGCTTGCAGGCGACTAAAGATGTACCACTCCGATTTGTTGTTGTCTTCTGTATTTCTCAGTTAAAGGAATACTTCAGAGTACCAAAGAACAAGTTAGAATCATGAAGAAGCGAGGACTAGTTCTTTAGTTGTAGTACCCAAGTAAAGTCTTACGATTTTAGAACGCTTATATATTACTTATTTGTGTGCTAGATGGACTGTACCAAGCCTAAGTGCACTGTGGTACAGCCATTCTTAAAACTATGTTGATTTCAATAAAAGTTCTTTTGATAAAGTTGATTGCTTGCTTCTTCCTTGTGTGTTGGCTTGGGATGTGACTTAGTCTCCCTCAATCTCTTACCTTTGCTAATTCCCTCTTACCTTATGCTAACCTAAAACCGCTTCAGATGGTGAACACAAGGAGCAACCCTGACAACAGCCGTGATGCCAACCCTCAGCCAGAGAACAACATTCCGCCACCCCCTCCTCAAGCCCCCAGCTTGGAGCAAATGATGGCCATGCAACTGCATCTTCTCCAGGCCCTAGCTCAAAACCAGGTGCAGCAAGCTCCGCAGGCACCTAACCAAGCTCCTCAGTCTAAGATGGGAGAATTTATGAGGACAAGGCCTCCTACTTTTGCTGGATCCGTAGATCCCATGGAGGCAGATGATTGGATTAAGGATGTGGAGAGGAAGTTGGTCCTAGCCCAGTGCAATGACAATGAAAAGGTGTTGTATGCGGCTCACCAACTCAAAGGGATCGCTGCTAACTGGTGGGAAAATTACCGCGCCGCTCATCAAAATGCACAAGCTATCACATGGGATGAATTTGTGGAGGCATTCCGCACTGCGCATATTCCTACGGGAATAATGGACATGAAGAAAAGAGAATTCTACCAACTGCAGCAAGGAAACCTCAGCGTTTCCGAATACCTGAACAAGTTCACCCGACTGTACCGGTATGTATCCGAAGAGATCACATCAGAGGCAACAAAGATTTGGCGGTTCATGCAGGGACTTGATCCCAACCTCAAGGTGCAATTGGTGTCCAAAGATTTTCCGACATTTCAGCACATGATAAATAAGGCCCTTGTCCAGGAAGATGCTCAATATCAATTGCAGGACTCTCGTAAGAGAAAGATGGCTTTTCAGACACAGAGTAATGCAAGCAGTTCAAGGCCTCGAGTAAATCCACCCCAGTTCAACAAAGCTCCAGCAGCAACAGATGCACCAGGAACTCCAGGATCTGCGCCTCGTTCAGAGATGCAAGAACCCCGCATCTTCACCGGAGTTCGACCTCAGAAAAGCAACACCTCAGCCGCAGGAGTGCAATGTTTTCGATGTCACGAGATGGGGCATTATGCAAGCAATTGCCCACAGAAGCCTCAGGTCACCACTCCAATTCCTTTCAACTTGGGAAATACACCAGCGCGAACTCCAGTTGTAGGACAAGGACGGGGAGTATCTCCAACTGCAGGAAAATCTCCAAGAACTCCGCAATCACAAGAAAGAGGACAAGTTAACCACATCACCGCAAAAGGTGCCCCAGGGGCAGCAATCATGCTTGGTAAGTTTCAATTTGGTTCAAAGCAAGAAGCAGCTTGAGAACACAGCAAGGAACCAAGAGCCGCGTTTTTCTCTCCTATCTTTTTCCTAGTCCGTCCGAATCTCGGGGACGAGATTCTTTCTAAGGGGGGTAGATTTGTAACATCCTAATTTTCAGAGCCTTTTTGAAGCTTTTAAAATAAAATTCACCATTTGGATTTTTCTGGAATTAATTAAAGCTTAACTGGAATTTTCATTACTTAAAAAGATTTAATATGATTAAATTAAATATTAATATTTGTCAAAAATATTTTATTTGTGTTTCTTGTGTCATAAGGAAATTTTCTGCTTTTTTTGGATTTTTCGGAGTTTGTTTGAACTCAATTTTAAATTTCCAAAAAAAAGAGGAGAGAGAATGAACAGTACCACGCGGGTACTGTTCATGCGTCTTCAACCTCCAGCGCGATCGATCTGTTGGTTCTGTGTACAGTTCCTTCTGATTTTCTCTCTCTTCATAACTTTCAATCCGGATCTTATCTCAATGTCTTCCCAAAAGGAAAGTTGTGCCAAATCACGCAAGGAATCCATCCCAACTGGTCTCCTTCCATTTCATTCATCCGTTTGCCTCTTATCTCCAATTTTCTGAAACGGACTCTAAACCGAAATCCGCGAATTGGAGTCGGTTTCTACCCCTTCCAAGCCTATAAATAGGACCCCTTGGCTTCTCTAAACCCATCCCAAGCCGTGGCAAGTCCCATCAAAGGTCAGGACGCCGTCGGCATCGAGGCCCTTCGGTCTCGAATTTGCTCGTCACGTCTCGAGCTATTCGGTGAGTTTTTCCGTGATCCTTTCGCGTCACATTGTGCCATCATGTGCCATCTACCTTCTTGCCACGTTAATTTGGTTTTGGTGCAGCCAATCTCCCGGAATCGAGTTTTCCCCAATCTAGGTCAAGAGCGCTTCTCGACGTCGATTCGTCATCTCCGGTAAGCTTCAGCCCTTGCCGTAATTTTTCTTAGACTTGCCTCATCGCGTTCTACGCCGTGCTCACTCCCTTTTCCCCAAAAAGCCTCCACAAATTTTCGCCTCCGAACCTCGCCATGGCCGTCAATGGCATCTCGTGTCCCCCATCTACCCGGTGATGTTTCCACCAATCCGTTCGCGTCACTTTGTGCCAAACCATCCCAGGTAGCTACCCTTCAAGTGGTTTTAGATTTCGTTCACCGAGCACCAAGATATTAAGTTTTTCCTTTACCCTTCCCGACGTCGTTCAAACGTAGATTGCGCCGTCTCCGATGGGTTTCTGGCCGAGCCGATAATTTTCCTAGCTTCACCAAGCCGCGTTCTAGCCCGTGCTCACACTACTTCTCCATGTCCTATGCCCGGGTTTTATTCATCTCTACTACCCATGTCGTTGTAGCCGCCCGTGCCGTCACCGTACTCCGTTTGGCGTGCCGTCGCTTCCTATGTGTGCCTTAAGTCCCTAGCAACCCATTTTGCTAGTTAGATTCATCTCTTATGCCTCCTCTCGCCAGCGCTAGCCTTCTCGCCAAAAGTACCGTTCTCGGATAAACAGTAACATCTTTGAATTTCCAGCATTTTCTCGCCCCGGCAAACTTTAGATCGCTCGTTCTCCTTCGTCCGAACTCCGATCGACCCGATTCTTCTTCCTAAATTCATATAAAATTGAGCTCTATCTTTTGGTTCTGGTTTTGCAGTTTTTGGAGTTCATTTGAATTTTATTTGAATTTATTTTGTTTGTTTTGTCGTTTCGCGCGTAGAACCCGAAGTCGCCGAAGAGTTTGTCGAACCACAGCAAGAGGGACCAATCAGTGCACAAGAAGGCAAGTCTCCTTTGATCATCTTGAACCTATGCTTTCGAAATGTTTTAAATATTTTAAATTATGTGCATTGCTATTTACATAAAACCACTAGTTCAAATCTTTAGGAATTAACTACTCCAACTTTGTTATGCCCTCATTTGACATTGATTGCCACGTACCTTTGTCACCCTAGAACTTCCTTTGTCTCAATAATGAGATTAATATTAATCTTTGTGAATATTAGAATGGTAGTGAAATGCTTAGTCATGCTATTTAATATATTTAAACTCTTGCAAATGGGAAGTTAAGATTTATTGAGAAAACCTTGTGTTTATGAAATTAGTGGTAATTGTAGTTGCCACTGTGCTTTCAAAATAAAAATAACAATGTGAAAGTTGGTTTAGATTAGGGTGGATGGTTGGTTTGGTTTGGTGCAGTTAGCACGAGATCTTGTTAAGTGTATGTTCCACCCTAGTCAATTAAGGACCGACGCTTGTGTTTGTCCAGACTGAGCATTAACTGTACAACCACAAGTCTATATGGGTACGACCTAGCTGACTAACTTATGATAGTCTAGTTTAGGTGCCACCAGTGGAAAGTGGGTGCCAGGGATGGACTGGTTATTCACAGTGAGGGACAGTGATTTACTGTACTCATATGGCGCAAGAGGGGGCTTCGGTTCGGGCAGTTAGCCTACCTGCGGTGAAACCTCAGCGGGTGGTATCTAGCTAGATTAGAGTAAGGTAAAGGCTTTGTGGTATTTTATCCGGGTCTCATGCCAAAGGAAGCGTGTTGACTTTTAGGATAATTTATCTCTTGTGGGTAAAGTTGTACAACCTCTGCAGAGTGTAAAACTATTCGAATAGCCGTGCCTACGGTCAAGGGCGGGCGAGGAATGCTTTCACATGGTAGATTTCTGGTTTTGGTTTTAAAATCAAAGTTTTGTATTCCGAGAGTGGAGGGAACTCTTGAAAGGGAATCCTGGCAGTTGGAGCCAGAGAGGGTGGATGTAACCCGCAGTACTAAACTTGTTCAGTTAAAATTGATTAAACTGGTGTTGGTGGATGGAACCTTCACTAGTGAGTTAATGTTAGTTCTGTTAAAATAATTATTTTAATAAATGGATGCCTTTGAAAATAGTTATTGGTAATTGAATTTAAAATATTGCTTTGTGCAAAAGAACCATTTGGCCTTCCTTTGTCAAGCCTTGCATCTATTGCATTTTTCCCAAGACTTGCGGAGTACTTTATGTACTCACATGCTGCACTCAAAAATAATACCCAGAGGAACACGAAGCTTAAGAGGGAGACTACGACTACTTCGCTTGTGGATTTGATGAAGGATTCCCGGAGTACTAGGTCGTGCTTCCCCAGTCAATTGCCTGTGGCGTATTGATGGGTCTTCGTTGGATTTATCTTCTGCTTTCGCTGTGTTTTGTGTGTGTGAGGTCTTGAAACCTCATTTGTAATAAAGAGACCTGTCGGTCTGTACTCTTTACTATTGTAATAAAGCGTTGTTGGTTATTTAATCATTTCTGTTTAACTGTGTGCACTAGCTTTGATCTGGGACTAGTGCAGTAATACACAGAGGGTCCAGGTTTGGTAATCTGGGTCCCGACACGAAGCCCTCAAGGTTGAGGCAGCCGTGCACAAGGAGAGATACGCACGTGCTATTCGTTCTTCTGTTGTTGGTTCTGCTTCCTCTCCTTCTGCTGTCTCTTCTTCCCCCTGCTCTTCTTGCACCTCTCTCTTCCAGGAGTGTCAGTATCTTATGAACACTCTTGAAAGATTTGTTGGAGGCAAGAAGAAGTTAAATCTTATTCTAGACAAATCCAAGATCTGCAAGTTCAATCAAGGTCTAGGATATGATTTCTTAGAGGATGTTAGGAAGCATCCACCTGCTGTTCTCAGACCTGTAGCAGCAGGTGTGATCGAGGTCAAGCCCAGAACCAAAAAGGTTGAGTTCAAATCTGTGGGCTTTGTCGAAGGGATCTCTGACAGTAAGATGGTATCACCTGTTGCTTCGACCACTCTGAAGGTCAAGCCCCATCATGCTACTTCTACCTCCTAGAAAGTGAAGTATCATTGTACCTTCTATCAGAAGGATGGACATAGAATTGAGAGATGCTTGAAGTGTGCAAAGATCACGTAGAGAGATCGTGTTCGCACCCTTAGGCATATTCAGGGTTAGCCTCAGACTCTGAGTGCACCTAAGACCAACACGAGGTCTAGGGTCAATTCTATTAAGGTGCTTAGGCAGCATCGAGGACTTGATTTTCCTGTTTCTACTTTTAGTCCTCGAGTTGTTGCTGGTCATAATATCCGCCGTCCTGATGGTAGATCTCATTTTCCCCATCGAGACAGCTATCCGCGGCGTGATCAGCATGTTGTTGTGGGTCAGACTCGCTCCTCCATAACAGTCGAGTCCAGCAACAGCTTCAGGTCTGCTAGTAGACCTTCTGGCTTTTTGAGAGACGGAGAGTGTAGGGTAGTTAGAGGTCAGTCGTGTTTGACTACTTCTTCTACTCGTCATGTGACTCAGTATTGGGTAGCAAAATCTATTCTGATTTATCCCATACTGAGTCACAGATATCTCTCTCTTGTTGACTCAGGTTCGCCGGGCTGGGAAGGGAGAGGTTTGGCTCGTTGACTCCGGCTATTCTCGACACATGACCAGAGACTCTCGTTGGTTCTCTTCCCTAGTCTAAGCTCCAGGTGATGAGACGATCAACTTCGGAGACGCCTCGTCTGGATGAGTCATCGCTAAAGGTATTGTGCGCGTTAATGACTCCTTCATTCTTAAAGTTGTTGCCTTAGTGAGTAAGCTGCAATACAATTTGCTTTCTATTTCTCAGCTTATCGATGACAATTTCGAGGTAAGTTTTAAGAAAAACGCTTGCAAAATTCTTGATTCTTTGAGGAGTCTTGTTTGCGGGATCTCTAGATATGGGAGGATTTTTCGTGCTGATTTTGTTGAGTCTTCTGGTGATCCTCTCAAGTGTTTAGTCGCTTCAGAGTCCTGTGACCTTTCCTTTTGGCATAGGAGACTTGGTCACATTGGCTTTGATCATTTAACTCGAGTTAGCGACCACGATCCTATTCGTGGTCTGCCCAAACTCAAGATGGTCAAAGACTTAGTTTGTGCTCCTTGCCGTATGGCAAGATGGTTGCTGCTTCTCATTCTCCGGTCACTATGACTATGACTGATGCACCAGAACAGCTTCTTCACATGGACACAATTGGTCCAACTAGAGTGCAGTCGGCAGGAGGGAAGTGGTACGTTCTTGTCGTGGTCGATGACTTCTCGAGGTTTTCTTGGGTGTTTTTCTTAGCCTCGAAGGATGAGATGTTCAGTCATTTTCGGTGTCTTTTTAGTAGGCTTTCTGCCAAGCTCCTAGGTGCCTTACGAGCAATCCGCAGTGACAATGGCACGGAGTTCAATAATTCCTACTTTGAGAAGTTCTGCGATGAAACAGGTGTAGAGCATCAATTCTCTTCTCCGCATGTCCCCCAGCAAAATGGAGTTGTGGAGAGGAAGAACCGTACCTTGGTCGAGATGGCCAGAATGATGCTTGATGAGTACTCTACACCTAGGAAGTTTTGGGCTGAGGCTATAGCCACCGCGTGCCATGTTTCAAACAGAGTTTTTCTGAGGGCACACTTGCATTGCACTGAAGGAAAACGCGTATGCTACGAGAGCAGAAAACAAAAATTTCTACCGCGCACACCAGGACATCATGCTAAGGAGGGATCATGGATCGTTACCACTAGACGCGCAGCACAGCGGAAGAAGAGTTGGAGAAGCCGATCCAACCACGCGCGTCGAGGTAGTAGTGGAAGTAGTCGATCGTCCCGAACAGATCGTCTCCTCCACGCAATCAACCACACCACGAACAGATCCAATCTGTAGGTTGTTGATGCCGGTCAACGCCGCAACGAGCAGCGCCTCTACCGGTATCCACACGTCCGGGGCTGGAACACCGATCGCGAGTGTACTAGCACTCGCGAGCGGCTAGGGTTTGGCTCGGGAGGTGGCGGCTAGGGTTTTGCTCGAGAGGAACAGAAGCATACATCCCTCAGCCCCTCGCCTCCATATATATAGACCTCCTCATTTGGGCCTCGTGGACCGAAGCCCAATAGGAGTCTATTCGGATCTCTATCCGAATTGAGCCCACATTCGAATCACATTCGAATTAGTGTTCCAACCCGTTAAGTGTGCAACCCTGTAGGTTCACGTATACTTGGTCGCGACCCGGAAATGCCTTTCCGGTCACCCTGTTAATAGCGGCCTCTAGCAAGACATATTAACCCCAAAGTATACGTAAAGATCATATCGGCTGAACCTGTAATGTTCTCATGAACGAATCCCTTTGCCTCACGATATAGATTAAGCTCAAGGCGAGACCTGTGTCATCCTCTTAATAGCTCAATCACTCTCTCGATTCCGTGATGGATTATAAACTCGTGATTGACTCCTCAATCACCTTGGCATGGCCATGCACTTTCATAATCCATTACATCGAGGGGCCCAGAGATATCTCTCCCATAAGGAGGGGCAAATTCTATCTTGATCATTCACATCCCACTACATGTTTCATGGCAAACCCAAAGACTACTTTTATGACTACCCAGTTACGGAGTAGTGTTTAATAGTCCCAAAATAAGCTACTACGCATGTTGGGAACCATGATGATCTCAAGTCTAAGGATTCCACATAAACACTACTTGAGACCAACTGATGACACATGGAATCTCTGCAGTGTCTCATGGCGGGTCTATCCAACATATGTTCACTAACACATGTCCATATTATTGATTTGGTATCTCCATACCATGATCCATGAGACATGATCATCAATCAATACATATGCTGATCTTTGAATCATATTTGTTCCTCATATGATATATAATCAGGGATCATTTAGAAATAGCAACATTTTGGCATTAAGAGTCTCATGAATAAGTCACATACTCATTGATCAATAATGATAATGTCTATTTCAAGGAACAAACTAATGCATCATAAACATAGTATGTGATATATATAACATCTCCATGTTGCCTCTAGGGCATATCACTAACATTCTCCCACTTGCACTAGAGTCAACCATGTAGGTATCTAATACCCATTGCCCTAGTGTGAGCCTCATGCTTTGGCTGGAGAAGCGGCTTTGTCAACGGATCTACAATGTTCAAATCCGTTTGTACTTTGCATATCTTCACATCACCTCTCTCCACAATCTCGCGAATGAGATGAAATCGCCGTAGAATGTGCTTGGACTTCTGGTGCGATCTAGGCTCCTTGGCTTGCGCAATGGCCCCACTATTGTCACAGTAGAGGTCCATTGGGCTGGAGGCACTAGCCACCACACCAAGCTCAGAAACAAATTTCTTGATCCAAACAGCCTCTTTAGTAGCTTCAGAAGCTGCTATGTACTCGGTTTCTGTTGTAGAATCAGCAACCGTCTCCTACTTGGAACTCTTCCAGCTCACCGCACCGCCGTTCAGGCTGAACACAAATCCAGATTGCGATCTGAAATTGTCTTTGTCAGTTTGGAAGCTAGCATCGGTGTAACCATTTACAACGAGCTCTTCCTCACCCCCATAGACGAGGAACACATCTTTAGTTCTTCTCAAGTACTTCAAGATGTTCATTACGGCAATCCAGTGACTTTCACCTGGATCTGACTGGTATCTACTTGTAGCACTTAAAGCATACGAGACATCTGGACGTGTACAAAGCATGGCATACATAATGGACCCAATAGCCGAAGCATATGGAATCACATTCATTTTATCCCGCTCATCAGGTGTACTAGGACACTGATTTTTGCTAAGATTTATACCATGTGACATAGGTAGAAAGCCTTTCTTGGAATCCTGCATGTTGAACCTTTTCAACACCTTGTCAATGTACGTATCTTGGCTTAATCCAATTAGCCTTCTTGATCTATCCCTATAGATCTTGATGCCCAGAATATATGCCGCCTCTCCTAAGTCTTTCATATAGAAACTATTTTTCAATGAAGACTTAACATATTCGAGCATAGGAATGTCATTTCCGATCAGTAATATGTCATCCACATATAAGACCAGAAATACGAGTGCGCTCCCACTAGCCTTTTTGTAAACACAAGGCTCTTCTTCGTTCTTGATGAAACCAAACCCTTTGATTACTTCATCAAAACGAATGTTCCAACTCCGAGATGCCTGCTTTAATCCATAAATGGATCTTTGCAGCTTGCATATCTTTCCAGCTGATTGCGGATTGACAAAACCCGTGGGCTGTGTCATGTACACATCCTCACTCAGATTTCCATTAAGGAAAGCTGTTTTGACATCCATTTGCCATATTTCATAGTCGAAATATGCAGCAATCGCTAGAATGATCCGAATAGACTTTAGCATTGCGACGGGCAAAAAAGTTTCATCATAATCAACACCTTGAATTTGTTTGAAACCTTTGGCCACCAATCGCGCTTTATAGATGTGAACATTTCCATCTATGTCTATCTTTTTCTTGAAAACCCATTTGCACTCAATGGTTTTAACACCATCAGGTGGATCAACCAAGTTCCAAACTTGATTACTGTGCATGGATTCAATTTCGGATCTCATGGCTTCAAGCCATTTCTCAGAGTCTGGTCCCACCATCGCTTCTTCATAGGTCTTAGGCTCATCGTTGTCTAACAACAATATGTCCCGTTGTTGAGTAGTCAAGAACATGTACCTCTCAGGTGCACGACGTGACCTCTCTGACCTACGTGGTGCCGGTGTGTCCACAACAGGTTCTTCAATAGTTTGTTCATCCTGTTGTGGTTCTGTAGGAGCTGAAACGTTTTTAGGTGTTTCTCGAATTTCTTCAAGTTGCACCGTGCTCCCACTATCCCTTCTTGAGAGAAACTCTTTCTCTAAGAAGACACCATGCCGGGCGACAAACACTTTGCCTTCTCCTTGATTATAGAAGTAATATCCTTTTGTTTCCTTAGGATACCCGATAAAGAAGCATTTATCAGATTTAGGAGTGAGCTTATCAGATTGTAAACGTTTTACATAAGCCTCACATCCCCAAATCTTAAGAAAAGACAAGCTAGGACGTTGTCCTGTCCACATCTCATATGGTGTCTTTTCTACTGATTTTGATGGAACCCTGTTTAGTGTGAAAGCGGCTGTTTCAAGAGCGTACCCCCAAAAAGACAACGGAAGATCACTTTGGCTCATCATGGAGCGCACCATATCTAATAAGGTGCGATTTCTCCGTTCAGATACCCCATTCCATTGAGGTGTTCCTGGCGGAGTCAATTGTGGAACAATTCCACAATCCTTCAGATGATTGCCAAACTCATGGCTCAAATACTCGCCTCCACGATCAGATCGTAGAAACTTAATTGTCTTGCCTAAATGATTTTGCACCTCATTTTGGAATTCTTTGAACTTTTCAAAGGATTCAGACTTATGCTTCATCAGGTAGATATACCCATATCTACTAAAGTCATCAGTAAAAGTTATGAAGTACTGAAAACCACCTCTGGCTGTTGAGCTCATTGGTCCACATACATCAGAATGTACGAGTGCCAATAAGTCACTTGCTTGAAATGTAAAAGTCATCAGTAAAAGTTATGAAGCACTAGGCATGAACTCAGGGGGAGTTTTGGATAACCAAGATCATTTCTTAAGCTTATTGCTTGAAATGGTCACATAAGGCTTGAGATCTAGCACATGGCTAAGCAACAAAAATTGGTTGGAAACAACCATGAATTTCTCGAAAGAATTCTGTCAAATGTGCTAAATATGCTCAATCACAAAAATGCCAAGTACTTGAACAAATGTCTCATTCTTGAACTTATAGCACTCTAAATTGACTCAATGTTAGCTTCTTGGTTCCACTTAGAATATGGGCTTGGCTTGCATCATCTTTGGATACTGTTGTGGTTACAGACCAAACAGAGAGAGAGATGGTAGTGGAGAGGTGGGAGTGTTCTGCCTCATCCTCCCCCTCATCCTGATATATATATTCACATGGAGTATGCTTTTACAGTTATGCCCTTACATCCGTACCTCCCTATTAGGGGCACTTATGTCATTACACATGGTACCCTGGTTCTTATAACCTCCTAACAGGCCTGCTGGGCTTAGGTGGGGGCCACCCCTACGACAGGAGCCTCTCATGGTGAAGGGCTTCACAGGGCCGAAGCCATGTCGCTGAGTCCTTTGGCCCCCTCCGTCCCCTGCGGCCTGTGAATTTCTCCAAGCTTGTGGTTGGGGAGCCCGAGGTCTGGGATGGAAGGTGCCTTGTTGAAGCAGACACGCGTGCGCTCCGTCCACTACCCTTCGCACGGGTGGCTGCGGATGCTGGCACCTAGTCGAAGCCGAGGCGCGCGCGCTCTGTCCCCTACCCTTCGAACGGGTGGCAGCGGAGGCTGGCGCCTAGTCGAAGCCGAGGCGCGCGCGCTCCGTCCCCTACCCTTCGAACGGGTGGCAGCGGAGGCTGGTGCCTAGTCAGAGCCGAGGCGCGCGCGCTCCGTCCCTTACCCGTCGAACGGGTGGCAGCGGAGGCTGGCGCCTAGTCGAAGCCGAGGCGCGCGCGCTCCGTCGCCTACCCTTCGAACGGGTGGCAGCGGAGGCTGGCGCCTAGTGGAAGCCGAGGCGCGCGCGCTCCGTCCCCTACCCTTCGAACGGGTGGCAGCGGAGGCTGGCGCCTAGTCGGAGCCGAGGCGCGCGCGCTCCGTCCCCTACCCGTCGAACGGGTGGCAGCGGAGGCTGGCGCCTAGTCGAAGTAGACGCGCGCGCGCGCTCCGTCTCCGCGCTAAAATTGGAGCTTGGCGCCAATTTTGTTGCGCTTTGGAGCTGTTGTGACCTTGCAGTCTGGTAGTGCGCTTTTAATGGCGGCTGGAATCACGCCGACGCCTGGCCTGGCAGAAGTCAGGCTGTCACGTTGTGCCATCTGCCATTCTGCGGGTGGGACATGCGGCGACTCACGACTGGTGCGTTGTGGGATGTGAGCGGTTGCGTGACCGCGGCCGTTCGCCTCTTCCCCAGGGAAGTTAGACGCGTGTTGAAGGCGTAGAGGCGTTGTGCGCTGCTTGGTCACCTACCGGGCACGGCCCTCTAAGCCCCGGCGGTTCTTTCCAAATCGTGGGCAGCCGAATCGCTGTGAGTTTGATCTGTCTGCGCTTCGAGCCACATGAGAGGCGAGCGGCCTTTATAAGGTGCCAGTGTTGAGGTGGAGGCACCCTTGCTTGCTTTTTGTTTGTTTTTGATCTGCCGCCGTGCTTCCGCCCGTGCTAATTGTAATGCCAGATTCTCCTTTCCCTGCTTCTTCCTCCCTGGTCGCGAAGAGTGATGGCTAGCCCTGACGACGCCACCTACCATCCCCGCAGTGGTTCCTTGCCTAGCCAGGGCGAGGTGTCCCATCCTTCCAGGGAGTACGAGCTGGTGCCACGGGGGAGCTCGCGCGTCAACAAGTGGTGGGACGCCATGGAGCACTCGGGAGGCTGCTGTTCCCGTGTGTTGGGGAAGAGCCGTGTGACCGAAGGGACGCTGCAGCGACTCGTGGATGAGGGGAAGATCGTGGATCGCGATGGGGCTCGCCTACCCCGTCGGGATGAGACGGAGCCGAAGCCCCGGGCAATGGAGGCGATTGTTTTTGTCGCGTTCTTCGACGCCGACCTTCGAATGCCCTCCACGTTGTTCGTGGGCGAAGTCCTGCGGGCCTACAAGTTGGAGCTAGCCCAACTGACGCCCCACGCAATACTCCGCCTAGCTGTCTTCACATGGGCGATGCGGACAGAGGGGGCGTCCCAGCGCGAGCTTATTCACCACATTGCACGACGCACGCTGTCGACCCCAAAAATTTGACGGGGCGGTGTCCAACTTCGGCGGTGTGGACTTCGTGCTCCGGGCGTCGTGCGCGATGTTGTTCCCCGCGCCAGCCTTGCCGACGCAATGGGAGTCCGGCTGGAGCCGGCAGTGGTTCTACTACACCGTGACCGACAAGAGCGAAATGCAATGCCGAGGTGGGCCGATCTCGTTTAACAGTACGCCGAGTCTGAAGGCGGAGACTGATGACACGCGAAAGCTACAGAGTCTTGTCGGTGTCGCCCGTCGAATGAGCCTGCGCGACCTAGCCGAGGAGTTCACAATGTATGGGGCGGCGCCACTCTCCTCCCGGGGGAAGTTGTTGGACAGAACGGCCCCCGCGAGGATGGGTTCAGCCCATCCGTATCTCGCCTGCTTCCGCCCTCCGCTCCTTGTAAGTCGCCCAGCACGTTTTACGCGTGCCATTGTATCTGTTTGGTCTCTGCCTGACTGACGTGATCTCCTGCGCAGTGGCTCGGCTAGAAGATGCGGAGCGCGCGGTTGCGGCGCTCCTCGGCCCGTACACGCTTAAGGAGCACCAGGCTCGCGAGGCTGCAGTCAAGGCGGCTAAGCAAGGGCGGGTAAACCGCACATGCGAGGCTCTGGGCATTACTGTGCCCGAGCGCTCGGTGCCGGGGGAGCTTCCCGCCGGGACTCCGGGCACTCAGGACGGTGATAGTCCTGCGGGGGTGTTATCCTCGCGACGCCGGGCCCGTTCCCCGTCTGGCGTATGCGACCGCGTAGGCCCCTCGGCGACTATCACAGCTGAGACGGGGCGTGCGACCGGCGGTGGGCCCGGCCACACTGCTTCAGAGGAGCGCGCCGCCTCGGATCCCCCGGCACCCTCTGCCGACGCCAACGAACCCGTGCTCGCGGCCATCGTTGAGCTGGAACTCGCCAACCCGAGGGGGAGCACCGTTCCCGGCGAGAAACCACGGTTGATGGTGCGCTATTAACCGCAGCGGCCAGCGAGGGCGCGCCCCCTACAGAGGAAACCGTGGGGGCGACGGGAACCGTAGCTGGTGTTGCTCCGGAAGAATCGCTTGTGCCACCGCAGGCGAAACGCCCTCGGACGCAGTCCCCGCCGCCAGCGAGGGGTCGATACGCCGTTGCGGGGCCTTGTCGCAGGATTACGGCGTCTGGCGCGGCCGAGAAGACCTCCTCGCCGACCACCGAGGCGCCCGCCTCCCACTTGGCCGTCGAAACGGCGCCACTTCCTACCGCGACGAGAGGCGCAGGAGGTAGGCGTGAGTCCCTTTCTTCTTGTGACTTCGCGAGACTCTCTCTGATCTGCTCGCTCATTCTGCCAACATCAGGCGAGACGAGGTCTCCCGGACATGGTGAAGGATCGAGCAACGGAGGTATGCGCGAAGTCCAAAGCCTTGTGTAGGGTGCCCCGCAGGTGTCCGTTGCTGTTGACGTGGCCGCGGCCTCGGTAAATCCTGGCGTGTTGGGGCCGGGGCTCGCTCGCGCGGACTTCCTTCCTCGCCTGGAGATACTTCGCGTCCTCACCGCAGCCGCAGAGCGTGCCGACAACGGCCTTGACCGAGAGATGTTGTCGTCATGCGAGGAGGATCTCCTAGCGCTCGCGCTGCAGGCCTCCGAGATGAGGGTAAATATGCGCGCTTCAGCTTGCAAGGTACTGCTGGGCGCCTGCTGACTTGTTGTTTTTGCCAGACGCTTGCCCTTAGCCGGTCCTTTGACGAGGCCCGTGTTCGGGAGCGGAGGGCTCTGGAAGCCAGCCTTCGTGAAGCAAACGATGCTCTCGCAGTGAAGGATGAAGAACTTCGCGCGCTGGAGGGCGCCATGGCGGCCGCACAACTCGAGGCCACAGAAGCCAAGTGTGCCGCGGCTGAGGAGCGCACCGCCTTCCTGCAGCAGATCGCCGTCCTAGAAGGGGAGAACGCCCAGCTGGCAGAGTCTGCTGCAGGGAATAGCCTCGTCTTGGAAAATGCGTCCATGTCGGCGTGGCGGGCCATGGAGTCTCTGAACCAGGCCCTCCGAGATCTGTACGTCAGAGTGCCGGACACTACGCATGGGCCGGAGGCCCTGTCGGAGACGCTCGGGTTGATCGAGGAGGGGGAAGGGGTTGCTCTTCGTGGCGCCAGAACGTTTGGCGAACACTGCGGCTATCTTGGTGCGTGCTTCGCCCTCGCCCTGCTTCACACTCGTGGGTGCAGACATACCCATGAGCTAGCGAATCCTCAACTGGATCCTCCCGGCCGACCCGAGGTTATGTCGGACGCCATTCGCTCCATCGGGCCTAGCTTGTAGAACTTCCATCAACGGATCTGGGGCCGCTTCGGGGAAGATGCAGCGAGGGTCGCTGTGCAGCAGACGCTGCATGGGGAGGGGGACCTCCTCCACTAGCTCGAAGGAGTCCTTCAGCGTCACGGCGACGACAGCACGGGTTCGCCCGCACCGCGCCAAGGCTGAGCGGTTGGTCGGGTAGGGCGTGCGATGATGTACTGGTTCGTATGCTTGTAACCATGTAACCCCTTTGCCTTTATAATGAAACCAAGTAGTACCTTTCTTGGTGTTACCTGCCGCCGAACGCGAAGGGAAGACCTCCGCATCTTGTTTATATTCCGTAGAGCGCGCAGGAAGGACACCCGCGTCTTATTTATACTCCGCAGAGTATGCACAGGGACGAGGTCCCTGGCATGCGCGGAGTTAGCATCTTGTTTAGACTCCGTAGAGTGCGCAGGGAGAACGTCCGCGTCTTATTTAGGGTCCGTGGACTGGCGCGCGCGGAGGCGAACCTCGACGCTACGATTTTCTTTATAGTCCGGAGACTCGCGCGTGCGGAGGCGGACCTCGACGCTACGTCATATTTAGAGTCCGTGGACTGGCGCGTGCGGAGGCAAACCTCGACGCTACGACTTGCTTTA
The DNA here is from genome assembly GCA_017311315.1 of Dendrocalamus latiflorus. Lineage (NCBI taxonomy): Eukaryota > Viridiplantae > Streptophyta > Magnoliopsida > Poales > Poaceae > Dendrocalamus > Dendrocalamus latiflorus. The sequence goes on from CM029640.1 coordinate 19,719,121, forward strand.
TAATCCGGAGACTCGTGCGTGCGGAGGCGGACCTCGACGCTACATCTTATTTAGAGTCCGTAGATTGGTGCGTGCGGAGGCGGACCTCGACGCTACGTCTTATTTAGAGTCCGTAGACTGGTGCGCGCGAGGGCGTCCCCCCATTGTGTCTTATTTAAATTCCGTAGACTGGTGCGTACGGAGGCGGACCTCGACGCTACGTCTTATTTAGAGTCCGTAGACTGGTGCGTGCGGAGGCGGACCTCGACGCTACGTCTTATTTAGAGTCCGTAGACTGGTGCGTGCGGAGGCGGACCTCGACACTACGACTTGCTTTATAGTTCAGAGACTCGCGCGTGCGGAGGCGGACCTCGACGCTACGTCTTATTTAGAGTTCGTAGACTGGTGCGTGCGGAGGCGGACCTCGACGCTACGTCTTATTTAGAGTCCGTAGACTGGTGCGTGCGGAGGCGAACCTCGACGCTACGACTTGCTTTATAGTCCGGAGACTCGCGCGTGCGGAGGCGGACCTTGACGCTACATCTTATTTAGACTCCGTAGACTGGTGCGTGCGGAGGCGGACCTCGACACTACGTCTTATTTAAAGTCCGTAGACTGGTGCGTGCGGAGGCGGACCTCGACGCTACGTCTTATTTAAAGTCCGTGGACTTGTGCGTGCAGAGGCGGACCTCGACGCTACGACTTCCTTTATAGTCCGGAGACTCGCGCGTGCGGAGGCAGACCTTGACGCTACGTCTTATTTAAAGTCCGTGGACTAGTGCGTGCGGAGGCGGACCTCGACGCTACGACTTCCTTTATAGTCCGGAGACTCGCACGTGCGGAGGCAGACCTCGACGCTACGTCTTATTTAAAGTCCGTGGACTAGTGCGTGCGGAGGCGGACCTTGACGCTACGACTTCCTTTATAGTCCGGAGACTCGCGCGTGTAGAGGCAGACCTCGACGCTACGTCTTATGTAAAGTCCGTGGACTAGTGCGTGCGGAGGCGGACCTCGACGCTACGACTTCCTTTATAGTCCGGAGACTCGCGCGTGCGGAGGCAGACCTCGACGCTATGTCTTATTTAAAGTCCGTGGACTTTGTTCTGCTCAGCGCGGACAGGGAATGCTCTGGGAACAGCAATCTTTATTGAACTCCCGTTTGCGCGGGCGAGCATCGTAGAACAAAGGGCTGGTGGCTCTACGCTTGTTGTCCTACTTCTAGGCGTAGTATCGCCGCAACCTGTCCGCATTCCATGTGTGCCAGAGGGTTTGTCCTTCGAGCGTGGCGAGGCGGTACGCCCCCTTCGGCAATGCCTCCATCACAATGTACGGGCCTTCCCACTTGGACTCCAGCTTGCCAGCAGTCTTCGCCTGAAGCGCCACTCTGAGAACGAGATCCCCAGGCTTGAATCCCCACGGGCATATAGAGCGGTCCCGAGTACGCATTGTCTGCCGCGCATACTTCTCGACATGGTGGGCTGCATCTACCCGTAGCCCGTCGAGGAGGTCCAAGGACACACGGCGCTCCTCTTCGGGTGCTTGGACGAGGACCCTCCGCGAGCCGGCCTTGATTTCCTCGGGCGTCACTGCTTCGTCGCCGAAAAGGAGCTTGAACGGCGTGAATCCCATCGGGCGCGTTACCGTTGTGCGAAGCGACCAAAGAACGTTGTGAAGCTCGCTTGGCCACTTGCCCTTCGGCAACCCGACCAGGCGCTTTTTGATGGCAGCGGAGATGGCGCCATTCGCCCGTTCAACCGCCCCGTTGGACTGGGGATGCCCTACCGAGGCGAATCGGAGGGTGATGCCCATGCTGTCACAATAGTCTTTGAATAGGGTGGCGTCGAACTGCAGGCCATTGTCAACCGTGAGCTCCCGGGGCACGCCGAAGCGACATATGATATTTTGCCAGAGGAAGCGCTGTATGGCCGCAGAAGTTACTTTAGCCAGGGCGACCGCTTCCGGCTATCTGGAGAAATACTCCAGCGCGACCACCATGAACCGGAGGTCCCCTGGAGCTCGGGCAAGCGGTCCTACTATGTCGACGCCCCAGCGTGCCAGTGGCCACACCGGAGGAATAGGGTTGAGGCTCGTCGGGGGCCTGCGGATGATGCGCGCCATCCACTGGCACCCTTGGCACCGACGGACGAGGTCCTGGGCGTCGGTGGTGGCAGTTGGCCAGTAGAAGCCTTGCCTGAATGCCTTGCCAACTAATGACCTCGGTGCCAAGTGGGATCCGTACGCGCCCGCGTGGATCTCTGCAAGGAGCTCCTTTCCCCCCTCAGTCGAGAGGCAGCGCAGGAGCGGTGCGCAAACCCCTCTCTTGTAGAGTATCCCTTCGAACACCTGGAAGGACCTTGCGCGGTGCTGCAAGCGCCGAAGCTCGGCGGGGTCCTCCGGCTCGGCGATGCCTTGCAAGAAATTGAAGATGGGCTCTCGCCAATCACCTGGCCGGTCAATGTGATGGACGAGTGCCGCGTCCCGGTTGTCCTGCGCGATGGCTGCCTGCACTAATATCTCGTAAAATGCCCCATCAGGGGGCAGTTGCTGGCTGGCCGCCTTAGCGAGGGCGTCGGCCTGCTCGTTCTCCGCGCGGGTGATGGCCTTGACGGTGACGCCCAAAAAGTGCCTTTCCCTCGCCCTCACAGCCGCGAGGTACTTGGCCAACTCAGGGTCCTTGGCTTGATATGACTTATCCACATGACCAGCCACCAAGCGCGAGTCGGTGCGGACTAGCACCCGTCTCGCGCCGACTGCCTTGAGCTTCGCTAGGCCAAAGAGCAGCGTCTCGTACTCAGCCGTGTTGTTGGTAGCGGGGAAGGCAAGGCGCGCCGAGTATAGCAAACGTTGTCCTTCGGGCGTGACGATCACCGCACCTACGCCCGCGCCCGCGACGCCGTAAGCTCAGTCAATGGTAAGCGTCCAGACGGGGTCATCGTGCGTCTGGACTGGTTGGGCCGGCGGGGTCCATTCGGTGAGAAAATCCGCCAGGACTTGGGATTTGATTGCCGTTCGTGAAGCATATGTCAAGGAGAAGGGGGCGAGCTCGGCAGCCCATTTGCCGATGTGCCCTGTGGACTCCTTTTTGTGTAACATCTCTGCCAGGGGGAATGAGGAAGGCACTGTGATCGGGTGGGCCAGAAAGTAATGCCGAAGTTTCCTGGAGGCTATGACCAGCGCGTAGGCGAGCTTCTCAAGCTCCGTGTATCTTGTCTTGGCGCCTTGGAGGGCTTCAGAGACAAAGTATACGGGCCGCTGCATGGCGCCTTCCTCTAAGATGAGGACAGCGCTGACCGCGGTGGCTGACGCGGCTAGATAGATCAGGAGGGGAGCCTCTGGTGCTGGGGCGACCAGAGTGGGGAGGCTTGCCAGGTGCTCCTTGAGCTCGTTGAAGGCCTTCGCGCAATCCCCGTCCCAACGAAATCCATCACACCCGCGGAGTGTCTTGAAAAATGGCAGGCCCCGCTCCGCCGCCCTGGATAGGAAGCGGCTTAGTGCTGCCATGCGGCCCGCCAGCCTCTGGACCTCCCTCGTTGTCTTGGGCGGCTCCATACCCAGGATGGCGTCTACTTTGTCGGGGTTCGCCTGGATGCCCCGTCCGGACACGAGGAAACCAAGGAGTTTGCCCGCCTGCACCCCGAAGACACATTTGTCGGGGTTGAGCTTGATGCCCGCCTTCCGGAGGTTGTCGAAGGTCTCCTGGAGGTCCCAGCCATGCAGAGCAAGCTGCCGGGTTTTGACCACCACGTCATCGACGTAAGCTTCGACGTTCCTCCCGAGCTGGGCGGCCAGGGCAATAGCGACGAGACGGGTAAAGGTAGCGCCTGCGTTCTTCAAGCCAAAGGGCATTCTGACGAAGCAGAACGTCCCAAGCAGTGTGATGAAACTGGTCTTCTCCTCGTCGTCTTCGGCCATGTACACCTGGTGGTAGCCGGAATAGGCGTCCAGGAAACTCATGAGTTCACACCCCGCGGTGGCGTCGACCAGCTGATCAATGCGCGGCAAGGGGTAATTGTCCTTTGGGAATGCCTTGTTGAGTGCCGTGAAGTCGATGCACATACGCCAGGCCCCGCTGGCCTTTTTGACTAGTACCGGGTTAGTGAGCCACTCTGGATGGTGGACCTCGCGGATGACCCCGGCGCGAAGAAGCTTCGCCACCTCTGTCTTGGCCGCCTGCTGCCGATCCATCGACATACGCCGAAGCCTTTGCTTGACCGGCTTGGCGTCGGGGCGGACCGCCAAGCGATGCTCGATTACTGCTCGGTCTACGCCCTTGATGTCCTCCGGGGACCTTGCGAAAATGTCAACGTTGTCCTGAAGCACTCGGAGCAGATCCCGTTCGACCCCCGGTGGGAGCCCCTCGCCGATGGACACGAACTGCCCCTCCGCCTAGAGCGGCACCTTCTTGACTCCGCCCTCGGGCCGAGGCTTGGGCGTCCACCCAGGGGCGGAGGGCCCATCGCCGAGCGTGCCGGAGAGGGCGTAAACCGGGGGATGCGGAACGCGGCTACCGACCTCGGCACGTCTGGCCAGGTCCTGATCGCCGAAGACGGTGATAACACCCTCTGGGCCCGGGAGCTTCACACACAAAAACGCGTAGTGCGGGATCGCCTCGAAAGAGTTGATAGCGGGTTGACCTAGTATGGCGTTGTAGGGATGTGGGATGTCTACGACGTCGAAGATGACATGCTCGGTCCGGATGTTACCCTTGTTGCCCTCCTGACGAAACGTGACCGGAAGGGACACGTGCCCTAAGGCCTGCAGCGGTTGACCCCCGAGGCCATGAAGTGGAGCTCCTGGCTGCTCTAGCCGGCTTCGGGGGATCCCCATACGATCGAGGGCTTCGGCGAATAAGATATTCGCGGAGCTTCCCCCGTCGACAAGGACACGCGCGGACGTCACAGCGTGCTATGTGGGCCTGGATGACTAGAGGGTCTTGGTGAGGGTACTCCACACCCCTGGCGTCGTTCACGTCGAAGGTGATGTTGCGGGGCGGCATCCACAATTGCGGCTCCTCCCCGGGGGCCCTTGAGGAGGAGCCTCCGGTGATGACGCTAACGGTGCGATGCTGCGCGCCCTCCGTTGCGGCGGCTCGTATGGGGCTACCCCTTGGGTGCTCCACGTGGGCTCCGGCGGGGGGCCGAGGAGGCAGAGCTCGAGACCCGGCCGTCACCCTCCGCAGCTCCATAACTGCGGTGCATGCCCTTTTAATGATCACCGTAGCCGTGTACCTCGCACCACTTGCCATAGTGAAGGAGCTCTTGTTCTGCGTGGGGTTGGCCGCCGCAATCGAGTCCGCCTTCCGATCCCCGGTCCCCCCTCCATGAAGCGGGGTCGGGTCCTTGGCGGGCGCTCTCGGTGTCGAGGACATGATGGGCCGCCTGTGACCTACGCTGGCGGCGCCGAGGTTTATGCCTGCTCCTTGAAGAGCCTTCCTGTACCCCGGTGTCGTTGCCTCGGGGAGGGCCTCCCCGAGGCTCTCGGCCGCGGCCCTGCTTCGAGGAGGGACCACCCGCCCCCACTTCGCGCGGGGGGCGCTCCCCATGGGCGAGGTCGAGGGCGGTAATGCTGCGTCTTCGCGCATCCTCCTCCGCCCGCGCATACTCGTCCATTTTGTCGAAGAGCTTGGCGACTGTCTTGATTGGCCTCCGCGCGTTGTACTCGGCCATCGGGCCCGGACGAAGGCCCTGTATGGCTGCATTAACGACGGTGGTTTCATTAACGTCTTTTACTTGGCATCGAATCTTGGCGAAGCGCTTGAAGTAGTCCCGGAGCTTCTCCGAGGGTCTTTGCTTCACAGCGAAGAGTTGGTCCGCGTCGACTCGCTCGACATAGTTTCCTTGGAAGTTGTTGTGAAGGCGGTTGCGGAGCTGCTCCCACGCGTAGATGGAGCCCGGCTCTATGGTAAAGAACCAAGAGAGCGCCACTCCTTGCAGCGCGAGGGGGAGTCCCTTCGCCTTCGTGGTGTCGTCTCCGCCCGCGGCCTCGATCGCGGTTTTGTACACGCGCACGAACTCGCGGGGGTCCGTGTCGCCTTTGTACGGGTCGATGACGCTAGGAAACTTGAAGTCTTTGGGCCATGCCGCCTGCTGCAGCCCAGCCGAAAGCGGGGACTCCGGATCTACGCGCCACAGCGGCACACGGCTAGACGTGGGGGCTTCGCGAGGGTCGGGCGCGGTTACTGGCGTGGCCTGCTGGCTCCGAGCCTCTTGCATATCTCGGACAGCTCCGCGAAGGTCCCCTAGTTCCCGTTGGAACGCGTCGAGGGCTGCTAGTAGGGCGCTTTCCACCGCAGGTGCTGTCGGGGCCGCCGGAACACCCAGCGGACGGGTCGGTGCAGGGACCATCGCCTCAAGATCTCCAGATCTGCCGGATGCTTCATTGCGGCTACCCCCGGCCGCCTGATCCGCGCTGCCGGCGAGGGTGGCGGGGGCTATCGCTGCAGTGCCAGCGACGGGGTTGGATGTCGTTGTAGCGTCGCTGGCAAGGACGGTCGTTGTAGTGCGAGCGTCGACGCCTGCGACCCTTACGCCTACGCCGCCGCCAGCTCCTTCGGCGGCCGATGCCGAAGCCCTGGTATTCACGCGCCACTCCGACCCAGCCGCCTTCTTTTCCCTCGCCGCCGCTGATGAAGCTTTTTTCGGTGCCATCCTTCTTCTTCGGTCTTCAGGCTTGTCCTTGTCCTCCCCACGGTCGGCGCCAACTGTTGTGGTTACAGACCAAACAGAGAGAGAGATGGTAGTGGAGAGGTGGGAGTGTTCTGCCTCATCCTCCCCCTCATCCTGATATATATATTCACATGGAGTATGCTTTTACAGTTATGCCCTTACATCCGTACCTCCCTATTAGGGGCACTTATGTCATTACACATGGTACCCTGGTTCTTATAACCTCCTAACAGGCCTGCTGGGCTTAGGTGGGGGCCACCCCTACGACAGGTACCTTTAGCTAGACTATAATCTTGAATGACTTGACATGCTAAGCAATTCATCTAAATTTCAGATTGTGACTTATTTGGTTTTAGCTTGTCTATACATGAATTGTCAAGATCTAGATAGCATCCTCTTGTGTTATGGCTTGGTGTAATACTCATAAGGTTATTTTGGATAATCTTCATGGCTCCTAATGCTTAAAATGAATAAATTATAGTCATTTCCTTTAGCTCATATTCTATTTTCCTCCTTGCATCTTGATGATTCTATTGCCAAAAGGGGGAGAATAATGGAGAAAAAGGCATAAAAAGGGGATTTTCTGGAGTTTTTGAGGAAAAATTGTTCTTTCTATTTTTGCTCCTTTTCCCTTTTGTCAACATGGTCATAAGTCTCTCTGTTACTCTCTTTCAGACCATGTGTGACTTTCTTTGTTAAAACAGGAAAAAAACAAACTCAACTTTATGCTTTTTTGATGTTTGTCAATATACTCATCAAGGGGGAGATTTAGAGACCATGTGGAGGTGATCCCATGTTTGTGATGAGTTATTGACACTTGTTTTAGAAAGATGAGTTTGATTTGTGCTTATCCAGCATAGTCGTAGCCCTTGGGTGAGTGGTCGGAAGACCATCACGACCACATTGTCCGTGGTCAGAAGGCCGCAGAAGCATTTACGACCACGTTGGCCATGGTCAGATGCTAGCAGAAGATTTTACGACCACATTATCAGCGGTCAGAAGCTGAAAATTGAATTTACGACCACTCTGTCGGAAGTCGAAAACCGGCCGGACTGTTTACGACCACTGCAGAGCAATTTGAAAATGGTCGGAAGGATTTTACGACCACGTTAAGTCTCGACTGGCCGTGGTCGGAAGTCAGGGTCTACGACCACGTTGTAGCGGGCTGAGGTCGGTAGTCGGCAGCGTGTCTTCAACCACGATCAGGGGTCAGTGCCCTTTGACCACGTTATCGCGGGGAGCGGTCGGAAGTTGAAGTTTCGACCGCTGTGGTTGATAATCGGCGGTCGGGCTGACGACCACGTTGGGAAGTCGGTGGACATCGACCACATTGTGACGCAGTCTGTCGTGGTCGTAGCGTAGTCTGACGCGGTCGGACGTGGTCGATACCGGTCGGATCGGAGCACGGTCGGAAGTGGTCGAACGTGCTCGGGATGAGGTCGGACGCGGTCGGTTGCGGTCGAACATGGTCGGACGGCTCAGGACGTGGTCGAACGCGGTTGGAAGCGCTTGGATGGAATCGTAGCGTGGTCAGACATGGTCAGAGGTCCCTTTGACCACGTTGGAACCCTTGGCTGTGGTCGATGCTTCGGTCCAATTGGTCGTACGGCCTCTTGAAGCGGTCGTTACACCTAGGAATCGGTCGTATGGACCTTTGATGTGGTCGTAATGACGTGCAATGGGGTCGTAGGCTATGTGCGTGGCTGATCTTGTGATTTCGACCGGTCGTAATGGGTATACGACTCTGTTGGTGTATTTTCGAGTACTTTCTTCTAATGCAGACTTATGATCACAATGTTTTGTGCGGTGCTATGTGATGTTTTCTTGTCTGTGATGGTTGCAGGACTTTGAGGCTAAGTCGTGTCGAGGCATGGGAAGGCCGAGACTAGGCACAGGAGGTGCTGAGGTCGAAGGCGGTCGGGAGAAGCCGAAGACGACAAGGCTTGTGAGGTGGTTGCAAGATTGGACAGCAAGAGAGCAGGAAGTTTCCGGGAAGGTGCAGGAGGGGCATTTTGGAGAAATGCACAAAGCTGCAAAGGAAACTGATCTCTGGTTAAAGCACTGGTAAAAGCACTGTTGTCGGTGCTAACGGGTTATCTATATGTAAAACCCGGTGTGAGGTTGGGGTTAACGGGTTCCCCCCGTTTCTGAAGACTATAAATAGAGGAGGTAGAGCTCGAGTGCCAAGTTGAGGTTTTCTGGCAAGCGCTCGGGTTTTTCTCTCTATTTTTGTGTTCGTTGCTCTAAGATTGAGAGCTTGTATGGAGTGGCTGTAGAAACCTCCGTTAATGCAATTATTCATCTCTATTCCTCTATCTTTGAGTTGTTTTATCTATGATGTTTTGATTGCATTTTCTTTGTTCTATCTTTTCTGTTCTGGTCCTCTGGTCGGCTCTGGCCTATCTCTCTTTGAGTTGTGTTCTTGGCTCAGTAGCCTCGATTTCGTTTTGCTCTGAACTGGGAATCATCCTCAAGGCTATCTTGGCCAGTTCCTTCCCGAGAGCAAAGATTTCGATCGGTTTCTTTGGCAAACGGTCGTGCGCCTCTGACCTGCTTTGTTCTGAGTTCGACCATTGCTTTTGTTTTGTTCTCGGCAGAGAAGTCTCAACTTCTTTGTATTTTCTCAGCCAGAGGATGTGTTCTTGCAGTGTTTAAAGTCCCATGACCAAAAAATCTAAGAATCATAAGTTATTCGAAAATCGGACTTAGCGGTTGTGAGCTTTGCATTTCCTTTGTTTTGAGTTTGACTATCTCTTCCTGTTTGACCACGGCGATGAGTTCTGGTTAGCTCCGTGATTTCTTAGCCTGAGGTCATTATCTTGTTGTGGTTAGGGTTTCGTGGTCGTTTGACCCGAGAATCAAAAGTTATACAAGTTTTGGTTCTTGCGGCCGTGCGTGTCTTCCTGTTCTATCTTGGTTTCGGCCCTTTTCTTCTTTGTTGTTGATCAGTTTTGCTTTACTGACTCAGTTTCCAGTGGGCAAACTCCTTCTATCTTCATAGCTCAATAGCTATTGGAGAAGAAGAGTTGTGTGAATACTTGGGGAGGTTTGAAAGCACCATTCACCCCCTCTATTGCCATTTCGGTCCTACAGATGGACACCAGGTCGATCATTAACAGTATTGCCCACAATTTGGAGGTGTTGAACGATGAGTTGGTGGGTATTGTCCATCATGTCTGTGAGAAGGCGAAGTGTGCCCTCGACCTCTAGTCATATAGGACGCTCCATGAGGTCGGCACATCGACACGTACACCAAGGCCGCCATGTCCTGCAGCTTAGGTAGGAGGCTCCAGAGGTGCATGTGCACGAGCCTCGCCAGTGCCTGATCAGGATGGATGGTCAGGGTAGGCACGCCTGTATGCACTGACACCGCCATCATCCGTGGACCCCTACTTGGCATCAGCAGGGCAGCATAAATTGTTCGCCAAGGCAAGTACGACAGTTGGCAGTAGGCCATGACCCACTTGGAAGGTATGTTTCGTCTCTTAAGGTTTTTTCGCTTTGATATATTGAACAAATAAACAATACCTGTCCTGTAAGAATGACGCAACAGTCAGAAGTTCACCTATCCCCCAAGAGGATATTCCGCAGGACGTGAGTGACTTCCTCGCGGAGGATCAGGCGAAGATCCTTTCCAGGTCGCAACTCAGCAGTGCCCCAGTTCCCATGCAACCATAGATGCAGTCGACCCTCAAGCCACAGGGAGCACAGGTCAGCAGGACTCCTGACCACTTGACCCTGTCGGGGCCTATAACATCCCAAAATGGGAATTTTTGTAATTATAAAAATTTTAAAATCCTCAATTTGTTTTCCCTATGTTGTTTAAAAATTTTGGCTGTTATTCAAATTTCTTGATTTGGGTTCCTTGCTAAAAATCTGAATTAATAAAATGGAAATCTTGATCAATAACCAAGACTGAAAAAAATCAAATCAAAGAAATTTCAAATTTCCTTTGCAAGCCCTAAAGTTTGAAATATATATATAATAATTAAAATTAAATTAAATTAACACCAGAAAACTTAAAATAAAAAATGGGAAGTTTAACTCAGAAGTTAATATGAAAAATTCCCCATCTAATTAAGTTAGCCAATTCATCAAGTTCTGAAAATTAAAAAAAAAGACAAAACAACTTCTTGGGCTACAGCCCAACTTTTTTTTGAAGCACAGTCCAAAGCGGTCGCCCTGTGTCGCGCCACGCCTTCGCGCACGCCCGAGTGCTGACCTCGTCGCATCGCCATCACTCCTGCGCACTGCGCGAGTCCAGCCTAGCCTCGTCGCTTACCCACCATGAATCCCGCACAGCTGTGTCGTCTTGCGCCTGCACCAACGCCCTACTCCTATCGACTTCAATCCCCTCGTCGTCCCGTCTTCCTGCGCTTCGGTCCCCAGCAGCAGCTCAAGCACACCCCCATGACTTCCCCCTCCAGCTTTAAGTAGCCACCCCGGCCTCCCTTTTTCACTGCTCTCCTCCCCTTCCTCCTTCTCCCGCTGTGCCCTCACCGGCCACCGCCGTCTACAACCCAGCGCAAAGCTCCTCGATTCCTCGTGTGTGGAGCATCACCACGAGGCCCCGAGGCTTCCCCAACCGCCGCCCGGACCTCTCGCCACCTGAGCGACCCCCTCCACGGTGACCCGACCACGTCGTGATGTGACGACGGCCCGATCTTTCGAGAGGTACTGATAAGTCGATTGTGGAGAACTCGACATTGATGATCCAAAGGCTCCGACCAAAACAGATCAAACTGTTAGTGATATGCCCTAGAGGCAACATGGAGATGTTATATATATCACATACTATGTTTATGATGCATTAGTTTGTTCCTTGAAATAGACATTATCATTATTGATCAATGAGTATGTGACTTATTCATGAGACTCTTAATGCCAAAATGTTGCTATTTCTAAATGATCCCTGATTATATATCATATGAGGAACAAATATGATTCAAAGATCAGCATATGTATTGATTGATGATCATGTCTCATGGATCATGGTATGGAGATACCAAATCAATAATATGGACATGTGTTAGTGAACATATGTTGGATAGACCCGCCATGAGACACGGCAGAGATTCCATGTGTCATCAGTTGGTCTCAAGTAGTGTTTATGTGGAATCCTTAGACTTGAGATCATCATGGTTCCCAACATGCGTAGTAGCTTATTTTGGGACTACTAAACACTACTCCATAACTGGGTAGTCATAAAAGTAGTCTTTGGGTTTGCCATGAAACATGTAGTGGGATGTGAATGATCAAGATAGAATTTGCCCCTCCTTATGGGAGAGATATCTCTAGGCCCCTCGATGTAATGGATTATGAAAGTGCATGGCCATGCCAAGGTGATTGAGGAGTCAATCACGAGTTTATAATCCATCATGGAATCGAGAGAGTGATTGAGCTATTAAGAGGATGACACAGGTCTCGCCTTGAGCTTAATCTATATCGTGAGGCAAAGGGATTCGTATATGAGAACATTACAGGTTCAGCCGATATGATCTTTACGTATACTTTGGGGTTAATAAGTCTTGCTAGAGGCCGCTATTAACAGGGTGACCGGAAACGCGTTTCCGGGTCACGACCAATTATACGTGAACCTACAGGGTCGCACACTTAACGGGTTGGAACACTAATTCGAATGTGATTCGGATGTGGGCTCAATTCGGATAGAGATCCGGATAGACTCCTATTGGGCCTCGGTCCACGAGGCCCAAGTGAGGAGGTCTATATATATGGAGGCGAGGGGCTGAGGGATGCATGCTTCTGTTCCTCCCGAGCAAAACCCTAGCCGCCACCTCCCGAGCCAAACCCTAGCCGCTCGCGAGTGCTGGTACACTCGCGATCGGCGTTCCAGCCCCGGACGTGTGGATACCGGTGGAGGCGCTGCTCGTTGCGGCGTTGATCGGCATCAACAACCTACAGATTGGATCTGCTCGTGGTGTGGTTGATCGCGTGGAGGAGACGATCTGTTCGGGACGATCGACTACTTCCACTACTACCTCGACGCGCGTGGTTGGATCGGCTTCTCCAACTCTTCTTCCGCTGCGCTGCGCGTCTAGTGGTAACGATCCATGATCCCTCCTTAGCATGATGTCCTGGTGTGCGCGGTAGAAATTTTTGTTTTCTGCTCTCGTAGCATACGCGTATTCCTTCACAAACCCCTCGCAATCACTACACCACTGCTCCGTTGGTTATCAACCGTGCTGAACACGGTTGACCTCGCCAAGAAGGCTATCTCTTGCAAGTGAATCGAGAACACAAGCAAGAGAGTTCAAGATGCAATCTGAAATTGCGAATAATGTTTAAGTTCACAAGTTGGGGTTCCTCAACCGAACATGCGGTGAAACTGCTAAGCAGAATAATCTCTTAAGAAAAACCTTAGAAAAACTAAAGGGGTGCGACCTCCTTAAATAGGGGAGGGGGAATTTTTCTTTTGTTTGCATCCGCCACCAAAAACGTCATAACTTTTGATTCCGAGATTATTTTTGAGTGAGACCACCGCCATTAGATTCAAAAATTCATTATCCATCTATCTATAAAATTTCACGTCATTACAGCAAGGCAGTTAAGAGAAATGTGCGGTGAAAGTTGACCCTCTCTTTGAAACGAGCTCACCTCATAATTTAAGTGATGCGTAGGAGCTCTTGTAATTGGAACAACAAGTATAGCAAATATGGTTGTATCCATAGGGTACATGTTCTTATCACGTCGCCCCCAGCCACCAATGACATCGCTCCTCGTCGCCTCCTGGCCACCATGGGTAGCATGGTAAGGTTCCCCATGACTCACTCTTGCTCATGCCCCTCTCCAGTTTATCCCTCTTCCACCACGGCGCCACCGCCTCTTTCCACCCCATCTCCGGCCGTCGAGAGCCGCCCCGGTCCACCTCCACCCTACCGGAAGCAGCACCGCTACCTCCACGGGCTCCCATGGCTGGCCTCTTGGGGACCCTTTTTGGCCACCGCGCGGAACCTCCCTGACCGACACCCGCCGGCGATGCCGCCCTGCCCCCCCCCCCCCCCCCCCCCCCCCCCGCGGTGCAGCTCCTCTGTTTTGACCGAACCATGCCCCCTATGTTTCTTCTTGCTCTACCCTCCCTCTCTCTCTGTATGACTGGTGGGGCCAACTAGATGAGTGTTCAAGCCCTTCCAATGCATGTCTCAACCTCCCTTGGTATAATACTAACTTGTAAATTAACTTTGTATAAAACTGAAAAGAGCAATCTTATAAAATGTGATTTAAATATAATAATGATAATAAGAATTTAATTGTAGAATTATAATGGATACTCTAGCAATTTTAAATTTTTTTAAAAAAGAGAAACTTTAACCTTTGTTAATTGTCCGCCAACCAAAATTAATAATTCAACCTCATGTAAAGGTTAACTAAAGCAAGGTTATTGCATGAACTATTTTCCAAATGATAAGTAATTATCTTGGACTCAAAAAAATGTTAATATTGAAGTTTAATATGTGAAACCAATTGAGGGAGTTTATAAATTAGTAATGCTAGAAATCTAACCCTAATTCCTTGCTAACTAAATTAGCAAGATAATTATTGTAGAACTAACTAATGTAAGAAATTAAAAATGCATGTCATCATAAATTGGGACTCGAAGCTTTATAAAGGTAATTTCAATACTCTCATATTCTACTATCAAACAAATCAAATACTAATGTCATATCATTAGCCCCAAGATCTGGATGTTCCATACAAACTAAAAGTTAATTGGTATAATGAATCTCTACCACATAAAATAATAACCATGAACTGTTCATCTCTAAAAATCATGAGACCTTTCTTCAAATAGTACTTAAAATAATCGTTGGTAAATTTTCCCATATTTACCTGTAAAATGCCAGGATTTAAATCAAGAGTCACCACATATTTGTTTAAAATATCCTCAAAATAATTGGAGCATCAGTAATCTTTCTCTCAGTATCCCGATTAATTTCTCCCATCCATCCATAAGTCTGGCCTAATGTATTGAACTTCCTTAAAAATTATAAATTAAATAAAGCAAGATCGAGTCTCGGTATCTTGAAATCAGCTATGTCTAACCATACTCCAATCTAAAGTGGAATGTTCTTGCGAATATTCCTTCAACGCTGATCCTTCCTTTATATCCTTTTCCGGTGAAGTTACTCCGTCACTTCGCTTCCACCCAAAAATTCGTTTGACTCCATCTCTATCCTGCAACTCACTACATATCCTTAATCATAAGAAAATTATAAATAAATTCAATTAAACTTATTTGGACTTTTGCTGGATTTGTTAGATTTGTCAGACGTTAGTCATGTAATTAGTCACTGGAGCCACGAAGAGACGACAAGTTCAAGCAGGATCAAGACTTGGAAAGAGATGAAGGTCAATAATCCAAATAATCGACTGAGAAGGCTTTGAGTAAGATCAATTCCATGGTAAACCAAGCAAGGCAAGTCATCACTTTGATTATATTGATCCTACATTTTATTCAAAACTATGTTCTTTTAAATTATCAAATTGCATGCTTACTTTATTATGCAAATGTATATCAAAACTTAAGGTAGTTACATGCCTATTTGTTGTTTTAAATACTACTATGCCTTTCCTTGACACTTGAATCACCTGACTATTGTCACCCTAGATGTTAATGATAACTATACTAGCTATAAGTCATATTAATGCCATGCTAGTCTTGTCAAGTCCAGGGCTCTAGTGGCCCTGATCATCAATCTTTAAATATGAAAACTGGTTTTGGGACAGTCACGGGATGTAAGTGACTGATAATTTGTGACAACTTAATTTATGCTTTTCAAAGCCCTAAAATCTGCTATACCTGTCTGGCCGGATGGTAAGACTGGCGGGTGTGGATGTAATACAAGGTCTGTGGTCCTGGATAAATTAAGGACTTAATCCTATGATGACCTCCCCGTGTACACCAGTGCAACCACAAGCTAGCAAAATGTAGGCTTGGCTGAATAATTTACTAAACCCTCTAGTCATCTCACGGAGGACTGGTGTAAGTGGATAATAAAAACCCCGCATTGAATGGGACACTGTATAGAGGTGACATTGCCAAGGCTAGAGTTTGTGGAAAGTGGAGTCCGACAGCGCTAACCTGTGGTGGACATCCCGCACAACCTATAGAAGCAACCCCATAGGAGTGAGATGGTAAATGGCGAGGTACTGTAAAGACCTTGTGATAATCTCTAGATCTGCGTGACTAAGAAATCGCGTAGGCCAGTCAGGATGATTGTCTCTTATGTGTAAAGATGTACAGTCTCTTAAGAGTATACAACTGTTCGAACAGCCATGCCCACGGTCAAGGGCGGACATGGTAATCTTCCTCAAGTTAGTTCTATTTCAAAACTTTTGAGGGTGGGAAGAAAACTATCAGGTGGATGTAAACCTGACTTTGTAAATTTTCCTAGAGGGATGTACTCCAGCGTTGTTAATAAGATGGAAGTAACCTAACGATCAAAAGCTAGCATAGGTGGATGGAACCATGTAATCGGTGGATGAAACCTACACTGCTATAGATACTACATGATTTCAAAATCTTTAAAGCATGTTTGTAAAATGCTAAGTCATAGGAAATTTTAATTATGATTATTGCAAATGTCGCTTTAAGCAAACAAAAGAACCTCAAGCCTCACTTGATAGCCTTGCATCTATTATTATTTGCATTCTATATGGTGGCTTGCTGAGTACCGTTGTACTCATTGTTGCTTTATTACCATCATTCAGTCGATAAGAAAAAGAAGATCAAGCCCTATGATGTCTTAAGGGGATCGAAAGAGCTGAAAGATGAAGAGGCCAAGAACTAGGTCGCAAACCCCAGTTGGCTGCCTGTGGGCAAGTCCTGAGGGTCCCACTTGAGTGAAGTTTCCGCTGCTTCATTTTATTGATTTTGGCCTGATCGACCCATGAGTAAGTTGTTACTGTATTATCTACGCTTCTGCATGATATATTTTTGATATACAGTAATGTATCTATGAACACTATCTACTGATTCAGGGAATAGTGCGGTGGAATCAGAGAGGATTTTGGATTGCTAAATCTGGGGTCTTACAGGGCCCAAACCTAACACTAGGGGTGCAAATGGGTTGGGTTAATCCCGACCGATCCGGTATCGAATTCGATTTGTACCGAAACCGAGAAGAAAATGGAAAATCCGGGTGGTTCGGATACCGGATTCGGATATTTACTATCGGATTCAGTACCGGATTCGGGACCACAAAAATCCGACCGGATTGCTTCGGTTTGCGGGTTCTCGGATAATATCCGGTCGGATATCCGAAAGTGAGACAAGCAGGTAACCCTAACCCTAAGTCCCTAACCGGTTTGGCCGCCTCCCCAATTCCCCATCCTATCTATCTATCGTCTCGGCTCTCGGCGGCCTCTCCTCCTCTCGCTCTCGGGCTTCCCCATCCGGCCATCCCCATCCGATCCCCTCCGGCCCTCCCCAGTTCTCACTCCGGCACTCCCCAGCTCGGCTGCTCCAGCTCCCCATCCAGATCCGCATCGGCCGCTACCTCCCCTACTCCCAGCGACCCAGCGCATCGGCTGACCCCCAATCCATAACTGCTCCTCCCTGGTGTTCGCATCGCTCCTCCTTGCTCGCCGCCGCTGCCGCTACCTAGAGGTCACCGGCTAGCCGCCACTCGCATCGCTCCCCCTCCACCGATCTCACCTCTCCCCCCTCCGTTGTTGCTTGTTTTCTGCAGGTCGGAGGTGCATAGGGACGGCGACTACCACCGGACGGTGCACGTGTGGATCTACAACGAGAGCACCGGGGAGGAGCTGCTGCAGCGCTGCGCCGACTGCAAGGACTCGTGGCCGGGACAGTAGGACAGCGAGAGCACCGGGGAGCTGCTGCTGCAGCGTCGCGCCAGTCACATCTCTGCGGGAGACTCCTCCATCTCGCCACATCTCTGCGGGAGACTCCTCCCTCTCCTCTGCATAGTGAGCTCACTAACCTTGCGCTTAGTCGTATTGCAATAACGAAATACTAAATCTGAATGCCGCACGGGGAATCGTAGTGCCGATTTAGCGTCATGGAGAAACTCTGCTTAAAATTGTATATCTACGGGACTTCTATTCTCTGCATCTACAGTATTGCTGTTCATCTCATCGATGCAGATATTACAAATTGATTGAACATACGGGATGAATGATTGCGCATCTACTCTACATTGTTACAGTGTTCGAGATATTGCTTGTACTTTATGCTAATTATTCTATGCGGTCACTGAATTGCTTGCATTTGTTGGCCAATTACTCTGTAGTGTGATTTGTAGTGTGATTCGTATATTTACTAATAAGAGGCTTTCTGTTAGCAAATGATGGTCATTGGTCATACCATTGGAAATCTGATATACAAGGAAATATGATGCAGATGTGAAGAGGCATTTGGATATATGCAAGAAATTCCTTAACATTTTGGATTTAGTATTGCTAGGCCAATTAATTAATTATTCCATTGTCTTCTTTGTCCATTAATGAGAAGACACTATTGAAAATGTTCCTTTTTGTACGTCCGTGATATCCGCTTATATTATCCGTTTCCGATCCGTAACCGATATATATCCGTCCCGATGATACCATATTCGAAACTCCGAATATTCCGAATTCGTATTCGTATCCGGTCTTACCGAATCCGATTTCGAATCCGGAGAAAAAATATGGGTTAGGATACGGTTTAAACAATATCCGTTCGAATCCGATCCGATTGCACCCCTACCTAACACCCCGCACTGAGGAAGCCCAAACGGGGCCGTACGAGCGGCCATCGACGGGGACATGGTGATGATGGAGGAGGTGATGCGGATGGTGTAGCTGGTGGCGAGTAGTGGATCTTCCTCCTAGTATGTGTAATTTTTTCTGTTGTGTATGTATTTTGTTTTACCTTCCTCTGTGTATGAATTATCTATTGCATCGTAATATCTCTTACTTTTCTACTTACGAATCATTGCCATCTCAATTGTCTTCACAAAATTCTTCTGAAATTTCTCATACTACAATAACGTACGACGATCACAAAATATTATTGCGAGTCTAACACCTTTCTAACCATTTGCAATCTACGAAAATCACAAAAACATCAAACGACATTGTCTATCCTTTTATTTCAAAAAAAAACAACTACAAACAAGATTTCTTAAATACTTTGCCTACAAAAATTGACATTTACTCCCCCACAATTATTTTCATCGGATTAATACAATAATTACATTATTATTTAAAATCGCACAGCGGTTGGGCGACATGTGTTTAAGTTGCCCAACGGTTGGGCAACACAGACTAGTCGCCCAACGGTTGGACAACTAGCCTATGTCGCCCACTCATGCAGCGACATGCGATCAAAACTGCAAAAAAATTCACATGTATAATTTTGTAATACCAAATAAAAATGATTATTTAAAAAATCATTGTTTTCTTGTGATGTATCATGTACTATGAGTTCTGGGTGGTGGTGTGTGAGGATGAAAAAGCGTAGGTCCTAGGTTCGGATCCAGACCATCGCAAGGGTCAAAACCCCGTATTTTCAAAAAAAAAAAGAAAGACAAATGGATACAAAGGGAGTCTTTTATTTTCTTATCAGCTCTTGTCTACAATTTTTTTTCTCATATCTTTGTTCCCACTTTCTTAAGCCCTTCTCCTCCTCTGTATTATCCTCTTCTTCAAGTGAGATTTTTTAGGCTGTGGTTTATGACTTTTAACTCCAACTTTTGCATTCTGCCTATTCGTGAGATAGATTACAAAGGGGGAGACAGTCGTATACAATTTTAGCTGGTACAATTCGCGAAGAGGTAGACATTCGTATGCAATTTTAGCCGGTACAATTGAAGTCGGTGCAGTGTCTACTATAAACAACTTGTAGGCCCTGTCTTCAAAGACGCACCGTTTAAATGTAACTGTAGCAAATAACAAAAATTAAAAGCCTAAGCCGAATCGAACTCAGCCTTCCTCTCCACACAGTAGTAGAGTTCAAACCATAGCATAAGAGGGATCAAATATACAGTGGAACATGCTCCCTGACAAGGGAGACAGCCGAGAAGCAACATAAAAAAGAGATATTCAAATTGTTGTTATTTGAGAATTAGAGCTAGTACAACCGGACAGGTTTGTTTTGGGTTATTTGTGACTTATGCTCGTATTGTTTACAATAATTAACTTTTAAATGATGCATTTTTTAAGTTGGAGTCAATAACAAAATTGTAATAAAAAGTGTATTGAGTTTAGTTGTACTAGCCAAAATCGCATGCGACTATTTTTCTGCACATACTACCTCTTACGAACAACCAGAATTCAAATATTTCTTTAATATTATAAAAGTGTGAGTTGGTGGTTGGTCCATTCTCCCTCCTCTTTTTTCAGCCATCCGATTTGATCTGGACCATTCGTCTCTCTTCTCCTCTCTCTCAGGATATAATCGCCCCACCCCCTCCACCTTTCCCATCTCCTCGCGTATTCTGGCCATCCTTCTCTCTCTGTCGCTTGCTCTCCAATGTTTGATGTGTGAAGTTGGCCAGACAGTAAGTTCCGTCTCATTATTTTTATGACTCTGTTGCAACGCACGGATCTCTAACTAGTAATCCATAAGCCATCAGTCTAAAAAATCCATCCCAAAGAGGTATGTAGAGAGCTATACTCACACAAAGACACATTAATGCAATTTCGACGACAACCTTTCCGACGCGAGGATCCCATCCCCAATCTCGTCCAACTAGTTTGATATATATGTTGACCTAATGGTTGGAGACATTTTCCTCACGCGACACCACAGTAGTTCCCTAAAAGTTTATTATTCGCACACACCACAAACATTACCTTCTACACACATAATATGCATAAGAGCAAACATACACCATCATGAGCAAACCACTCAAACATTACCTCTACTACTGCTCTGCGACCACACCATTGCTGCCTTCTGCGGCGCCATCTAGGACAGCGACATCAAGGGCTGTGAGCTTGCCGTCGTCCCCAGAGGCGGCAGTGAACTCGACACGTTGGCCCTCGGAGAGCGTGCAGAAGCCGTTGGTCTTGATGGCGGTGAAGTGCACGAAGTAGTCCACTTGGTCGCCGTTGGAGGTGATGAACCCGAACCCCTCCTCGTTGAACCACTTCACAGTCCCCTTTGCCCTCTCTGCCATCTTGCACACCACCACAGGCAGCACACCACACACCAGCGTTGGTAAAGTGTTGCGGTGCAAGGGAGACCTTGGGGACGCACCTTTATGTAGAGCACGACGAGGCAACAAGGCAATGCAAGAAATTATTCATATGACGTGGAGACTAGAGACATAGCAATGAAGTGTCCTTCATTGGGACTGTCCTTATCGACATAGCAATGAAGTGTCTTTCATTGGGACTGTCCTTATCGTACCAACCGGCGGATGTGTCATGACTCAGGATAACTCGCATGATTGCTCTAAACCATATTTCTACCTCATGCATCCCGTCCGGAGTTATGTGGTTCCCACCTGTAAAACGACTCCACACCAACCAATGCGTTGTTTGCTTTGGTCGAGAATGCTCTACCAGATATATGGAAGTGTGCGAGGGATTACCAATTTACCATAGCTCTCCTGCAACTGCAATTCCTCTGGTCCGATCTGTATAATGTCGAATGAGAACTCCAGCTAACAGTAGGAATCAACCATGTTATATTGCTCTGATCTGCACTTGCTTGCGTCACAAAGGAAGCTAACAACAAGAAAAATCTTCGCTCACACGATTGAACTGCTCAGATGTAAGCAAGACTCAAAAATCGGAAATGGAAAAAAAGTACTGGTTACCAGAATTGACCTGTGCCCAGGTAAGCCCAACCTTCGCCGTGTTGAAATACATTAGTTGTTAAGTATCCCTTAAGGACACGTTTGGTTAGCAATACAAAAGGACGTACTATTGTAACCCCAAGGAGCCAATGAATAAACAACGAGGAGCGGTTCCGGGACTAAATTTTAGGTATTACAGAGTCGCCAGCGCGGATCAAAGAGTATTACCCAAAAGCAAATCAATTTATACACAAACTATATTGCAATAATACTAATAAAAGTATATGACACTAAATAGAATCAACGACTATAACGAATTAGGTAGGATTAAATGGAGGTGCGAATGATCAAGAATATCATGCACATGTCCATCAAGCACAACTATTTACCGTGCCCCAGTGAGCTCATGTAAAGACAATAAAGTGGCTTGACTTGCTAGGCATTTCTTGTGATGCATCATGTACTATGAGTTCTGGGTGGTGGAGTGCAGAGGATGAAAAAGTGTAAGGTCCTAGGTTCGGATCCAAACCATCGCAAGGGTGAAAACCCCATATTAAAAAAACAAATGGATATAAAGGGAATCTTTTATTTTCTTATCAGCTCTTGTCAAGCGATATTCAGTTACTCACTCTGTCTACACTTTTTTTTTCACATATCTTTGTTCCCACTTTCTTAAGCCCTTTTCCTCCTCTGTATTATCCTCTTCTTCTTCAGGTGAGATCTTTTAGGATATGGTTTATGACTTTTAACTCATAAATTTTGAATTCTGTCTATTCGTGAGAGAGATTATGAAGAGGGAGATAATCGTATACAATTTTAGCCGGTACAATTTACAAAGTGGGAGACAGTCGCACGTAATTTTAGCCAGTACAATTAAAATCGGTGTAGTGTCTACTATAAACAACTTGTAGGCTCTGTCTTGAAAAGACACACTATTTAAATGTAAGTTATTGTAGCAAATAACAAAAACCAAAAGCCTAAGTCGAATCGAACTCAGCCTTCCTCTCCACACAGTAGTAGAGTTCAAACCATAACATAAGAGGGATCAAATATACAGTGGAACATGCTCCCTGACAAGGGAGACAACCGAGAAGCAACATAAAAAAGAGCTATTCAAATTGTTGCTATTTGAGAAGTAGAGCCAGTACAACCTTGGCCGCTGCACACGCACCACCCGAAGCATGCTGCCTTGGCCTTCGAGCTCTGTCGCAGGAAGCTGGATCTGCCGCTCGAGGCTGGCTCCGCCGCCCACGCCCGAAGCCGACGCTGGCACTGCCGCTCCGCGCCCGACCGGCACCGCCTTCCACTGCTCACCCGGACCCGGCCGCTCGGCCACCGCCTGAGGAAGCCGACCGCGCCCAAAGCTACTCGGCCGCTGCACGAGGAAGCCGTCCTGCGCCCAAAGCCGCTTGCGCCACCGCCGGTCCGCCTCCTCGCCGCGCACACCCAAGCCGGTATTCCCACCGCCGTCGCTAGGTGTGAACAGGGGTAGGGGAAACCCTACCCCTTACCTTCTTGTGCCGGCAGAGTGGGCCTTTTCGGCCACGTGGTGAATGGGCCGGAAATCGGCCCAACCCGGGGGTGCGACGAAATTGCAAAAGGCCCCCAAATTTCTGGAAAATACCGAAGAACCCTCAAATTTTGCATATGGGTCCCGAATCTTGCAGGAAGGCCCTCGTAATTCTGACAATTATGAATAGGTCCTCAAATTCTTCAGATGGGTCTCGAATTTTGCAGAAAACCCCTCAGAAAATTAGGAAATTACACTAAATTTCTCTCTAAACTGAAAATTTGCGTATAGACCCTCGAAAATTGCAGAATCTGATTTTTGAATTATTTTTAGCATTTGAAGCATGTTTATTTCTGTCATTATTATTTTCTATATTTTTTGTATTTATTTACTATTTTGGTTAATCGTAATTGTTTAAATAGCCTTTAATCACTGAAATTAGCAGTAAAATTTATAGAAAATTCTTAAACATTACGAGAATCTTTTGTACCATTTATTTACCTGCAGTAAATTATTCCGTGCATGTTTACCAGCAGTAAATTTATTTATTCCTTTCATGCACATGTAGATACTAGCATCACGAATCGGGAGTTCGAGGAGCTGGCCCAGTATGGCCAAAACTATCTGACTTGGGCATCCGATGCCAAGATAGTACTTGGAGCCAAGAAGCTCCGCGCAACTATTAAGATTGGCACACCGCATGACGCCCAATCTACCCCTGAGGAAAATGATCAGACACTTCATTTTCTCAGGCACCACCTCTGCCTCACTCTCTAGAATGAGTACATGGCAAAAAAGAGCGTGCTAGCACTCTGGACTACACTCGAGAAACGGTTTGAGAGGCTGAAGTACACCATTCTTCCTCAAGCAGAGCAAGAATGGATCAGACTGAGGTTTGTACCAATCTTCAACTCTGTGGCAAGCAGATCACAGATGAGCACAAGAATGAGAAAACCCTATCAACCTTCCACCCCAATGCAGTACAATCCGAATTGATTGATATGATGCAGGTTGCGGAGGCTCAGGATGAACTTCTCCGCAAGAATTACGTCACTCAGCCACCTGGAAGCTCCGCTGGCCGTGAAACCAACGCTGGGAGCTACAAGGTGTGAAAGCCCTTAATGAAATGAAGGGGAAGGAAGGGTATGGCTGCAGCATAGAAAGGCAAATCAGACGCTCTGTCGGAACCCGGAGTAACGACTCCTGGATCTGTAGGACCGAACTAGCAACCAGAGGGGGGGGTGAATGGTGCCTTAAATCTTCCCCAAGTATTCACACAATCTTCTTCTCCAATAACAACAAAGCTATGAAGACGAAGATCGAATGTTCACTCGAGAACCGATCTCAAGATCGACACCAGATCAAGAACAGCCACTGGCTGATTACAAAAGAAAGCAGTTGAAATGTCCGATCGCGATCGATCTGACCAAGAGATAGACCATCTGTGACAGAGAGGTTGAACGCCAACTCGTGGTCGATCGAGTCACTCGGTCAAGACAGACGATCCACTGAATACCGGAAATCAGACCGACAATAGAGACTGCACAGTAATGATCGAAAACAGAGAAAGCGCGCATGACTGATAAGACTCAAAAACGAATAACTTGAAAGACTTGAGTCAAATAACCAGGAGACTTCAACCACAGTAGCGGAACGACCTCAAGTTGAGAATCACAAAGCGGCCGAAGTCTCTCTGCTGCAACCGAGAAGAACAACAAGATCGATACTAAAAAACAGAGGAGTCACTCAGTGCTTGACCGCAAGATCTAATTTCCATGTAACTTTAGACTCATAGATCTTTTGGTCATGAGACTTTGAACGATTCAAGAACTCATCCTCTGAAAGATAATTTGCAAAGCAACCAGAACTTTTCTGCCAAGACCAATAAGAAAGCCAAAGTCACAACTAGATCAGAGGACATGGGGTGCACGACCATTCGGCCAAGAGACCTTCTCCGACCACTTGCTGCTCTTGGGAAGACTGGCCAAATGGCCTTGAGATTGATTCCCCAGATCAGAACAGAAGGGACTAAGGCAGTCTTGATCAACAACTCAACACAAAAGAAACAGGAAAGCCAACAAGAGCAACCGAGAAGAATCAACAAAATAGAGAAAGAAAAACACAAGTAATCAAGAAATCTCAGACAAAATACTTCTCAGATAGATAGATACAGAGAGATGAATGATTACAAAGGAGGTTTCTACAGCCACTCCCATCGGGAGGACAAGCTCTAACCCTAGAGCGAACACACGCACACAGACTCCCATGGGAGGGAGAGGCGGCTGCCTCCAAGGCCCAGCCGGCCAACTCGCATCTCACACTTGCCTCCCCTCTCCTTTTATAGCCTCACGCACGAGACTTAGACCTAATGGATCCACCCATTAGTCCTCACTGGGGCTAACCCGTAAACCCCACCTAACACCGGGTTTTCCACTCTTTACCCAACAACACTGACCATCCCAGTGCTTTACCCGTTAACTCAGTGCTTTACCCGCACTTTAGCTGACAGAGCCAATAGAATCCACTTCCACCTTGCAGGCTTTGCGCATTTCACCAAAATGCCATCCCCGCATTTTCCTGGAAGCTTCCTCCTGCCTTGTTGTCCACGCATGCAACCACCTTGAGCCCCAAGTCTTCTTCGGCTTCACCCAGTCGTTCTGGACCTCAACATCTCCCATGCCTAGTCCCGACCACTCCAAGCCTCACCAAGATTTGTCTCCAAGATCCTGGTCGTAAACTCCTCCAGACTGATCGGACCTCAACTCCTCCAGAGCCTAGTCCCAGTTCGTTCCACCGCGCACGACCTCACCCGGCACCTGACCGACTGAACCTTAGCTCCTCCCTGAGCCTAGTCCCGGTCCACCTCGCCGTTGTCCGTCGTGTCCACTTCTAGTAGCTCTAACTCCGGTTCCTTGTCTCCCGGCTCGCAACCACTTCACCAGCCTCGATCATCTTCGGCGTCTCCGACCGTCTGGACCTCAACACCTCCTGTGCCTAGTCCCGGTCCTCCCACGCCTCACCATGAAATAGCTCTGAAGTCCTGCAGCCACACAGACAAGCAAACCGTCACATAGCACCGCACAATACATGCAGACCATCAATCGGTATAACCAACAAGTTTTACAGCACAACACCTAGTCGTAAACCCCTTACGACCGATCCAAAGCACAATACATGAAATGCCAGCAACCTACGACCACTCACTTGGCTGCTACGACCGCCAAGACACAAGCTACGACCATTGCTAGCTTGCAACGATTACCACAGACAGGTCGCTACGATCACAAAGTCGTACCAACTCCTATGACCACCAAGACATAGAGCTAGAATCAAGTCATGAGCCTTTACGACCACCAAGTCGTACCGAGCCTACGACCACACACAACAACGCTACGACCACCACGTAGCTTGCTACGACTTATCCAACCAGGTCGTACCAACTTACGACTGGTCAAAGTCACAAGACAAGCAATGCTCAAAGCCTACGACCTCATCCCAGATCGTTACGACCGATTCCCAGGTCTTGCGACCATTTCTAGAGACCATATGACCGGTTAACAGTAGCAACGACCGTTGTCGTGTGATCGGACCACCTTCCGACAACGCACAATGAGATTTACCGTGGTCAAAACCCTTCCGACCACGTTTGAACACTTCCGACCGCAGTCGCCCACTTGCGACCGCGCTCCAAGCTCGTCTGACCGCATCCGACCGAGCTACGACCACATTCGCCCATAACGTGGTCGAAACCCGCTTTCGTTCTTAGGAAGTGAAGTCTGTGACAACGTGGTCGTATGACCGCTTTCGACCATCGACTGCGCCTTACAACTGCGTTCTCCGTCAACGTGGTCGTAAATGAGTTTTTCGGCTTTCGACCGCTGACTGCGTGGTCGTGAACTGTGAACTTGGCTTCTGACCATGACCAATCGTAGTCATAGCAGCGTCCGACCACAGCCATCGTGGTTGAGCTGCCTTCAACCATGCCAACGTGGTCGTAGCTGCCTTCGACCACGACCAACGTGGTCATAACCGGTCGAAAACCCTTCTGATGTTCTCCGATCACGCCCAAAATGGTCGTACTCCCTTCTAGTGCCCTTCGACCATGGCCAGAGTGGTCGTAAACCTCTCGGGTGACCTTCGACCACACCCAAAGTGGTCGTAAACAGTGTGCACGGCTTTCGACCACGACCAACGTGGTCGTAAAGCCTTTCGACCACTCGTTCAATGCCTCTACCCGGTTTCGACCAAGGAAAACGTGGTTGTAAAAGGTTCAGTGGGCAACCGACCATGGCCAACATGGTGTATTAGCTGCAGAACACTTCGCCAGGGCTACGACATTGTAGAACTAGCACAAACCTCATAAACTAAACTCAATCTTCCTAGATCAAGTGTCAATTACTCATCACAACCATGGGGTGACCTCTACATGGTCTCTCAATCTCCCCCTTGATGAGTATATTGACAAACACGGAAAAAGGCAAGAAGATGAGTTTGTTTAAGAAAGGAGATGCAAAAGCCACACATGGTCTAAAAGAATGAAGAAGGAACTCATGACCATGTTGACACAGAATGAAATGGAGCAGACAGAGAAAGATCAAATTTTCTACAAAAGCTCCAAATCACACAAAAAGTCCAATCTTGCTCATGGTCCAAAAAGCAGTTGCTCACATGACCATTGTCATAGCAAGATGACCAAGCAATCTCCCCCTTAAAGCCCTTTTTCAATTCTTCTCCCATCCCTTAATGCATTCTCCCATTTTAATGCCTTTTGCACCCCTTAATGCCTTTTTCTCTACCCTTCTCCCCCTTTTGGCAATAGAGTCATCAAGATGCAAGGAAGAAAAAATAGAGCATGAATGAAATGGAGTGACTGGGTTAGATTCATTGTAAGCAAGGGAGCCATGAAGATTATCCAAAGTGACTTCACAGAAAATTATACCAAGCCATAACAGGTAACTATGCTATCTAGATCATAACAAACCATGTATTGCTAAGCTCAAGCCAAATAAGTCATGATCTTAAATTAAATGGTTTGATTAGCATGTCAAGTCACTCAAGATCATAGTCTAGAAGAAGGTATCCAAACATGAGTCAAGCCATGTCGATATTCTAAACGGAATCAAGAAGCTATAGTTGAGTTGATTTAGAGAGCTACAAGCCCAAAAATGAGACATATTGTTCAAGCACTAGGTATCACTTGTAGTTGAGCAAAATTAGCACATTTGGCTTTTATCAGAAATTCATAATTGGTTTCAACCATTTTTCACAAGAATTTTTGTTTTCATAGCCATGTGCTAGATCTCAAGCCTTATGCGGTCACTCCAAGCAATAAGCTTAAGGAGGTGATCTTGGTCATCCAAAACCCCCCCTGAGTTCATGCCTAGTGCAATGGCAAGCCATCTCATGAGAAAGAATTGGTGAGATCAGTTTTTTCGCACAAAAGAGATCATTTTGCATTTAGTTGATGTAGTTCATGAACAAAGAGTTAATACTAACTCATGTTTCACTAATGAACTAACTTAGCTCAATCTAAACCTCAAAAACCGATTCAAGACTCAACTTAGCCTATTTGACATGGCATGAATCAAGAGAGGATCACTAAAACCAGACTAGTCACAGGATTGAACAAGACATGATTTAATTCAAGTTGTTCACACATAATTAGGCTAGTATGGCAATAGCTAAGCAACACATAGAAGGACATGATACATCAAGCTATCACAAGATATGGCAAGATATAAAGCATGATATCATGTCACATAAAGATAATAGTCAAGGCTCCAAAAACTGTACAGGCAGTCATGTGAATTTTATGCATTATGAGACAAAAGAATGCACAAGAGATGAACTCCCCCTGAAAAATAGCCCGAACAGACAAAAAGGCTCCAACTCCCCCTAGAGAAGGCAAAAAGGGAATAAGCAGGAAATTTGGCACAAAATCCAGAAAGAGAAGGTTTTAGCTCAAAGAGGTGATTCCCAAACGCACTCTATCCTCATGGTCTCTAGTCTATAACCTCATACCACGGGGCAAAAGCACACTATGTCAATGCACAAGACTCTAGTGGCCAAGAAAAAGTTCAATCTAGGTAGTAGATAATCTGAGAGACCATGTGGAGGTCATCCCGTGTTGAGAGACCATGTGGTCTAAATCCCAAGTTGGTGATGAGTAATTGACACGTGGTTTGGTTAGAGTGAGTTTGGTTTGAGTGATTCGTGTCATTTTGGCATTTGGAGAGGTCAGGTTATGATTAGACAGATTTGACGCATGGTCGTCTTCCCGGTTGGTCTTTTGGGCCATTTCTCGCTTGAGTAGGATTTGTTGGTACTAATCATGTTTATATGCTTTGTGCCGTGCTATGCGATGTGGTTTTTGTCTGTGATGGCTGCAGGACGTCGAGTGGAGTCGTGGCGAGACACAGAGGACTGGACTAGGCGCAGGTGGCGCTAAGGTCAGAACAGTCGGGATGTGTCGAAGACGACGTGGACTCGAGGTGGTTGCGAAGCGTGCGAGACAAGGAACGCGGAAGCTTCCCGGAAGGTGCAGCAGGGGCGTTTCGGTAAAAGCACGAGGCTGCAAAAGGAAGCGGGTTAGCGGGCAAAGCATGGAGGGGTAAAATGGGCAAAGCAAAGTGTAAACCCATCAAGGAATGCTATAAATAGGAGTGTGTTTCCTGGTTGTTCGCAAGACTTGGAGAGGGGTTTTAGGGCTTTTTGCTTTGTGCTTTAGTGGTTGAGAGAGTGGGTGTGTCTCCTATGCATGTATGCTATGAGTTCTTAATTCTCAAGCATGTATGGGGACTAGTTTTGTGAGAGATTGAGAGAGAGATGAGCTGAACAACTATATGTAATCTTTCCTCTATTTTATCATGTATGTCTCCGTATCGTGTTCTAGCTATTTTGTGTTTGAGCTAGTTTTGTTCTCCTTAGTTCTTGATTTCGTTCTTGTGTTATCTTGTTCTTGGTCTTAAGTCTGCATCTCTCTTGCCGCAGCATGCAATTTATTTTTCTCTGTTGAGTTTGTGCCTTGATCTTTCTTCTATTTCTTTGTTTCTTTTCTAAGGGCAATATGGATTAAAGTACTAGTTTTCTTTGTAAAAAAGGGTGCAGCCACAAGCTAATCCATGCATGTGTACTTTCTCAACTACCCCTTGGTCTCTTTTCTTGGAAGCAAGCATCCATCGTAAGCTTTTTATTTCTTTGGCCGAATGACTCATTGCATTAAGGAATAGACTATAGCTCATTTGGCTGCCTTCTTGTTCTTGCTGTTCCATCAATGGTTTAATGGCAGTTATTTCATTGTGAGCAGTGCATGGACCTTTGAACTGTTCGGCCAGAAATAGAAAAAAAAACTTCACTATTGTGCTCACGTATTTGTGTCTCTGTACTTTTCAGCTGGATTGGGTAGCAAAGCATTTCGGCCAACAGGAGCCAAGTATTACTGCCGAGCAGCATTTATTGCTACTACAGAGACTCTCCTGTTTGGCTATTTATGTTTGAGCCTGATGCATTTCTTGGTTTCAGCTTCTAGGCAGTATTTGAGTACTGATTTCGGTTGGTGAGGCAGCAGTAAAAGATCACGTCTGCAGTCTTTATTCTTGGCTTTCCCCCTGCTTTCGGTTTGTTACTTTTGCTTTATCTCTCTGGTTCGGCAGCAGCAACAAGTTCTTGTGTGACTCCCTGTTGTTTACTCTGTTTGCGGTCTTGGTTTCAACCAAGCAAATGTTTTTCTTCTTCATAGCTTCTCATAGCTATAGGAGTTGAGATTTTCGTGTATACTTGTGTGGGGACAAGCTTAAAAAAACGACATTCACCCCCCCTCTGTCGCCATTTCGGTCCTACAATTGGTATCAGAGCCGGTTAGCTCTAATCCATAGATCTTAACCGGTCTCAAGAGCCATGGCGACGGACAAGTACTCGACCAAGCCGCCCATTTTCGATGGCATCGATTACCCCTTCTGGAAGAGCCGAACGAAGACATACATCCAGGCTCAGGGGTACGCCATCTGGCGCAAGGTCAAGGTCCGATTCGTTGTTCCTGCCAATGAGAACATCAATGCCGGGAACATGGCTGATGTTGAGGCGAACGCTAAGGCAAGGAACATCATTATCCAGGGCCTGAGTCGTAGCGAGTTTGACCGCATCTCTCATCTTTCGTCCGCCTTCGATATCTGGGAGACCCTCGATGCATACCATGAGGGCACCACCCAGATTAAGACAGTGAGACAGGACCAGTTCAAGCGAGATTACAACAAGTTTGAAATGCTCGCTGGCGAGTCCCTTGATGAGTGCTTTGCGTGTTTCCACAAGATCTTGAGCAATCTCCGAGCCGTCGGTCTCACATACTCCGACTCGGACAACGCTCGTCAAATGATTGCTGCACTCGACCTTCGTGTTTGGGAGATGAAGGTGACTACCATCAAGGACACCACCGACCTCTCGACTTTGACGCTTGACGCGCTGTACTCGCGTCTCAAGACGCACGAGATCGACATTGTCTCTCGTAAGTCGAAGTCGCAGTCGATGGCTCTAGTCACCAATCCCAGTTCGGCTTCTGGTCTTTCTGCCGATTCGCTTTGTGGGTTCCCCCTTGCTGCTCTATGTGACGTAACTGATGATCAGTTAGAGCAGCTCGAGGATGAGCAACTGGCCCTCCTAGCTCGGAAGTTTTCCCATGCTTACAAGAGGAGGAGGGACAAAAAGAGAGGCGGACCAGTCATTTGCTTCGAGTGTGGTGGCCCCAACCACATTCGGGCAAACTGCCCCAAGCTGGAGAAGGGCAAGAACGACTATGGCGGTTCGGGCAAGAACGACTACACCGACAAGAACCGCAACAAGAAGACTCCAGCTCAGACGCTGGGCAAGAAGAAGTTCCGCGACTTCAGGAAGGCCAAGAAGCTGTTTCACCGCGTCCTCACCGCCTTCGACGACCTCGACCTCAGCGAGGTGGAGGGATGGAGCGACGACGACGGGACGGGTGACCAAGACCCCAAGAGCGGCGACGACTTCTCCAGCATGTGCTTCATGGCCCTCGAGGGCGAACTGAGCGACAGCGAGCTGTACTCCGACTCGGACGAGGTGTGCCCCACCTACGACCAGCTCAATCATGCTTTTCTTAAGCTAGGTGGTTTTCATGCTAGAGCTAGGGCTAGGTGTACTGAGTTAGAGAAGGAAGTAGATAGACTATCACGGGAGCTTACTTCATTTACATTTGCTTCCTCCCGTGATGATTGTGATACATGCTGTGCTCTGTTAGGTGACATGGAGAAACTAAGGACCTCGCATGATAGTGTGTCCTCCGAGCTTGATAGTGTTAAGATGGAGAATGTTAGTCTGCTTGCTAAATTAGAGTTGAGTAGGATGGCTGTTACCCTACTTACTACTGATGAGACTACTTCTCCCACCTCATGTGAGGTTAAGGACATTGCTGCTAGAGGACCTTATACCATGCTCCTTGATCTGCCTGAGTCATGTGAAAATTGCAATAATTTGAAGTTGAATCTAAAGAAGGCAGATCATAAAATTTCTGAGTTGTATTCTTGGCTATATGAGCCAGTTGCTTCATGTTCGAACTGTCCTAGATTAACTGCTGAACTTGAATCTGTTTCCAAGCAGTTTCAAGAAATGGTTGACCACAATAAGAAATTGGCTGATTATGCTTCTAAGGACCCTGTTAGCACTCCATGCAAAAATTGTGATAAACTTATTAGAGAAGCCACAATCTTGTTGTGATGTGATTGCTGAGGAGGGGGAGAAGCTCCAGGGTAAGGTAGAGACGCCTAGCGACGTGAACCAACCTGCTAGCAGTAGGACTGTCCATTCTGAGTCGGCTGTGCATGCACAAGCCATTCGTTCCTCTGCTGTTGGTTCTTCATCTGCTCCGTTACCTCCTGCTGTTCCCTCTTCCCCCTGCTCTTCTTACACCTCTCTCTTTCGGGAGTGTCAGTACCTTATGAACACTCTCGAGAGATTTGTAGGCAGCAAAAAAAAGCTTAATTTTATTCTAGACCAATCCAAGATTTGCAAGTTCAATCAAGGTCTAGGATATGATTTCTATGAGGATATGAGGAAGCATCCACCTGCTATTCTCCGACCTATCGTAGGAGGTGTGATCGAGGTTGAGCCCAGATCTGATGAGGTTAAATTCAAATCAGCGGGCTTTGTCCAAGGGATCTCTGACAGCAAGGTGATTCCACCTGTTGCTTCGGCCTCTCAGAAGGCGAAGCCTCTTCGTGCTACTTCCACCTCTCAGAAGGTGAAGTACCACTGCACCTTCTGTCAGAAGGATGGGCACTCGATCGAGAGATGCTTCAGGCGTGCCAGGATTGCGCGCAGAGACCGTGCAGAGGCACTTAGGCGTATTCAGGGTCAGCCCCAGATCCTGAGTGCACCTAAGACTAGCACGAGGTCCAGGTTTGCTTCTGACGGGTTTGGGCAGCATCGAGGACTTGGTTTTTCTGAGTCTTCTGGTTTTCGTCCTCATGCTGCTTCGGGTCGTGACTTCCGCCGTCCTGAGGGTACATCTCGTTTCCCCCGTCAAGACAGTTACCCACGGCGTGATCAGCGTGTTGCCGGTGTTCCGACTCGCTCTCCCGTAGCAGTCGGACCCCACAACAGCTTCAGGTCTGCTCATAGACCTTCTGCTTCTTTGAGTCACGGAGAGCGTAGGGTAGATAGAGGTCAGTCGTGTTTGACTACTTCATCTGCTCCACGTGTTACTCGGTATTGGGTGCCAAAATCTCTCTTGATTTATCCCAGTACTGAGACTTTACTCTCTGTTTGACTCAGGTTCGCCGGTAGGGAAAGAGAAGGTTTGGCTTGTAGACTCCGGTTGTTCTCGTCATATGACCGAAGACTCCCATTGGTTCTTCTCCCTAGCCCGCGCTCCAGGTGATGAGACGATCACCTTCGGAGACGCTTCGTCTGGGCGCATCATCGCCAAAGGTACTGTGCGTGTTAATGCCTCTTTTATTCTTAAGGATGTTGCCTTGGTTAGTAAGCTGCAGTACAATTTGCTTTCCGTTTCTCAGCTTACCGATGACGGTTTCGAGGTGAGCTTCAAGAAAAACAATTGCAAACTTCTCGATTCTTCGGGTAGTCTGGTTTGCGGGATTTCTCATTTTGGGAGGATCTTTCGTGCTGATTTTTCTGAGTCTTCTGGTGATCCTCTCAGGTGTTTAGTTGCTTCTGAGTCTCGCGACCTCTCTTTCTGGCATAGGAGACTTGGTCATATCTGATTTGACCATTTGACCCGAGTTAGCGGTCACGATCTCATTCATGGTCTGCCGAAACTCAAGATGGTCAAAGATCTTGTTTGCGCTCCATGCCGGCACGGCAAGATGGTTGCCGCTTCTCATCCTCCGGTCATAGTTACTATGACTGATGCACCGGGCCAGCTGCTCCACATGGACACAGTTGGACCAGCTCGAGTGCAGTCAGCAGGAGGGAAGTGGTATGTTCTTGTTGTGGTCGATGACTATTCGAGGTTTTCTTGGGTGTTTTTCTTGGCCTCGAAGGATGAGACATTTTCACATTTCCGAGGTCTTTTCGGTAGGCTTTCTGTTGAGCTCCCGGGTGCCTTACGAGCGATCCGTAGTGACAATGGCACGGAGTTCAAGAATTCCTACTTCGAGAGGTTCTGTGATGAGACAGGTGTAGAGCACCAGTTCTCTTCTCCGCACGTCCCACAGCAGAATGGCATCGTGGAGAGGAAGAACCGTACCTTGGTCGAGATGGCCAGGACGATGCTTGATGGGTACTCTACACCGCAGAAGTTTTGGGCTGAGGCTATAGCCACCGCGTGCCATGTCTCAAATCGAGTCTTTCTTAGGGCACACTTGCACCGTACTTCTTATGAGTTGAGATACGGGCGAAAGCCCAGCGTCTCTCATTTTCGTGTGTTTGGTTGCAAGTGCTTTATTCTGAAGTCCGGGAACCTAGATAAGTTCGAGTCACGTTTTTGTGATGGTATCTTTCTAGGTTACTCGCCTTCTTCGCGGGCTTATAGGGTTTGGAACCGCGAGTCTAGTAAAATGGTAGAGACCTGTGAGGTGACCTTCGACGAGGCCAGTCCAGGGACTAGGCCTGATATCTCAGGTTCTTTAGAGCAGTCCGAGACCATCTTTGTGGATGATGAGGACGA
Source organism: Dendrocalamus latiflorus (assembly GCA_017311315.1). Taxonomy (NCBI): domain Eukaryota; kingdom Viridiplantae; phylum Streptophyta; class Magnoliopsida; order Poales; family Poaceae; genus Dendrocalamus; species Dendrocalamus latiflorus. Next base: position 19,754,179 of record CM029640.1, read on the forward strand.
TGGAGACGATGGTTGTTTACCTGATCCAGCTCCTCATCCTCCCCTTGAGATGCCTTCTTCCACGGTACCTCAAGGTGATCAGCCCTTGCCTACTGCTTCCTCCGGAGCAAGTGGCTCTATCCCTGCCTCGTCTGCACACGAGGTAGAGGCCACTTCTTCTACTCATCCAGGACCTCCCCGACATATCCAGAAAAGGCATCCTTCAGAGCAGATTATTGGAGACCTTTTCGAGCGTGTTACCCGCTCAAAATCTAGCTTATCTCAATTCTGTCTCCATTCTGCTTTCATTGCCTCCTTTGAGCCCAAAGATGTTTCTCATGCTCTTTTCGATGAGTCTTGGGTTAATGCCATGCATGAGGAGTTAGAGAATTTCGAGAGAAACAAGGTCTGGTCGCTTGTTGAGCCCCCGCGAGGTCACAATATCATTGGAACCAAGTGGGTGTTCAAAAATAAGCAGAGTGAGGATGGAGTAGCCATTAGATAGTTCTAGGTTTTCAGCTCTACGGGGAGAGCTTGGGGTGGTTTGTCCTTATGGACTATAGTGAGGGGGAGCTTTGGGCTTTACTGCTTTACTACATTATTTATGCTCTTATTCTTTGCTGTTGCATTGCATTTTGGGTGCATTTGGGATTAGTCCTCCGAGCATAGATTAGAGTGCTTCTCTTGTCTAGTTGTTTAGACTTCTACTCTTATCTTGTGATTCTAGGATGCTGCTTATTAGCTGTTTCTTATCTCACTAGGTTGAGCTCACTCACTGCTTGTAGGTTCTAGCGAGGGTTGGGCCACCCTCAGGTAGACAGGGTACGTGTTTGCTCTCTAGTGTGTGTGCTAGGCGGTCAAGCTAATAGTCTTGGAGTCATATGGGGTAGATGAGAGTCTGTCTGAGCCATAGCTGTCTCTATATCTTATCTATGCTTTAAGGACTGCCTGTTTGCTTTTTCTTTCCCAGCTTCTCGATTTATTGCTTTGGATCAGGGGGAGTTCTTTTGGAAGCTTCTAGAGCTTAATATTGACATAACTCAACTTGAACTAAAAGTTGTATCACATGTTGAGGGGGAGTTGGATTTTCTGCATTTTCAGCATTTAGCATTGTAATATAACCACATTGAGCCTTGATTATTATCTTGTTATGACATGTTTACAATGCTTTACACCCTGCCATGACTTGTGCTTATATGCTAGATTTATCATGACTTCATATGTGTAGACTAGCTTTTGCCATGTTAAGTTAAGTAAAATTGCTCAACTTGAATTAAACCATGTCATGCTAGCATTTGAGTCTAGTCTTTCTTGAGCTATCCTTTTATGATTCATGCCATGTCAAGTAGGCTAAGTTGAGCGTTGAATCTCTATTTGAGCCTTAGGTTGAGCTATATTAGCTCTTGATGATGCATAAGTTAGTACAACATGTTTAAAAAGCCAAATGATCTCTTTTGTGCGAAAAAACTGATTTCACCAATTCTTTCTCATGAGACGGCTTGCCATTGCACTAGGCATGAACTCAGGGAGAGTTTTGGATGACCTAGACTATCTTCTTAAGCTTCTCGCTTGGAGTAGTCGCATAAGGCTTGAGATCTAGCACATAACAAAAAAATTGGGTTGGAAACGACCATGAGCTTTAAAAAGACAATGTTTTACGTGTTCAATTTGCTTAAGCTACAAAAAGAACCAAGTACTTAACCAATGTTTCAATCTTGGGCTTATAGCACTCTTTTTGGACTCAATATTGGCTTCCTTGTTCCGCTTAGCTTAATTGACATGGCCTGCATCATCCTTGGATATCTCGAGTTAGACTTTGCTTATTGATGACTTGACATGCTCATAAAATTCATTACATTTCAGATCGTCATCTATGTGCTCTAGCTAGGATATACATATCTTGTCATGATCTAGATAGCCTTTTATTGAGTTATGGCTTGGTGTAGTTCATTATAGTCATTATGTATAATTCTCATGGCTCTAAATGCTTAGAATAAACAAACTTCAGCCATTTTCATCCATTGACTTGTCATATTCTCTCTTTTGCATCCTTGATGTGTTTATTGCCAAAAGGGGGAGAAAATAGCAGAGAAAAAGGCATTTGGGAACTCTCTAGAGCTTTGGAGAAAAATTTGCTCTTTCTGTCGTAGCTCTAGTGTTTCTTTGTCAACATGGTCATTAGCTTCCTTAATCTTCTTTGGACCATGTTTGACTCTTTTTCATTTCAAACAAACTCATCGTTTTTTCAGGGTTTGTCAATATACTTATCAAGGGGGAGATTGAGAGACCATGTGGTCTAAATCCCAAGTTGGTGATGAGTAATTGACACGTGGTTTGGTTAGAGTGAGTTTGGTTTGAGTGATTCGTGTCATTTTGACATTTGGCGACGTCGGGTTATGATTAGACAGATTTGACGCATGGTCGTCTTCCCGGTTGGTCTTTTGGGCCATTTCTCGCTTGAGTAGGATTTGTTGGTACTAATCATGTTTATATGCTTTGTGCCGTGCTATGCGATGTGGTTTTTGTCTGTGATGGCTGCAGGACGTCGAGTGGAGTCGTGGCGAGACACAGAGGACTGGACTAGGCGCAGGTGGCGCTAAGGTCAGAACAGTTGGGATGTGTCGAAGACGACGTGGACTCGAGGTGGTTGCGAAGCGTGCGAGACAAGGAACGCGGAAGCTTCCCGGAAGGTGCAGCAGGGGCGTTTCGGTAAAAGCACGAGGCTGCAAAAGGAAGCGGGTTAGCGGGCAAAGCATGGAGGGGTAAAATGGGCAAAGCAAAGTGTAAACCCATCAAGGAATGCTATAAATAGGAGTGTGTTTCCTGGTTGTTGGCAAGACTTGGAGAGGGGTTTTAGGGCTTTTTGCTTTGTGCTTTAGTGGTTGAGAGAGTGGGTGTGTCTCCTATGCATGTATGCTATGAGTTCTTGATTCTCAAGCATGTATGGGGACTAGTTTTGTGAGAGATTGAGAGAAAGATGAGCTGAACAACTATATGTAATCTTTCCTCTATTTTAATCATGTATGTCTCCGTATCGTGTTCTAGCTATTTTGTGTTTGAGCTAGTTTTGTTCTCCTTAGTTCTTGATTTCGTTCTTGTGTTATCTTGTTCTTGGTCTTAAGTCTGCATCTCTCTTGCCGCAGCATGCAATTTATTTTTCTCTCTTGAGTTTGTGCCTTGATCTTTCTTCTATTTCTTTGTTTCTTTTCTAAGGGCAATATGGATTAAAGTACTAGTTTTCTTTGTAAGAAAGGGTGCAGCCACAAGCTAATCCATGCATGTGTACTTTCTCAACTACCCCTTGGTCTCTTTTCTTGGAAGCAAGCATCCATCGGAAGCTTTTTATTTCTTTGGCCGAATGACTCATTGCATTAAGGAATAGACTATAGCTCATTTGGCTGCCTTCTTGTTCTTGCTGTTCCATCAATGGTTTAATGGAAGTTATTTCATTGTGAGCAGTGCATGGACCTTTGAACTGTTCGGCTAGAAAAAGAAAAAAACTTTGCTGTTGTGCTCACGTATTTGTGTCTGTACTTTTCGGCTGGATTGGGCAGCAAAGCATTTCGGCCAACAGGAGCCAAGTATTACTGCCGAACAACATTTATTGCTACTACAGAGACTCTCTTGTTTGGCTATTTATGTTTGAGCCTGATGCATTTCTTGGTTTCGGCTTCTAGGCAGTATTTGAGTACTGATTTCGGTTGGTGAGGCAGCAGTAAAAGATCACGTCTGCAGTCTTTATTCTTGGCTTTCCCCTGCTTTCGGTTTATTACTTTTGCTTTATCTCTCTGGTTCGGCAACAGCAACAAGTTCTTGTGTGACTCCCTGTTGTTTACTCTGTTTGCGGTCTTGGTTTCAAGCAAGCAAATGTTTTTCTTCTTCATAGCTTCTCATAGCTATAGGAGTTGAGATTTTCGTGTATACTTGTGTGGGGACAAGCTTAAAAAACGACATTCACCCCCCTCTGTCGCCATTTCGGTCCTACACGTGTGAATGATGAGTAATTGACATCGGTTTAGGAGAGTCGAGTTTGGTTTGGGTGGTTCGGACCATGTCGTTGCGTGATGCAGTGGACTCGGTCGGACTTGGTCAAACTTAGTCGTATTGGTTTAGGATGAATATTCCTTTGATTCGACGGGTTTGGACTTCATCATGGGTAAGCATGATGTGTTTATGATATTTACACTTTCATGTATCGAGCGGTGCTATTTGACGTGTTTCTTGTCTGTGTGACTGCAGGACGTCGAGACGGAGTCGTGGTGAGACACAGAGGAATGGACTAGGCGCAGGTGGCGCTGAGGTCAGAACAGTCAGGAGGTGTCGAAGACGACGTGGACTCGAGGTGGTTGCGAGGCGTGCGAGGCAAGGAGCGCGGAAGCTTCCCGGAAGGTGCAGGAGTGGCGAATCCGGAATTTCGCGAGGCTGCACAAGTGGGAGACGGTTCCGTTCGGGTATAGTAGGCGTAACGGGTTGGAGACCCGTTAGCCAAGGCTATAAATAGGTGAAGGGGCTGCATGCCCTCAACATGGAATTTGGAGGGAATTAGGGTTAGCTCTAGTCAAAAGAGGCTTTGGGAGGTTGGTTTCTCCTTTGCTCTTTATTGGGTGAGAGTTGGTAGGAGAGGTAGAGTTCTGTTGAGGCTTGTCTCCCTTCGTAGCTTCCTCTCTCTTTGAGCATGTGAGTTCTTGGGTGTTCTTGAGTCTTGGAGAGGGAGATGGAGAGGGAGAGGATGGATTGAGGAGTATGTAATCAATCATCCCTGTTCTAATGTCCATGCGTATGGGGACGTATCTGTAATCGTTTGACTGATTGGAATGGAAATCTGAAATTTCTCCCTGCTCCTGTTTCCCTTCGATGCCTCTGTGCTTGATTTCTTGATTTTGTGTTTTCTTGTTGTTTCTTGTTGGGAAGCCCCAAAATGGGTTGCTCTAGGTTGGGATGTTACTCCAAGATCATTTGACCGAATTCCCATGAGCTAACTCCATTTTAATCTCAGATTTTCTCTCTTGCCCTCCTCTGTTCTTCTTTTGTGATTTCTAGGGTTTGAGATAGTTTTGGATTCCTTTTGAGAGAAGGCCTGATTTTTGGTCTGAGAAATCCTCTTGCTATTGCTAACATATTTGCAAAATCTTATTAGCAAAGGATTTGAGACCATGGAGTAATTTGAGTTTTTGGCTCTCTCTCTGAAATTTGCAGTCTTTTCTAGGGTTTTGGGTTAGATTTTGATTCCCTTTATGTGATGGTGTCGGGACCCCGGATTTCCAAACCCGGACCCTCTGTGTATTACAGCACTAGTCCCAGATCAAAGCTAGTGCACACAGTTAAACAGAATGGAAAACATCACCATCAACGATTTATTACAATAATCAAGGGTACTGACCACAAGGTCTCATTATTACAATAGAGGTTTAAGACCTCGCACACAAGAAATAAAGCGGAAGCAAAGATAACTCGAGGACGACCCATCAATTCGCCACAGGCAATTGACTGGGGAAGCGCGACCTAGTCCTCCGGGAAGAATCCGTCACAGCCACAAGCGAAGCAGTAGTCGTAGACACCTTCTTGAGCTTCAACTTCCTCTGAGATTTATTTTTGAGTGTAGCATGTGAGTACATAAAGTACTCCGCAAGTCTTGGGAAAAATGCATAGATGCAAAGCTTGACAAAGGAAGGATATATGGTTCTTTTGCACAAAGCAATATTTTATAATTTCAATTACTACTAATTATTTTCGAAGGCATCAGTTAAATAAAGTAAATGATTTTAACAGAACTAACAATTATTCTCTAGTGAAGGCTCTATCCACCAACACTAGCTTAATCATTTCCAACTGAACAAGTTAATATTGCGGGTTACATCCACCCTCTCTGGCTCCAACCACCAGGATTCCCTTTCGAGAGTTCCCTCCACTCTCGGAATACAAAAACTTTGATTTTAAAACCAAAACCAGAAATCTACCATGTGAATGCATTCCTTGCCCGCCCTTGACCGTGGGCACGGCTATTCGAATAGTTTTACACTCTGCAGAGGTTGTACAACTTTACCCATAAGAGATAAATTATCCTAAAAGTCAACACGCTTCCTTTGGCATGAGACCCAGATAAAATATCACAAAGCCTTTACCTTACTCTAATCTAGCTAGATACCACCCGTTGAGGTTTCACCGCAGGTAGGCTAACTGCCCGAACCGAAGCCCCCTCTTGCGCCATATGAGTACAGTAAATCCCTGTCCCTCACTGTGAATAACCAGTCCATCCCTGGCACCCACTTTCCACTGGTGGCACCTAAACTAGACTATCATAAGTTAGTCAGCTAGGTTGTACCCATATAGACTTGTGGTTGTACGGTTAATGCTCAGTCTGGACAAACACAAGCGTCGGTCCTTAATTGACTAGGGTGCAATATACACTTTACAAGATCTCGTGCTTCCTGCACCAATCCAAACCAACCATCCACCCTAATCTAAACCAACTTTCACATTTTAGTTTATTTTAAAAGAACAGTGGTAACTCCAATTACCACTAAATTTGCAAACACAAGGGTATTACAATAATTCTTAATTTCCCATTTTCAAGATTTAAGAGGTATTCAATAGCGTGGCTAAGCATTGTTCTACCATTCTAATACCAACAATTTAATATATTACTCTCATTAATGAGTCAAAGGAATTTCTAGGGTTGCAAAGGTACATGGCAATCAACTTCAAGTGAGGGCATAACAAGGTTGGATTAACTATTACCTTAAGATTTGAACTAATGTTTTATGTAAATAGCAATGCACATAATTTAAAATAAGTAAAACATTTCAAAATCATAGGTTCAAGATGATCAAAGGAGACTTGCCTTCTTGTGCACTGGTTGGTCCCTCTTGCTGTGATTCGACAAACTCTTCGGCGACGTCGGGTTCTACGCGTGAAACGATAAAATAAACAAAATAAATTCAAATAAAATTCAAATGAACTCCAAAAACTGCAAAACTAGAACTAAAAGATAGAGCTCAATTTTATATGAATTTAGGAAAAAGAATCGGGTTGATCGGAGTTCGGACGAAGGAGAACGAGCGATCTAAAGTTTGCCAGGGCGAGAAAATGCTGGAAATTCACAGATGTTACTATTCATTCGAGAACAGTACTTTTGGCGAGAAGGCTAGCGCTGGCGAGAGGAGGCATGGGAGGTGAATCTAACTAGCAAAATGGGTTGCTAGGGACCCAAGGCACACATAGGAACTGACGGCATGCCAAACGGAGACCGTTGACGGCACGGGCGGCTACAACGACATGGGTAGGAGAGAGGAATAAAATCCGGGCATGCAACATGGAAAAGTAGGGTGAGCACGGACTAGAACACAACTTGGCGAAGCTAGGAAAATTGTTGGCTCGGCCAAAGACCCACCGGAGATGTCGCAAATGACGTTTGAACGACATCGGGAAGGAAAAGGAAAAACTTAATATCTTCGTGCTCGGTGAACGAAATCTAAAACTATTTGGAGGGTAGCTACCTGGGATGGTTTGGCACAATGTGACGCGAACGGATTGGGGAAAACATCACCGGATAGATGAGGACACGAGATGCCATTGACAGCCATGGCGAGGTTCGGAGGCGAAAATTTGTGGAGGCTTTCTGGGGAAAAGGAAGTGAGCACGGCGTAGAACGCGACGAGGCAAGTCTAAGAAAAATTACGGCAAGGGCTAAAGCTTACCGAAGATGACGAATCGACGTCGGGAAGCGCTCTTGACCTAGATTGGGGAAAACTCGATTTCGGGAGATTGGCTGCACCAAAACCAAATTAACTTGGCAAGAACGTAGATGGCACACAATGGCACAATGTGACGCGAAACTATTACTGAAAAACTCATCGGATAGCTCGAGACGCGACGAGCAATTTCGGGACCGAAGGGCCTCGATGCCGATGGCGTCCTGAGCTTTGAGGGACTTGCCACGGCTTGGGATGGGTTTAGAGGGGGTCAAGGGGTTCTATTTATAGGCTTGGAAGAGGTAGAAACCAGCTCCAATTCGCGGATTTCGGTTTAGAGTCCGATATGGAAAATAGGAGATAAAAGGCAAACGGATGAATGAAATGGAAAGAGGTCAATTGGAATGGATTTCTTGCGGGATTTGGCACAACTTTCCTTTTGGGAAGACATTGAGATAAGATCCGGATTGGAAGTTATGAAGAGAGAGAAAATTAGAAGGAACTGCACGTACAGGAGATCGATCGAAGCTCTCTGCCACGCGGAGAAGACGGATGAACAGTACCCATGGGTACTGTTCATTCTCTCTCCTTGTGACACAAGGAACACAAATAAAATATTTTTGGCAAATATTAATATTTAATTTAATCATATTTGCAGTCTGGAGTGGCCCATGGGTATTCCTAACATATTTGCAAAGTATCATGGCCATGGGATCAAAGACTTTGTGGGAATCTAAGTTTTTGTTTATACCTCTGTAAGTTTTCAGTTTTTGTCCAAATCTGAAATTTGTGGTCTTGTGTTGGATTTCCTAGATCTTCTAGACTCCTTGGGCTATTATAGTCATTACCTTACTGTTCTGGGCCAAGGGGATCAAGGAGTAACCCCTATTTGAACTGGTATTCAAAGTCTGAAAAAAGAAAACTGCATTCCTGTTGCCTGATTTTCAGTTCTCCTCTCGGCCAGCTCCTATTTAGTTTCAGCTCTGCCGTGGCAACAGTTTTTCGTTGTTTCTTCTACCGTGGCAACATTTTCCCCCAATTTTCCTTGCCGTGGTAGCTCTTCATTGCCGTGACAGATTTTCTTGCCGTGGCAGCACCTTCCTCCAGTTTCCTTGCCGTGGCAATGAACTTCTTCAGTTTTCTTGCCGGGTCCAGTTTCAGCAGCAGCTAGTCCTCTCAGGTTTTTTCCTACCGTGGCAGCATTTCTTGCTATTGTCTTTGCCGTGGCAGCTAATTTCCTTGCCGTGGTAGCAAATCTTGCTGATCCTCTGCCATGACAACTTTTATTGCTGTTTCTTTGCCATGGCAATGAATGTCTTTAGTTTCCTTGCCGTGACAAATTCATTTCTTTGTTGAGTTGAGATTCTCGTGAATACTTTGGGGGCGGAATTTTTTTTAAAGACGACATTCACCCCCCCTCTGTCGCCGTTTTCGATCCAACAATTGGTATCAGAGCCGGTTAGCTCTAATTCATAGATCTTAACCGGTCTCAAGAGCCATGGCGACGGACAAGTACTCGACCAAGCCGCCCGTTTTCGATGGCATCGATTACCCCTTCTGGAAGAGCTGAATGGAGACATACATCCAGGCCCAGGGGTACGCCATCTGGCGCAAGGTCAAGATCCGGTTTGCTGTTCCTGCCGATGAGAACATCAATGCCGGGAACATGGCTGATGTTGAGGCGAACGCTAAGGCAAGGAACATCATTATCCATGGCCTGAGTCGTAGCGAGTTTGACCGCATATCTCATCTTTCATCTGCCTTCGATATCTGGGAGACTCTCGATGCATACCATGAGGGCACCACCCAGATTAAGACGGTGCGACAGGACCAGTTCAAGCGGGATTATAACAAATTTGAGATGCTTGCTGGTGAGTCTTTGGATGAGTGTTTTGCGCGTTTTCACAAGATCTTGAGCAACCTCCGAGCGGTCGGTCTCACATACCCCGACTCGGACAACGCTCGTCAGATGCTCGCTGCACTTGACCTTCGTGTTTGGGAGATGAAGGTGACTACCATCAAGGACACCACGGACCTCTCGACTTTGACGCTTGACGCGCTGTACTCGCGCCTCAAGATGCACGAGATTGACATTGTCTCTTGTAAGTCGAAGTCTCAGTCGATGGCTTTAGTCATCGATCCCACCTTGGCTACTGGTCACTCTTCTGATTCGCTTTGCGGTTTCTCCCTTGCTGCTCTATGTGACGTAACTGATGATCAGTTAGAGCAGCTCGAGAATGAGCAACTGGCCCTCCTAACCCGGAAGTTTTCCCATGCTTACAAGAGGAGGAGGGACAGAAAGAGGGGAGGACCAGTGATTTGCTTCGAGTGTGGTGGCCCCAACCACATTCGGGCAAACTGCCCCAAACTGGAGAAGGGCAAAGCTGACTACGGCGGTTCGGGCAAGAACGACTACACCGACAAGAACCGCAACAAGAAGACTCCAGCGACCCTCAAGGCAAGAAGAAGTTCCGCGACTTCGGGAAGGCCAAGAAGCTGTTTCACCGCGTCCTCACCGCGTTCGACGATCTCGACCTCAGCGAGGTGGAGGGATGGAGCGACGACGACGGGACGGGTGACCAAGACCCCAAGAGCGGCGACGACTTCTCCGGCATGTGCTTCATGGCCCTCGAGGGTGAACTGAGCAACAGCGAGCTGTACTCCGACTCGGACGAGGTATGCCCCACCTACGACCAGCTCAATTATGCTTTTCTTAAGCTAGGTGGTTTTCATGCTAGAGCTAGGGCTAGGTGTACTGAGTTAGAGAAGGAAGAGATAGATTGTCACTAGAGATTATTGCTCTTACATCTGCTCCTGCTAGTGATGATTATGATACATGCTCTGCTTTGTTGGGTGATTTGGAGAAGTTAAGGACCTCGCATGATAGTTTGTCCTCCGAGCTTCATATTGTTAAGGTGGAGAATCTTAGTCTCTTGGCTGAACTCAAAATGAGTAGGATTGCTTCTACTTCATCTACTCCTGTTGAGACTATTGCTTGCACCTCATGTGAGGATAAGGACAATGCTTTTAGAGGTCTTTACACCATGCTGTTAGATTTGCCCGAGTCTTGTGAAAACTGAAATAACTTGAAGATGAACCTAAAACGGGCAGATCATAAAATATCTGAGTTGTATTCTTGGTTGCTTGAGCCAGTTGCTTCATGTTCAAACTGTCCTAAATTAACTGCTGAACTTGAATCTGTTTCCAAGCAGTTTCAAGAAATGCTTGATCACAATAAGAAACTGGCTAATTATACTTCTAAGGACCCTGTTAGCCCACCATGCAAAAATTGTGAAAAACCAAAAATTTACTTGATTGCATTGGATGAAAAATGTGTGAAGCTAACTAAGGACTTACTAGAGAAGCAACCATCAGCTTGTAATGTGATTGCTGAGGCGGGGGAGAAGCCCCAGGGTAAGGTGGAGACGCTTAGCAACGTGAACCAACCTGCTAGCAGTAGGACTGTCCCTTCCGAGTCGGCTGTGCGTGCATAAGCCATTCTTACCTCTGCTGTTGGTTCTTCATCTGCTCCCTTACCTACTGCTGTTCCCTCTTCCCCTTGCTTTTCTTGCACCTCTCTCTTTCGGGAGTGTCAGTACCTTATGAACACTCTCGAGAGATTTGTAGGCGGCAAGAAGAAGCTCAATCTTATTCTAGACCAATCTAAGATTTGCAAGTTCAATCAGGGTCTAGGATATGATTTCTATGAGGATATGAGGAAGCATCCACCTACCGTGTTCCGACCCATATGTTGGTGATATGCCCTAGAGGCAACATGGAGATGTTGAATATATCACATACTATGTTTATGATACATTGCTTTGTTCCTTGAAATAGACATTATCATTATTGATCAATGAGTATGTGACTTATTCATGAGACTCTTAATGCCAAAATGTTGCTATTTCTAAATGATCCCTGATCATATATCATATGAGGAACAAATATGATTCAAAGATCAGCATATGTATTGATTGATGATCATGTCTCATGGATCATGGTATGGAGATACCAAATCAATAATATGGACATGTGTTAGTGAACATATGTTGGATAGACCCGCCATGAGACACTACAGAGATTCCATGTGTCATTAGTTGGTCTCAAGTAGTGTTTATGTAGAATCCTTAGACTTGAGATCATCATGGTTCCCAACATGCGTAGTAGCCTATTTTGGGACTACTAACCACTACTCCGTAACTGGGTAGTCATAAAAGTAGTCTTCCGGTTTGCTATGAAACATGTAGTGGGATGTGAATGATCAAGATAGAATTTGCCCCTCCTTATGGGAGAGATATCTCTGGGCCCCTCGATGTAATGGATTATGAAAGTGCATGGCCATGCCAATGTGATTGAGGAGTCAATCACAAGTTTATAATCCATCGCGGAATCGAGAGAGTGATTGAGCTATTAAGAGGATGACACAGGTCTCGCCTTGAGCTTAATCTATATCGTGAGGCAAAGGGATTCGTACATGAGAACATTACAGGTTCAGCCGATATGATCTTTACGTATACTTTGGGGTTAATATGTCTTGCTAGAGGCCGCTATTAACAGGGTGACCGGAAAGGTGTTTCCGGGTCACGACCAAGTATACGTGAACCTACAGGGTCGCACACTTAACGGGTTGGAACACTAATTCGAATGTGATTCGGATGTGGGCTCAATTCGGATAGGGATCCGGATAGACTCCAATTGGGCCTCGGTCCACGAGGCCCAAGTGACGAGGTTAATATATTTGGAGGCGGGGGGCTGAGGGATGTACGCTTCTGCTCCTCCCGAGCAAAACCCTAGCCGCCACCTCCCGAGCCAAACCCTAGCCGCTCGCGAGTGCTGGTACACTCGCGATCGGCGTTCCAGCCCCGGACGTGTGGATACCGGTGGAGGCGCTGCTCGTTGCGGCGTTGATCGGCATCAACAAACTACAGATTGGATCTGCTCGTGGTGTGGTTGATCGCGTGGAGGAGACGATCTGTTCGGGACGATCAGCTACTTCCACTACTACCTCGACACGCGTGGTTGGATCGGCTTCTCCAACTCTTCTTCCGCTGCGCTGCGCGTCTAGTGGTAACGATCTATGATCCCTCCTTAGCATGATGTCCTGGTGTGCGTGGTAGAAATTTTTATTTTCTGCTATCGTAGCCTACGCGCGTTCCTTCACCATAGCACCAGGTGTGATTGAGATCGAGCCCAGATCTGATGAGGTCAAATTTAAGTCAGCGGGCTATGTCCAGGGGATTTCCGACAGCAAGGTGACTCCACCTGCTACTTCGGCCTCTCAGGAGCCGAAGTCCTCTCGTGCTACTTCCACGTCTCAGAAGGTGAAGTACCACTGCACCTTCTGTTAGAAGGATGGACATATAGTCGATCGATGCTTCAGGCGCGCCAGGGTTGCGCATAGAGACCGTGCTGAGGCACTTAGGCGTATTCAGGGTCAGCCCCAGACTCTGAGTGCACCTAAGGCCAGCACGAGATCTAGGACTATTTTTCTTGATGGGTTTGGACAGCATCGAGGACTTGGTTTTTCTGAGTCTTCTGGTTTTCGTCCTCATGCTGCTCTTGGTCATAGCTTCCGCCGTCCTGAGGGTACATCTCGTTTCCCCCGTCGCGACAGCTACCCGCGGCGTGTTCAGCCTGTTGCCGGTGCTCCGACTCGCTTGCCCGTAGCAGTCGGGCCCAGCAACAGCTTCGGGTCTGCACACAGACCTTCTGGCGTGTTGAGTGACAGAGAGCGTAGGGTAGCTAGAGGTCAGTCGTGTGTGGCTACTTCTGCTACTCGACGTGTTATTCAGTATTGGGTGCCAAAATCACTTTTGATTTACCCCAGTACTGAGACTTTACTCATTTGTTGACTCAGGTTCGCCGGGCTGGGAAGGGAGAGGTTTGGCTCGTAGACTCCGGTTGTTCTCGTCATATGACCGGAGACTCACGTTGGTTCTCTTCCCTAGCCCGCGCTCCAGGTGATGAGACAATCACCTTCGGAGACGCTTCGTCTGGGCGCGTCATCGCCAAAGGTACAGTGCGTTAATGATTCATTTATTTTGAGAGATGTTGCCTTGGTTAGTAAGCTGCGATATAATTTTCTTTCAGTTTCTCAGCTTACCGATGACGGTTATGAGGTGAGCTTTAAGAAAAACGCTTGCAAAATTCTTGATTCTACGGGTAGTCTGGTTTGCAGGATTTCACGTTATGGGAGGATCTTTCGTGCTGATTTTTCTGAGTCTTCTGGTGATCCTCTCTGATGTTTGGTTGCTTCGGAGTCCCGCGATCTGACTTTCTGGCATAGGAGACTTGGTCACATCGGATTATTTCAGCTATTGTTAGGTGTCTATATTGTATTTAACGACCTGCGTGTCGACCTTAATGCTTGAATCTATCTTTGTAATCTTCAATTTCTAGCTATTATAGGTAGTAGCCTAGTTTTGAGGTTACAAGCTTTCAAGCATGGTGGCCTAAAGGAGTGATGTGGAGGATGGAGATCGTCTACACCTACATGGAGATGGAGATCACCATTTTTTGGGCCATACTACTTCACAGTTAAATGTGTTTATCTGTGATATTATCTATCTTATTCTTATGCAATGTTTTTGTGATATGTTGCTTTGGTAGGATAGAATCCCTCATAAAAGTAGGTGTTCATGCCCTTCCATATGTTGCACCAAAAGATAATGATTACCGCATGGTAGGTCTACCAAAGTAGAGTGCCGTCGGTTATCATCATTATTTGGGGTAGATGTCGGACATCTACATGCGGAAGCATTTGGTTTACTTAACAAGGTTATCAAAAACAGTTTTGGACCTTGGGGCATAGGTTGGGGCCGGGGCATATTGATGTCACCCAACAAGCAAGAGTCACATAGGGATGTGATTAGCAAGGTGTTGCTTACCCATGTCACTAGTTTTCTAGCCGTGATGCCAAAGCTCACTAGGAATTAGTGAAATGAGGATCTTGACCCACTATGTAACTTAGAGGGAGTTTTGTTGCAAAACACATAGTGGGAGTCTTTTGTTAAATAGTTTAATAAAAGATGAACATAAACATAGTGCTAAACTTTGCATATTCTTTGTTGTAGATCATGTCAACTAATGCCGCATCCAGTTCTTTTAATTTGCGATCTATTCTTGAGAAAGAAAAACTCAATGGAACGAACTTTATGGATTGGTATCGCAACTTGAGAATTGTTCTCAAGCAAGAGCGCAAGGAGTATGTCCTTGAGTCTCATTATCCTGATGACTTGCCTGATAATGCTACTGCGGCTGCACGGAGAGCTTATGAGAAGCAAACGAATGATTACCTTGATGTGAGCTGTCTCATGCTTGCCACAATGTCCTCTGAGCTTCAGAAGCAATATGAGAACACAGATGCCTACAATATCATTGTGGGGTTGCGTGGTATGTTTGAGAACCAAGCAAGGGCTGAGAGGTTCAACACTTCAAAGTCCTTATTTGCGTGCAGGCTTGCAGAAGGGAATCCCGTCAACCCTCATGTGATTAAGATGATTGGCTATATTGAGAGTCTGGAAAAGCTTGGTTTTCCCCTTAGCCAAGAGTTGGCTACTGATGTGATTCTCCAGTCGCTCCCCCCGAGCTTTGAGCCATTCATACTGAACTATCACATGAACAACATGGATAAGACCTTGGCAGAGTTGCATGGGATGCTAAAAGCTGCCGAGGAAAGCATTAAGAAAAGCAGCAATCATGTGATGATGATGCAGAAAGGCAAGGGCAAGCCCAATGTCAAGAAAGGCGCGGTCAAAAGAAAGTTAGCTCCCGATGAGATCGCGAGCAGTTCTAAGGCCAAGCAAGTCAAGAAGGGCGCTGCTCCTAATGCAGATTGTTACTACTGTAAGCAATCAGGTCATTGGAAAAGGAACTGTCCAAAGTACTTGGAGGATCTTGAGAAGAAGAAGGGAAGTACGACTTCCTCTCCAGGTATAAATGTTATAGAGATCAATCTTGCTACTTCATCCACTGATTCTTGGGTATTTGATACCGGATCGGTTGCTCACCTTTGCAAATCGTTGCAGGGGCTAAGAAGAAGAAGTAGAAGTTTGAGGAGGAGCGAAGTGGATCTTCGCGTTGGCAATGGAGCAAAAGTTGCTGCGGTCGCTGTTGGCACCATGCCATTGTCTTTACCTTCAGGATTAGTTTTGGAATTGAATAATTGTTATTGTGTTCCATCTCTTTCCAAGAACATTATTTCTGCTTCATGTTTGCAAGCAGAAGGTTATGACTTTAGATCTGTGAACAATGGTTGTTCTCTTTATTTCAAAGATATGTTCTATTGTCATACTCCATTGGTGAATGGGTTATATGTTCTTACTCTTGAAGAGTCACCGGTCTATAACATTAATGCAAAGAGGCAACGTTCGAATGATTTGAATCCCACGTTTATTTGGCACTGTCGCTTAGGTCACATAAATGAGAAACGCATGGAGAAGCTCCATAGAGATGGTATTCTGCACTCATTTGATTTTGAATCATTTGAGACATGCGAATCTTGTTTACTTGGCAAGATGACAAAGGCACCTTTCACCGGTCAAGGTGAACGGGCAAGTGACTTATTGGCACTCGTACATTCTGATGTATGTGGACCAATGAGCTCAATAGCCAGAGGGGGTTTTCAGTACTTCATAACTTTTACTGATGACTTTAGTAGATATGGGTATATCTACCTGATGAAGCATAAGTCTGAATCCTTTGAAAAGTTCAAAGAATTCCAAAATGAAGTGCAAAATCATTTAGGCAAGACAATCAAGTTTCTACGATCTGATCGTGGAGGCGAGTATTTGAGCCATGAGTTTGGCAATCATCTGAAGGATTGTGGAATTGTTCCACAATTGACTCCGCCAGGAACACCTCAATGGAATGGGGTATCTGAACGGAGAAATCGCACCTTATTAGATATGGTGCGCTCCATGATGAGCCAAAGTGATCTTCCATTGTCTTTTTGGGGGTACGCTCTTGAAACAGCCGCTTTCACACTAAACAGGGTTCCATCAAAATCAGTAGAAAAGACACCATATGAGATGTGGACAGGACAACGTCCTAGCTTGTCTTTTCTTAAGATTTGGGGATGTGAGGCTTATGTAAAACGTTTACAATCTGATAAGCTCAGTCCTAAATCTGATAAATGCTTCTTTATCGGGTATCCTAAGGAAACAAAAGGATATTACTTCTATAATCAAGGAGAAGGCAAAGTGTTTGTCGCCCGGCATGGTGTCTTCTTAGAGAAAGAGTTTCTCTCAAGAAGGGATAGTGGGAGCATGGTGCAACTTGAAGAAATTCGGGAAACACCTGAAAACGTTTCAGCTCCTACAGAACCACAACATGATGAACAAACTGTTGAAGAACCTGTTGTGGACACACCGGCACCACGTAGGTCAGAGAGGTCACGTCGTGCACCTGAGAGGTACATGTTCTTGACTACTCAACAACGGGACATATTGTTGTTAGACAACGATGAGCCTAAGACCTATGAAGAAGCGATGGTGGGACCAGACTCTGAGAAATGGCTTGAAGCCATGAGATCCGAAATTGAATCCATGCACAGTTATCAAGTTTGGAACTTGGTTGATCCACCTGATGGTGTTAAAACCATTGAGTGCAAATGGATTTTCAAGAAAAAGATAGACATAGATGGAAATGTTCACATCTATAAAGCGCGATTGGTGGCCAAAGGTTTCAAACAAATTCAAGGTGTTGATTATGATGAAACTTTTTCGCCCGTCGCAATGCTAAAGTCTATTCGGATCATTCTAGCGATTGCTGCATATTTCAACTATGAAATATGGCAAATGGATGTCAAAACAGCTTTCCTTAATGGAAATCTGAGTGAGGATGTGTACATGACACAGCCCACGGGTTTTGTCGATCCGCAATCAGCTGGAAAGATATGCAAGCTGCAAAGATCCATTTATGGATTAAAGCAGGCATCTCGGAGTTGGAACATTCGTTTTGATGAAGTAATCAAAGGGTTTGGTTTCATCAAGAACGAAGAAGAGCCTTGTGTTTACAAAAAGGCTAGTGGGAGCGCACTCGTGTTTCTGGTCTTATATGTGGATGACATATTACTGATCGGAAATGACATTCCTATGCTCGAATCTGTTAAGTCTTCATTGAAAAATAGTTTCTCTATGAAAGACTTAGGAGAGGCGGCATATATTCTGGGCATCAAGATCTATAGGGATAGATCAAGAAGGCTAATTGGATTAAGCCAAGATATGTACATTGACAAGGTGTTGAAAAGGTTCAACATGCAGGATTCCAAGAAAGGCTTCCTACCTATGTCACATGGTATAAATCTTAGCAAGAGTCAGTGTCCTAGTACACTTGATGAGCGGGATAAAATGAATGCGATTCCATATGCTTCGGCTATGGGATCCATTATGTATGCCATGCTTTGTACACGTCCAGATGTCTCGTATGCTTTAAGTGCTACAAGTAGATACCAGTCAGATCCAGGTGAAAGTCACTGGATTGCCGTAAAGAACATCTTGAAGTACTTGAGAAGAACTAAAGATGTGTTCCTCGTCTATGGGGGTGAGGAAGAGCTCGTTGTAAATGGTTACACCGATGCTAGCTTCCAAACTGACAAAGATGATTTTAGATCGCAATCTGGATTTGTGTTCTGCCTGAATGGCGGTGCGGTGAGCTGGAAGAGTTCCAAGCAGGAGACGGTTGCTGATTCTACAACAGAAGCCGAGTACATAGCAGCTTCTGAAGCTGCTAAAAAGGCTGTTTGGATCAAGAAATTTGTTTCTGACCTTGGTGTGGTGGCTAGTGCCTCCAGCCCAATGGACCTCTACTGTGACAATAGTGGGGCCATTGCGCAAGCCAAGGAGCCTAGATCGCACCAGAAGTCCAAGCACATTCTACGGCGATTTCATCTCATCCGCGAGATTGTGGAGAGAGGCGATGTGAAGATATGCAAAGTACAAACGGATTTGAACATTGCAGATCCGTTGACAAAGCCGCTTCCCCAGCCAAAGCATGAGGCTCACACTAGGGCAATGGGTATTAGATACCTACATGGTTGACTCTAGTGCAAGTGGGAGACTGTTGGTGATATGCCCGAGAGGCAACATGGAGATGTTGAATATATCACATACTATGTTTATGATACATTGCTTTGTTCCTTGAAATAGACATTATCATTATTGATCAATGAGTATGTGACTTATTCATGAGACTCTTAATGCCAAAATGTTGCTATTTCTAAATGATCCCTGATCATATATCATATGAGGAACAAATATGATTCAAAGATCAGCATATGTATTGATTGATGATCATATCTCATGGATCATGGTATGGAGATACCAAATCAATAATATGGACATGTGTTAGTGAACATATGTTGGATAGACCCGCCATGAGACACTGCAGAGATTCCATGTGTCATTAGTTGGTCTCAAGTAGTGTTTATGTAGAATCCTTAGACTTGAGATCATCATGGTTCCCAACATGCGTAGTAGCCTATTTTGGGACTACTAACCACTACTTCGTAACTGGGTAGTCATAAAAGTAGTCTTCGGGTTTGCTATGAAACATGTAGTAGGATGTGAATGATCAAGATAGAATTTGCCCCTCCTTATGGGAGAGATATCTCTGGGCCCCTCGATGTAATGGATTATGAAAGTGCATGGCCATGCCAATGTGATTGAGGAGTCAATCACAAGTTTATAATCCATCGCGGAATCGAGAGAGTGATTGAGCTATTAAGAGGATGACACAGGTCTCGCCTTGAGCTTAATCTATATCGTGAGGCAAAGGGATTCGTACATGAGAACATTACAGGTTCAGCCGATATGATCTTTACGTATACTTTGGGGTTAATATGTCTTGCTAGAGGCCGCTATTAACAGGGTGACCGGAAAGGTGTTTCCGGGTCACGACCAAGTATACGTGAACCTACAGGGTCGCACACTTAACGGGTTGGAACACTAATTCGAATGTGATTCGGATGTGGGCTCAATTCGGATAGAGATCCGGATAGACTCCTATTGGGCCTCGGTCCACGAGGCCCAAGTGAGGAGGTCTATATATTTGGAGGCGGGGGGCTGAGGGATGTACGCTTCTGTTCCTCCCGAGCAAAACCCTAGCCGCCACCTCCCGAGCCAAACCCTAGCCGCTCGCGAGTGCTGGTACACTCGCGATCGGCGTTCCAGCCCCGGACGTGTGGATACCGGTGGAGGCGCTGCTCGTTGCGGCATTGATCGGCATCAACAAACTATAGATTGGATCTACTTGTGGTGTGGTTGATCGCGTGGAGGAGACGATCTGTTCGGGACGATCGGCTACTTCCACTACTACCTCGACGCACGTGGTTGGATCGGCTTCTCCAACTCTTCTTCCGCTGCGCTGCGCGTCTAGTGGTAACGATCTATGATCCCTCCTTAGCATGATGTCCTGGTGTGCGCGGTAGAAATTTTTATTTTCTGCTATCGTAGCCTACGCGCGGTCCTTCACCATAGCACCAGGTGTGATCGAGACCGACCCAGATCTGATGAGGTCAAATTTAAGTCAGCGGGCTATGTCCAGGGGATTTCCGACAGCAAGGTGACTCCACCTGCTACTTCGGCCTCTCAGGAGCCGAAGTCCTCTCGTGCTACTTCCACGTCTCAGAAGGTGAAGTACCACTGCACCTTCTGTCAGAAGGATGGACATATAGTCGATCGATGCTTCAGGCGCGCCGGGGTTGCGCATAGAGACCGTGCTGAGGCACTTAGGCGTATTCAGGGTCAGCCCCAGACTCTGAGTGCACCTAAGGCCAGCACGAGATCTAGGACTATTTTTCTTGATGGGTTTGGACAGCATCGAGGACTTGGTTTTTCTGAGTCTTCTGGTTTTCGTCCTCATGCTGCTCTTGGTCATAGCTTTCGCCGTCCTGAGGGTACATCTCGTTTCCCCCGTCGAGATAGCTACCCGCGGCGTGTTCAGCCTGTTGCCGGTGCTCCGACTCGCTTGCCCGTAGCAGTCGGGCCCAGCAACAGCTTCGGGTCTGCACACAGACCTTCTGGCGTGTTGAGTGACAGAGAGCGTAGGGTAGCTAGAGGTCAGTCGTGTGTGGCTACTTCTGCTACTCGACGTGTTATTCAGTATTGGGTGCCAAAATCACTTTTGATTTACCCCAGTACTGAGACTTTACTCATTTGTTGACTCAGGTTCGCCGGGCTGGGAAGGGAGAGGTTTGGCTCGTAGACTCCGGTTGTTCTCGTCATATGACCGGAGACTCACGTTGGTTCTCTTCCCTAGCCCACGCTCCAGGTGATGAGACAATCACCTTCGGAGACGCTTCGCCTGGGCGCGTCATCGCCAAAGGTACAATGCGCGTTAATGATTCATTTATTTTGAGAGATGTTGCCTTGGTTAGTAAGCTACGATATAATTTTCTTTCAGTTTCTCAGCTTACCAATGACGGTTATGAGGTGAGCTTTAAGAAAAACGCTTGCAAAATTCTTGATTCTACGGGTAGTCTGGTTTGCGGGATTTCACGTTATGGGAGGATCTTTCGTGCTGATTTTTCTGAGTCTTCTGGTGATCCTCTCCGATGTTTGGTTGCTTCGGAGTCCCGCGATCTGACTTTCTGGCATAGGAGACTTGGTGACATCGGATTTGACCATTTGACCCGAGTTAGCGGCCACGATCTCATTCGTCGCTTGCCGAAACTCAAAATGGTCAAACATCTTGTTTGCACTCCATGCCGGCACGGCAAGATGATTGCCGCTTCTCATCCTCCGGTCACGGTTACCATGACCGATGCACCAGGACAGCTACTCCACATGGACACAGTTGGACCAGCTCGAGTGCAGTCAGCAGGAGGGAAGTGGTATGTCCTTGTTGTGGTCGATGACTATTCGAGGTTCTCTTGGGTGTTTTTCTTAGCCTCGAAGGATGAGACGTTTACCCATTTTCGAGGTCTTTTTAGTAGACTTTCTGTCAAGCTCCCGGGTACCTTACGAGCGATCCGTAGTGACAACGGCACGGAGTTCAAGAATTCCTACTTTGAGAGGTTCTGTGATGAGACAGGTGTAGAGCACCAGTTCTCTTCTCCGCACGTCCCACAGCAGAATGGCGTCGTGGAGAGGAAGAACCGTACCTTGGTCGAGATGGCCAGGACGATGCTCGATGAGTACTCTACATCGCGGAAGTTTTGGGCTGAGGCTATAGCGACCGCTTGCCATGTTTCTAATCGAGTTTTTCTTCGAGCACACTTGCACCGCACTTCTTACGAGTTGAGATATGGGCGAAAGCCCAGTGTATCTCATTTTCATGTGTTTGGCTGCAAGTGCTTTATTCTGAAGTCCGGGAACCTAGACAAGTTCGAGTCACGTTCTTGTGATGGTATCTTTCTAGGCTACTCGACTTCTTCACGGGCTTATCGGGTTTGGAACTGCGAGTCTAGTAAGTTGGTAGAGACCTATGAGGTTACCTTTGATGAGGCCAGTCCGGGGACTAGGCCTGATATTTCAGGTTCTTTAGAGCAGTCCGAGCCCATCTTCATGGATGATGAGGACGATGGAGATGAGGGTTGTCTACCCGATCCAGTCCCTCATCCACCCCTTGAGGTGCCTTCTTCCACCGCACCTCGAGGCGATCAGCCCATGCCTTCTGCCTCTTCTGGAGCTAGTGGCTCTGTTCCTATCTCGTCGGCTCACGAGGTAGAGGCCACTTCGTCATCTCATCCTGGACCTCCTAGACACATTCAAAAGGACCATCCTTCTGAGCAGATTATTGGAGATCTTTTTGAGCGAGTCACTCGTTCAAAATCTGGCATGTCTCAATTCTATCTCCATTCTGCCTTTGTTGCTTCTTTCGAGCTCAAAGATGTTTCTCATGCTCTTTCCGACGAGTCTTGGGTCAATGCCATGCATGAGGAGCTAGAAAACTTCGAGAGAAACAAGGTCTGGTCGCTTGTCGAGCCCCCGCGAGGTCACAATGTCATTGGGACTAAGTGGGTGTTTAAGAACAACCAGAGCGAGGATGGTGTGGTTATTCGAAACAAGGCTAGACTGGTTGCTCAGGGGTTCTCCCAGGTTGAGGGTCTGGATTTCGAGGAGTCCTTTGCCCCTGTAGCTAGACTTGAGGCCATTAGAATCCTGATTGCTTTCGCAGTTTCTAAGGGTTTCAAGATTTACCAGATGGACGTCAAGAGTGCCTTCCTTAATGGGTTCATTGAGGAAGAAGTCTATGTGAGACAGCCTCCTGGTTTCGAAAACCCCAAATACCCAAACCATGTCTTCAAGCTTTCTAAAGCTTTGTATGGACTTAAGCAGGCCCCTAGAGCTTGGTATGAGAGGCTTAAGTCCTACTTGTTAAGTCATGGTTTTGAGATGGGTAAAGTTGACAAGACCTTGTTCATCCGCCGGCATGGCACTGATCTTCTGCTCGTCCAGATTTATGTGGATGACATCATCTTTGGCGGCTCCTCGCATGCTCTCATTTCCCAGTTTTCCAATGTCATGAGCTCGGAGTTTGAGATGAGCACGATGGGCGAGTTGAGCTTCTTCCTCGGCTTCCAAATCAAGCAGACTCGGGAGGGCACCTTCTTGCATCAGGGCAAGTACACTCGTGACCTCCTGAAACGCTTCGACATGAGTGATGGTAAGCCTGTGTCGACTCCCATGGCTTCTACAGCCTATCTTGACCCAGATGAGGATGGCGAGCCGGTTGATCAGAAGGAGTATTGCAGCATGATTGGCTCCCTCTTGTACCTCACTGCCTCAAGACCAGACATACATTTTTCTGTGTGTCTGTGCGCTCGTTTTCAGGCTTCTCCTCGCATTTCTCACCGCCAGGCGGTGAAGCGCATCTTTCGGTACCTGCGAGCTACCATTGACTATGGTATTTGGTACTCTTCCTCATCTTGTCTTTCCTTGAGAGCCTTCTCGGATGCAGACTTCGCTGGCTGTAGGATAGATAGGAAGAGCACTTTTGGCACCTGCTAATTTATTGGCACTTCTCTTGTTTCCTGGTCTTCGAGGAAGTAGTCCGGTGTTGCACAGTCCACCGCAGAGGCCGAGTACGTTGCTGCAGCCAGTTGCTATAGCCAGGTGCTCTGGATGGCTTCGACCCTGCGGGACATTGGGTTAGTTATCGACAGTGTTCCACTCTTTTGTGATAACACTTCTGCGATTAACATTGCCAAGAACCCAGTGCAGCATTCCCGGACCAAGCACATTGATATACGCTTCCACTTCCTTAGAGACCATTTAGAGAAGGGCTATATAGTGCTCTAGTTTGTTGAGAGTGACCACCAGTTGGCTGACATCTTCACCAAGCCATTGGATAGTTCGAGGTTTTTAGCTCTGCGGGGAGAGCTTGGAGTGGTTTGTCCTTATGGATTGTAGTGAGGGGGAGCTTTGGGTTTTACTGCTTTACTATATTATTTGTGCTCTTACTCCTTGCATGTTGCATTGCATTTTGGGTGCATTTGGGATTAGTCCTCCTAGCATAGATTAGAGTGCTTCTCTTGTCTAGTTGCTTAGACTTCTGCTCTTATCTTGTGATTTTAGGATGCTGCTTATTAGCTGTTTCTTTTCTCACTAGGTTGAGCTCACTCACTGCTTGTAGGTTCTAGCAAGGGTTGGGCCACCCTCGGGTAGACAGGTTACGTGTTTGCTCTGTAGTGTGTGTGCTTGACGTCAGCTGATAGTCCTGGAGTCATTTGGGGTAGATGAGAGTCTGTCTGAGCCATAGTATCCTCTACATCTTGTCTATGCTTTAAGGACTACCCGTTTGGATTTTCTTTGTCAGCTTCTTGTTTTTACTGCTTTGGTTCAGGGGGAGTTCATTTGGGAGCTTCTGGAGCTTAATATTGACATAACTCAACTTGAACTAAAAGTTGCATCTAATGTTGAGGGGGAGCTGGATTTTCTGCATTTTTAAGCATTCTGCATTGTAATATAACTACATGGAGCCTTGATTATTATCCTGTCATGACATGATTACAATGCTTCACACCTTGCCATGATTTGTGCGTATTTGCTAGATTTATCATGACTTCATATGTGTAGACTAGCCTTTGCCATGATAAGTTAATTAAAACTGCTCAACTTGAATTAAAACTTATCATGCTAGCATTTTAGTCTAGTCTTTCTCGAACTATCCTTTTATGATTCATGCCATGTCAAATAGGCTTAGTTGAGCGTTGAATCTTTGTTGAGCCTTAGATTGAGCTATTTTCGTCTCTTGATGATGCATAAGTTAGTACAACTTGTTTAAAAAGCAAAAGATCTCTTTTTATGTGTGAAAAAACTGATTTCACCAATTCTTTCTCATGAGACGGCTTGCCATTGCACTAGGCATGAACTCAGGGGGAGTTTTGGATGACCTAGACTATCTTCTTAAGCTTCTTGCTTGGAGTAGTCGCATAAGGCTTGAGATCTAGCACATGATAAAAAATGTTGATTGGAAACAACCATAAGTTTCACAAGAAAATATGTCATTTGTGCTCATTTTGCTTAAGTTACAAAAAGAACCAAGTACTTAACCAATGTTTCAATCCTGAGCTTATAGCACTATGTTTGGACTCAATATTAGCTTCTTGGTTCCGCTTAGCTTATTGACATGGCCTGCATCATCCTTGGATATCTCTAGTTAGACTTTGCTTATTGATGACTTGACATGTTCACAAAATGCATTACATTTCAGATCGTCATCTATGTGTTCTAGCTAGGATATACATATCTTGTCATGATCTAGATAGCCTCTTATTGAGTTATGGCTTGGTGTAATACATTCTGGTCATTATGGATACTTCTCATGGCTCTAAGTGCTTAGAATAATGAAACTTCAGCCATTTCATCCATATGCATAACTTTCTCTCTTTTGCTCCTTGATGTGTTTATTGCCAAAAGGGGGAGAATAGAGGAGAAAAAGTCATTTGGGAACATTTTAGAGCTTTGGAGAATAATGTGCTCTTTCTTGGTTGCTCTAGTGTTCTTTCTGTCGACATGGTCATTAGCTTCATCTTCTTCTTTTTGACCATGTTGGATTTTTCAAATCAAACTCAACTTCTTGCTTTTTCTGGGTTTGTCAATATACTCATCAAGGGGGAGATTGAGAGACCATGTGGAGGTCATCCCGTGTGAATGATGAGTAATTGACATCGGTTTAGGAAAGTCGAGTTTGGTTTGGGTGGTTGGGACCATGTCGTTGCGTGATGCAATGGACTCGGTCGGACTTGGTCAAACTTAGTCGTATGGGTTTAGGATGCATATTCCTTTGATTCGACAGGTTTGGACTTCATCATGGGTAAGCATGATGTGTTTATGATATTTACGCTTTCATGTATCGAGCGGTGCTATTTGACGTGTTTCTTGTCTGTGTGACTGCAGGACGTCGAGACGGAGTCGTGGTGAGACACGGAGGAATGGACTAGGCGCAGGTGGGCTGAGGTCAGAACAGTCAGGAGGTGTCGAAGACGACGTGGACTCGAGGTGGTTGCGAGGCGTGCGAGGCAAGGAGCGCGGAAGCTTCCCGGAAGGTGCAGGAGTGGCGAATCCGGAATTTCGCGAGGCTGCACAAGTGGGAGACGGTTCCGTTCGGGTATAGCAGGCGTAACAGGTTGGAGACCCGTTAGCCAAGGCTATAAATAGGTGGAGGGGCTGCATGCCCTCAACATGGAATTTGGAGGGAATTAGGGTTAGCTCTAGTCAAAAGAGGCTTTGGGAGGTTGGTTTCTCCTTTGCTCTTTAGTGGGTGAGAGTTGGTAGGAGAGGTAGAGTTCTGTTGAGGCTTGTCTCCCTTCGTAGCTTCCTCTCTCTGTGAGCATGTGAGTTCTTGGGTGTTCTTGAGTCTTGGAGAGGGAGATGGAGAGGGAGAGGATGGATTGAGGAGTATGTAATCAATCATCCCTGTTCTAATGTCCATGCGTATGGGGACGTATCTGTAATCGTTTGACTGATTGGAATGGAAATCTGAAATTTCTCCCTGCTCCTATTTCCCTTCGATGCCTCTGTGCTTGATTTCTTGATTTTGTGTTTTCTTGTTGTTTCTTGTTCGGAAGCCCCAAAATGGGTTGCTCTAGGTTGGGATGTTACTCCAAGATCATTTGATCGAATTCCCATGAGCTAACTCCATTTTAATCTCAGATTTTCTCTCTTGCCCTCCTCTGTTCTTCTTTTGTGATTTCTAGGGTTTGAGATAGTTTTGGATTCCTTTTGAGAGAAGGCCTGATTTTTGGTCTGTGAAATCCTCTTGCTATTGCTAACATATTTGCAAAATCTTATTAGCAAAGGATTTGAGACCATGGAGTAATTTGAGTTTTTGGCTCTCTCTCTGAAATTTGCAGTCTTTTCTAGGGTTTTGGGTTAGATTTTGATTCCCTTTATGTGATGGCATGATTTTCGGTCTGGAGTGGCCCATGGGTATTCCTAACATATTTGCAAAGTATCATGGCCATGGGATCAAAGACTTTGTGGGAATCTAAGTTTTTGTTTATACCTCTGTAAGTTTTCAGTTTTTGTCCAAATCTGAAATTTGTGGTCTTGTGTTGGATTTCCTTGATCTTCTAGACTCCTTGGGCTATTATAGTCATTACCTTACTGTTCTGGGCCAAGGGGATCAAGGAGTAACCCCTATTTGAACTGGTATTCAAAGTCTTAAAAAAGAAAACTGCATTCCTGTTGCCTGATTTTCAGTTCTCCTCTCGGCCAGCTCCTATCTAGTTTCAGCTCTGCCGTGGCAACAGTTTTTCGCTGTTTCTTCTACCGTGGCAACATTTCCCCCGATTTTCCTTGCCGTGGTAGCTCTTCATTGCCATGACAGATTTTCTTGCCGTGGCAGCACCTTCCTCCAGTTTCCTTGCCGTGGCAATGAACTTCTTCAGTTTTCTTGCCGGGTCCAGTTTCAGTAGCAGCAGCTAGTCCTCTCAGGTTTTTTCCTGCCGTGGCAGCATTTCTTGCTATTGTCTTTGCCGTGGCAGCTAATTTCCTTGCCGTGGTAGCAAATCTTGCTGATCCTCCACCGTGACAACTTTTATTGCTGTTTCTTTGCCATGGCAATGAATGTCTTCAGTTTCCTTGCCGTGACAAATTCATTTCTTTGTTGAGCTGAGATTCTCGTGAATACTTTGGGGGCGGAATTTTTTTTAAAGACGACATTCACCCCCCTCTGTCGCCGTTTTCGATCCAACAGAATCCTAGAGAACCAAAGCCCAAACTAGGTAGTAAATGATCCTAGAGAACCATTTGGATGAGAGGTGTGAATGAGATAACATCACCTAACGTTGGCTCCTACTGCGCAAACGGACCCTTCCTACCACTAGAAGAAGTATACTATACACAGCCAAATGGAAGGAAGTAAAACACTAAAGATTACAAGGGAGCAAACCTCTGTCTCAGTCGCTCGGTAGGCAGTCGTGGTCGTAGATGATTCCGAGATCGCGGTCGTAGTCAAGTTCAAGCCGCGATCGAAGTCGGGTCTGAGTTGTGCTAGTAGAACGAGTCTAGACCGCGGTCGCAGTCTAGTCTAGAGTGGTCGAACCCGAGTCCAAGCTGTGGTCCAAACCGAGTCCAGATTGTGGTCGTTGACGAATTCGCTCCTCAGTTCCAGTCGAGTTCTATTTCATAGTCGTGACCACCGCGACGTGGTTGTAAAGACCATGGAGCGGTCGTAAATGTTGTACCAGTCTCCCTCTCACATTTGCAACCTACAGTTCAAACACAGGGACGACTGGTGTCCTAGTACTGGGGTAAGTGATATGCAACATGGATCCAGTACTGAGACAAAAGACAACAGTAGCGTTGCAAGTACTAATGACAGAACACACGAGAACACACACCCACACAAGCTCAATCTAGCCCTCATCAAAAGCACCTAGAACACAAAGCCTAGTGCCACCCAACACTAGAAGAAGCTTGTGACCTAACCACAGATCTCATGATATCTAAAAAAACACAGACCAATGCTACCAAGTTGTCACACAGTTTATTTCATGCCATAGCAGCAATAAGATCAAAGTATACAAGCATCACAATGAATCACAACCATACACATAGCAGGTGACAGGAACAGTCATAGAAGCATATGCTAGCATGGATAAAAGTATGTATACTAGAAAAGATACAAAGGCATGAATAAACACAACATCATGACACGGAGAAACTATCCAAGATATACTCAAGCTCATACTGTCCATACATATGCATACATCATGTAGACATACAACACGACAAATCAAAATCATGGAAAAGTATGCTAACATGTATAAATAATGATGAATGAACATAAGGAGTAAGATGTGAACCATGATAGATACTACAGAGCACAAGGTCATGATGATACTTGACTTCTAATACACACCTTCTACTTAGCTCATGAAGTCAAGTCAAAGCTTAAGCATCTAACAAATACGACAAGGTACATGGATACTTAAGCAACATACACATAAAGGCATGACATGAAAGCATTGAAAGAAGAACATGCCAGTATGGTAAAATTGAGCACATGAACAAGCACATCATGCCAGTTATGATCAATCATGAATAAAAGAGCATGAAGATAAAGAGTAGCTCACAGAGTAGGTGAGGATGCCAACGTGAGAGCATATGCCTCTTGGAGGCCAAGAAGTGGAGAACCAATGAATGTTCTAGTCGCATGATGAAGCAGAAGACTAAAACCCAATCAATCACATGTTCTCCAACCAGCGTCTGGATACCTACAAATGACAAGAACAAACCGCCCAAGTCTTGGATCCCGAAGGGTCAGTAGACATGTACTTGGGAACCCAAGACTTAGACACACGACTACTCAGCAGAAAAGCGTGGTCATTGCGTGCTACGACTACGGTCAAGAAGAAATGAGCATCGTCGTAGCACGAGAGGTGTAATCTTGAACAACTACAGCTGAGAGACATGGTCGTTGAGCAGTTACGACTACGTCCGAGAAGCCGAAGCTATGGTCGTAAGGCATTACGACTACGGTGACGACACAGCAGAGGAACTTGGCTTTACTAATCCCAACTCTAGCAAACTCAAGCTCCTCTACACATGTGCGGTGAGTCAAAATTTTAATTTCTCATTTTCAGTTTTTAGCATGCAAGTAGAGAAATTAAATTTTTGTCGTCTACAGAGAAAGACTCACAACCTACACAAGCTCAAAGAGATTTCAACCTAGCAAGAACAATCTAACAATTTACCATCTAGGCATCTCACATTCTCCCTAAGAGCAAGTATATTCATCTTAGACAAGGCCAAGGTCACAATGAGGTTTTACCTTGCTCATGATGAGTCGACGTTCGTCCTTCTTATCATCATCATCCGTGTGTTCTTCAAGACTTCCTCCTCAGGACAACATGTGGACAAAAAGAATAAAAACACACAAAACAAGTCCACGATGCCAATGAGCCAATGATTGTCCATCCTTCTCACAAAAAAAAGAGCAATGGTGCAAGCGTCTACTACGAGACAAGATCCAAATGGATAAAGCACCATCCTTGCTCAAAAAGAGAAGTCCCTTGGACCAACCAGAAAGATCCATCTCCTAAATGAGGGAGGAGACAAAGTCTCAATATGAAGTGCTCGTATCATTGCACTCCTCTCTCTTGTTCTCAGTTTAGAAGATGAGGTCGTGTCTGCCACGGTTGAAGATACCGAGAGCCATGTACAGATGGAAAACACCAGGTCGACGAAATGTAGTCACAGATGGGGCCTCTGAGACCGTGGTTACAATTCTTAACGACCACGTCCCAGCACCTGCGAATACAACTCTCATCATCGTCCTTAGTACGGTGACCTCTCTAGCACTTGAACAATCGAAGAAAAAGAATGTACCACAAAGTTCACACTTGTGGTTTCTTGCAAATAAAATCACCCTCTAACCAAATTCAAGCCTCTTGTCGCAAAGGACATCATTGGCAAAACACCCCAAAAAGATGCAAAGCGAAGCTCACAAGATTCCCAACTAGTTGCCAGGCTCATGATCAGTTAAGATCAAATACAGAGCCAACCTTGCTCTGATACCAATTGTAGGACCGAACTAGCAACCAGAGGGGGGGGTGAATGGTGCCTTAAATCTTCCCCAAGTATTCACACAATCTTCTTCTCCAATAACTACAAAGCTATGAAGACGAAGATCGAATGTTCACTCGAGAACCGATCTCAAGATCGACACCAGATCAAGAACAACCACTGGCTGATTACAAAAGAAAGCAGTCGAAATGTCCAATCGCGATCGATCTGACCAAGAGATAGACCATCTGTGACAGAGAGGTTGAACGCTGTCGGGACCCGGAGCAGCAACTCCAGAACCCTCTGTGTTAATCGCACTATCCCAGGAAAAGCTAGTGCACACAGTATCACAAAGACAAATATCATGCGTAATGACAAACTTTATTTAACTAATATGAGCCTGATGGCCAAGATTACAATAAGAACAAAAGAAGACAGCGGAAGAAATACATAAAGCAGCAGCCCATCCAGCCTTCCCACAAGGCGAATGACTGTAAGACGTGGCCTAGTCGCAATCCTCACTGAAGTCGTCGAAGGCTTCCTCTGAAAAGAGTTAGATATAGCAACATGAGTACAAAAAGTACTCCACAAGTCACCCGGGAAAATGCAACATAATGATAAAGGCTTCAATGGAAGGTTTATAGGGTTAGTTTGCATAAAACAACATTTAAGAAATATAATAATAGATTGAAATTGCTGAATTTAATACAGTAGATAAAACAATACTTGTAGTAGAAAGTAATACCGTTAGTGTCGGCTCCGACCAAACACCAACCTATCCACGGGCATCCCACCCGGACCATCTTTTCAAAAGCTCACGTATGGATTCCATCCATCCACACGCTTTCACTGCGCAACTCTGATGAATTCCATCCATTCACCAGATTTCCATCTCTCACGGATTCCATCCATCCGCAAGGTTTTCATCTCTCGTGGATTCCATCCATCCACAAGGTTTTCGAAAACGTTTTGAAAAACAAAGTCTAATCCATGAAAAACTTTACTCAGCTTGCCCATGACCGTGGGCACGGCTATCCAGGATAGGTTATACACTCTGCAGAGGTTGTACAGCTTTACCCACAAGACACGATCATCCCGTTTTACCACTAGATTACACACTTCCTTAGGTGTGCGGTTAGGAGTCGTGACAAGGCCTTTACAATGCAAAGCCTTCAACCTGGCCAAGCCAACTCTAAGGTTTCACCCCGGTAAGGAATCCACCAGACCGGGACCCCCTCTTGAGCCGAGTGAGACTTCTCATGGCCTACGCCACGCTCACTTTCATCCTACGAAATGGCTCAGGTTGGGACCCGCAAATTATTCAGCCAGGGCTGTCCCATACCAGCCTTGTGGTAGTACGATAGGGCTTTGCAACAGTAGCTCACAGACCGG
This sequence comes from Dendrocalamus latiflorus, assembly GCA_017311315.1. NCBI lineage: Eukaryota > Viridiplantae > Streptophyta > Magnoliopsida > Poales > Poaceae > Dendrocalamus > Dendrocalamus latiflorus. The sequence continues at coordinate 19,786,196 of CM029640.1, forward strand.
TCCTTAATTGACTTAGGCTCAACCACAAACCCCCGTGCACGACAATCAACCACTGCGGCTCCAACCAACAGGGCATGCCTGCACCCACCACTCTAACCAATTGCCTAAGTCTAAACCAGTTTTATATTTGTTTTCAAAATAATTCATAACACTCCTTGACTCACCAAAGTCAAGAGTACATATCATTTTATGTAAAAAGGGTCATCATTTTATGTGAAAAGGTATCCCAAAGCAAAATTATATGACTATGCAGGGCTAAGCGTTTGAATAAACTCTCTAGCCAACACTAATGTATTAACTAGAGTTTGATTCTAGGGTGACAAGGTATAAGGGATTCAATAACAATGGAGGAATTAACAAGTAGGCAATAACTAGATTTAAAACTGAATTGAAATACGCTGAATAAAAATATGCATGCAATATAATTTAAATCAACATAATTTTATTTTGAAAACTGGGATCAACATGATCAAGGAGGGTGACTTGCCTTGCTCGAAGACCTGATGCGATTCGTCGGCGTCGTTCTCTCCGAATTCGTCGAAATCTACGCGCGAAGAACCAACCAAATAAAATCAAATAAAATCGAAATAAAATCCAAAAATTCAAAAAGAGCCTATATCTGGGTAGTTTATGATTTTAGGAGAATTTAGGAATTTGAACGGGTTAAATCGGAGTTAAAATGAAGAAGTTATGGCTTTCGGAAGATTAACAGGAGGGAAAAAGGAAAAGGCTGGTTTCGGGAATTATTTTTGTACTGAAAAATGCTATTTATGACGTCAGCAATTTCGAATTTTCTGAGCGGGAAAAAGATGTGAATGACCGGTGGGCCCGGTCTACCGTGGACCAAGTCCACGGACCACGGGGTTTGCCGACGTGGCACGCCGGCCACATGGCGCCATGCGGGCGTGACGTGGAGGCCACGCGGGCGACCACGCGGGCGAGGCCGGCCACGCGGGCGGCGCGCACGGGCGGCACGGGAGGCGCACGGCCGGCGGCCTCGCCGGCGGCCGGCGGCCGGAGGCGGGGGCGGCGAGCGGCGGCGGGGTGAGGAGGGGCGGCGGCGCTTACCGGCGTCGGCGGCGGAGGGGTGGGCGGCCGGCGGCGGCGCTAGGGGCGGCGGCGGTGTGGGTGGCCGGTTGGGGGCGGCGGTGAAGCCACGGGAGGCGGCCGGCGGGAGGGGAAGAGGAGGGGCGGTGGGAGGCGGTGTCGAGGGAGGCCGGGAGGGGGTATTTATAGGGCAATGGGAGGAGGGGAGGCCGGCCATTTGGAGCTCGCCGGAGTAATTGCAAACCATGAATAGGGGCGAAATTTGAGGGGGAAACGGCCGGGGAATGGAGGTAATTGATTTGGCATCCGTTACCATGTTTTATTCGGGAATTAAAGCGAAGGAAACGGCCGAATTCAAAGCTCTATTTTCGGATTAATGGAGGTGGAGAGAGAGGGTTGGAGGAGGAAGAAGAAGAGGTAGAAGAAGGATATGACAAGGGGGGCCCATGTGTCATAGAGAGGGTGAAATGGTGAAGGGGTACGGGCCGTCGGATTTGCGACACGTGGCAAGTGAGTGAATGAGAGGCTTTGGATTTTATGAAGGGGTAAGTTGTGGTGGATGGCTAGGATTAAAACGTGGAGAGAGGGTGATTCAATCTGAGAGCGACACGTGGCGGGCTTGGATGAATTTGATTTTTATTTTCGGAATAAATTTCAGAAATTACTAGAAACTTCACAAACACTTGGAAAAATAGTATTTAATGTCTAAAAATTCCAGAAAAATTATAGAATATTCCTGGAAGCATTTTAGACTTAGTAAAAATATTTTTAATTTCAGATTTTCATTTAATAATTTTATAAAATACTTTTTAACCTTTAAAAATTGATTTTTAACTCCAGAAAAACACAGAAAATCCGAATAAAAGCCAAATGCTTTTAAATACTTAATTTGAAATTATACTTTTACATAAATTCAAAATATCCTTTTTATTTAGTAGTAATTTTTTTGTTTTAAGTTAAATTACTTTTTGTAAAAGCCTTTTTAAAAGCTAAAAACAGACAAATAAAATCTCCAAAATTTAGGCAACCAAAGAACACTTATTTTTATTTTTAAATTAAATTAATTTTTTTTTCTTACTGAAATTTTGAAATAAACAGCTGGGCTGTTACAAACGCCAACTCGTGGTCGATCGAGTCACTCGGTCAAGACAGACGATCCACTGAATACCGGAAATCAGACCGACAATAGAGACTGCACAGTAATGACCGAATACAGAGAAAGCGCGCATGACCGATAAGACTCAAAAACGAATAACTTGAAAGACTTGAGTCAATTAACCAGGAGACTTCAACCACAGCAGCGGAACGACCTCAAATTGAGAAATCACAAAGCGGCCGAAGTCGCTCTGCTGCAACCGAGAAGAACAACGAGATCGATACTAAAAAACAGAGGAGTCACTCAGTGCTTGACCGCAAGATCTAATTTCCATGTAACTTTAGACTCATAGATCTTTTGGTCATGAGACTTTGAATGATTCAAGAACTCATCCTCTGAAAGATAATTTGCAAAGCAACCAGAACTTTTCTACCAAGACCAATAAGAAAGCCAAAGTCACAACTAGATCAGAGGACATGGGGTGCACGACCATTCGGCCAAGAGACCTTCTCCGACCACTTGCTGCTCTTGGGAAGAACTGGCCAAATGGCCTTGAGATTGATTCCCCAGATCAGAACAGAAGGGACTAAGGCAGTCTTGATCAACAACTCAACACAAAAGAAACAGGAAAGCCAACAAGAGCACCCGAGAAGAATCAACAGAAATAGAGAAAGAAAAACACAAGTAATCAAGACATCTCAGACAAAATACTTCCCAGATAAATAGATACAGAGAGATGAATGATTACAAAGGAGGTTTCTACAGCCACTCCTAATAGCCACTCCCCTCGGGAGGACAAGCTCTAACCCTAGAGCGAACACACGCACACAGACTCCCATGGGAGGGAGAGGCGGCTGCCTCCAAGGCCCAGCTGGCCAACTCGCATCTCACACTTGCCTCCCCTCTCCTTTTATAGCCTCACGCACGAGACTTAGACCTAATGGATCCACACATTAGTCCTCACTGGGGCTAACCCGTAAACCCCACCTAACACCGGGTTTTCCACTGTTTACCCAACAACACTGACCATCCCAGTGCTTTACCCGTTAACTCAGTGCTTTACCCGCACTTTAGCTGACAGAGCCAATAGAATCCACTTCCACCTTGCAGGCTTTGCGCATTTCACCAAAATGCCATCCCCGCATTTTCCTGGAAGCTTCCTCCTGTCTTCTTCGGCTTCACCCATTCATTCTGGACCTCAACATCTCCCATGCCTAGTCCCGACCACTCCAAGCCTCACCAAGACTTGTCTCCAAGATCCTGGTCGTAAACTCCTCCAGACTGATCGGACCTCAACTCCTCCTGAGCCTAGTCCCAGTTCGTTCCACCGCGCACGACCTCACCCGGCACCTGACCGACTGAACCTTAGCTCCTCCCTGAGCCTAGTCCCGGTCCACCTCACCGTTGCCCATCGTGTCCACTTCCAGTAGCTCTAACTCCGGTTCCGTGTCTCTCGGCTCGCAACCACCTCACCAGCCTCGATCATCTTCGGCGTCTCCAACCGTCTGGACCTCAACACCTCCTGTGCCTAGTCCCGGTCCTCCCACGCCTCACCATGAAATAGCTCCGAAGTCCTACAGCCACACAGACAAGCAAACCGTCACATAGCACCGCACAATACATGCAGACCATCAATCGGTATAACCAACAAGTTTTACAGCACAACACCTAGTCGTAAACCCCTTACGACTGATCCAAAGCACAATACATGAAATGCCAGCAACCTACGACCACTCACTAGGCTGCTACGACCGCCAAGACACAAGCTACGACCATTGCTAGCTTGCAACGATTACCACAGACAGGTCGCTACGATCACAAAGTCGTACCAACTCCTATGACCACCAAGACGTAGAGCTAGAATCAAGTCACGAGCCTTTACGACCACCAAGTCGTACCGAGCCTACGACCGCACACAACAACGCTACGACCACCACGTAGCTTGCTACGACTTATCCAACCAGGTCGTACCAACTTACGACTGGTCAAAGTCACAAGACAAGCAATGCTCAAAGCCTATGACCCCATCCGAGATCGTTACGACCGATTCCCAGGTCTTGCGACCTCTTCTAGAGACCATACGACCAGTTAACAGTAGCTACGACCGTTATCGTGTGATCGAACCACCTTCCGACCACGCACAATGAGATTTACCGTGGTCGAAACCCTTCTGACCACGTTTGAACACTTCCGACCGCAGTCGCCCACTTGTGACCGCGCTCCAAGCTCGCCTGACCGCATCCGACCGAGCTACGACCACATTCGCCCATAACGTGGTCGAAACCCGCTTTCATTCTTAGTAGGACCGCTTTCGACCACCGACTGCGCCTTACGACTGCGTTCTCCGTCAACGTGGTCGTAAATGAGTTTTCCGGCTTTCAACCGCTGACTGCGTGGTCGTGAACTGTGAACCTGGCTTCTGACCACGACCAATCGTAGTCGTAGCAGCGTCCGACCACAGCCATCGTGGTTGAGCTGCCTTCAACCATGCCAACGTGGTCGTAGCTGCCTTCGACCACGACCAACGTGGTCATAACCGGTCGAAAACCCTTCTGATGTTCTCCGATCACGCCCAAAATGGTCGTACTCCCTTCTAGTGCCCTTCGACCATGGCCAGAGTGGTCGTAAACCTCTCGGGTGACCTTCGACCACACCCAAAGTGGTCGTAAACAGTGCGCACGACTTTCGACCATGACCAACGTGGTCGTAAAGCCTTCCGACCACTCGTTCAATGCCTCTACCCGGTTCCGACCAAGGAAAACATGGTTGTAAAAGGTTCAATGGGCAACCGACCATGGCCAACGTGGTCGTATTAGCTGTAGAACACTTCGCCAGGGCTACGACATTGTAGAACTAGCACAAACCTCAAAAACTAAACTCAATCTTCCTAGATCAAGAGTCAATTACTCATCACAACCATGGGGTGACCTCTACATGGTCTCTCAGGATCCTCTGTGTAAATCGCACTAGCCCAGGATCAGCTAGTGCACACAGTTCCACAAAGATAAATACCAAGAACAAATGACTGATTATATTAAATAAAAGAGTACGGCCTCATGGCTAAATCTTACATCAACGCTCATTGGCAAATATAAATAAGGAAAAGAACTGCGGAAGCAAATTGATAAGTAGCGAAGCCCAAGCCTGCCCACGGGCAAACGACAGTAAGACGCGGCCTATTCGTCCAGATCTTCACCGAAGTCGACTTCATCCATCTCTGTAGGGAGGGTGCAAGGTGAGTACAAACTTGTACTCCGCAAATCACACGGAGAAATGCAACATAATGATAAAGGCTTCAATGGAAGGCTTATAGGGTTAGTTTGCATAAAACAGCTATTGTGGTTACAGACCAAACAGAGAGAGAGTGTGGTAGTGGAGAGTTAGGTGAGTGAATGGCTTAGGGTTTCTCCCCATGGCTTGTGTTACATATATACATCCACATGAGGGGTGTTTTTACAATTATACCCTTACACGTGAGTATTCCCCTCAGGGGTACACATGTCATTATACATGTCCCATTTTGGGTCTTACATCTTTCTAACAGGCCTACTGGGCTTAGGTGGGGGCCACCCCAACAACAGCAGCCTCTCATGGTGAAGGGCTTCACGGGCCGAAGCCATGCCGCTGAGCCCTTTGGCCCCCTCTGTCCCATCGGCCTGTGACCCTTGATAACCAAGATACACTATCGTTCGTACTCATGGTGTGAGAGCTGTCTTCCGCTCCCGGACCTGCGCGGCCTCGAGGTCGAAGACACTGGGCAGGTCGAAGGCCTTGACGGAGCCGAGGTCCGGGCATGCCATGCTTCGCGCTCCGGATACTTGTGGGCACGAAGTAAACTTGGTCGGCCGCCTCGGGCAGCCGAGTCTCAGGAAGTGCTCCGCATGATGTAGTGCCAGCGCGGAGAGGTGGCTACGTGGCCTGGGAGTGCGCTTTAATGACGCTTGGAATCGCGCCGGCCTTTGTCAGGGGGTACGCGGCAGGCTGTGGCTGGAGCGTCGTGGGATGCCAGCAGTCATACGACCACGGCCGTTCGCCTCTTCCCCAGGGAAAGTGGCCACGCGGCAGGAATGTATCGGCGCGTTACGCGCTGATCGCCCACCCACCGCCGCCCGTCGCAGTTGCTAGTGGTTGCACTGCCCGATCGTGGGTAGCCGAACTGCTGTAATTCTGTCGTTCGATCTTCTGCTTGCGGGGGACACAGGGGGCTTTATAAGTCATCACTGTGGGCATGCAAACGCTCCCCTTGGCTGCTTGCTTGCTTGTGCGTTCCTTCCCGTTTTTCTTGCGCATCCTGCTGCTACTCTCGCATCCATTCCTGCTCGTCGCCACAGTGGGGAGAGAGGAATGGCTGCGCGCGACGACCTCCCAGCTAACAGGGGTGCTGCCCTTGATGATCCTGCGCGCCGTCTTAGCGAGAGCGCCTCGTCAAGCCAGCGCTGCCTGACGCCACCACCGGCGGAGTACCGCCTGGTTCTGTGCGACAAAAAGCAAACCAACCATCACTGGGATGCCATGAAGAAGTCAAAGGGCCGCTGCTCCCGTGTGCTGGGGCAGAGTCGCGTCATGGAGGAGACTCTCCAAACCCTTCTTCGGGAGAAGAAGCTGGAGGACCATGCCGGGGTTCGTTTGCCCAGGCCTGACGAAACGGAGCCAAACCCGGGAGAGTCGGAGGCGATCGTCTTCGTGGCGTTCTTCGATGCTGGGCTCCGAATCCCGGTGACATTCTTTGTTCGCGAAGTGCTGCGAGCCTATGGGTTGGAGCTGGCGCAGCTGACTCCGACCGCGATCGTTAGGTTGGCCATCTTTACTTGGGCGATGCGGACGGAAGGTACCCGTCCCAGCGCCGAGTTGTTCGCCATCCTGCATGACGCACGGTGCAACCGAAGAAAATGGAAGGGGGGTGTACTCGAACTTCGGCAGCGTGGACTTCGTGCTGAGGACGGATTGCTCGCACTTGTTCCCCGCGTTGGCTTCGCGAGAAAAGTGGGAGTCCGGTTGGACGCGGCGGTGGTTCTATTACCTTGTGACGAGCACGAGCAGCCTCTGAAGCCGGGGAGAGCCGATATCATTCAACCACTGTCCGGCGATGAACAACAGGCGCGGAGACTTGCTGGCATCGCCCTCCGGTTCAGCATGCGTGACCTCGCCGAGGAGTTCACCATGTACGGGATATCTCCACTTTCTTGTAACTGGAAGTACGAGCGGCGGGGGCCCGACCGGAAGGACGGCATCCACCCGGGGGTGTCTTCGCTCCATAGGCCCTCCGCGCCCTGTAAGTATCCCCGCCATGGGCCATGTACCACCTGGGTGGTTGCAAACCCTTAGGTATGATATTCCGCTTTTCTGTGTGCAGTGCACCCGTTAGAAGATGCGGAACGCGCAGTGGTTGCGGTTCTTGGGCCGTACACGGCGAAGGAGCACAGGGCCCATGAAGCCGCAACTTCCTTGGCAAAGCAAGGGCAGATTAACCGGGTATGCGAGGTTCTACGAATTCCCATTCCGGAACGCCCGGTGCCCGCAGAATCGCCGAGCGGCGCGATGGCGGTGGCGCCATCCTCTCGATGCGAGGTCCAGTCAGAGACCATTGCCTTCAGCTCGCCGGACGTGCCACCAGTCGAGAACATGGAGATGAGGGGTGAGACGGGCGCTGAGCTCGGGCCGACCGATTCGGGGAGGCACGCAACTCCCGACGAGGCCTTACACGGTGGCGAGGCGACGGGCCCAAGCCTCATTGTTCTTGAATATGACGCCTTGTCGCCTCCAGCGGCAACCACGGCGTTGCCACTGACGACAGCTTCTGCGGCTGCTAAGGTAACCACGGAGGCTTCACCTGTGACTCCGAAGGCAAAACGCCCTCGGGTGCAGTCGCCGCCATCTTCGAGGGGCCGGTTCAGCGTGGCAGGCCCGGTGACCGAGGCCCTGATGCCTAGCGGGGATGCTCCTAAAGCCGAGAGGGTTGTCGCTCAGGCCAGCGAGGTGATCATGACCCCGGCGGAGGCCCAGCGAAGTACCGCAGTAGAGGGTACTGGAGGTAGGTGTGGTTCGTTTTCCTCCCACAACTTCGTGAAGCTCTCTCCGATTTGCTCGCTTATTCTGCCGACATCAGGCAAGACAAGGTCTCCCAGACGAGGAAAAGAATCAAGCAACGGAGGTGCCCGCGATGTCGCTGGCCTAATTGAGCAGGAGACTGTGTGCACCCCGACTGTTGCCGAAGGCGCTAGGGCGGGGGCTCTAGGGCTTGGCGTCTCCGACTTCGTCCCTTGGTGGGAGATGCTTCACGCCTTGAGCGAGGTGGCGGAGTTTGCCGGCAGCCACCTAGATCAGCAGGCGCTGCAGTCCTGCGGGGGTGACCTTTTGGCGCTCGCGCTGGGTGCCTCGGAGATGAGGGTAACGGTCTCTGCTCTCGCTGCATGTCCTTTGGTTATCTAATGGATAACCTTTGTTCCTGCGCCCGTGTAGACGCTTGCGATCAGCAAATCCCTCAAGGAGACTTGCGCACGCAAACGGAGGGCGCTGGAGGACCAGTTGCGTGTTGCTGACGATGCCCACGCCACCAAGGACGAGCACATTCGGGTGCTGATGGCGAAACAGGACGAGGCTGTCACCGACGCGTTGTTGGTAGGCGCGAACGCGAAGAACGCGGCACTAGCCGCACAACGCGCGATGGAGGAGGCTCAGCACGTCGCAACGGAGCAGCTTACTGCCTCCCTCGCAGAGAAGGCCTTATCCTGGGACAACGCGTGTGCCTCCGTGTGGGGGGCGATGGAGTCTTTGGAGCAGGCCCTCCGGGGGCTTTCCGTGCACGTGGAGGATGCCACTCATAGCCGTCAAGACTTGATGGAGACGTTGGGCGAATCGAGGAGGGCTCAAACGTCACCCTTCGCGGCTCCAAGCCTTCGGCACCCACTGCGGCTACATGAGTGCTAGCCTTGCCTTTGCCTTGCTGCACGCTGGTGGGTGTGAGCATGTCAATGAGCTGACGAACCCCCAGCTTCACTTGCCCATCCAGCCCAGGATGATATCTGATGTGGTTCGCGCCGCCCAGCCCACCACACGAAACTTTCACAATCGGATTTGGAATTACATCGGGGAGGATGCCGCCACGGTTGCTTTGCGACGAACGCTGCACGACGAGGGGGATGTGCTCCGCTGGCTCAAAGAGGTTCCCCGGCGCGGCGAAGGCGGTGCGGGCACTCGTCGCGGTGAAGATGGCGCGGACTCGTAGAAATAATTCCAGGTTTTGGTGCACACCACGCCGTGTATGTCTGCTACTGTAATGCAACTTCTGTCTTACACGGGCTAAGCGACAACTCTCCTGTGCTCTTTTTTGTTATGTAATATGCTGTGAGCTGGGGTGTCACGTAAGGTACGGGTCCTCAGGCTCGACGCCGCCCCTCGTTCTGATAGTAGCGAGCAGACTTGCGAACGCTTTGCGTCGCATACCCCAGGTTCCGAAGTGGTGGCAGCGGAGCCGGCGCCTAGTCGAGGTAGGCACGCGAGCGCTCCGTCCCCTACCCTTTGAAGTGGTGGCAGTGGAGCTGGCGCCTAGTCGAGGTAGACACGCGAGCGCTCCGTCCCCCATCCTTCGAAGTGGTGGCAGCGGAGCTGGCGCCTAGTCGAGGCAGACGCGCGAGCGCTCCGTTCCCCACCCTTCGAAGTGGTGGCAGCGGAGCTAGCGCCTAGTCGAGGCAGACGCGTGAGCGCTCCATCCCCCACCCTTCGAAGTGGTGGCAGCGGAGCTGGCGCCTAGTCGAGGCAGACGTGCGAGCGCTCCGTCCCATACCTTTTGATGTGGTGGCAGCGGAGCTGGCGCCTAGTCAAGGCAGACGCGCGAGCACTCCGTCCCCTACCCTTCGATATGGTGGCAGCGGAGCTGGCGCCTAGTCAAGGCAGATGCGCGAGCGCTCCGTCCCCTACCCTTTGAAGTGGTGGCAGCGGAGCTGGCGCCTAGTCGAGGTAGACGCACATTTTGTACAATACTTACCATTCTCATTTACAAACCTTGGAGGTTTGTATACCGGCTTCTTACCTTTCTTGGGAATGTATCCAAGTCCTTCCTTGTTAAAAGAACATCTTTGCCCGCTTAGCAACTTATCAAGAGTATCTCTTCCCTTGTAAGCTCTCTCCAAGCTTTTGTTCAATTTTAGCACTTGTTCTTTTAAATTCTTGTTTTCATTTACTAGCACATTATCATGAGCATGAGATAAGACATTATGTGAATCAACATTAGATGAGCATGGCATAGAAAGTAAATCATCACAAGAGGTTGACATGCTAGATGTTGATTTTTCTATATTGGACATCTCATTCAAAATATTGCAAGATATACCAATGCTAGTACTAAACTTCTTTTAATTTTCTTGGAGAAGTAAGTCATGAGCTTCATTTAGCTCCTCATAGGATTTTTGAAGAGTTATATGCTCCCTCTTCAAAACCTTAAAGTTTGACTTCTCTTTTCCAAGAAATTCATTTAATTCTACTAACATATCCATCAAGTCATCATAAGAAGGCTCATCGTCGTCTAGAGTTTTTACCTTCTCCCCTTTTGCCATAAGACATGTGGGAGTGGAGAATAGCGATGGAGCTTCCTTGATGGCGATGCCGACAAGTCCCTTCTTCTTGGGAGACTCATCCTCGCTTGAGTCGGAGTCGGAATACTCCGCGTCGGAATCCCATTCACCAATGTGGGCTTCGTTCTTGCCATCCTTGTGAAGCTTCTTGAAAAGCTTCTTCTTGCCTTGATAATTCTTCTTCTTGGACGACTTCTCCTTGTCATCCTTCTTCATGGGACATTGAGAGGCAATATGCCCCTTCTCGTCACACTCATAGCAACGGATGTTGCTATACTTCTTGTTGGAGGAGGATCGCCACTTCTTGGATTTGTCATTGCTTGCACTCCGATTTGAGCGCCTCCTCATGAACTTGTTCATCCTTCTAACTAGAAGGGCAAGTTCTTCCTCGGAATCTTCTTCTTCATCTTCGGACTCCTCGCTTGTCACCGCCTTTGCTTTGAAAGCGGTGATCTTCTTTCCTTTCGAAGAAGATTGTTCCATGATCTCCTCCTTGTCCTTTTTGTACAACTCCTTGGTGATTAGATTTCCCAAGAGTTGTGTTGGCGTCATCCTTGCTAACTCCGGAGAGTTGAGAAAAAGTGTCACTAGCATTTCGTACTTCTCCGATAAAGCCCTTAGCATTTTCCTTACAATGTCAACATCAGACATGTTAGTACCAAGACCTTTGAGCTCATTTACGAAGTTGTTTAGCCTTGTGTACATCTCATTGATGTCCTTATGGGGCAACATCATAAATGTCTCATATTTAATTCTAAGCCGATGCAATTTTGCCACCTTAACCGTGGATGTCCCTTCGTGTATTTCCGAAAGGGTAGTCCAGATAGCGTGAGCCATCTCAAGATTGCTCACTCTATTGAATTCATCCGTGTTTAAGGCTCCAAAAAGAGCATTCATGGCTTGGGCATCTAAATGAGTGTTACGCCCATCTTGTTCCGTCGGATTCTCGGGATCAAGTGGCATGACGTAACCATCATTTACGATTTTCCAAATGTTGGGACTCATGGCCTTTAAATAAATTGACATTCTAATTTTCAAATAAGCATAATTAGAGCCATCAAATAGAGGTGCCTTTCCTACCGCAATCCCTCACTAGCCATCCTTTTCTCTCTAGACGGTTAAGTCTACAAATGAGAGACCAAGCTCTGATACCACTTATAGGATCAAGGATACCAACAAGAGGGGGAGTGAATAGGAGGTTTTAAAAATTTTCTTGTTCACTTGATAAGTTTATCACAATTTCAATGATAAGAAGGTAGCGCAATTAACCCTATGCACTTCTAGACAACAATGTAGCAAATCTAGCTCTAAGCAATCAAATGATCACAATGAAGCAAATAATCAAGAGCTAAAGAGACAAGAGACTCAATCGATATTTTTACCGTGATGATCGGAAACTTGCCGGTTTCCCCTAATCCACGTTGAGGTAAGCCTGGACGAATTGGACCGGCTCCACGAATTGAGCCAACCACCTCGATCACTATTGTAGCTCTTTCCCCGCTCCGGGTAGGCGAGCTCCAACCTTCACAATTTGCCGGGTCTACTCACAATCTTCTTGAGAAGATCACCAAGCCAACCTCCACCGGATCGTCCAAGTGCCGACAAGCACTAAGAGTAATAAACCCCGGTGTTTGCTTGAATGCAATTCTAGTGCCAATGTGGATCAACAAGTGAAGTATTGCACTAATTGCAAAACCACCTCAATTTATTGCTCAATGTGAGAAAATGGGTGCAATGAATGCACTTGGGCTCAAGGAATATGCAATGAGTCTCTAACCTTAGCCCTTGTGCAGTGGTGGGGGTATTTATAGCCTCCACCAACCAAAACTAGCCGTTTGACACAAATTCCAGAAAAAATTCTGGTCGAGCGGTACTACCGCCCCCAGGGGCCGGTACTACCGCAATCAAATCTTCACGCCAGAACGGCTATGTCAGAGCTCTGCAGTGACCGTTGGATTTGGTGGCGCGGTACTACCGCCGTTGACATTTGCGGTACTACCGCTCCCCGGTAGTTCCGCAAAGTCGGAGCGGTACTACCGCTCCAGCCAAACTCCAAAAGGTCTCAGATCTTGGCGCTCTCTGGAAATCTTGATCCGCTCTGAGTCCGGATCTTCCGGACTTCGGAAGTACCGCTCTAAGAAGCGGAACTACCGCTACCAGCGGTAGTTCCGGCATTGAAATCGCCGATACTTCCGCTCCGGGAAAATCCGAACTTCAACCAGAGGGCGCTCTCTGGAAAAAAAAGATACGCTCTCCCTCCGGTTCTTCCGGGCTCTGGAAGTACCGCTCTATAATGCGGTACTACAGCTCAGTGCGGTAGTTCCGGCGTTCAAATGGCCGGTACTTCTGTTCCCGCAAGATTTTAGGCCGAACCGAGGGTGCTCTTTCGCTTGCCGGTACTACCGCATTTGGGTGCGGAACTACTGCTTTTCGGTAGTTCCGACGTTCAAAACTGCGGTACTACCGCCCTTCCAGACTGAGCACAGATTTGGTTTTAAAACCATTTTTTTATGGATGCAAGTTTCTAATGTTGATCCATATGGCACAAGGAATATGTTCAAGCTACTTGCCAAGATCCCTCTTGATGGTACGATCATCTACCCTATAATCCAGTCTTCCACCATTCACCTAAGACCGGTAAAAATTAAAATGGATCCTACGCTAAGTGCACCTTTGTCTTGCGCCAAATTTGTCTTCACACATGTCCTTTGGCTTGCGTCTTTTTGCTCATATGTGAACTAACCCTTTGCATACTCATAAAACACGTTAGTCCCATATTCATATAATTTCATTAATTACCAAAACCATTTTTAGGGGCCTAGATGCTTTCAATCTCCCCCTTTTTGGTAATTGATGACAACTCACGTTATATGAGAGATAAAAGTTTTGAATATATCAAATTGTTTGACAACAACTTGTATATTCTATGTTGGCTTTGAATGAGAGTAGTTCTTAGCAATAAAAATTTGAATTTAACAAGAAATGAACTATCTCCTTTTAAAGTCCAAGAGAGGAGATGACTCCCCCTAAATATGTGCATGGTTAAAGATTACAACATTTCATACAAGATGCACAAGACCAAGTTATGACATCAAATGAGAGTAGAGAGACAATTAAGCAACAGATAATAGCATAAACATTTATGACCATCAGGTTCATTACATCCACAAGTTCAAAAGATAAAAGTTCATTACATCCAACCATAAGTTCATTACAACCATTAAAGATATTAAAAAAATAAGCCCATAGGTCCAAAAGGAGTAAGCCCCAATCCAATCTTCTCCCCCTTTGGCATCAAGTACCAAAAAGAGATAACCCTGAGAAGGAGAAGGAGGATCACTACGAAGACGACGGCGAGTGTAGCGACGAGGCGATGGAGGGTGCTCAAGAGCTGCAACTTGACTATCCAGAGAAGTCATTCTGCTGTCAATGGAGTCCAATCGCGAGGTGAGGGTGGAGAACCCTTCAAGCATGGAAGAGTACACCTGAGAGAGACAGGGCTGGCCAGACTCCTGAGGCTGAGCTGCTGCTGCTGCTGCGGTGGATGAGCCTGCTCCTGGATCCGTCATCTGTCGGGCTCGAACACCAGTGGGAATGGGAGGCTCCGGTCTTGGTTTGTATGGCTTATGCACTCCACCCCTTCCTCCACGATAGTGAAACTTTGAGTCAATCAAAGCCATGATGTAGGGCGCATAATTGATACGCTTGTAGCGATCATTTTTGGAGGAGACCTTCTCCCTCATGACCACATCCACGACATCAAACTTTTCACCCTTCATAATGTAGTCAATAATGTTCCAAACATGGCCTCGAATGGCATCATAGTTGCCACCTTTTGGGAGAATGGTATGATTGATAATGCGATTGATTAAGCTTGGAATAGGGTGAAGTCCAATATTCTTGCCAAGCACATACTTTTCTTCAGTGTTGTAGTAAGGATACATGGCATGAATATCGAGAGCGGGCTTGTCATATACCTTCTCATAAGCACTTAGCTCCGCTCTTAATACTATCTCAAACTCATGCTTGGTGGCCTCATACCTTGTGCACACTGTCATCCAAGTCAAATGCTGAATATCAGGAGAGACGTGCACAGTAGCATAAAACTGACGTATAAACTCCTCATTGTAGTCACGTCCTAGGGCCACAAGCTGTCGAAGGCCGACTCTCTGGAATAGCCTGAAGGTTCCATCATACTTCTCAATGCTATCAATATGATCCTAGTCAATATATTTATGATCTGCAAACTGGCGATCTGGTCCATACATCTCATCAAATACCTTCTCCTGGAACTTGGTATGGAACTTAGGATTGATTGAGTTGGAGGGAAACTCATACTGATTGGTGTGATGAAGGCAAGCATACTCATCAGCTGAGATTTTCTTGAAGTCAATCTCAAGGCATTCTCTCCCGGCTAGATCTTCTTCAGATTCTTCCATGGGAGAGCTCGCAGGCTGGGGCTGCTCAGACTCCGTCTCAGATCCGGAATCAGACTCACTGTCAAAGGCAGGCGCCTTCCCTTTATCTTGGGCTGCCTGATGGACTGCCTGCTGGACTGCCTCAGGAGATGGGAGAGCAGGGGTGGCTGAGGAATCCCCTGAGATGGAAGAGTATGCCTTCCTCACTGCATTCCTTGTTCTAGGCATCTAAAGACAGAAGCAAAGAGTCATGAGAATCAAAGGAGTATAGCCAAGTTAGATTGAAAAGAAATGGATTGAATTTGCTATACTGTCAGGCAAAACCGGTAGTACCGCCGTTCTAGGCCGGTAGTACCGCACCAGACGGGCGGTAGTTCCGCTTCCAGGCAAATTCTAGGGTTTTGGAAATGAGAATGAAGTTTTGGTGTTTTCTTGGATTGAATCCAGGGAATAGGTTTGTATATACCCTTAAACACGAAATATACTCAATTTCCCTAGAATTAAATAGCAAAAACGACTACATTTCGATTTAACCTATCCAAGACCTAGGGTTCAACAAAAAAAGATCAAAAACAGATGATTGATCCGAAATACCTTAAGGATTGGAGGAGTTGAACCCTTGGGAATTGATTTGATGCAAAGAATCGAAGAAAATGCCGCTAGATTTGTGGATCTAGAGGTGGAAGTTTGGAGGTTCTTTTGAGGAAGAGAGAGAGAGAGAAGAGTACGGGCACGGGCGGAAGAGGAGAGGAAGTACCGGAGATGGGGGAAAAGGGGAAAAATCCTCGGGCACGGGCAGTTGCTCCCCCTTAACTGCTGGTCCGGTAGTACTGCAGATGCGGCCGGTAGTACCGCTCAGAGCGGTAGTACCGCTTCCTCAGCCGGAAGTACAGCTCCTCGGAAGTACCGCAGGAGACAGCGGTTGTTCCGATTTTTCTGGAACTTTGTAGAAATGGAATTTGAAGAGGATAGATGCAAATGATCCCTAGTTTTTGCATTCAACTAAAGTCATTAAGGATCATTATGCATTAAATAGAACAAAATATTACATTTTAAATAATTTTGTATTTCCTTTTAAAATTCAAAACCTTTTGCATAAAAACACAATTACAAACAACCTTTCAAGCTTCCTCAAATGAGCATGCATTTAAATTTACCATAAATTTATTCAACATTTGAGTAATCCAAGACATTCAATTCACTCCTAAGCTTGCAAAACCGGTTTTCATCTAATGGCTTAGTGAAGATATCCGCTAATTGATCTTCGGTGCGAATGTGGCTAATGCAAATGTCTCCTTTGCTAACATGATCCCTCAAGAAATGGTGGCGAATATCTATATGCTTAGTTCTTGAGTGTTGGACGGGATTATTGGAAATTTTCACGGCACTTTCATTATCACACAATAAAGGCACTTTATCAAAATTTATTCCAAAATCCAACAATGTTTGCCTCATCCATAATAATTGAGCACAACAACTCCCGGCTGAAACATATTCGGCTTCAGCGGTTGAGAGTGCTACGGAGTTTTGTTTCTTTGAGGACCAAGATACTAAAGATCTACCTAGAAATTGACAACTTCCCGAAGTGCTTTTTCTATCCACTTTGCAACCCGCATAATCGGAATCCGAATATCCAATTAAATCGAATTTAGCACCTTTGGGATACCAAAGCCCTATATTTTGGGAGTGTTTCAAATATCTCAAGATTCTCTTTACGGCTTTTAAATGACACTCCTTTGGTGAAGCTTGAAAGCGAGCACACATGCATACACTAAACATGATATCAGGCCTAGATGCGGTAAGATAAAGCAAACTACCAATCATGGATCTATAAAGCTTTGAATCTACCGACTTACCTCATTCGTCGAGGTCTAGATGCCCGTTGGTTGCCATTGGTGTCTTGATGGGTTTTGCATCTTCCATACCAAACTTCTTGAAGAGGTCTTTAGTGTACTTTGTTTGGCTTATAAATGTCCCATCTTTGTGTTGCTTGATTTGGAGTCCAAGAAAATAGCTTAATTCTTCTATCATGGACATCTCAAATTCCCTAGACATCATTTCACCAAATTCTTCGCAAAAATCTTGGTTAGTAGAACCAAATATAATGTCATCAACATAAATTTGGCAAACAAAGAAATCATCACCAATGATCTTTGTGAATAAAGTTGTATCTACTTTACCAATTTTAAATCCTTTCGAAACAAGGAAATTTCTAAGGCGTTCATACCAAGCTCTAGGAGCTTGTTTTAAACCATATAACGCTTTTGAAAGTTTATAAACATGATTAGGATACTTAGGGTCTTCGAACCCCGGTGGTTGTTCAACAAATACAAGTTCGGAGATTGTTCCATTCAAGAATGCACTTTTAACATCCATTTGAAATAATTTAATATCAAAGCTAGATGCAAAAGCAAGCAAGATTCTAATTGACTCAAGTCTAGCCACGGGTGCAAATGTTTCATCATAATCTAACCCTTCAACTTGAGTATAGCCTTGAGCTACTAACCTTGCTTTGTTTCTTACCACAATTCCGTTCTCATCTTGTCTATTTCGAAAGACCCATTTAGTGCCAATCACATTGTGCTCTTCAGGTCTCTCCACCAAGGTCCATACTTCATTTTGTGCGAAATTGTTTAATTCTTCATGCATGGCATTCATCCAATCCGGGTCATCTAGAGCCTCATCTACAAGTTTAGGCTCAAGAGAACAAACAAAAGAGTAATGTTCGCAAAATGAAGCTACTCTAGAGCGAGTTTGAACACCCTTACTCACGTCACCTAATATTTGATCCATTGGATGATCCTTGGCAATTGCATTGTGAATCTTGAGGTTGTTTTGTTGTTGATCCTTTTCCTCATCTTCAACAAGTTGAATATTTCTTGGAGTAGACGATTTGGGTGGCTCTACTTGTTTTGATGAGCTTGGTGAAGATGGATCTTCCTTTGGCTTGATGTCTCCAATTTGCATGTTTTCCATAGCTTTGCGTAATCCTTCATCACCTACATCATCCAAGTTTTCTTGCTCCTCTTGAGAGCCATTAGTTTCATCGAATTGTACATCACATGATTTTTCAACTAATCCAGAATTTTTATTATAAACCCTATATGCTTTGCTATTTGAAGAATAACCTAATAAGAAACCTTCATCACAACGACTTTAAAATTTAGAGAGCCGAACACTCTTTCTTAGAATATAGCATTTGCAACCAAATACTCTAAAGTAAGAAATGTTTGGTTTTCTTCCAACGAGAAGTTCATAGGAAGTCTTTTTCAAGAGTCGATGTAAATAAAGGCGATTTATGGCATGACAAGCGGTGTTAATAGCTTTCGCCCAAAACTTGTCGGAAGTATTATATTCATCAAGCATTGTCCTAGCCATTTCAATTAATGTGCGATTTTTCCTTTCTACTACTCCATTTTGCTCCGGAGTGTAGGTTGTGGAAAGTTCGTGCTTTATTCCAAGTTCATCACAAAAATCTTCAACTTTTGTATTCTTGAACTCGGAACCATTGTCATTTCTAATTTTCTTTATTTTAAAATCAAATTCATTTTGGGCCCTTTTTGAAAAACTTTTGAAAATTCCGGAGGTTTCGCTTTTGTCATTTAGGAAGAAGACCCATGTGTATCTAGAGTAATCATCCACAATGACTAAACAATAACTATTACCTCCAATACTCTTATAGGTTGTTGGCCCAAACAAATCCATATGTAAGAGCTCCAATGGCCTAGAGGTTGACATGATACTTTTGGAAGGATGAGAACTAGCGACTTGTTTTCCGGCTTGACAAGCACTACAAAGTCGATTTTTCTCAAACTTCATGATGGGGATGGGGTCCCGATCTTCTAACAGGTTCTGGATATGTTCGATTTAGTGGAGGCGCGACACAAATCGATCCGGCTTCCGAACGACACGTTCCGAACCCCGCAATCGCAGCACCACGTCTCCTCAGGTTATCAACCGTGCGCGGCCTGGTTGACCTCGCCAAGAAGGCTATTCCTTGCCTGCGAATCGAAGAACACAAGCAAGAACAAGGAAGAACACAACTGAATTGCGGATGTATTGATGTAGCACTCGAAAAGTTGGGGTCTCACAAACCGATGAACGGCGAAACTGTTCAAAGACAGAATTAATCTAAGCAAAACCCAAACCCTAATGGTGGGGGTGGCGGCTGGATATAAAGGAGTGAGGGGCGTGCAAAACCCCTGGACGCGCCCCTAATGGGGCTCCAACACGATACAAAGCTGATCGGCCCAAAAGACGGTGACGCAGCACCCTGACAGATTCTGAACGCCCACTTGTTTCGACGATTCCTGTTGACTCAGAAGTAATTTTGACATGGGACCATATCCATTGGAAAGGTAGTCTTCTCAGATTTCCATACATATGTAGAACGTCCCAAACGGAGTCCGGATGCAATCTGGGCGTCCGTTTTAGTGCGGCCTGGTCCTGGACTCCGAATTGGATTCGAAGTCGGTTTGAGTTGGGCCTCCAACATGATTCGACCGCCCTTGCTGGACTTGTGCGCCTCGTAGTCCTTCTCCAAGTACTTCTAGGTCCTCTCCATGGTTCCTAATCATAATTAAATCATTAGGTAGCAATCGATTCTCAAGTGAACAAAAAGAAGTACTTAGGAACGAGCTCACCTGTAAATTCAATTGTCGGGCGCGAGCTCTAGTGATTGGTCCTTGAATGTCAAGTGGAGGAGTGTTGTGTGTATCCGAAGAAGTGATGTCCTCATCACTTCACATCCTTCAAGACAATAACTAAGTCATGTTTGAAAAGCTTTTTAAGTTGCACCATACCCACATGACCTAGCCTCCTATGCCATAACCAACCCAAAGAGGTTTTTGCAATTAAACAGGTTTTTAGACATGCATCATTTGAAGTAAAATCTACCAAATAAAGATTTCCAAATCTAAAGCCTTTGAAAACAAGTTCATTATTATTTTCTTTTGAAATGATTACATTTTCTTTAGAGAATGAACATGTTAATCCAAAATCACATAGTTGAGCAACGGATAGCAAGTTAAAGTTTAGAGTTTCAACTAGGGATACATTAAAAATGGAAAGATCATTGGATATAGCAACTTTACCCAATCCAAGTACCTTCCCTTTACTATTGTCTCCAAAGGTGATTCTTTCATTGCTTCCGCTCTCGAATGTTGTGAACATTTTCCGGTCTCCGGTCATGTGTTGAGTACATCCACTATCCAACACCCAATGCCTTCCACCGGTCTTGTAATTCACCTACAAAAGAAAATCAAGCCTTTTAGGTACCCAAATTTGTTTGGGTCCTTGGAGGTTAGTAACCAAGTGTAACATCCCAAAAATTTGCTTTCTGAAAAATTAATTTCAAATTAATTATTTTAAAGTATTTGAGCTTTATTTGGATTTGCCCTGAATTTCTGTTTTTGAAAAGCTAGATTTGAAAAGTATTTTAAGTAATACCTAAAATATTGTTAAACAAAAAGATATTTTGAATTTCTATAAAAATTCTAATTCAAATTAATTATTTGGAGTTAATTGGCTTTTATTTGGCTTTTCTGGATTTTCTGGAATTTAAAAACCTATTTTTAATTTAAAAAGTAATTCAAAATATGAAAAATTAAATATCAACAGTAGTTGGAAATAATTTCATTAAATCCAAAATATCTCCAGGAGCTTCTGTGAATTTTTCTAGAATTTTTGGAGGTATTTTCATATTTTTCTGAGGCCTAAATAAATTCCTAGCCTTTTCTGAGATTAAAAATCAATAAAAATCCAAATCCTTCCCTCCGGCCGACACGTGGACGGCCCAGATCCGCCCACGTCGCCGTTCGGCCTGATCCAGGCCGCCCCTCCCCTTCCCCTCGCTGCCTCGCAGGCCCGGCTTGTCAGCCGGCGGCCCCGCCTTCCCCTCCTCCGCGCCCGACGCGTGGACGGCTCGGATGAGCCGAGTCTCCGCGCGGGCCATCCAGCCGCCCGCTCTCACTTCCGCCCTCACCTCACTGACCCGCGGGCCCCTCCCGTCAGCCGCACGCGCTCTCGCTCCCGCTGCCACCCGGCCCCGCCTGTCAGGCCCGTCGTCCCCGCGGAGCCGCCTCCTTCCTTTCTTCTCTCCCCGCTTTCCTCCTTTGCGCCGGCGACCAATCCGCGCCGGATCCGGCCTTGTCTTCCCTGCCTCTCCCCGGTTTTGGCAACCCCGAGCCCCGCCGGGAAACAAATCCCCGATCTCCGCGCCTCCCTTCCTTCCCTGCCTCCCCTTTCCCGTTTCTCCCCCTTCCCTTCCTTTTCCGGCCGCCAGCACCGGCGAGCGATTGCCGCTCCCCTGCTCCTCCTCCGCCCCTATAAATACCCCCCTCGGCTTCGCCTCCTCCCGCACCACCTCCCAGCGCTCTCCACCTCCTCTCCCGAGCCCTGTAGCACCCCAGCACCGTGCGCTCTCTCACCCCGAGCTCCGCCGCACTCCGGCGAGCTTTTGCCGACGCTTCGGTCATCCCCAGAGCCAGCCACCGCCAATCCGAGCACCCCCGTGCCCGTGCGATCCTCATCGACGCCTCGGCCGTCCCTTTCCGTCGCCGGAGCACCGTCGCCCCAGAGGACCCGAGCTGCGCCACCGTCTTCCCCGCCGCCGGTCACCTCCGTTCGTCCCCGAGCCTCGCCGACCCCTCAAACCGGACCCCCTCCGCACCAGGATTACATTCCACGCACCGCCCGAACCTCTCCGGCCCTCCCTCGCCGCCGGCGCCGTCGTCTCCGACCACCTCTGCCCGGACCTCCCGCAGGTATCCCTCAAGAGGGTTACCTACCCATATTGGGTAGGCAACGCCTCCCCGCCCGACTGGTTACCAGCGCAATCTCCCCTTCCCCCGGCTCCCTCAGCGCGCGTTCGAGCCGCGGCTCCGCACGCTGAGGTTGAGCCATTCTTTTAAAGTCTTGCGCTGACAAGTGGGCCCCACACGTCAGCAGCCGCCGGTCTACGCTAGCCACTGCCGCCTGGGCCCCACCCCTCTGTGCTGGTCTCTGACAAGTGGGCCCGGAGTCCAGTGGGTCCCACGTGTCAGAGGTTGAGTCAGTGGGCTCACTGTCCAGTGGGTCCCACATGTCAGTGACCGCCAGTAATTACTGTACAGTGGGCCCCATCTGTCAGTTTCTCAGAATGAAAATAGAAATTAAAATCTAATATTCCAGTGGGCCCCACCTGTCAGAAATTTGGGAATTTCTAGATTTATTCAAATCTGAGTTTTCAAATGAACATAACTTTCTCATTTTAACTCCAAATTCAGCCATTCAGATTTCTAAATTCATCTAAAATCATAATCTATCCAACTATGGCCTCTGTTGAATTTTTTGATTTTATTTGAATTTTTTTTGTATTTATTTGCTTTGTTGCTTCGTATTTTCTCGCGTAGATTCCAACGTTGTCGACGATCCCTCTTCACAGCAGCAAGAAGACCCAGAAACCCTGCAAGAAGACAAGTCTCCTTTGATCATCTTGGACCTATGCTTTTGAAATGTTTTAAAATATTTTAAATTATGTGCATAGCTATTTACATAAAATCTCTAGTTCAAATCTTTAGGAATTATTTATTCCAACTTTGTTATGCCCTCATTTGACATTGATTGCCATGTACCTTGTCACCCTAGAACTCCCTTGGTCTCAATAAGGAGATTAATATTAATCTTTGTGAATATTAGAATGGTAGGATAATGCTTAGTCATGCTATCTAATAACTTTGGAAAATCTTGAAAATGGGAAAATTATGATTTATTGTTGAACCCTTGTGTTTATTAAGGAAGTGGCAATTGGAGTTGTCACTGTGATTTTAAAATAAAATAAAATGTGAAAGTTGGTTTAGATTAGGGTGGATGGTTGGTTTGGATTGGTGCAGGAAGCACGAGATCTTGTAATGTGTATGTTCCACCCTAGTCAATTAAGGACCGACACTTGTGTTTGTCCAGACTGAGCATTAACCGTACAACCACAAGTCTATATGGGTACGACCTAGCTGACTAACTTATGATAGTCTAGTTTAGGTGCCACCAGTGGAAAGTAGGTGCCAGGGATGGACTGGTTATCCACAGTGAGGGACAGGGATTTACTGTACTCATACGGCGCTAGAGGGGGCTTCGGTTCGGGCAGTTAGCCTACCTGCGGTTAAACCTCAGCGGGTGGTATCTAGCTAGATTAGAGTAAGGTAAAGGCTTTGTGATATTTTATCTGAGTCTCATGCCAAAGGAAGCGTGTTGACTTTTAGGATAATTTATCTCTTGTGGGCAAAGTTGTGCAACCTCTGCAGAGTGTAAAACTATTCGAATAGCCGTGCCCACGGTCAAGGACGGGCAAGGAATGCATGCACATGGTAGATTTCTGGTTTTTGTTTTAAAATCAAAGTTTTTGTATTCCGAGAGTGGAGGGAACTCTCGGAAGGGAATCCTGGCGATTGGAGCCAGAGAGGGTGGATGTAACCCGCAATATTAACTGGTTCAGTTGGAAAAGATTAATCTAGTGTTGGTAGATGGAACCTTCACTAGGGAATAATTGTTAGTTCTGTTAAAATCAGTTACTTTATTAAATTGATGCCTTCGAAAATAATTAGTAGTAATTGAATCTAAAATATTGCTTTGTGCAAAAGAACCATATAGCCTTCCTTTGTCAAGCCTTGCATCTATGCATTTTTCCCAAGACTTGCGGAGTACTTTATGTACTCACATGCTACACTTAAAAATAAATCTCAGAGGAAGTTGAAGCTCAAGAAGGTGACTACGACTACTGCTTCGCTTGTGGCTGCGATGGATTCTTCCCGGAGGACTAGGTCGCGCTTCCCCAGTCAATTGCCTGTGGCGAGTTGATGGGTCGTCCTCGAGTTATCTTTGCTTCCGCTTATTTCTTGTGTGCGAGGTCTTAAACCTCCAATGTAATAATGTGACCCTGTGGTCAGTACTCTTATTTATTGTAATAAATCGTTGATGGTGATGTTTTCCATTCTGTTTGACTGTGTGCACTAGCTTTGATCTGGGACTAGTGCTGTAATACACAGAGGGTCCGGGTTTGGTAATCCGGGGGCCCGACAGAGATGGTATCAGAGCCACTTTGACTGTAGGACGTGACCTAGACTAAGAATGGCAAACCATAAGGACTTACATTTATAAAAAGAGTATATTAAAAATGTATAAGCTTCTCTGCTTCTACTCTCTTCCTACTTAGAATCTCATTCTTGTCCCTAACTCCCTTTGTTAAAAACTTTTTACTAATCTTTTCTTTTACTCAACTTTGTAGATGGCTGGTTCATCCTCCGCTGCCCCGTGGGACTACTACTCACATGGAGAGGATGCTGGAGCATTCACTAGCCTTCTCCGGCAGCTGATGCAGTGCTTGGAGTACCGTCAGCCGCCCATTTTCAGGGGGCGGAAGATGCGTATCCTGGATCGAGACTCATGGACAATGGAGGTATTCCTGTATGCACGGGAAGAGGAATTCAACTCCCACACATACCCCATCAAGCACCCTCGGTCCCGCTGTTTCGATGCTGTCCAGGACGCAGCACGCCTCGCCATTGACGAGTTGTGCCACCTGCACAAGGATGCTGTACATCAGTCCCCTTTTTGCTTCTTCATCAACCCTTGAGTAGGACAGAGGTATCCAGATCTCTTTGACATTCCAGCTGATGATCCTCGATTGTCACATCAGGTGCAGCTCACCCAGGCGATGGCAGTCACTTATGCTAGAGCTCAGCAGGAGATTGGACAACTCCGGATGCTTCTTACTTCCAGCTATCAGCACTCCGACACTCTTCGCGCGCAGCTTCTTCGGAGCCAGACAGACAAGTTTAGACTGGGACGCCTCCAAGCTGTACCCGACTACACGCCGTCTTCACCTGCACCAGCCGCCGCCCCTGCCAACCGCGCGCCATTTCGACTCTCGGGACTCCGTACTCGGCTCACAGCACGCAAGAAGGTGTGACGCCCCAGTCCGCCACCTGTCATCACTCTCAAGAAGCGCAAGCCTTCTCCTTCCCGCTCGCGTTCGACTGCCTCCAGTCGTAACCGTCCCTCGGCTGAGTGTGACTGTTCGAGGCACCACGTGAGAGAGCGCCAAGAAGACCCGGAGGAGGATCCAGAAGAGGACCCGGAAGAGGACCCTGAGGAGCGCGTATTTGGAGAGGATTAGTAGTCTTTTGAGTCAGTAGTACCCAAATAAAATGTCCACGTCTTTAGAACGTTTTATGCTATGTTTTGGTGTGCTAGATGGACTGTACCATGCCTATGTGCACTTGTGGTACAGCCATTCATGGAGTTATCTTGATTTTAATAAAAGTTTTCCCTAAGTGGTTGCTAGTTCTTCTTGTGTGTTGGCTTGGGATGTGATTTAGTTCCCCTAATCTCTTACCTTTGCTATTTCCCTCTTACCTTCTGCTATCCTAAACCACTTCAGATGGTGAACACGAGGAGCAACCCTGGCAACAGCCGTGACGCCAACAATCAGCCAGAGGAGAACATTCCACGACCTCCTGCACAAGCGCCCAACTTGGAGCAGATGATGGCCATGCAACTTCAGCTTCTTCAAGCTTTAGCTCAAAACCAAGTGCAGCCAACCCCGCAGGCACCAAATCAAGCACCCCAGTCTAAATTGGGGGAATTTATGAGGACAAGACCTCCTACGTTTGCTGGTTCAGTGGACCCCTTGGAGGCAGACGATTGGATCAAGGGTGTGGAGAGGAAGTTGAACTTAGCCCAGTGCAACGACCACGAAAAGGTGTTGTATGCTGCCCATCAACTTAAGGGAATTGCTGCTAACTGGTGGGAGAATTACTGTGCCGCCCATCAAAATATGCAAGCAATCACATGGGATGAATTTGTTGAGGCTTTCCGCACTGCGCATATTCCTACGGGAATAATGGAAATGAAGAAAAGGGAATTCTATCAACTGCAGCAAGGAAACCTCAGTGTTTCTGAATACCTGAACAAGTTCACCCAACTGTCCAGGTATGCATCAGAAGATGTCGCATCAGAGGCAACGAAGATTTGGAGGTTCATGCAGGGACTTGATCCCAACCTCAAGGTGCAGTTGGTGTCCAAATATTTCCCGACATTTCAGCACATGGTAAACAAGGCACTTGTCCAGGAAGATGCTCATTATCAATTACAGGACTCTCGTAAGAGAAAGATGGCTTTTCAGACACAGTATAATGCAAGCAGTTCAAGACTCCGAATGAATCCACCCCAGTTCAACAAAACTCCAACTGCAACAGATGTACCAAGAACTACAGGATCTGCGCCTCGTTCAGAGATGCAAGAACCCCACATCTTTACCGGAGTCCGACCTCAGAAAAGCATCACCTCAGCCTTTGGAGTGCAATGTTTTCGATGTCACGAGATGGGGCATTATGCAAGCAATTGCCCACAGAAGCCTCAGATTAACCCCCCAATTCCTTTCAATTTGGGAAATACACCAGCACGAACTCCAGCTGTAGGACAAGGACGGGAAGTATCTTCAACTACAGGAAAAGCTCCAAGAACTCCGCAATCACAAGGAAGAGGACGAGTTAACCACATCACCACAAAAGGTGCCCCAGGTGCAGCAGTCATGCTTGGTAAGTTCCAATTTGGTTCAAAGAAAGAGGCAGCTTGAGAGCACAGCAAAGAATCAAGAGTTGTGTTTTCCTCTCTTTTCTTGTTCCCAGTCTGTCCGAATCTCGGGGTCGAGATTCTCTCTAAGGGGGTAGATTTGTAACATCCCAAAAATTTGCTTTCTGAAAAATTAATTTAAAATTAATTATTTTAAAGTATTTGAGCTTTATTTGGATTTGCCCTGAATTTCTGTTTTTGAAAAGCTAGATTTGAAAAGTATTTTAAGTAAAACCTAAAATATTGTTAAACAAAAAGATATTTTGAATTTCTATAAAAATCCTAATTCAAATTAATTATTTGGAGTTAATTGGCTTTTATTTGGTATTTCTGAATTTTCTGGAATTTAAAAACCTATTTTTAATTTAAAAAGTAATTCAAAATATGAAAAATTAAATATCAACAGCAGTTGCAAATAATTTTATTAAATCCAAAATATCTCCAGGAGCTTCTGTGAATTTTTCTGGAATTTTTGGAGGTATTTTCATATTTTTCTGAGGCCTAAATAAATTCCTAGCCTTTTCTGAAATTAAAAATCAATAAAAATCCAAATCCTTCCCTCCGGCCGACACGTGGACGGCCCAGATCCGCCCACGTCGCCGCTCGGCCTGATCCAGGCCGCCCCTCACCTTCCCCTCGCTGCCTCGCGGGCCCGGCCCGTCAGCCGGCGGCCCCGCCTTCCCCTCCTCCGCGCCCGACGCGTGGACGGCTCGGATGAGCCGAGTCTCCGTGCGGGCCATCCAGCCGCCCGCTCTCACTTCTGCCCTCACCTCACTGACCCGCGGGCCCCGCCCGTCAGCCGCACGCGCTCTCGCTCCCGCTGCCACCCGGCCACGCCTGTCAGTCCCGTCGTCCCCGCAGAGCCGCCTCCTTCCTTTCTTCTCTCCCCGCTTTCCTTCTTTGCGCCGGCGACCAATCCGCGCCGGATCCGGCCTTGCCTTCCCTGCCTCTCCCCGGTTTTGGCAACCCCGAGCCCCGCCGGGAAACAAATCCCCGATCTCCGCGCCTCCCTTCCTTCCCTGCCTCCCCTTTCCTGTTTCTCCCCCTTCCCTTCCTTTTCCGGCCGACAGCACCGGCAAGCGATTGCCGCTCCCCTGCTCCTCCTCCGCCCCTATAAATACCCCCCTCGGCTTCGCCTCCTCCCGCACCACCTCCCAGCGCTCTCCACCTCCTCTCCCGAGCCCTGTAGCACCCCAGCACCGTGCGCTCTCTCTCCCCGAGCTCCGTCGCACTCCAGCGAGCTTTTACCGACGCGTCGGTCATCCCCAGAGCTAGCCACCGCCACTCCGAGCACCCCCGTGCCCGTGCGATCCTCATCGACGCCTCGGCCGTCCCTTTCCGCCGCCGGAGCACCGTCGCCCCGGAGGACCCGAGCTGCGCCACCGTCTTCCCCGCCGCCGGTCACCTCCGTTCGTCCCCGAGCCTCGCCGACCCCTCAAACCGGACCCCCTCCGCACCAGGATTACATTCCACGCACCGCCCGAACCTCTCCGGCCCTCCCTCGCCGCCGGCGCCGTCGTCTCCGACCACCTCTGCCCGAACCACCCGCAGGTATCCCTCAAGAGGGTTACCTACCCATATTGGGTAGGCAACGCCTCCCCGCCCGACTGGTTACCAGTGCAATCTCCCCTTCCCCCGGCTCCCTCGGCGCGCATTCGAGCCCCGGCTCCGCACGCTGAGGTTGAGCCATTCTTTTAAAGTCTTCCACTGACAAGTGGGCCCCACACGTCAGCGGCCGCGGGTCTACGCTGGCCACTGCCGCCTGGGCCCCACCCCTCTATGCTGGTCTCTGACAAGTGGGCCCGGAGTCCAGTGGGTCCCACGTGTCAGTGGTTGAGTCAGTGGGCTCACTGTCCAGTGGGTCCCACATGTCAGTGACCGCCAGTAGTTACTGTACAGTGGGCCCCATCTGTCAGTCTCTCAGAATGAAAATAGAAATTAAAATCTAATATTCCAGTGGGCCCCACCTGTCAGAAATTTGGGAATTTCTAGATTTATTCAAATCTGAGATTTTCAAATGAACATAACTTTCTCATTTTAACTCCAAATTCAGCCATTCAAATTTCTAAATTCATCTAAAATCATAATCTATCCAACTATGGCCTCTGTTGAATTTTTGGATTTTATTTGAATTTTGTTTGTATTTATTTGCTTTGTTGTTTCGTATTTTCTCGCGTAGATTCCAACGTTGTCGACGATCCCTCTTCACAGCAGCAAGAAGACCCAGAAACCCTGCAAGAAGGCAAGTCTCCTTTGATCATCTTGGACCTATGCTTTTGAAATGTTTTAAAATATTTTAAATTATGTGCATAGCTATTTACAGAAAATCTCTAGTTCAAATCTTTAGGAATTAGTTATTCCAACTTTGTTATGCCCTCATTTGACATTGATTGCCATGTACCTTGTCACCCTAGAACTCCCTTGGTCTCAATAAGGAGATTAATATTAATCTTTGTGAATATTAGAATAGTAGGATAATGCTTAGTCATGCTATCTAATAACTTTGGAAAATCTTGAAAATGGGAAAATTATGATTTATTGTTGAACCCTTGTGTTTATTAAGGAAGTGGCAATTGGAGTTGTCACTGTGATTTTAAAATAAAATAAAATGTGAAAGTTGGTTTAGATTAGGGTGGATGGTTGGTTTGGATTGGTGCAGGAAGCACGAGATCTTGTAATGTGTATGTTCCACCCTAGTCAATTAAGGACCGACGCTTGTGTTTGTCCAGACTGAGCATTAACCGTACAACCACAAGTCTATATGGGTACGACCTAGCTGACTAACTTATGATAGTCTAGTTTAGGTGCCACCAGTGGAAAGTGGGTGCCAGGGATGGACTGGTTATCCACAGTGAGGGACAGGGATTTACTGTACTCATACGGCGCAAGAGGGGGCTTCGGTTCGGGCAGTTAGCCTACCTGCGGTGAAACCTCAGCGGGTGGTATCTAGCTAGATTAGAGTAAGGTAAAGGCTTTGTGATATTTTATCTGAGTCTCACGCCAAAGGAAGCGTGTTGACTTTTAGGATAATTTATCTCTTGTGGGTAAAGTTGTACAACCTCTGCAGAGTGTAAAACTATTCGAATAGTCGTGCCCACGGTCAAGGACGGGCAAGGAATGCATGCACATGGTAGATTTCTGGTTTTTGTTTTAAAATCAAAGTTTTTGTATTCCGAGAGTGGAGGGAACTCTCGGAAGGGAATCCTGGCGGTTGGAGCCAGAGAGGGTGGATGTAACCCGCAATATTAACTGGTTCAGTTGGAAAAGATTAATCTAGTGTTGGTAGATGGAACCTTCACTAGGGAATAATTGTTAGTTCTGTTAAAATCAGTTACTTTATTAAATTGATGCCTTCGAAAATAATTAGTAGTAATTGAATCTAAAATATTGCTTTGTGCAAAAGAACCATATAGCCTTCCTTTGTCAAGCCTTGCATCTATGCATTTTTCCCAAGACTTGCGGAGTACTTTATGTACTCACATGCTACACTTAAAAATAAATCTCAGAGGAAGTTGAAGCTCAAGAAGGTGATTACGACTACTGCTTCGCTTGTGGCTGCGATGGATTCTTCCCGGAGGACTAGGTCGCGCTTCCCCAGTCAATTGCCTGTGGCGAGTTGATGGGTCGTCCTCGAGTTATCTTTGCTTCCGCTTATTTCTTGTGTGCGAGGTCTTAAACCTCCAATGTAATAATGTGACCCTGTGGTCAGTACTCTTATTTATTGTAATAAATCGTTGATGGTGATGTTTTCCATTCTGTTTGACTATGTGCACTAGCTTTGATCTGGGACTAGTGCTGTAATACACAGAGGGTCCGGGTTTGGTAATCCGGGGGCCCGACAGAGATGGTATCAGAGCCACTTTGACTGTAGGACGTGACCTAGACTAAGAATGGCAAACCATAAGGACTTACATTTATAAAAAGAGTATATTAAAAATGTATAAGCCCATCTTGTTCACTCTATTGAATTCATCCGCGTTTAAGGCTCCAAAAAGAGCATTCATGGCTTGGGCATCTAAATGAGTGTTACGCCCATCTTGTTCTATCGGATTCTCGGGATCAAGTGGCATGACGTAACCATCATTTACGATTTTCCAAATGTTGGGACTCATGGCCTTTAAATAAATTGACATTCTAATTTCAAATAAGCATAATTAGAGCCATCAAATAGAGGTGCCTTTCCTACCGCAATCCCTCACTAGCCATCATTTTATCTCTAGACGGTTAAGTCTACAAATGAGAGACCAAGCTCTGATACCACTTGTAGGATCAAGGATACCGACAAGAGGGGGGTGAATAGGAGGTTTTAAAAATTTTCTTGTTCACTTGATAAGTTTATCACAATTTCAATGATAAGAAGGTAGAGCAATTAACCCTATGCACTTCTAGACAACAATGTAGCAAATCTAGCTCTAAGCAATCAAATGATCACAATGAAGCAAATAATCAAGAGCTAAAGAGACAAGAGACTCAACCGATATTTTTACCGTGGTGATCGGAAACTTGTCGGTTTCCACAAATCCACATTGAGGTAAGCCCGGACGAATCGGACCGGCTCCACGAATTGAGCCAACCACCTCGATCACTATTGTAGCTCTTTCCCCGCTCCGGGTAGGCGAGCTCCAACCTTCACAATTTGCTGGGTCTTCTCACAATTTTCTTGGGAAGATCACCAAGTGCCGGCAAGCACTAAGCGTAATAAACCCCGGTGTTTGCTTGAATGCAATTCTAGTGCCAATGTGGATCAACAAGTGAAGTATTGCACTAATTGGAAAACCACCTCAATTTAATGCTCAATGTGAGAAAATGGGTTGGAATGAATGCACTTGGGCTCAAGGAATATGCAATGAGTCTCTAACCTTAGCCCTTGTGCAGTGGTGGGTGTTTATAGCCTCCACCAACCAAAACTAGCCGTTTGACACAAATTCCAGAAAAAATTCTGGTCTAGCGGTACTACCGCCCCCAGGGGCCGGTACTACCGCAATCAAATCTTCGCGCCAGAACGGCTATGTCAGAGCTCTACAGTGACCGTTGGATTTGGTGGCGCGGTACTACCGCCGTTGACATTTGCGGTACTACCGCTCCCCGGTAGTTCCGCAAAGTCGGCGCGGTACTACCGCTCCAGCCAAACTCCGAAAGGTCTCAGATCTTGGCGCTCTCTGGAAATCTTGATCCGCTCTGAGTCCGGATCTTCCGGACTCCGGAAGTACCGCTCTGAGAAGCGGAACTACCGCTACCAGCGGTAGTTCTGGCATTGAAATCGCCAGTACTTCCGCTCCGGGAAAATCCGAACTTCAACCGGAGGGCGCTCTCTGGAAAAATCGATCCGCTCTCCCTCCGGTTCTTCCGGGCTCCCAGACAGCTCCCGCTGGCACGCGCTGAGGGCCGCCAGCAGGGCGGTCTCCACCGTGGGCGCGGTTGGGGCCGTCAGCACGCTCGGCGGTGCGACCGGGACGGCGGCGACCACGGCCTGTGCGCCCATTCCACCCGCAGCGCTGGTGCGGAGAACCCTGGAGCTGGTGATGAGTCCTGCGTCGTCGCCGGGGCCGCCCACCGCTCCCGCGCCGAGTAGGGAAGTGGACGCGCCTGCGTTGTCACCGCCGGGGTTGGTGGTCGCGGTGGTGGCGGCGGGGTCGGGCGTCGCGTCGCGAACGTCGGTGCTCACGGTCGTCACATCCGCGCCGCCACCCGCACCTGCATCTGCTACAGCCGAAGCCTTGGTGTTGACGTGAGATTTCGCCGCCTCCGCCTTCTTCTTCGCCACCAATGTTGAAGCTTTCCTTGGTGCCATCTTCCTTCAGATCTGGAGGCTTGTTCTTGTCCTCCCCACGGACGGCGCCAACTGTTGTGGTTACAGACCAAACAGAGAGAGAGTGTGGTAGTGAAGAGTTAGGTGAGAGAATGGCTTAGGGTTTCTCCCCATGGCTTGTGTTACATATATACATCCACATGAGGGGCGCTTTTACAATTATACCCTTACACGTGAGTATTCCCCTCAAGGGTATACATGTCCCATTTTGGTTCTTACATCCTTCTAACAGGCCTACTGGGCTTAGGTCGGGGCCACCCCTACAACAACAGCATTTAAGAAATACAGTAATAGATTGAATTGCTGAATTTACTACAACAAGTAAAACTGTACTTGTGTTAGAAAATAATACCATCAGTGCAGGCTTCGACCAAACACCAACCTATCCACGGGCATCCCACCCGGACCATCTTTTTCAAAAGATCACGTTGGATTCCATCCATCCACACGTTTCCAAACACTCGTGGATGCCATCCATCCACAAGCTTCCAATCTCTCTCATGGGTTCCATCCACCCACAAGGTTTTCATTCTCTCATGGATTTCATCCATCCATAAGGTTTTCAAAAACATTTTTTAAAAACAAAATCTAATCCATGAAAAACTTTTACTCAGCATGCCCATGACCATGGGCACGACTATCCAGGATAAGTTATACACTCTACAGAGGT
Organism: Dendrocalamus latiflorus; assembly: GCA_017311315.1. Taxonomy (NCBI): domain Eukaryota; kingdom Viridiplantae; phylum Streptophyta; class Magnoliopsida; order Poales; family Poaceae; genus Dendrocalamus; species Dendrocalamus latiflorus. The sequence goes on from CM029640.1 coordinate 19,819,413, forward strand.
TGTACAGCTTTACCCACAAGACACGATCATCCTTTTGTGCCACGCGAGTTACACACTTCGTTAGGTGTGCGGCAAGGAGTTGTGACAAGGCCTTTACAATGCAAAGCCTTCAACCTGGTCAAGCCAACTCTAAGGTTTCACCCCAGTAAGGAATCCACCAGACTGGGACCCCCTCTTGAGCCTAGGCGAGACTTCTCATGGCTTAACCACGCTCGCCCAAGTAAGACTTCACATGGCACCAACCACGCTCACTTTCAACCTACGACTTGACTCAGGTTGGGACTTCGCAAATTATTCAGCCAGGGCTGTCCCATACCAGCCATGTGGTAGTACGATAGGGCTTTGCAACAGTAACTCACAGATCGGTCCTTAATCTGACTTAGGCCCAACCACATACCCCCATGCACGACAATCAACCACTGCGGCTCCAACCAACAGGGCATGCCTGCACCCACCAATCTAACCAATTGCCTAAGTCTAAACCAAGATTGATATTTTGTTTTCAAAATATTTCATAACACTCCTTGACTCACCAAAGTCAAGAGTACATAACAAAAGTATATCATTTTACGTGAAAGGTTCATCATTTTATGTGAAAAGGTATCCCAAAACATATATTATGTCTAAGCAGGTCTAAGCATTTGATATAAAATCTCTCTAGCCAATACTAGTGTACCAACTAGAGTTTCATCTAGGGTGACAAGGTATTGAGGAATTCAAATTCAATGGAGGAATTAACAAGTAGGCAATAACTAAATTTAAAACTGAATTGAAATACGTTGAATAAAAATATGCATGCAATATAATTAAAATCAACATAATTTTATTTTGAAAACTGGGATCAACATGATCAAGGAGTGTGACTTGCCTTACTCTTCAACTTGGTTCAAACCTTCGTCGTCAAATTTTCTCGAATCGTCGAAGTCTACATGTGAAAATAACCCACCAAATTCAAATGAATTCAAAATAAATTCAAATTGACTTCAAAAATTTGAATTGAGGCTAGAAATGGATAGAGGGGAAGTTTTTATGAATTTAGAAATTTGAATGGGCTCAATCGGAGTTAGGACGAAGAAGAATGGGCTCCAGGAAGTTTAAATTCAGAGAAAAAGAAAAAGAAGAATTTCTGGAATTATTTTTCTAAAGGAAAATCTGAGTTATTGCGTCAGCAGAGAATTTCTTTTTCAGCCGAAGTATTTTCAACTGAAAAATAGATTTACTGTGTCAGCTGGCGTCAGCCCTGGGATGGATTGACTGGCATGTGGGTCCGGGTCCATAGACCAGGTTCCTGGACCCTGGGAGATGCTGAGGTGGCACGGGAGGGGACTGACGCGGGAGTGGCGCTGACGGTAATAAAAATATTTCCAACTAATGTTGGTATTTAATTTTCATACTTTAAAATACTTTTAGTTTCAAAAATACATTTTAAACTCCTGAAAACTCAGAAAAATCAAACAAGAGCCAAATAAATCCAAATGATTAATTTGACATAAGATTTTTATAGAAAATCAAAATAACATTTTATTTAATAATTTTAGGTTTTTCTGAAAATGCTTTTCAAATCCAGCTTTTTCAAAAACAGAAATTCAGGGCAAATCCAAATTTAAAACCTAGGCACAAAAATACTTATTTTAATTTAAATTTTATTTTAATTAATTTTTATTTTACTAAAAATCTGGGCTGTTACAAACCTACCCCCCTTAAAAAGAATCTCGTCCCCGAGATTCGGGTTGGCTAGCAAAGAAATGGGTTTGGATCTTACTCTGCACGGCTTGTGCTAAGATCTGATTCAGGCATCCTTTCATGAACTTCTTCAGCCCTCTATTTGCTGCCTACAGGTGGTTGGCAGTCGATACTCCTGGGGTACCATTCTTCATTACTTGCTGCTTCTTGGGGCAGTTGCTGGCGTAATGTCCCATCTCATGGCAGTTGAAGCAGGTGATTCCCGCTGCAGGGTTTGAGTCCTTCAAGACCTTGTTGTCTTCAGTGTTGAGGGTAGTGTCAGCGGGGACTAGTTCTCCGGTTGATGACGAAGGCTGGAATCTGTTGTTCTGTGGTGGAGCTCTTCTGACCTTGGAGAAACTGCCAGTGTTCATATGCTGACCATGCATCCGTCTCTTTCGGTTCTCAATCTCTTGATGCTTGGACTCCTGGCGTATCGCCTTACTAACCAGCTGGTGGAAATCAGCGTAATCATTGGATAGGAGCTGAACCGATATGTCATCATTGAGTCCATCTAGAAACCTTTCTTGTTTGGCTTCATCCGTAGCAACGTCTTCAGGTGCATAGCATGCCAATTGGTTGAACTTCTGCAAGTACTCATTAACTGTACGGCTTCCTTGGCGTAGTGCTCGAAATTCCCTTTTCTTGAGAGTGATGGTGCCAGTGGGAACATGAGCTTTGCGGAAGTTCCGCGTAAACTCATTCCAGGTGATAGCTTGAGCGTTGGCATGAGCGGCAGTGTAGGTGTCCCACCATTCTGATGCTAGTCCATGTAGTTGGTGCGAAGCAAACAGAACTCTTTGCCGATCAGTGCATTGGATGATGTCAAGCTTCTTTCCGATAACTCTGAGCCAATCATCCGCATCCATGGGTTCAGTGCTGCTGGAGAACGTCGGGGGACGCAACCTCATAAACTCCGATAGCCTTGATTGCGGAGCTTGAGCTGGCACAAGTGGAGCTTGTTGTGCTGAATTGTTGATGGTCTGCGTAAGAAGCTGAATGAGTTGGTTCTGGTTTGCCATCATCTGAGCCCAGTCAGGTTCATTTGTTCAGGGAGAAGTGGGGACAGACTGACTTCCTTGTACTCCGTTGAGGCTGCCGTTGCTGTTGTTCCTTGTGTTCACCATCTGCTGGTTGCTTTTAAGAATTATGAGAGAGGAGACTTAGGGCCTGTTTGGGACTGCTCTGCTCCAGGTTTTCCTGCTCTACTCCCAGTTTGTCTAGCCAAACAGATCCAGCTCCAAGAACTCTGCTCCAAGAAAAAGGTGGAGTTGAGGGCCAACTCCACGTTTTTTGTGGAGCTCCTCAAGGGGTACTCCAGAAACTAGAGATTCATACCTCCTCAAGGAGTTGAGGGAAAATTACCCACCTATGCCATTGATTACACAAACATACCCCTTCATTCTTTTTTTCTTTCTTTCTTCCGCACAGCGCGTCTTCCTCGTCCGCCTGTTTCTCCCCTCCGAAAAAAAGCAGCCAAGAAACCATCGGCCGGAGGGAAAAATCTCCTCCCCCCGACACGCACGCGCGCGACGCGAATCTACGACGAAATCCTACGATTCCGTTCGTCCTCGCCTCCGGTAGTCATTTTGATTTAATTCCTCATGGATGGGCTTCCGGCCTTTTTCTTTTTATCTGTGATTGCAATGTTGGAAACGGGAATGAGAAGAAGGGCGATAACTTGATGCTGGAATCAATTCTAAGTGTGTTGATGCTAGATTGGTTATTCCTATTCCATGCCTAGTTGACAGGAAATCGCCTGAGTGGGCTTGTGCATTTTTATTTCAGTAGGCACACATAAGTATTTCTTCTATTACAGATAATTTAATTTCAGTATTTGATGTATCGTGAATACTGTATAATTTATGATTTGTCAATGATTTTTCATCCAATAAGTACCTATACAAGCTTGGCTTCTTCTATTATCCCATTTCTTATGTTTATCAAACATCAAACTTAGAAGCATAACTGCATAAGTCATTTGGTATGTGTGTGCTGTTAGATGAATATAGAAACATTTGCTAGTGCACTTTCTTCTTTAGTAAAAGGGAGATTATTCTAAAATTATAATTTAGTGTTTACTCCATATTCTTCTGACTCTTGTATCTATTTATACAGGAATATTACTTCTGATGAGAAGTATGGTCAAATTTTTACTAAATTATTTGTATTTATTTATTTTTACATCATATTTCAATTAGTAAAACCAAACAAACACTCATATATGCTTTTAAAACATCAAAACATACACCAAACATCATCCATGGGCATATTAGACCTTTCTTAGGAAAACCTCTCATTCCTGGAGCTGGAGTCATACTGCATGCCAAACAGGTCCACCTGCTCCAGCAACTCCAGAGTGGAGCTGCTCCAGAGTGGAGTTGGTGGAGCAGAGCTGGAAAAACTGGAGCAGAGCAGTCCCAAACAGGCCCTTAAGGCAAAGGAAGGAATAGAGGATATTTTGCGCAGCCCAAAACAGAACTTCAACTTTATTAAAGTCATTATTAATCTCATAATAAGTATTAGTTATGGCTGCTGACAAAAGAGGAAACTGACAGCTCATAACCTCGTCGACTTTCTAGCTTAACAACTTAACCTAAAGAGATAAGGGTGTGATCCATCGCAGCTCTCGAGGTACAAAGCGTGATCCTTCCATGAGAAGATTGAAGAGGAGACAGAGTCGAAGAATTCCAATTGTTGCCCTCTATAGTTATTTTTGGAATAAGGGAAGAGATAGGAATAGGTTTCTCAAAATGACAAGAAGGTGAGGAGGGATGAGAGATAAGGGGGAGCAAAGATTAAGAGGTAAGATTAAGCAAAACTTTTGAAATTACTAGTTTAGTAAAATAAGTCCTTAAGGTCTGTCCAGTCTATTCTACCCACAGTCACATCTTAGTGTCGTCATGGCTCTGATACCACCTTTGTTGGAACCCGGAGTAACGACTCCTGGATCCTCTGTGTAAATCGCACTAGTCCAGGATCAGCTAGTGCACATAGTTCCACAAAGATAAATACCAAGCACAAATGACTGATTATATTAAATAAAAGAGTACGACCTCATGGCCAAATCTTACATCAACGCCCATTGGCAAATATAAATAAGGAAAAGAACTGCGGAAGCCAACTGATAAGTAGCGAAACCCGAGCCTGCCCACAGGCAAACGACAGTAAGACGCGGCCTATTCGTCTAGATCTTCACCGAAGTCAACTTCATCCTTCTCTGTAAAGAGGGTGCAAGGTGAGTACAAACTTATACTCCGCAAATCACACGGAGAAATGCAACATAATGATAAAGGCTTCAATGGAAGGCTTATAGGGTTAGTTTGCATAAAACAGCATTTAAGAAATACAGTAATAGATTGAAATTGCTGAATTTAATACAATAAGTAAAACAGTACTTGTGTTAGAAAATAATACCGTCAGTGCAAGCTTCGACCAAACACCAACCTATCCACGGGCATCCCACCCGGACCATCTTTTCCAAAAGATAACGTATGGATTCCATCCATCCACACGTTTCCAAACACTCGTGGATTCCATCCATCCACAAGCTTCCAATCTCTCTCATGGGTTCCATCCACCCACAAGGTTTTCATTCTCTCAAGGATTCCATTCATCCATAAGTTTTTCAAAAATATTTTTTAAAAATAAAATCTAATCCATGAAAAACTTTTACTCAGCATGCCCATGACCGTGGGCACGGCTATCCAGGATAGATTATACACTCTGTAGAGGTTGTACAGCTTTACCCACAAGACACGATCATCCTTTTGTGCCACGCGAGTTACACACTTTGTTAGGTGTGCGACAATGAGTTGTGACAAGGCCTTTACAATGCAAAGCCTTCAACCTGGTCAAGCCAACTCTAAGGTTTCACCCCCAGTAAGGAATCCACCAGACCGGGACCCCCTCTTGAGCCTAGGCGAGACTTCTCATGGCTTAACCACGCTCGCCCAAGTGAGACTTCACATGGCATCAACCACGCTCACTTTCAACCTACGACTTGACTCAGGTTGGGACTTCGCAAATTATTCTAGCAGATTCAGTCTGATGCACAGAATGCATTTAGACTTTAATTGTCATTTATTTTGTGTGAAAAGGACAAGTTAGAACTTGCATGGATGGTACTTTAGTATCTTTATTTTCTCGTGATGGTTGGATGATTTTGAACAATTCATTCATTTATTAATTTTATAATGGTACGATACGTTCTGATATTGAAGTATTTTATTTATGTGTTGATTGCCTTCTAATACATATTAATAAAATACCTTATATTAGAACACGTGTGGCGCCCTATAGAGGAAGTGTGCTTAGCCGACAGCGGCACAACGAATACCATCTTAAGAGAGATGAAGTATTTTTAGTTGATTCGTAAAAATGTTGGCAGCCTAGCGACAATCACCGGAAGCGATGCATGTATAATTGGTTCAGGAAGAGCCACAATTATACTCCCAATGGGCACAACTTCATAGAATCGACTAGAACTCTCTATGTTTTAAGGATATTCGTGCCAATGGTTTCCACGTTGAGACTGAAGAAGAGTACGGTAAGGAATACCTACTCATTACGAAGCGCGAAGAGAATAAAAAAAGGGTATTAGAAAAACTTCCTTCACTAAAAACTAGGCTATACTACACCAACATCAATGCACCTACAGCATACACTGCTCTGAAGATAGTGTTTAGAAGTTCTAAATTTTTCTGTCTCTGGCATGACAGATTAGGTCACCCAGGCCTTAGAATGGTGAGAAATATAATCAACAATTCCCAAGGGTAGAATATTAATGTAAAGAATTTTCTGAATCACGAAGATTTTGTATGCTCTGCATGTGCCACCGGGAAATTAATTACTAGACCCTCCACTCTGAAAGTGAAGGATGAAGTCCCTATATTCCTGAAGCGCATCCAAGGAGACATTTGCGGTCCCATTCAGCCTCTTTCGGGGCCATTCAAGTAGTTCATGGTGCTCATCGATGCTTCCTCAAAATGGTCGCATGTGGGTTTATTGTCCACGAGAAACCATACTTTCGCAAAGCTAATCTCGCAGATCATTCGCATCAGAAATATCTTCCCTGATCATCACATAAAGTCTATCAGAATGGACAACGCCAGAGAATTCACTTCAAAGGCATTTGATGATTATTGCATGGCGATGGGAATTACAGTTGAGCATTCTGTACCGCATGTCCATACCCAGAATGGTTTGGCAGAGGCATTAATCAAGAGAATTAAATTTATTGCCCGACCCCTTTTGTAGAATTACAATTTGCCAGCTACATGTTGGGGACACGCAGTCCTACATGCAGTAAATCTCATCAACTTTAGACCATCGGTCTACAACATCCATTCACCTATGCAACTAGCGCAAGGGTCAGCACCAAAATTTTCTCATCTCAGGAGGTATGCAAGGTTTATGTACCTATACCCCCTCCACAGTGTACTGCAATGGGCCCTCTCCGTAAGACTGGGATATACGTTGGTTATGAGACTGCATCCATAATCAAGTATTTAGAACCCATGACTGGAGATTTGCATACTGCCCGCTTCGCTGATAGCATATTTAATGAGGATAGTTTCCCAACATTAGCGGTAGGAAATCAACCCCTTGATAAAAAAATATCGGGAAATTATGTGGCAAGCCACGGGAATCCATGCAAATGACACACGCACTAGTGAAGCAAATAGAGAAGTCCAGAAGATTATTGATTTGTAAGCATTAGCAAATCAACTGCCTAATCACTTTAGTGATTTGAAGAGCGTGACTAAGTCGCATGTGCCTGCACGCAATGCACCAGAGAGAGTTGAAATACCAAAGAAAGCAAAGGGTATCCCTAATCCCGTCCAGAGGCCTCAGAATTAAAGGATGAGAACCTCGGCTCCTCGAATCCCAAGTAACCGGGGACACCCGGTGAAGAAGGATAAGAAGGACTTGTCACAGCCGATCACTGAAGTTCCCCAGAACCAGAAGGGGAGCCAGTTAATACCTGGCACTAGTATGACACTTTCAGAAAAGGGCATACTTGATCTGAATATCCCCATGTAAGAAGAAATTGGCATGGATGTGTGCGCACACATCGGAGCCAAAAACCTAAAGGGACTTGCAACCGCAATTGAAAAAAGCGATGAGCAAGGAGAAGCTCCAGAAGAAGCAATCGCTCCAGAAGAAGCAACTCATGAAGAAATAGCTATAAATTATGTGCACATGGGAGAGTCCATGAATAGGACAACACCCAATGTTGATATCTACTTCGCAAAGAAAATTTCCACAATCATCGATCTTGATCCCGAGCCTGCATCGCTCGTTGAATGTAAGAAAAGATCAGTTGGGAAGCTTGGAAGAAGGAACGTGCACCCTGTAGGGCATAAATGAGTATTTGTTCGAAAGAGAAATGAAAGAAATGAAGTTGTAAGATATAAAGCAAGGCTGGTAGCACAAGGTTTCACTCAACGTCCAGGAGGTGATTATAAAGAAACCTACTCCTCAGTCATGAGTGGAATTACCTTTAGATATTTGATCTTAATGGCAGTAAACTTGAATCTAGAAATGAAATTGATGGATATGTTAACTGCATACCTTTATAAAAACTTGGATTCGGAGATTTATATGAATGTCCCTGAAGGTATCCCCATCCCGAACCAAGATAGAGCAAATAGAAAACTGTACAGTGTGAAGCTCAGGAAATCACTATATGGACTGAAGCAATCTGGCAGGATGTGGTATAATCACTTAAGCGACTTTCTATGCAAGAATGGCTACACGAACAATGAAGATTGTCCATGTGTGTTTATATGATGATCCCAGAATGGATTTTGTATAATCTCAATGTATGTAAATGATCTGAATATCATCGGGACAATGGAAGACATAAAAGAAGCAAGTTCTTACCTGGAGTCGGAATTTGAAATGAAAGATTTGGGCAAAACTAAGTTTTGCTTAGGCATGCAGCTCGAGCATGTCCTGGAAGGAATATTAGTACATCAGTTGGCCTACACCCAGAAGGTGTTAGAAAGGTTTGGCTTTGAGAAGGCATACCCATCAAAAGTACCGATAAGAGGAAGTCCTGGGACCAAAATTCCCATACTTAAGTGCAGTAGGAGCACTTATATATTTAGCAAACTGCATTAGACTGGGCATTGCATTTGCCGTAAATCTATTAGCAAGGTATAGTGCAGAACCTACCAAAAGGTATTGGCAAGGAATAAAGAACATCTTCTGATACCTCCAAGGAAGCAAGGACCTTGGATTGTTCTACAGAAAGAGTCAAGATTTGAACTTGATTGGTATGCAGATGCTGGGTACTTGTCGGATCCGCATACCGCAAGGTCACAAACAGGCTATGTATTCAGGTGTGGTGGAACTGCAATTTCCTAGAAATCGTCTAAGCAAAGTCTTGTAACGACTTCGACGAACCACTCAAAAATTATAGCACTGTATGAAGCGCACAAGAATGTGCTTGGCTTCGATGGATGATTCACTACTTCCAGCAGTCATATGGGATGAATATTGTGCAAGCTCCCACAATTATCTATGAAGATAATGCAGCTTGTGTTGCACAAATGCAGACGGGCTATATGAAGAGTCATCTCACAAAGCATATCAATCCCAAATTCTTCTATGCTCATGAATTGCAAAAGATGGACGAGATTAAAGTACTGCATACTAAGTCATGTGAAAAATCTGGCATACTTAGTGCTGCATACTAAGTTCTTTAGCGTGTGCAAGAAGTAATTAACAGGTAACTCATTTCCTTCATACATAACTCTATTGTAATCTTTCCTTCGTTTGCAATGACTGAGGCTAACTTTTTTGGAATCACGTGGGTAGTTTACCGCTTATGTTGCCCTAGGAGGGAGACATAACGAGTCCAGTGACACGCTGCGACACAGGACACGATTTCTGGTACCCGCTACAATACAACAATCATATATCATACTTTGTTATAATGCCTATAGAATTGACAATACCTATGTATGTAGTTCTATATATTTTGCAATGCCACCAGCAGCTACAGGACAACGTATGTGGATTCTACGTTTGCCGCCATATGAAGGAAATCACGGACACTAAGATGAATGATTCAGAGGTTTGTCAACCTTCCAATAATTATTATTATCTGATTATATATATGTGTATATATACACACAAATGCTAATTAATGACTTAACATTGCTCCTAGTGACAACAGGTGGACTTCGACGAAAGTGCATGTGATCTTGACAAACTCGTCGAAATTCATGGAAGCCTCTCCCAATTCTTGCTCGTAGAGGTCATAAACAAGTCTGGAGAGTTCCACCCCGGCAATGATGATAATTAGATGTTGAAACATTGGATTCAATTGTACAAATCACTCAATTGTGCTTAATCAAACAATTCATTCAATTTAATTCATTTGTGAGATATGTGTAACGATTGTCATGTTATATATATATATATATGTGTGTGTGTGTGTGTGTGTGTGTGTGTGTGTGTGTGTGTGTGTGTGTGTGTGTGTGTGTGTGTGTGATCTGCGGTGTTGTTTCATTCATCTGTGCGATTTATGTAATGATTGTCCTATACTATATAAGCGATCTTGCTTGTTTTCAGAGGGCATGGCTAGCATATCATGAGGTTAGCCCAAAAAGGGCAAATAAAATCGTTGTTGAAATAGCTATCACAGACGGACGGTTTCAAACACTGAACCGTCTGTGATATGAATGATATCACAGACAGTTTTTGTTTATTAACCGTCTGTGATATGGTGTATATCACAGACGGTTCGGTGTTCCAAACCGTCTGTGATATGAACCATATCACAGACGGTTTTTATAAAAAATTGTCTGTGATTGTCGACTATCAAAGACGGTTCTTATAAAAAAATCGTCTGTGATAGTCGAGTATCACAGATAGTTTTTTTGAAAAACCGTCTGTATTGTAAGTTATCATAGACGGCGTGGGAGCCGTCTATGATAACCACCTATTATCACTGACACATAAACACAGACGGATCAGGAACCGTCTGTGATGACGGTTCCGAACCGTCTGTGATAACACTGTCTGTAGCGGTGGCTGGAGTCTTGTAATCTGCCTGCTAGGGTACACATTCTGGCTAGCACGTGTTGATTCTAGCTTTTTGTGACTATTGCAATGGAACTCCTAGGTGAATCATCTTCCTCTTGCGAGTCTCTTCCATCTCATGACGAGACACTTCAATAAGTATGGCCTTATCTACTATATTTTGGAAACTGGCATAATCATTGCCCACAACCTAAACCTTTAATCCGGGATTAAGTCCTCTTTTGAAGCACTTCTGGTGTGCATCATAAATTCTACGAATCTGGACGATGGATGATCTGGTTGAGAAGCAATGGTTGCCTGATGCTGTTGACTCATCATATTGGTTAGATTCTGCATCATCGTGTTCATGAGTTGATTCTGAGCTGCCAGGAACTGACTCAAAGTTGGATCCAATTCTGTTGGACTAAGCTGCTACCCCTGAGCCGAAGGATTTGATGCATTATTGCTAGGCTCTGAAGCCATTGGGTTGCGACAAGCCAAACTTCGTGTATCCACCATCTGACAGGATGACACCAAGGTTAACCAGGGAGGAGGGAATAGCAAAGGAAAGAGGTAAACTCATCTAACGAGGATATTCTAATGGCAATCCTAAATTAAAACACTAACTTAGCTGGAAAGGCTAACGAAAGAAGTAATAAACTTCACAAATAAAGATTTTTGACATGACTGCATCATAATTCTAGAAGTAGAATTGCAGCTCACATCACATACAACTGCCAAGAAAAGCAAAATGATCTACACGATGCTAAAACTATAACAGTGTTCAAATTTAATGGCTTCCAATCTTCACAGTACTCTTTAATCTTCTCTTGGAATATATTGAGCACTACCTTGATCCAAACTTCACACAGAAAAGCTTGAAGAATTCCATACCAACCTTCACTTTCAATATAGGAAAATCAAGACATCTATGGATATTATGGGGATAAGAAGCCAATTTAAATTTGAAGAAAATATCCAAGAGAAGGTAAGGAATAAGATCCGAAGAATGAGGAAAGAATAGAGAATTACTAGATAATCATTTAGTTCATTTGATTTAGAAAATAGATTTTGAAACTTTGCTAATTAGACCATTCTAACTAGGGCTTCATCCTACAGTCAATATAGCTCTGATACCACCTCTGTAGAGACCCAGATTTGCAAATCTGGACTCTTCTATATATTCTGCACTTGTCTAGGATCACGCTAGTGCACATAATGTAATCAAAGATGAAATATCGACCATATCATGGTTTATTAAGAAAATACTCAAATATTATTAGTTATTAGAGCCGTGACCTAATGGCCAAGCTTGTAGATAATAGCTTAAAGGGCTTAAGAAACTAGCAGTGGAAAACAAAAGTAAGCATAGTAACCATTCGACATGCCCACAGGCAATCGACTTGGGAGTGAAGTCATAATCCGTGAAATCGTCGAAGTATCCTCCTTCAAGTACCTCCTGCTGATATGGCACTTCTTCTTTAACTAAGCACATGTGTATACAACTATGAGTACATAGAGTACTCAACAAGTCGTTTGTAACAAGAATACAATATAATATCCAAGGCTTACCAAATGATAGCTGAGTGATTATTTTGTAGAAAGCAATAATTTAAAGTAAATATAATAAACAGATTGAAAGTGTATTTTTGGAAAGCGTGTAAATAAATAATTAATGAATCAAAGGATTGAATAAACTAAAAGTGAACTAATCATTCACTTCCCAGCCAAATACTCTTCCCAACCAACCAAGATTTTATGAAAAACCTAACCCTCATGTGAAATTACTGAGCATTGTCCATAACCAGGGATACAGCTATTTGAATAGTTTTACACTCTGCAGAGATTGCACAACTTTACCCACATGATATGTCCTTCTTGTAATGTCACTAGTATAACATGCTTCCTTAGACGTGTCGACCAAAAGCTCACAACAAAGCCTTTATAATGCTCAATCTCAACTCAGTTCTGCCCACTAAGGTTTCGTCATCGAGTAGGCAAATCCCCTAGTCATTAATTGTGCCCTCTTGCGCCAATGTGGATCCATGGCTAAGGCCACACCACATTCATCTCAATGATAGAACCAAAATTGAAACATTACAAATTAATCAGCTAGGTCCATCCTCTACTGGACAAGTGGTTATACAATAGGGCTCAGATCAATGACACACAAAGTTAAGTTCTTATACATTACCCAGTCGAAACATCCACATCCCAAAGTGCTATTGCACCCTCTTTATTGCACGATCATTCGCCCAAGTGAAAATCATTTTGTATAACTAACACCAATGACACTATCCATGTCATGGTGCATAAATTTTATAACTGTGGTTAACCACCATGATTGTATATCTCATTAAGTCAAATTTATTAATTGATCACATGTGATGATAAACCCAACATACTATAGTAAGCATGGCTAAGCATAGTAGACGTGCAACCCAAGGGGATGCTAGTATTGTATTACTAGATAATTACTCATCCTATGATGACAATGGAATCACGACATTCAAATTATCAAGGAATGATTAATCAAGTTGGACCATAATTACCAGGTTCAAAGGTTTGTAATAAAATAGCAATGCATCTTAATTAAAACAAAATAATAAATAAATATATTTGAAAACTAGATTCAACATGATCAAAGGACATGACTTTCCTTGGCTTTGCTCTGTTAATGGCTATTGATCTTCAAATCTTGCTTCTGCTCCTTCGTAGACGTTATCTAACGAGAGAGAGAAAGTGAATAAGACATAAATAAAATCAAATAAAAACTAAACGAACTCTCAAAACTTTAAAAATAGAACCAAAAGATAGAGCTCAATTTTAGATGAATTTAGAAAAAAATCGGGTCAATCGGAGCTAGGAAGGAGAAGAACAGGCTCTTGAAAAATCTAATCTAAGGAAAATACTAGAAATTAGGATATTCTACTATGTGTGAACTCAGTGCATGGAATAGGAAGTCTAAGGTAGACTTGGCTCAACTAGCTCACGGGTCTATGGCATTGTGCAACTGGCAAGAGGGACCCAGCTGTCAGTGACTTGGCTCATGGAGGACCAGGTCTACGGAGAAGTTGAACCGGCAGCTGGCGTAGATGCGTTTCGATGTTGGTGGGTGCGTGGCATGAGACGTCACCTTGGGGCTTGAACGGGTGCGGTGCATGCACCGAGGGCAGCGGATGGCGGCAGTTGCTAGATGGATAGCTAACTGCGGCGAGGCAACTGGCCGAGGGGGGTGTGGTAGGGTTGATCGACGGTTGAGCAATGGGTGCAGCTTACCGGCGAACGGACGGCGGAGGGATGCATGGCTAGAAGTGGCGGTAGAACGGAATGGTGAAGCGAGGTGGGGCTCACCAGCGACAATGGAAATGCTTTTGCAACAAGGCTCGGAGCGCCAGCTCATCAGTCGACACCGAAGATGACAACTTTGCTTGGCTACGCATGAGCTCGGCGGGTAGTGGCGAAGATGCAACGGTGATGGCTCTCGGGTGTGGACAAGTGGCAGTGCTCAGCTGTGGGGTATGGAACATGAGGGAGGTGGCGCGGCTTTATAGTGCGAACACCGAGGTGACCACAGCGTGCATGGCATGGACAACGAGGCCATGTTGGACACGGACGGTGGCAAAGTTCGGCTCGAAGATGACGATGAATAGTAACTATATTGCCCATCAGATGAATGACATGTGGCACTGTGGGGGATCGGACGGCTAAGGAAGATAGCACCGATGAACAGTGGTGGATGGCCCTGATGCTTGACATGTGTCAATCAGACGACGGAAGGACAGGGTGGGACGAACGGCTCAGATGTGGGCGGCGGGCAACCGATGGCCGACACGTGGCATTATGGGAAAGGATAAGGGCTAGGCTGGTGGGTGTTGGGCTTCGGCCCAAAAGATTTTAAAAGATTTTTCGAATTTCCAATTCCAAAAAATTAGAAAAAGAAATTGAGCTCTTGGATATAGCAAATAAACTCGAACAAAATCCAAGAAATTCCTTGAAGCACAAGAAACCCAAATAAAATACTTCTAGCAAATGTTAAAGTTTATTTTTGTCATGTTAAATTCTTTTACTTAATAAAAATTCATTTTAAGCTTTAGTTAATTTCAGAAAAATCTAATATTTTCATTTTGAAAACTTCAAAAAGTTCTAAAAATCAGGATTTTACAATGGACGACTACCATTCCTAGCTCAAAACTCTGAATTGAGGTGGCACAAGTTTCTATAGGGCATCGCGAAGCTAGGGGTGGTCTCATTGCTGTGGAGGTGGTGGCGAGTGGAGCTCTCCACGGTGGCCAAGGGTGGTGCAACGAGGAGCGACGGCGCGAGGATGCTATGGTGAACCACACAGCCCATTTGCTATCCTACCATGTTTGACATGCACTGAATTATATGGGAATAGAGAGGCTGACTAGAGGATGAAGTAGAGGACAAGATAGATGGCGGCGGTGAGTTAGCCTGCATTCTGGGTCGGCGATGGCGTTTCGGTGGCTCTGGGGCATGGCAGGGCAAATCCATGAGTGCATTAGCATGGGGAGGCTAAGGCAAATTCTAGGGGCATGATGGCCATGGTTGAAACTTACCAGAGTGAAGGGGACGGGGCGATGAGATTGACAGCGGAGCTACGCATAGTGGCAAGGTCATGGCTTCAACTTTTCCTAGGGACAATGTGCATGGGGAGGGTGATCATGAGGTAGGTGAAAGACAAGGCGAACATGAATAAACAAATAGAAGCGGATCTAGGACTAAATTTTAGGTACGACGGAGTCGTCAGCGTGGATCAAAGAGTATTACCCAAAAGCAAAGCAATTTATACACAAACTATATTGCAATGATACTAATAAGGGTATATGACACTAAATAGAATCAACAACTATAACGGGGTAGGTAGGATTAAATGGAGGTGCTAATGATAAAGAATACCATGCACATGTCCATCAAGCACAACTATTTACTGTGCCCCAGTGAGCTCATGTAAAGACAATAAAGTGGCTTGACTTGCTAGGTATTTCACTGAGCATTTGGTGGGCAACACAATTCCAATGTTCAATGGTGCCAATTCAGAAGTTGCTTCAAGTTTCTTTTCGGCAAAAAATTTGGCAAATTTGCGTAGCTCATATAGTAATTGTATGACTAACACAAAGCACAAATACATTGTATATTCTTCATGAGACTAGCCAAGTAGACCTAAGTAATATGTGAAGTAGTTTACCAAAAACAAGCACCCCGGTGACTCATTATTGCTGCTGGCCTCCCACCGTGTGTGACCTGGCCTTAGCACCTCGAAGTTGCAAGCGCACCCTGTCGTGCCCCCCGTTGGCCCAACGACCACATTGCGCCTAGCCGCACAAGTCACTTCCTCACCTCATCTCTCTGTCCGCACACCTGCTCCGCCACTCGCTGTCGTTAGTGCCTCGCCTCGCAGGCTCGTTGCTTCAATCATCTCGCTCTAGGGTTAGGGGGTGGAGGAGGCGTGAGGGGAATGGCCGAATGGGAGTCGAGTGGTGGCTGCCACCACTAGTCGGTTACTCTAGTCTTCTTTGGGCCCACCAGGCGAGCCCAAATCAGCCAAGGAATAGCCCATAGGCCTAAATCAACCAGGGAACACATCGTTGCCTTGGTCTACCTTAGCCCTCGGCTAGCCCGGCATGCTCCTCAGTCCTCGCCAATGGTCGGTGGATGCTAGGGTCCGGCTAGAGGTGGAGCTCGAGCGGCTATCCGACCTCACCACATTGGACGGTCCGCCCATAAACAAGTTCCTAGATTCTTCTCCTCTTCTACATCCAACTTCAAAGCCTTAACGGTGGCATAACCGACCAATCAAGGGAGAGCACTCTACCCTCGGCCCTCGTAATGGTATCCAACCAAAACCATAACAACACCATACTTTCTAATTGATATAGGGACTATTTTTTGGGCTGTTGCTTATGGATTTTGATTGTGGCTTATTGGTCTAATAAATAGTTATTGTTGAAAGAAGACAAAACTAAAAGCTAGCTAAAAAGCCAAAAATAATGGGCTCCCATTCTTTTTATGTAGGAACTAAACCTAGTATATTCAACAGAACTAACAAGTACTGATACGCCATCTTTGGTGCAAAAGTTATATATTCCTTTCTCTATATTCTTGTTTCTACAATTGTTATATTATTAACATGAAAGAAAATCATAATTCCGTCCAGTTAAACTCGAAGGAGAATGATGGGAGAAGAGGGGCTAGGCTGCTTGGGCTACTGTTGGACCTGTACGGTGTGTGCTGGAACTAGGTAAGGTTTGATGGGCCTGCCTGCTCATGGTTTTTTATAGCTTATGGTTTATTTTTATTATAGTTGGTTTATTTTATAATGTATTTATTAGTGTTTTTATATAATCAAATTAAAAAATAAAAAATAGATAAATCTATCACGGATAATACAAAGAAACAGAAAAAAAACTAAAAATGTAAAAAAAGGATGAAAATAAGTAACTAGAAGTTAGAACAACACAATCAAATATGCCCTCTGCTGTGGTGCCGGGCTCCCCGCACAGGTAAGCACCATTGGTGCCGGGCTCGGATGGCCGTGCAAGGTTAGCCGGCGGCGAGGCGACCAAAGCAGCGGAGAGCGTAATGCGGTTGCTGCCGATCAGCGGTGGTCTCAACGTGACAGCCACCGGAGGGCACCGGACAATCATCAAGCCCACTGCTGGAACGTGCGGTTCACACTTACACGTCACATACATGCGCTGGGTTCACGTACACCGGGGGCTGGGTGGGTTGACGTGCGGGTCACGCCGACACGTCACATACATGCGCTGGGTTCACGTACGCCGGGGAGGGTGGGTGGGTCGCGTTCACCAGGCGTGGCAGGGCAGGGGAGAGGCCGATAGTCAGTCCCCCCAATCTCTGCGTTGAACGCAGCAATTAATGCTTCGGAGAGAAGGCAAAACAGGCCACGCTCTGCCTCCTCCGCTTGTCTGTCCCCATTGGCAGCACAGATGGAAGCGGGCAGGGGATGCTTTTGCCCTTTGCCGATCCCGGCGCATGGGGACAACACCCACCATTCTTATAAAAAAAAAAAAAAAAACACCCACCATTGTACTGCCTTCCCCATCCACTTTCCCCCTCTTCTTTCCACCAGTTCATCGTACCATTCCCATCTCCTTTACCCCCGCTCTTTTTTTCTTTTACCAATTCATCCCACAACCGGCCCATCACACAGCAACATTCAATTCTGAGCAGTAATTTCTGGAACAACGCTAAGGAAGAGTGAAGCAACAGCACAAAGCACAGAAGAAAAATCAGCGGATGCATCACAGAACAGATGCATCAAGACGACGGAGCCGCAGAGCCATTGAAACACAACTGAAATTGCTAGTCGATTCGATTGGAAGGTAGATAAATCAGACAGTGCCATCCATGGCTCTCTCAAACACACAGGCAAATAACTTGGAAAAGAAAACCACTCAAACTCCCATTACATGGATCCATCCATACCGCTTCTTCTTACGCCTTCTTCCTAGGAGAAACACAGGGAACACTACGGAAACAACTGATAAGATAGGTATGACTTGCTGCAGAGTCAGGCATGGGGCAAGAGGCAACACGGGAGTCAGATCTGCCTAGTAGTTCTTGTTGGGGCAGTCCCTCGCCATGTGGCCCTCCTCGCCGCAGTTGTAGCACCCACGGCCGCCTCCACCGCCGCCGCCGCGGTAGCTTCCCCCGCCGTAGCCTCCACCACCGCCGCCGCGGTAGCTTCCCCCGCCGTAGCCTCCACCGCCGCCGCCGCCCTGGCTGCAGTCCCTCGCCATGTGGCCCTCCTCGCCGCACTTGTAGCACTCGCGGCCGCCTCCGCCGCCACCGTAGCCGCGGTCGCCCCCACCGCCGTAGCCTCCACCGCCGTAGCCCCCACCACCGTAGCCGCGGTCGCCTCCTCCGTAGCGCCCCCCTCCGCCGCCGCGGTCGCCTCCGCCGGGGCGAGAGCCGCCGGTGAGCGGGGCGCCACCGGGGCCGGAAACGTCGACGGCCTTGGTGCGGCCGTCATCGCCAGATCCGACAGCGAACTCGACGGTGTCGCCCTCGTTGAGGCTGCGGAAGCCGTCGGACTTGATGGAGGACTGGTGCACGAAGAGGTCCTCGCTGCCGTCGTCGGGGGAGATGAAGCCGAACCCCTTGGTGGTGTTGAACCACTTCACCTTGCCCGTCACCCTCTCCGACATCTTGCCTCGCCGCCGGACACGAAGACCCAGAACCCTAAAAACCCTAGATTGGTGTGGAGGCGGAGGCGATGGGGATGGAATGGGGAAAGGGAGGCGACGGCGGCGCCGTTTTGTAATGGTTCTCGGTGGGGACGGACGTGGGGTTATGGAAAATCCCAGGAGGCTGGCCGATGGACCTACAAGTTTCACTGACATGTGGGATACACAAAGTGGGGACAGAGCAGTAGGCCCGAATGTCAGTGAAAGAGAAAGCGCCGTGTAGTGTAGGGTTGCCCTCACCTACGTATCTGAAGCGGGACGGTTGCTACAAAAAACAAGAGATGTATCTCCACCTCCCTCTTATCTCTAACAATCAATGCATGCTCCTGCTTCGATGACGCGTGGGTCCTTCCCTCGGTGGCTCCCAGGTGTCCGTGCATCATCAACTCGGAGACAGGAGTACACGTCTTGTACAAGCACAGAAAATATCTAGTGGGCAAAAATGGAAAAGAAGAAAGAAAAAAATGCCTTCCTAGCACTAGGATTTGAGTTTGTTGCCTACAACGCAAAAGAATTTTGGACCGTTGGATTCTCCACATCTGATCTGCTTCCCTCGTCATTTTGATTTGGATCCATGAACTTTATGCGTTTGGACATGAATATGGATGCCATTAGTTTGAATTTTGCATTGGATGTCGACTGGATCTAAGATTATTTGGATATTTGTTTCTGCAAAACATTCTCCGACTTAACTGAATTAACAACAGGTTGCAATCATATCGTTCCCTGGTCCAACTGGCATCAATTGGAACTGGAACATTTGCACCAACAGTAGGTTGCAATCAGCGAAGAGACTATGGAGCATGTCAACCAAAAACTTTCTAGTATATCAGCGAACAAACTGTAGAACTGAGCAGTTTCCAGATGGCTCAATACAAGAATTTTAAACATACAAAGATATCATGAGCACCTAAGAGGTCCAGTAACAAGTATAGAAGTGTTTTTTTCTGAAATTTTTAATCTAGACAACTACTCCACTAGATATGTTATGACACTGAAGCAAATATAATAGAACAGAGTAAATGCCAATACCACTAGTGCAATGTTAAGGCTGTACTCTATCAGTATACCTTGGATGTTAATTGTTTGAGTTCGAATGTTATCTAGTCATGAAATTTAAGTAGTGCCAAAAACATTGTACACTGTATTAATCATCATGCTATTTAGACACCTATCTACAGGAAAAATTGGATGATACCTATAATCTAATCAAAATTTAACAAATGATTGTCATAATACAATTCATCAATTCAAAAAATGGTAGAGCACACGAACCTACAAGGCATCCTTATACTTGCTTATTAGAAATTTAGAACTGAATGACATGTTTACTACATCAAGATATGTTACATATGATATTGTATGGGCAATAGCACAAACTGGTTGATAAATCAATTTCTTTCAATGAGTACCTAAAATAAAAACTAATGGATGAGAAGTTTAGGCTGAGATAAAGGTACATTACATCAGTCATACTTTAATCCGATGGGCCAAACAACTTCTCCCTCGTACACTTCACTGCTTTCATATGCTCAGCTTTCATGTCATCAGGCATACCTCTTGTGTCATGCATGAGGAGCGCCTTGTAGATATCCAGCATTTGGCCTCCTTCTTTTCCTTTGCACCAACATCATCGAGCCTCTTCATTTCAACTTCTCGCCAGACATATGTTGTTGCACCTCAATCATATCACCGTGACCCTTGCTAGCTTTAGATTGAGCATTCATGAACTTCTCAAGCTTTTCTTCAATCTCACCGATAACTTCTATTGCAGCCACTGCCTTCCCGTTCCCTTTGCCTTTGCCTTTGAGTTTGTGTCCAGTCTTAGTAGCCTTGGTGCCTTGCGGACGTGGAATATCTTCTTCATGTTCAGCACATGACAAGTCCTCCACTGCCTTACCAATCTCTGAAAACCTTCTCTTCTTAAATTTTTCGAGCTTCTCCATGTAGGCATGCCACTTTGGCTATTCATGCATAGCCTTCCAACAATACATGAACATGAATTGTCTATCCTTGTAGTCCTCATAGAATTTCAAAGCCTTGTCCATCAGCTAATCATCTGACTATCCACTTGCATAAATTCAGCTAACCTTCAACCAAGAGGAAACAAACCAACTGACCTTTTTGTTAACTCAGTGCCAATGGTCCTTGACTTGCTTCACTTCTCTTCTTCTATTTTTGGGGGTGGTGCTATTGTACACAGAAGTGACCTCCCACCAATATTGATCATTTTTTTGTAGTTACCATTGATAGGGTCATTTGAGTTATTCAACAAGGCACTGACCTGCATTATGTACAATTAGTGTAAGTTCAAATGGAAACATGCAAAACTATAGATGTTATTTACCTACATACTCCAATGAAAAGTCACCTTACCTATCTCAAGTCCTCAACTTGTGTCCATTGCAATCTCTTCCCGGTCGTGTCTTTGACATCATTGTTACCACCGTCAATGTCAACGAAGGGCTGACCTCATGAACCCGATGCTGACAGTGGAGTGCACGACTCAGAAAGCGAAGGGCCCCCTTTGGCCATCGATGGATGTGGTACCGGGAATGGATGATATTGTGAAGGACCATAAGCAAAGTGAAAATTTTCAGGCATATGAGACTGATGAGGAATTTGCTAGGGAAGGGGGAAATTCGATGAAATCGGGAAGTAACTAAAGAAATCACCAGGCAGGTACGAATCTATTCCACCACAAATTAAATGACAGACAAGCAAACACTATGTTAGCTACAAAAGCTAACACCATGGTATATAAGACATGCTTATAGTAAAAAAAAGCTAGAAAAATGGCAATAATTATTCTAGAAATAGAGGCATATTCCTTTTGAATGGATATGTGCTTCTTACACTGAATGGGCATGAGCTTCTAACACATCCATATGCATACTAAGTGAGTAGAATTGCTGATGAAAGCATCTAGAAGGGAAAAAAAGGCAACTTTATCTATTTATCTAAGAGAACCGTAGGTTGTACATATATGTTGAACAATTAGCATTCTTTACAGGTATACTGCTAGTCTGCTATACACATAACAAAATTAGATGCACTTAACATTGTCAATCTGAAAGCACATAACCAAAGCCATCTGCCTAACCAATATGCGACCATGATGAAGCAGAAGAGGACATGAAAGATCAACAAGGATGCAATAATGCAAATTAATTTATTTAACCGCCACTGGAATACATCAAAGATTTGGAGACAGACAACAAAATAAACCATGTGACATGTATTTTTTGAATTAGAAACCAAACAGTGGAACCAAGAACCAAAAACATCTTTTCTTTCTTGACGTTAGTGAGAAATAGGCAATGAAATCCCCGAAATTTCTAAATGGTCTATGGTTTAACTCTTTTAGATACCTTTGGTCTATTAATTACTGTATGAAATAAGTAGGAATTCAATTGACAGACAATTACAAATGTTAGGTTAGCAGGATAGTTTTGAAATTTCAGATAAGGAAAGGCATGGAAGAATATGTTATATAGTATAATATTGAGAATGATTAGATCATACCAAATTTCAGAACCTCCATCCATGGAGGCAGCGGTGCTCAGCGTCGACTTGCCTCGCGGCGGCTGCGGTGCCATGACACGACTTTGGAGACCCATCTGCGAGCATGCCATGCCGAAGCCATGCTTAGTAAAGGCATGAACTACTTGGGAAGAGAATGAAAGGGGAATTGTTCAAAGGAGTTGCATACCTACCAAGGCATCGGGTGAGAAAGAGGAGAGGTCATCGTCGGTAAGGATGAGCAGCACCTTTAGCATGGCCTCGTCGGTAAGGAGGAGCTAATTACCAGGCACCATGTGAGGGCGGAGGAGCGGTTGCTATCGATGCGCCCAAGCTGCAGCTAGCTTCATCAGATCTGAGACAACCGAAGGGGAAGATGGGCTCAAGTAGAGGATCTCCAGTGGTGAAATCGATCCCCCGCATGGAAGAAATGAAGGCCAAATAATCCCAAATGGCTCTCGTGTGCAAGAAATGGCAGGCTCCGTTCCCGCGCTTGATTTTAGCCGATGACCGCACTGCACCCACAAAATGTGTGAAGAACTGACGATATAGCTCCAATAGCTCGAAGCATCGTCGCAACTATCTCGTTTCCAGTGTTGCACCGATCGCTTGGTGAAATGACGACTGTTGTCCCTCTCTTCAATTAATTGCTTCCATGTCGTGGTAAAATTCAACGTGGTATCTCTTAAAGATAGCTGACATGACTATTGGAGATGCTCTAATGCAAAGCCATGTTTTCTGGCGACAACACATGCCTTTCCGTCTGCTACAACAAGACTAGGAAATTAATTCCACGTAGCAACATGTGTGTTCGGTGTAGTTTAATCTACATGAACCAAAAACCCCCGGTGCACTTTCCACCAATGTTTTAAATCTCCGGAGATAGCGGCCGCTATAGCCGGAAATAGCGGCTGGGCAGCAACAATGCTAGGATAGTGCACTTTTGCCGCTACGTGATCTTTTGCGCTAATAACCGCTATTAGTGCGCTATTTCCGCTAAATATGCAAGAGGCTTAGCGCCGCTATTTCTCCTCCAGGCCTCCTGGGCCGAATTCAGCGCACACGGGGCCTGCTGGGCCGAAACCATTCGCTATCCTCTGTGACGGCGGCTCCTCCTGGTCTAACCCTAACCATTCGCTATCCTCTTGGCTCCTCTCAGCTGGCGGCGACTGCTACGACAAAAAGCGCCGACGTTCGCTGCGAGCTTGCGACCGGCAGCGGCGACGGTGGATGCGACCGACGGCGAGGAAGACTAACAAGCTCCGCATTCCCCACTCCTCCCCGAAAAGGGCCCAGGCGACGGCAGCCAGTGCAGCTGAGGCCTGAGGCTGAGACGACCGCGACCGACGGCTACTTCGTCTGAGGCTGCAACCGGCGGTGAGGTCGTGAGGACCACCAAGCTTCCACCATGTCCCAGCCGGAGCAACAGGCAGGCAAGTTTTCTTCTCCTCATCTCACCGTTCTGTCCTTTGTTCTAGACATCTAGTGTTCTGTGTTGTAGATTAGGTAGATCCATAGATCTAGTGTTGCCAAAGATAGAAGATTAGGTAGATCCGTAGATGTTGTATAGAAGATTAGTTAGATATTGGATGTATCATACACTGAATTACTCAATTACGATGAAATTAGATTAGAATGAAATTTAGTGTTTGCAATTTGCATAGGTAACCCATCAAGTGCCGCCTCTGCCTCAGTAACAAATGCACCACCAGCACAACCTGTTGTCAACTCAAATGACCCTGAATGGGCTCATTGTTTTTGCCCAAACTTGAACAAAAAGCATTGCCTACAGTGCAAGTATTGTGACAAGCTCTGCACTGCTGGGATTACTAGAATAAAGTACCATCTTGCTGGCATTAAAGGCTTCAATGTTACTAAGTGCAAGAAAGTTCCAACTCCAGTGAAGGAAGAGATGCTGGCTTTGCTTACAAAGAAGACTGTTGAAAAGGAACAGAAAGTCAAGTAAAAGGAAATGAGCAGAGCTGAAATTGACCTAGATCACTCAGATGGTGAAAGTTGTAGTGAAGAAGAGTCTGAACATGTGAATGAGATTCTTGTGCTGAAGCCAAAGCCAACAAGAGGATATAATAGCTCTAGCTCTAGAGCTTCAGCAGGTTCTGGCCCTATTGAGAAGTTCTACAAGGCTCCTTCTATAGAAGAGGCTGTTGAGAAGATGCAGAAAGGAAGTAACATCAGCCAAAAGATTCAAACGTCTTTGACAACTCAGAAAAGAGAAGAGAGGAGGGACAGAGCTTGTGAGTACATATGCCAGTTCTTCTATGAAGCTAGCATTGCACACAACACAGTCACCCTTCCTAGCTTTGCCCATATGATTGAGGCCATAGGAGCCTTTGGCAGAGGTTTGAGAGGGCCTAGTCCCTATGAGATGAGTGGACCATTCTTACAGAAAAGGAAGCAAAAGGTGTTGGAAGGATTCAAGAACCATAAAGAATCATGGGAGCTCACTGGTTGTACAGTTATGACAGATGCATGGACAGATAAGAAGGGCAGGGGAGTAATGAACTTAGTTGTGCACAGTGCTTGTGGGGTTTGCTTCTTGGATTCGGTGGACTGCTCAGGTGAGAAGAAAGATGGCAAATACATCTTTGACCTTGTGGACAGATGCATAGAAGAGATAGGGGAGGAACATGTTGTCCAAGTGGTGACTGATAATGCTAGTGTCAATACAACAGCAGCAAGTCTTTTGACAGCAAAGAGACCCTCAATTTTTTGGAATGAATGTGCTGCTCACTGCCTAGATCTCATGCTGGAAGATCTTGGGAAGCTTGGACTGGTTGAACAAACAATTGCTAGTGCAAGACAAGTGACTGTATTCTTGTATGCTCATACAAGGGTGTTGGATTTGATGAGGAAATTTCTTGGGAAAGACTTGGTTCGCTCTGGGGTTACTCGATTTGCCACTGCTTATTTGAATCTGAAAAGCTTGCTAGACAACAAAGAGTTGACAAGGCTCTTCAGATCAGATGAGCTCAATGATTTGGGTTACTTGAAGAAGGAAAAGGGGAAGAAAGCCGTCAAAGTGGTGAGATCTGAAGGCTTTTGGAAAAATGTTGACATGGCTGTTAATTTCTTTGAGCCATTGGCTAATGTGCTGAGGAGAATGGACAGTGATGTTCCTGCAATGGGATTCTTCCATGGATTAATGCTTGAGGCAAAGAAAGAAATTTCTGGGAGGTTTGACAATGATGAGAGTCGCTACAAAGTTGCTTGGGATATCATTGATAAAAGGTGGGACAGCAAGCTTAAGACTCCACTACACTTGGCTGGGTACTATTTGAACCCCTATTTTTATTACCCAAACAAGTCAGAGATTGAGCATGATGGATCCTTTAGAGCAGGTGTGATTGCATGTATTACAAAGATGATTGAGGATGAAGAAACCCAAGACAATATAATTGAAGAACTAAACACATATCAGGATCAGCAAGGGTCATTTGGACAAGACATTGCCATAAGGCAGAGGAGAAACAAAAGTTTCAATCCAGGTGAATAACTGAATCTAATATTTTTGATGAATACCATCTTTTTGTTGTCACCACTGTTTAACTCTTTAACTTTTTTATGCAGCAAAGTGGTGGCTCAATCATGGCACAAGCACACCTAATCTGAGGATATTGGCATCAAGGATTATGAATTTGACCTGCAGTTCCTCAGCTTGTGAGAGGAACTGGTCAGTATTCGAACAGGTAAAAAATGACAGGATGAGAGGACTTTTGTTCATTATTTGACCTGCAGTTCCTCTTTTAACTTTTGTTCATTACTTCACTCACAGGTTCATACAAAGAAGCGCAACAAGTTACTTCATGACAGGATGAGAGATCTTGTGTTTGTGAAGTTTAACTCCAAACTAAGGCACAAGAGAGAGAACAAAAGTAGAGATCCCATAGAGAAGGATATAGATGATGTTCTCTGTGATGATGGCAATGAGTTCATCACTGGGGCTGTAGCTGTACCAATTGCAAATGATGAGCAACAAGAAGATGGAGCATCACAGAGAGAATCAACATCACAACCACCAGCCAAAAGGAAGAGGCCTGTGCGCCATAGGAAGAAGAAAATCAAGAGCCTGCAGTCTTTGATGCGTGATGCTTTAGAGCAGCCGGCAGCCTCTACTTCATCTTCCGAATCTGAAGATGGTGATGGCAATGGCGACATTTCAATGCATTCTTCTGATCATGATAACTCTCCCTCTGTATTCGTATCCGGAGATGATTAGATGAGAAGAGCCAGAAGCCCAGAACAGACCGTCTCTGCTGATTTTCTTTGGAGGAAGAATGTCCCAGTCGCCAACTCGCCATACATGCTGCCAGATTGCTGTAAGTTGCCATTTGATTTTGCCAGTGCAGTGTATATCTGGTTGTGTTATTTGATCGGTGTTGTGTACTTGTGTTGTCGATGAGAAGTTGAGAACCAATGTTTTAAATTGCCTCGGCATGAGAAGTTGAGAACTGACACTGAGAACTGAGAAGTGAGAACTGATGTGTTGTATTCATCTAGTTTTGTGCTATTTGAGTGCTGCTGCTGCCTGCTGTTCTGTTTTTCACTTTTTGAGTGGTGCTGCTGTTATGAGAATACCTGGTTTTGCTGTTCTTTTTTTCACTTTTTTTCCAAAACCGCTAAATGCCATAGCGGAGCTATAGCCGCTAATAGCTGTGGAAAACCCCTACCGCTAAATGCCATAGCCGGCAATTTAAAACATTGCTTTCCACCTAGGGTTTCAGTTCGGCGCCTCTGAGAACTAGGGTTGGATCTCTTTGTGTGCATCTCCATTGAGATCGTGTCACATTCCTTCTCTCACCTTGTTGATCTGGGTTGAGGCGATGAGTTTGCCTTTCTATAACCCAGTTTCCATATGGGTGATTTTTGATCTGTTCGAGGTGATCAAGGGGGAACCCTAATGTTCTTGCCCACCATTGGTAGGTTTTAGATCTATAGACCTGGGAGAGAGTTGTCGCTCACTGCCTCATCACGCCAATGGTGGGGGCGAGGAGCGGTGTTTTGAGTGTAGGATCGGAGAAGGGAGATCGTCGGGCGAAGCACGTCCAACTAGAGATAGATGAGACAGTCTCTGATCTCCTTGGTCGGCTCAACTTGATGGCAGAGGAGTAAGATGCTGTCACGTTTAGCAACGACAAGGAGGAAAGGGGCACGAATGGAATGGAGTGGTCAGTGATTGGGAAAGTGTTGTCTCCCAATACGCTGCACATCCAGACCATTATGGGTGATATACGGCCGGCTTGGGGGAATCCCCTAGGCCTTACAGTGTGTTATGTGGGTGCAAAATCTAATAACCTTTTCATCGCTGATTTTGGGAGTGTTTTTGATAAGGAGAAAGCCCCAGATGGATCTCCTTGGTTGGTAGGTAAGCATGTTATAATTCTTTGAGTCGACCTATACCGTCACTACCTTAGGTAATGAGAGACCATGTGGAGGTCATCCCGTGTGTGTGATGAGTAATTGACATCGGTTTAGGGAAGTCGAGTTTGATTTGGTTGGTTCGGACCATGTCGTTGCGTTGGTGCGATGGACTCGGTCGGACTTTGTCAAACCTGGTCAAAGGGTTTAGATTGCATATTATGTCGACTTGTCAGGTTTGGGCTATTTCATTAATGCATTTTTGCTTTCATGTATCGAGCGGTGCTATTTGATGTGTTTCTTATTTGTGTTGGCTGCAGGACGTCGAGGCGGAGTCGTTGCGAGACACGAGGTGACCAGACTAGACACGGGCGGTGTCGAGGTCAGAACGGTCGGATGTGTTGAAGACGGCAGAGATTCGATGTGGTTGCGAAGCTTGGACGACAAGGAGTGCGGAAGCTTCCCGGAAGGTGCAGGAGGGGCGAAATGGTAATTTCGCGAGGCTGCAAAAGCGGGAACGGGCTCCGTTCGGGTTTAGCGGGCGTAACGGGTTGGAGACCCGTTAGCCAAGGGCTATAAATAGATGTTGGTGGCTGCATGCCCACTCATGCACTCCAAGGGTTTCTAGGGTTTCCTTTAGTCAAAATGAGCTTTAGGGGTTTGCTTTGGCTTTAGGCTTTAGTTGGTGAGGTTTTGGTAGTGGAGAGTAGTTGAAGAGGGCAGAGGTTCTGTCTCCTTCGATGTGTTCCTGAGTGAGTTTCCTCCCAAGCATGTATGGGTGTGTGTTCTTGAGGTTTAGGGAGAGGGAGAGGATGAGTTGAGGGTATTGTAATCATTCCTCTTGTATCAATCATGTATCTCCTTTCCTCTCTATCAATATGAGATGGATTTGGTTAAGTTTGATTGAGTCCCAGGCTCTCTGTTGTTCATTTCCCTTCGATGCCTCTTTTGATGATTTCTTGACTTTTTGAGTTTCTTGTTGATTCTTGCTGGGAAGGCCCAAAATGGGTTGCTCTATGATGGGATAGTGCCTCAAGGTCATTTGATCGATTTTCCCAAGAGCATATGACTTTTAATCTCAGATTTCCCTTTTTGAACTCCTCTGTTCGTGTTCTTGCCTTCTAGGGTTTCTTGGCCCCCTCTGATTTTCTTTGAAAGAGGACTTGAGTTTTGGTCTGGAAAGTCCTGAGGTTGTTGCTAACTTGATTGCAAAATCTCATGTGCAAAAGACTTATGAATCTTGAGTTATTTGGGTTCTTTTGCATCTCTCTGAAGTTTCCATGCATTTCTAGGGTTTTAGTGCAGTTCTTGATTCCCTTCGTGTGATGGCATGAAATTGGGGCTGGAGAGTCCTATGGCTATTGCTAATATATCTGCAAAGTTTCATAGCCAAAGGATCAAAGGTTGAGGAGTTATTTGGTTTTTGGCTCAGCTCTTACAAGTTTTTCAGATTTTCCCATAATCTGAAATTCCTGTTTTTAGGGTTGATTTCTTGGTCCTCTAGAGACTCCTTGATATTTAGTATGTATTGGTGATGCTTTGGGCCAAAAAGAATGAAAGGATTCCATCAATTTCTTGGTTTTTCGAAGATCTGAATATTTGCCCAAGTTTCAGATTTTTCAGAGCACTCTCGGGCTGCCTGGTACCAGGGGAGCGGTCAGACTGGCTTTTACCCAGCGGTCAGACCGGCGTTTACCCAGCGGTTAGACCGGCGTTTACCCAGCGGTCAGATCGGTCCTAGGGTTTTGTTGCAGGTCTTTTTCTTGTGTGCTTTCTCTCTGTTCTTTTTCCTTGGTTGATTTCTCCAGATTTCCAGAGAGCTTGGGGATGTCTCTTCATAGCTTTGCTTCGTAGCTATAGAAGAAGATTTTGTCGTAGGTACTTGAGGGGGACGAATTTTTAGTAGTCGACATTCACCCCCCCTCTGTCGCCATTTCGGTCCAACAATTGGTATCAAAGTCGGTTAGCTCTTCTCGATAGATCTTAACCGGTCTCTAGAGCCATGGCGACGGACAAGTACTCGACCAAGCCTCCAATCTTTGATGGCATTGATTTTTCGTTCTAGAAAAGCCGGATGGAGACATACATCCAAGCTCAAGGATATGCCATCTGGAGGAAGGTCAAGGTTCGCTATCTTCTTCCTGCCGATGAGAACATCAATGTGGCGAATATGCCCGATGTTGAGGCAAATGCAAAGGCAAGGAACATAATCACCCAAGGTTTGAGTCGTAGCGAGTTTGACCGCATTTCGTACCTCACGTCGGCTTTCGACATTTGGGAGACCCTCAGTGCTTACCATG
Organism: Dendrocalamus latiflorus; assembly: GCA_017311315.1. NCBI lineage: Eukaryota > Viridiplantae > Streptophyta > Magnoliopsida > Poales > Poaceae > Dendrocalamus > Dendrocalamus latiflorus. Next base: position 19,849,600 of record CM029640.1, read on the forward strand.
AGGGCACCACCCAAATCAAGACAGTCCGACAGGACCAATTCAAGCGAGATTACAACAAGTTTGAAATGCTCGCTGGTGAGTCCCTCGATGAGTGCTTTGCGCATTTTCATAAGATTATGAGCAACCACTACACCATGACATAGTACTTAGCACAATAAAACTGCCCCAAAAAATATAATATAGGGGCATAATATCTGCCGGTAATATGAAAAGGTTTTTACGTCATACTATATGCCGAAAATACTCTATTACTATAGCACATCATCTGCCCTAGATTAATTTGTATTAGCTGCTAATAATCTGCCCCCAAAACTTCCTTATAGGTCATCGTATCTGCCGGGACTTTGGATTATCGGGAAACACCAAAATTTTGGCGCGATATCGGACCGCGAAAGAAAAAAATGGTGGCCCAATCACCCTAAATCTCCATCCAGTACACCCCATGCCCTAGCTATCTCAATGTGCCTCCTTGCTTGCAGCCGTGCCCTCCTGGTTGCGCCGCCATCCTCCTCGCGCCAGCAACGTCGCCCCAGCTGCTCCACCATCCTCGCCCCAGCTGCTCCAGCCATTCCTTCCCCATAGCTCTTCACCCACCTGCAGCCATTCTTGACCCCATAGCTCTCCTCCCCGTGCCACTATCCTAATCCCTAGCTATTCCAAGAACAACTAGCACCAACAGCTCTCAAATCTTGTACTGACTGCAGGTTGCTAAGGTCAATCCCCTCCAACAAGCATCCCTCCTTGTCTCAGATCTACAGGTAAACGAATTATTATCAAGTTTTGTAGTTCAATTTTGTGCATGGTTCCTGATTGGGGATTTTTCTGATAGGTGAATGTAGAAAAAGGGGAAGAACAACCTGGGAAGGAACCTCCTCTCCAGCCATTTGCTCCGTCGATGGTGCTCTCTCTCTCTCTCTCTCTCTCTCTCCCCATGCATGGAGGAGGGCCCTTCTTGTGGACTGCGTGGTGCATATGCCAAAAGTGCAGCTAGGATAGATGTGATGCATCCTGATATTCATGGATCTGAACTTTGTCTTTTGAGGCGGATGTAGCATGGCTTAGAAACAGTGGATTTGCATTTCAGGGAATCCTACAGAATGTGTACACATGTATATCCCTTACAGGAGGAGCAGTGAATTGTTCCTGAGGAAGAATGGTATGGTTTCATGAGTATGCTCTGGAAGTCATTACGAACCATCAGAATTAACGCGGTTGCGAGGTAATGATGTTTGCTCTGATGTAACAATCTACTTGCACATGATTACTGTAAGGGATGTGTTTCTATGTTTTTCTCAATAGTGATTTGTACAATTAATTGTGTTTATTTGGTCTGACAAATTGGCTTTAATTGAATTGAATGGCAAAGCAAGTGACTTATGAACTGTTCCTGTCAAGCAGTATCTGAGTTTGAACAAAAGCACACCCCAAATCATGATAATAGGATACAATAGTTTGCCATAGTAAGAGATGACCAAACGCTTACAATTTTTCTTAATCCAACCCACCTAATAATTTATTTGAGGTTCTATGTTCTACACTTCTATGTGAATTACAACAGATAGGCTATCCAAATGTGAGCGGCTGAAAATACACCTATAATCATTACTGATCCTAACCCCTTAGGAGATGTTGATTTGCATGTTAGCAATTATTATTTGATTAAAAGTTGCATCAACTATAAAATAATTACCCTAATAGATAAACTCCAAAGTACACAAGCAATGAAAACCACTGGTAGTGCTATCTTCCAATGGATGGATCTAAAAAGTAGATATGAAACTAGCCATATTTACCAACATGTCTTCACTTGTTTGCCCCTGTTCTTGTCATGTATGTATATTTAGTACCACAAGGGTCAGCTGAAACTTTCTCCATGCTCAATACAAATAACTGCCAGCAATGCAGAGTCAAATCCAGGGCAATTAAGTGCCAGGAATCAAATATCTGCCGGCGAAGCTAAAGACCATTCAGGGCAGTTAACTGCCAAGGATCAAAATATCTGCTGGGAAAGTGAATTGCCGTCAGCACATAACCGGGTAGTCTATAAGTGCCGGCAAAAATTATTCCCGGCACATAATATGCCCGCTAAAATAGTTTTCTAGGGCAGATTTATTGTGCTTGTTATTGGGTCATGGTGTAGTGAACCTCTGAGCGGTCGGTCTCACATACCCCGACTCGGACAACGCTCGACAAATGCTGCTGCACTCAATCTTCGTGTTTGGGAGATGAAAGTGACTAACATCAAGGACACCACGGACCTCTCGACTTTGACTCTTGATGCGCTGTACTCGCACCTCAAGACTCACGAGATTGATATTGTCTCTCGCAAGTCGAAGTCACAGTCGATGGCCCTAGTCACTGATCCCAGTTCGGCTTCTGGTCCTTCTTCTGATTCGCTGTGTGGATTCTCCCTTGCTGCTCTCTGTGACATAACTGATGATCAGTTAGAGCAGCTTGCGGATGAGCAGTTAGCCCTCCTAGCTCGGAGATTCTCTCATGCTTAAAAGAGGAGGAGGGACGGAAAGAGAGGAGGACCCGTGATTTGCTTTGAGTGTGGTGGCCCCAACCACATTCGGGCAAACTGCCCCAAGCTGGGGAAGGGCAAAGGTGACTACGGCAGTTCGGGCAAGAATGACTACATCGACAAGAACCGCAACAAGAATCCCTCAGCTCCCGCACAAGGCAAGAAGAAGTTCCGCGACTTCGGGAAGGCCAAGAAGCTCTTCCACCGCGTCCTCACCGCCTTCGACGACCTCGACCTCAGCGAGGTGGAGGGATGGAGCGACGACGATGAGATGGGTGACCAAGAACCCAAGGGCGGCGACGACTTCTCCGGCATGTGCTTCATGGCCCTTGAGGGCGAACTGAGCGACAGTGAGCTGTACTCTGACTCGGACGAGGTATCCCCCACCTACGACCAGCTTAATCATGCTTTTCTTAAGCTAGGTGGATTTCATGCTAGAGCTAGGGCTAGGTGTACCGAGTTAGAGAAGGAAGTAGATAGACTATCACGGGAGCTTACTTCACTTACATCTGCTCCCTCCCGTGATGATTGTGATACATGTTGTGCTCTGTTGGGTGACATGGAGAAACTAAGGACCTCGCATGATAGTTTGTCTTCTGAGCTTGATATGCTTAAGGTGGAGAACATTAGGCTGCTTGCTGAGCTTGAGATGAGTAGGGTAGTTCATGTTTCATCTACTACTGTTGAGACTAGTGCTTGCACCTCATGTGAGGATAAGGACAATGCCTTTAGAGGTCTTTATACCATGCTTCTGGATCTGCCCGAGTCTTGTAAAAACTACAATAATTTGAAATTGAACTTAAAAAGGGCAGATCATAAAACTGCTGAGTTGCATGCTTCTTTACTTGAGCCTGTTGTTTCTTGCACCAACTGTCCAAAATTGACGCTTGAGCTTGAGTCCGTTTCTAAGCAATTTCAAGAGATGGTTGATCGTGACAACAAACTAGCTCAGTTTGCGACTAAGGACCCTATTAGCTCACCATGCATTAGTTGTGATAAACTAAAACTTGAACTCATTGCTTTGAATGAACAATGTGTGAAGCTAACTAAGGATTTACTAGAGAAGCCATCAACTCATTGTGATGTGATTGCTGAGGTGGGGAAGGAGAATCCCAAGGGTAAGTTTGAGATGCTTAGCGACGTGAACCAACCGGCTAGTAGTAGGACTGTCCCCTCAGAGTCGGCTGTGCGTGCACAAGCCATTCTTTCCTCTACTGTTGGTTCTTCATCTGCTCCCTTACCTTCTGCTACTCCTTCTTCCCCCTGCTCTTCTTGCACCTCTCTCTTTCGGGAGTGTCAGTACCTTATGAACACTCTCGAGAGATTTGTAGGAGGCAAGAAGAAGCTCAATCTTATTCTAGACCAATCTAAAATCTGCAGATTTAATCAGGGTCTAGGATACGATTTCTATGAGGACATGAGGAAGCATCCACCTGCCGTGCTCAGACCCATAGCACCAGGTGTGATCGAGACTGAGCCCAGGACTGAGAAAGTCCAATTTAAGTCAGCGGGCTTTGTCCAAGGGATTTCTGACAGCAAGGTGATTCCACCTGCAGCTTCGGCCTCTCAGAAGGCGAAGCCTCATCATGCTACTTCTACCTCTCAGAAGGTGAAGTATCATTGCACCTTCTGTCAGAAGGATGGACATCTGATCGATAGATGCTTCAGGCGCGCCAGGATCGCACGTAGAGACCGTGTTTGTGATCTTAGACGTATTCAGGGTCAACCCCAGACCTTGAGTGCACCTAAGACCAACACGAGGTCTAGGATTGCTTCTGTTGATGGGTTTGGGCAGCATCGAGGACTTGGTTTTTCCGAGTTTTCTGGTTTTCGTCCTCATGCTCCCTTTTGTCGTGACTTCCGCCGTCCTGAGGGTAGATCTCGTTTTCCCCGTCAAGATAGCTACCCGCGGCGTGATCAGCATGTTGCTGGTGTCTTGACTCGCTCCTCTGTAGCAGTCAAGCCAAACAACAGCTTCAGGTCTACACATAGACCTTCTGGCTTGTTGAGTGACAGAGAGCGTAGGGTAGATAGAGGTCAGTCGTGCTTGACTACTTCATCTGCTCGACGTGTTACTCAGTTTTGGGTGCCAAAATCACTCTTGATTTACCCCAGTACTGAGACTTTACTCTCTGTTTAACTTAGGTTCGCCGGGCAGGGAAAGGAAAGGTTTGGCTCGTAGACTCCGGGTGTTCACGACACATGACTGGAGACTGTCGTTGGTTTTCTTCCCTTGCCCGTGCTCCAGGTGATGAGACGATCACCTTCGGAGATGCTTCATCTGGGCGCGTCATCGCCAAAGGTACAGTGCGCGTTAATGATTCTTTCATTTTGAAAGATGATGCTTTGGTTAGTAAGCTGCAATATAATTTGCTTTCCGTTTCTCAGCTTACCGATGACGGTTTCGAGGTGAGTTTTAAGAAAAACGCTTGCAAATTTCTTGATTCTTCGGGTAGTCTGGTTTGCGGGATTTCTCGTTTTGGAAGGATCTTTCGTGCTGATTTTTCTGAGTCTTCTGACGATCCTCTCAGGTGTTTAGTTGCTTCTGAGTCCCGTGACCTCTCTTTCTGGCATAGGAGACTTGGTCATATTGGATTTGACCATTTGACCCGAGTTAGCAGCCACGATCTCATTCGTGGTCTGCCAAAACTCAAGATGGTCAAAGATCTAGTTTGTGCTCCTTGCCGGCACAGCAAGATGGTTGCCGCTTCTCACCCTCCGGCCACAGTTACTATGACCGATGCACCGGGACAGCTGCTCCACATGGACACAGTTGGACCAGCTCGAGTGCAGTCAGCAGGAGGGAAGTGGTATGTTCTTGTCGTGGTCGATGACTTCTCGAGGTACTCTTGGGTGTTTTTCTTACCCTCGAAGGATGAGACGTTTACACATTTCCGAGGTCTTTTCAATAGGCTTTCTGTTGAGCTCCCGGGTGCCTTACGAGCAATCCACAGTGATAATGGCACGGAGTTCAAGAATTCCTACTTTGAGAGGTTCTGTGATGAGACGGGTGTAGAGCACCAGTTCTCTTCTCCGCACGTCCCACAGCAAAATGGCGTCGTGGAGAGAAAGAACCGTACCTTGGTCGAGATGGCCAGGATGATGCTTGATGAGTACTCTACACCACGGAAGTTTTGGGCTGAGGCTATTGCGATCGCATGCCATGTTTCGAACAGAGTTTTTCTTCGGGCACACTTGCATCGCACTTCTTATGAGTTGAGATATGGGCGAAAGCCCAGTGTCTCGCATTTTCGTGTGTTTGGTTGCAAGTGTTTCATTTTGAAGTCCGGGAACCTAGACAAGTTCGAGTCACATTCTTGTGATGGGATCTTTCTAGGTTACTCGACTTCTTCGCGGGCGTATAGGGTTTGGAACTGCGAGTCTAGCAAGTTGGTAGAGACCTGTGAGGTGACCTTTGACGAGGCCAGTCCGGGGACTAGGCCCGATATCTCAGGTTCTTTAGAGCAGTCCGAGCCCATCTTTGTGGATGATGAGGACGATGGAGATGAGGGTTGTCTACCCGATCCAGTCCCTCATCCACCCCTTGAGGTGCCTTCTTCCATTGCAACTCGAGGCGATCAGCCCGTGCCTTCTGCTTCTTCTGGAGCTAGTGGCTCTGTCCCTACCTCATCAGCTCATGAGGTAGAGGCCACTTCTTCATCTCATCCTGGACCTCCTAGACATATCCAGAAAGCCCATCCTTCCGAGCAGATAATTGGAGACCTCTTTGAGCGAGTTACTCGTTCAAAATCTGGCGTGTCTCAATTCTGTCTCCATTCTACCTTTGTTGCCTCCTTTGAGCCCAAAGACGTTTGTCATGCTCTATCTGACGAGTCTTGGGTCAATGCCATGCATAAGGAGCTGGAAAATTTAAGAGAAACAAGGTCTGGTCGCTTGTTGAGCCCCCTCGTGGTCACAATGTCATTGGGAGCAAGTGGGTGTTCAAGAACAAGTAGAGTGAGGATGGGGTGGTTGTTCGGAACAAGGCTAAACTGGTAGCTCAGGGGTTTTCTCAGGTTGAGGGTCTAGACTTCGAGGAGACCTTTGCCCCTGTAGCTAGACTTGAGGCCATTAGAATCCTGCTTGCCATTGTAGCTTCTAAGGGTTTCAAGCTTTACCAGATGGACGTCAAGAGTGCCTTCCTCAATGGCTTTATTGAGGAAAAAGTCTATGTGAGACAACCTCCAGGTTTCGAGAACCCCAAATACCCAAACCATGTCTTCAAGCTTTCCAAAGCTTTGTATGGACTTAAGCAGGCCCCTAGAGCTTGGTATGACAGGCTTAAGTCCTACTTGTTGAGTCATGGTTTTGAGATGCGTAAAGTAGACAAGATCTTGTTCATCCACCGGCATGGCACTGATCTTCTGCTCGTCCAGATTTATGTGGATGACATCATCTTTGGCGGCTCTTCTCATGCTCTCGTTTCACAGTTCTCGGATGTCATGAGCACCGAGTTTGAGATGAGCATGATGGGTGAGTTGACCTTCTTCCTTGGCTTCCAAATTAAGCAGACTCGGGAGGGTACTTTCTTGCATCAAGGCAAGTACACTCGTGACCTCCTGAGATGCTTTACATGAGTGATGATAAGCCCGTGTCAACTCCCATGGCATCTTCCGCCACACTTGACCCAGATGAGGACAGCGAGCCGGTTGATCAGAAGGAGTATCGTAGCATGATAGGCTCCCTCTTGTACCTCACTGCCTCGAGACCGGACATACACTTCTCCGTGTGTCTTTGTGCCCGATTTCAGGCTTCTCCTCGCATATCTCACCGCCAGGCGGTGAAGCGCATTCTTCGGTACCTTCAAGCTACCATTGACTATGGTATCTGGTACTCTTCCTCGTCCTGTCTTTCCTTGAGAGCCTGCTCGGATGCAGACTTTGCTGGCTGTAGGATAGATTAGAAGAGCACTTCGGGCACCTGCCAGTTCATTGGCACTTCTCTCGTTTCCTAGTCTTCGAGGAAGCAGTCCGGTGTTGCACAGTTCACCGCAGAGGCCGAGTACGTTGCTGCAGCCAGTTGCTGTAGCCAGGTGCTCTGGATGGTCTCGACCCTGCGGGACTTTGGGTTAGTTATCGACAGTGTTCCACTCTTTTGTGATAACACTTCTGCGATTAACATTGCTAAGAACCCAGTGCAGCATTCTCGGACCAAGCATATCGATATTCGCCATCACTTCCTTAGAGACCATGTAGAGAAGGGTGACATCGTGCTCCAGTTTGTGGAGAGTGACCACCACTTGGCTGATATCTTTATCAAGCCTTTGGATAGCTCTAGGTTTTCAGCTCTGCGGGGAGAGCTTGGGGTGGTTTGTCCTTATGGACTGTTGTGAGGGAGAGCTCTATGCTTTACTGCTTTATTATATTGATTATGCTCTTACTCCTATTTGTTGCATTGCATTTGGGGTGCATTGGGTTAGTCCTTCTAGCATAGGTTAGAGTGGTTCTCTTGCCTAGCTGCTTAGACTTCTTGCTCTTATCTTGTGATTCCAGGATGCTGCTTATTAGCTGTCTTTCTTCTCTCTAGGTGGAGCTTACTCACTTCTTGTGGGTTCTAGTGAGGGTTGGGCCACCCTCGGGTAGACAGGGTACGTGTTTGCTCCCTAGGTTGTTAGTAGACCAGCTGATAGTCCCGGAGTCATATGGGGTAGATGAGAGTCAGTCTGAGCCATAGTTTCCTCTATATCTTATCTATGCTTTAAGGACTTTTTGTTTGGTTTTCTTTGCCAGCTTCTCGATTTTATTGCTTTGGTTCAGGGGAAGTTCATTTGGGAGCTTCTGGAGCTTAATTCTGACATAACTCAACTTGAACTAAAAAGTTGCATCACATGTTGAGGGGGAGCTGGATTTCTTGCATGTCATTCTGCATTGTAAATATCTACATTGAGCCTTGATTATTATCCTTTCATGACATGTTTACATCGCTTTACATCTTGCCATGATTTGTGCTTCATTGCTAAATTGATCATGACTTCATATGTGTAGACTAGCTTTTACCATGATAAGTTAATTAAACTTGCTTAAATTGAACTAAAACTTGTCATGTTAGTACTCGAGACTAGTCTTTCTTGAGTTATCCTTTTATGATTCATGCCATATTATATAGGCTGAGTTGAGCGTTGAATCTCTATGGAGCCTTAGATTGAGCTATTTTAGTCTCTTGATGCAGCATGAGTTAGTACAACATGTTAAAAAGCAAAAAGATCTCTTTTGTGCGAAAAAAAACTGATCTCACCAATTTTTTTTCATGAGACAGCTTACCATTGCACAAGGCATGAACTCAGGGGGAGCTTTGGATGACCAAGATCATCTCCTTAAGCTTCTCGCTTGGAGTGGTCGCATAAGGCTTGAGATCTAGCACATGATAAAACAAAAATCTGGTTGGCAACAATCATGAGATTTCTAAAGAAAAACTTATCATTTGTGCTTAATTTGCTAAAATTACAAAGGTTACAAGTACTTAAACAAATGTTTCACTCTTGAGCTTGTGGCACTCTATTTTGGCTCAATACTAGCTTCTTGCTTCCGCTTAGCTTATTGGCATGGTTTGCATCATCCTTGGATACCTTTAGCTAGACTTTGATCATGGATGACTTGACATGCTCACAAATTGCACTAAATTTCATATTATCATCTACTTGGTTTAGCTGGCTTACATATATCCTATCATGATCTCGATAGCATTCTATTGAGTTATGGCTTGATGTAATACTTGTTGGTCATCTTGGATAATTCTCATGGCTCTAAATGCTTAGAATAATCAAACTTCAGCCATTTCATCCATTTCCATGACTTGTTCTCTTCCCTGCATCCTTGATGTGTTTATTGCCAAAAGGGGGAGAATAGTGGTAGAAAAAGCCATTTTGGAGCTTTGAGGAAAAATTGCTCTTTCTTGTGCTCCTTGTGTCGATATGGTCATTAGCTTCATTTCTCTTTTCTTTGGATCGTGTTTGACTTCTTTCTTGCATTTCAAACTCAACTTTGCGCTTTTTCTGGGTTTGTCAATATACTCATCAAGGGGGAGATTGAGAGACCATGTGGAGGTCATCCCGTGTGTGTGATGAGTAATTGACATCGGTTTAGGGAAGTCGAGTTTGATTTGGTTGGTTCGGACCATGTCGTTGCGTTGGTGCGATGGACTCGGTCGGACTTTGTCAAACCTGGTCAAAGGGTTTAGATTGCATATTATGTCGACTTGTCAGGTTTGGGCTATTTCATTAATGCATTTATGCTTTCATGTATCGAGCGGTGCTATTTGATGTGTTTCTTGCTTGTGTTGGCTGCAGGACGTCGAGGCGGAGTCGTGGCGAGACACGAGGTGACCAGACTAGACACGGGCGGTGTCGAGGTCAGAACGGTCGGATGTGTCGAAGACGGCGGAGATTCGATGTGGTTGCGAAGCTTGGACGACAAGGAGCGCGGAAGCTTCCCGGAAGGTGCAGGAGGGGCAAAATGGTAATTTCGCGAGGCTGCAAAAGCGGGAACGGGCTCCGTTCGGGTTTAGCGGGCGTAACGGGTTGGAGACCCATTAGCCAAGGGCTATAAATAGATGTTGGTGGCTGCATGCCCACCACTCATGCACTCCAAGGGTTTCTAGGGTTTCCTTTAGTCAAAATGAGCTTTAGGGGTTTGCTTTAGCTTTAGGCTTTAGTTGGTGAGGTTTTGGTAGTGGAGAGTAGTTGAAGAGGGCAGAGGTTCTGTCTTCTTCGATGTGTTCCTGAGTGAGTTTCCTCCCAAGCATGTATGGGCGTGTGTTCTTGAGGTTTAGGGAGAGGGAGAGGATGAGTTGAGGGTATTGTAATCATTCCTCCTGTATCAATCATGTATCTCCTTTCCTCTCTATCAATATGAGATGGATTTGGTTAAGTTTGATTGAGTCCCAGGCTCTCTGTTGTTCATTTCCCTTCGATGCCTCTTTTGATGATTTCTTGACTTTTTGAGTTTCTTGTTGATTCTTGCTGGGAAGGCCCAAAATGGGTTGCTCTATGATGGGATAGTGCCTCAAGGTCATTTGATCGATTTTCCCAAGAGCATATGACTTTTAATCTCAGATTTCCCTTTTTGAACTCCTTTGTTCGTGTTCTTGCCTTCTAGGGTTTCTTTGCCCCCTCTGATTTTCTTTGAAAGAGGACTTGAGTTTTGGTCTGGAAAGTCCTGAGGTTGTTGCTAACTTGATTGCAAAATCTCATGTGCAAAAGACTTATGAATCTTGAGTTATTTGGGTTCTTTTGCACCTCTCTGAAGTTTCCATGCATTTCTAGGGTTTTAGTGCAGTTCTTGATTCCCTTCGTGTGATGGCATGAAATTGGGGCTGGAGAGTCCTATGGCTATTGCTAATATATCTGCAAAGTTTCATAGCCAAAGGATCAAAGGTTGAGGAGTTATTTGGTTTTTGGCTCAGCTCTTACAAGTTTTTCAGATTTTCCCATAATCTGAAATTCCTGTTTTTAGGGTTGATTTCTTGGTCCTCTAGAGACTCCTTGATATTTAGTATGTATTGGTGATGCTTTGGGCCAAAAAGAATGAAAGGATTCCATCAATTTCTTGGTTTTTCGAAGATCTGAATATTTGCCCAAGTTTCAGATTTTTCAGAGCACTCTCGGGCTGCCTGGTACCAGGGGAGCGGTCAGACCGGCTTTTACCCAGCGGTCAGACCGATTTTTACCCAGCGGTCAGACCGGCCCTAGGGTTTTGTTGTAGGTCTTTTTCTTGGGTGCTTTCTCTCTGTTCTTTTCCCTTGGTTGATTTCTCCATATTTCTAGAGAGCTTGAGGATGTCTCTTCATAGCTTTGCTTCATAGCTATAGAAGAAGATTTTGTCGTAGGTACTTGAGGGGGACGAATTTTTAGTAGACGACATTCACCCCCCCTCTGTCGCCATTTCGGTCCAACAGGTAATGACACTAATCTGTGATTATTACATGATAAAATAGAATAAATTCTTGGTTTATAGACTAATAAGCTATATCAAAATATTACAGCTGAACAATAATAAGAGACTATTCCATAAATTTTACAATAGCATTATCACATAGGGCTAAAGTTTTTAACAAGACTAAATAGTTGCGTAATCACTACAATACCACTAGAAATAGGAGTACCTCTTGCCAATAATTACACATGTACTGAAACTATGGATATAAGCATACTATTTTACCTTGAGTTCCACCTACAACTACTAGAAGCTAGTTACTCGTCCCATATTTCATATAGGGCATCCACCTCAAACATGTCATACTCATAATCAACTCCATCCCCCTCAGCATAGCTGCCTTCCACATAGGCATCATTTGTACCGGATGGGCTAGTCTCTAACAAAAGAGAATAGTAGCAATGATAAGTACAAAGGTACTCAATAAGCATTAATAGCAAATATGCAACTTTATGAACATTAACTAACATCCATGAATTCTATCTCTTCTCACATCATTTCAAAAATAAGTATTTTTATGTTGAAGAAGGTTTCTAATTTTAAATTTAGAAATTTACTGATCACTCACACAATAAGATAGAACCTCCATTTGGTCCCGTAGCAACCAGTCCAAGCGATAGGCATGAATTCATGGTTTATATAGCACTGCGCAGGCTTGTACCACTTTACCCATAACTACTCTGATTTTTAGTGTGAATGGTTCTACATATTTCCTTAGATGCGACAACCAAATCAAAGTACAAAACATTTTCCTCTATTTTTGTATATTATATCTCCACCCAACTAGGATTTCTCTAGTCATTGGTTAGGTCGGACGCACCTTCACCCGATACTCCACTGCACTAAATATAAGCGTCGGGCTTATCATTTATGGCCCTGAGTCCAATTGAGAGTGAAGTGCGTAAGTCCTGTGATTATATCCGTATGCAGAGGGTCCCAACCTTTCTCTCTACACCTGTTCAAAGGCACCATCTGCCCACCAGATACTTACACTGTAGGCCAAACTGCTCCTTCGGTTGAGCCTACTACATTCCATCTATCAGTCTCCCATCATTCATCCGAATTAAGTAAAAATTCAGTTGATGCAATTAATGATAGTGTTTTAATAAGGAAATAGTTTGTTTTAAGTAAAGATACTCTAGTCAAGATGGTCAAAGGTATGCTTGCTTAGAATCTGATAGTAGTTCATAGGTTTAGACATGTTCAGTTGGAGTCTTTTCCCTTGACCTAGATCATTGCCTGCATATGTTAAAAATGCACCATGCCGATGTCTCCCTATGGTGTGCCCTCGGTCAATTACATCCATCGAGATATTTATCTTCAAATTTTTATCTTGTGCACATCGTGGTTGTTATCCTATTTATGTTAAGAGTTTGTAGACTTCTCTAAGGGGTGTATTCGGTATTTTGTTGTTTGTTGGTAAATTATCGCTCATGCGCGAATGAGTAGGTACATGCACACACACATACTAGTAAGGTGCCTGTGTGTTGCAACGGAGTCTCTAAAGAGGGTAATATATATCATCAAATGGAATCCCCAACAATACAATAAACATCAAATTTATCTCACACATCAACTGAAACATATTTGTACAAATAATTATTCAGTAGTTTGCATTATTTCTTGTTTGAATGAGCATACATTGTGGGTCTAAATCAACTTCAATTCGTTAGGTATTCTCCGTAAGAGATTGTGACAATCACATTCCTAACCATGACCACTGTCAAGATGACAACCATCCAGCTTACTAACAAAATCCAAGGAAAAGAGATGACACGCATAAGCAAGCTTACAGGAACATACATGCCATGGTCCAATTTTGCATAATTATGGATGAATCGACTTGTTTATACACAACATGTTTCTGGTTAATGTGCTTTGAAGATGGATTGTTATCCTCCCAGTAAACCATTGTTTCCAATAGGGACAGAGATAATTTTATTTCCATATGCATGATACTATCCTAAATATATACACAGACCAACTACTCTCAAAAGATATAAGGGAATCTAATATGGTTAATCTCATCAATTATTTGCAGAAAATCAATCAACTTATCTAACATGATAAATGGTATCGATGATTCATGACTTGTTCATATTTTGTAAACCATTCCACATGCTCATTAACATGTAAGGAATCATCTAATGCTAAGGTAATATGGTATCTAGATCTTTGATCCTACTTGTGATGTGGACATGAAACACAAAAGCTAGATCGTTCTAGTCAAATAGTCAACATTCAAATGGCATAATCAAGCTAGCGTAAAAAGTTTGGAGAATCAAACAAGAAAAACCCATTGTATCACCTTCTGCACCTTACAAATTGGCATGCATAGTTAATGATCAAACTATTCACTAAAACTAAATAATCTAAATTAAGTGAAAAGTACAAATTTTGAACTGTATATCTGCAGAGGTGCACTCACAACAGGGTCAGATACCTGAGAACGGCCATTCAATGGACCTATGCTCCAAAAAGAAAAAAAAAATCTAGAACTCAACTCCTCCTCTAGTTGCCAAGCTGCAGGCACACCCGCACATATATGAAAAATAATGGAGAAGAATTAAAATTACATAACCATGGAAATTAAGGAATCAAGCACAAGGTGTGTTTTGTACCCTCCAAACCAAAGACGGTGCACTGTAGTCGAGTAATGCCCTGAATGGCAAGGTTGCATCCCCGCCCCTCCACAGTAATAGCGTCACTGTAGGAGTACCGGCTGTGGCCTTCGGCAGGCACACAAAATCCAATAGTAAACTAAACTAATGATTGTATGAGATTAGATCAATGTCAACACATTTTCCAATTGATGGATAACCAAATGCGCTGTGGTTCAAAAAATGACATTTCTAGTGGTGTTTACATCAGATGGACTCTACATATTTGAAATCTAATGAATTGAACAAGATTATGATCGCAGTGGGTGAGGTTTGCATCTAATCATGCACGCATTTGTTAATACCTTGTGGTAGGCCTTCTTAGCCACAGAGTTCAGAATCTTGCTCGCTGGGGTTAGGATTTGGTGCCTCGATCACCGGTGACGGCGGGGTAGTTGCCTTCCTCATGGCCAGAGAAGATGCCCATTCTTCCGCTGCTACCGCTGCGGCGACTAACCCACATCCATCTATCTTTAAAAGTCACTTTGTGGCTTGGTTCCAGCATCACATAGCACATGTGAGGATAAATATAAACATTAGATGATCTTAGTAAAGAGAAACAAAATAACTGAGAGTATAGAATCATTGTCAGTGCAAACATATACAGTACACACAAGGCCATTATCACGATTGCAAAAGTGGTGATTTTTTACCATCTTTCCCCTACACACAAGGCCATTATCACGATTGCAAAAATGGTGATTTTTAGCATCTTGTCCTAACCACAAGGGGGGGGGGGGGGACCTTGTGTTGTTGCTGCTGCATGCCTCCACTGCCGCCACCAGAAGAAACTGCTGCTACCAACAGAAGTCACCACCATTACGGAATTCATCGTACTTGTTAAAGAGAACAACTGCTTCTAGTCCAATAGTTCAATACTGAGATAGCAAATGAGAAATTACACAAAATTTCCAATCTAGATCAATTTTCAAGATCCAATTGTTTAAATGGGGATTGGGATTTCCAATTACATCCAGTGAATCAAAAGTTGATGCATCCCATCTAGACATTAAATCATTGCATTGTAAGTGCCATGTTACATTTTGTTTCCTTTGTAGGACATCAGCAAGATGAGGTACATCCCTAGATCAGCAATCCACAGTTAGTGCATATATGGCAAGTCAACTGCCAATGATCAACATGTTTAGTAACAAGCAGATAATAGATTGTTACCAATACAAGTAAAGTCCAACCTACAAAAAAAAATCTTCACGAGAACATATATGAGAAAATTTATTAGAAACTAAGTACAAAGTAAGGAGAGAAGGATGTCTACAAGATGGCTAAACTTCGAGAAAGGAAGACGAGAGATTTCAACCAAGTTAAATGCATCAAAAATGACACTAATAAACTTTTAATGAAAGATGAGGAGATCAAGGATAAGTGGAGAGATTGCTTTGACAAGTTGTTCAGCCACGATAATGATGATAATATGATTGAACTAGATGATATTTTTTACGACACCGATAGGCGATTGTTTGAAGAACCTAGGATTCGGAAGTAAGAGAGGTCTTAAAAAGGATGAAAGTGGGTAAGGCGTTGGGGCCTGATAACATCCCTATTGAGATGTGGAAATGCCTAGGTGAAGTGGCAATTGTTTGGCTAACTAATTTGTTCAATAGCATTTTTAGGTTGAACAAGATGACAAACGAGTGGCGGAGGAGCACATTAGTACCAATTTTAAAAAATAAAGGAGACATTCAAAGTTGTACTAATTATAGAGGAATTAAGCTCATGAGCCACACAATGAATCTTTGGGAACAAGTGATTGAGCGCCATTTAAGAAAAATGACTAGCATGACAACAAACCAATTTGGTTTTATGCTTGGGAGGTTGACCACAGAGACGATTTTCTTGCTACGACAGTTGATGGAGAGGTATAGTGAGCAAAAGAAGGACCTTCGCATGTTGTTTATTGACTTAGAGAAAACTTATGATAATGTGCTAAGAAAGGTCATGTGGTCGGCGCTCCAAAAGAAAAAAGTCCCAACAAAATATATTACCCTAATTAAGGACATGTACGAAAATACTGTGACTAATGTTAGAACATGTGGTAATGTTAGTAATGATTTTTCCTATTAAGATAGGGCTACACCAAGGGTCAACGTTGAGCCCATACATTTTTGCCCTAGTGATGAACGAGCTCACATGGGACATACAGGAAGATATCCCTTGGTGTATACTTTTCACTAATGATGTGGTGTTGATTGATGAGAGTATGATAGGTATTGATATGAAGCTCGAGTTGTGGAGGAAGACCTTAGAATTGAAGGGCTTTAGACTTAGTAGGACTAAAACTGAGTATATGAGGTGTGATTTCAGTGGTACTAGGGCAGATGGTGGAGATGTTAGATTGGACAGACAAGTAGTACCTAAGAAGGATATATTTCATTATTTGGGATCGATGCTACAGTGGGATATTGAGATTGATGAAGACGTGAGCCATAGGATAAGAGTGGGGTGGGTGAAATGGTGCCAAGCATCTAGTGTCCTGTGTGACAAAAAAGTCCCTCAAAAGTTAAAGAATAAGTTATATAGGACGGCGATCAGACTCGCAATGCTATATGAATAAGAATGTTGGGCGACTTAAAGACAACATATACAAAAAATGAGTGTAGTGGAGATGAGGATGCTGCGGTGGATCTATGGTCACACAAGGCGAGATTGCATCCGCAATGATGATATACATGATAGGGTGGGGTAGCACCAATTGAAGAGAAGCTTGTCCAACATCACTTGAGATGGTTTGAACATCTCCAACAAAGGTCTCCTGAGGCATTGGTACGTAGTGGAATTTTAAAGTGTACTAAAAACGTAAGAAGAGGCAGAGGTCGACTGACGTGAGAGGAAGCAGTTAAAAACGACTTAAGGGATTCGAATGTATCTCAAGAATTAGCTTGGATAGGAGCGCATGGGAGTTAGCGATCCACGTACCGGATCTATAAGAAAGTTAGAGGCAGTGTTTGAGTCTCTCGGCTCAGATGGTAGGATGTACGGTTTATGGTTTTAGCATTGTAGGTTTTTATTTTAAGGCTCTCATCTCTTTGATCTTGAGAAGGTTCCATTTTTAGCCTACCCCAACTTGTTTGGGACAAAAGGCTTTGTTGTTGTTTGTTGTTGTTTATCAGAAAAATGATGGAAATCGATGTGTGTTGATAATTCAAACCTCAGGTAGGGAAAGCTGAAAATGATGATCGTTCAATTGTTTCAATGCTCTCAACAACTACAGACAAACCTTCGAATGCTTGTCATGATTATGATTTCCTGGGCAAGTCAAAGTTTAGAAAACATAACAAGACCAAAGTTCCATGTCAAATTTGTGCTCTCTCAAAAGTGGGTTAGCATGTTGACATAACCTCATATCAATCCACTATTTCCCCTTTAAATTGTTCTTCTATCACAAAGATTTCCCTATGCTGCCAAAACACCACAAACAAATAACAAAGTTCACACCATCCTAGGTAGAATATTTAGCTAAGGATAGGACCACCTCGCAGCATTTCTCTACAGCAACAATACAATAACCAAACAATTGGAACCCCACAAGCTCATCAATACCAAATTACGAATGCAAGCCAGAAAGAAAAGACCCAAGTCATGTAAGATCTACTAAAGAATAGGTCCAATCTAATTGAATACATCTAATCTTATTCAAAAATTGTTCCACAGATCATAAGCAATTAGCAGCATTACCCAAGGACCTAGAGCTGAGAAATTGGAATGGGGAAAGGCAGATGGAAGCATAGGGACAGGAGGGCCACTCACCAAATCAAGTAGATGGTAGGCATGCACAGCTCAAGGCACCCGTAGCTCAGCATAGCAATAGAAGTGGAGGAGGCGGAGAACCAGTTTATGTCAAAGGAATCTAATCGGCCCGATTAGGAGATGTAGAATAGTAGAAGGAGAAGTGCAAGATTAGGAGAAGGAGAAGAAGTTCAAAGAATACATGAACAGACACATAAGAACATTAGACTTTATTTTGCCTAACCTAAATCGACCAGAGGAGGAGGCGTAGAAGGGTAGTAGAAGAAGTGCAAGATTAGGAGAAAGAGCAGCAGCTGAAAAATGAGTAGTACCTATACCCCTTTTATCTTTGACGGAGCAACCGTTTTGCTCAGGAGATCAAATACCGACAAAAGGAGTATCATGGTTGCTCACGAACATTTAAAAGGGCTAATTTGATTAAAATATGACCTAATAGTTAACTTTGGAAGCTACAAGGGTGTTCAGACCTAAAACTTAACTTACATTCGAAAGAACTAAAGAAATTTTCCACAAGAACGCTTGAGTGCGGTCATAACCCTAACATAAGACATGACATATCCTTTCTTATTCAACTATCTGTTGTGGTGAAAAATTATAGCAAGATTGAGTACAACCAACCGTACTTAGCAGGTCACATGGGAAAACGCTATTTAAAGCCAGGATTGTCAATGGATGGGAATATTTTGGTTTTATTGTTGAGAGTGTGGATGCAATTTTATTTGTAAATGTTTGTAAACAAGAAATCATAAAACAATAACTTCTTAAGAATAAGGAGGTTTTCAACACTTGGCTACTCAAGTTACTCAGATTAAAACATATTGAAATCTACTTATGTCTTGCTATTGGAATCATCCATTAAACACAGTTTTATTTACTGGAAGCACGACGTATTCGAATACAATTTATTTTACTCTACGGCGTTGCCCTGATTTACCCACAAGATTTCTCAAATTTCCAATGTCATGCAATAGGCACGTTTCAACTAACGTACGACTGAGTTGAGAAAATAAGTGTTGTGGCTACGGGCCAAACAGTAGAGAAGGGGACTAATAGGAGAGGAAGAAGAGAGCCAGATCTGTGGGAGAGTTGGTAAGAATGAGAGGATGTCCCTCCTTTGCCCCTCCTGGGGGTTTATATATATGAGTGGGGTAGAATGGGAAATCCCCATTCTACCCCTTAGTACTTACAACGGATGAGGGTACATTGGTATATTTACACTAGTATATTCCTCTACACTATTAGGCCTATTACATGTTGAACTAGTTGCACGGCCCAGTCACGGGGGTTGGGCCACCCCCACAACAGGTACTCCCTCGACAGCAAGCGCTGAGGTCCCAATGGGCGAGCTGACTCGATCAACTATCCCAGTCCCCCATTCCCGGACAGCAAGCACAAGGGTGCCGACTAGTGAGCCGATGCAACTGGTAGTTTGTAGACCCCAGAGGCAATGCCTACGAAGAAATCAGTGAACTCCTGCGCTGAATCCCGCGCCGTCTCACCGAGGCGATGCCTACGAGGCGGACGGCGCAATCGAGTGCCAAAGAGGAGCCGTCCCGCCGAGGCGATGCCTACGAGGCGGACGGCGGAGTCGAGCACCGAGGACGTGCCATCCCGCCGAGGCCATGCCTACAAGGCAAACGGCGCAGCCGGGCGCCGAAGACGCGCCATCCCGCCGAGGCGATGCCTACGAGGCGGATGGCGCAGTGGAGCGCCGGCGCCGAGGCGATGCCTACGAGGCGGACGGCGAAGTCGAGCCGAAGCCGTGCTGTCCCGCCGTGGCAGTGCCTACAAGGCGGACGGTGGAGTCAAGCGCCGAAGATGTGCCGCATACAAGGTGGACGGCGAAGTCGAATGCCGAGATCATGCTGTCCCGCCGAGGCGATGCCTACAAGGTGGACGGCGGAGTCGAGCGCCGAAGACGTGCCGTATACGAGGCGGACGGCGAAGTCGAGCGCCGAAGCCGTGCCGTCCCGCCGAGGCAGTGCCTACATGGCGGACGGCGAAGTCGAGCGCCGAAGCCGTGCCGTCCCGCCGAGGCAGTGCCTACAAGGCGGACGGCGAAGTCCTGCGCCAGAGCCGTGCCGTCCCGCCGAGGCGATGCCTACAAGGTGGACGGCGGAGTCGAGCGCCGAAGACGTGCCGTCCCGCCGAGGCAATGCCTACGAGGCGGACGGCGGAGTCGAGCGCCGAGGTCATGCCGTACCGCCGAGGCGATGCCTACAAGGCGGACGGTGGAGTTGAGCGCCGGCGCCGTGCCGTACCGCCGAGGCGATGCCTACGAGGAGGACGACGGAGTCGAGCGCCGAAGCCGTGCCGTCCCGCCGAGGCAGTGCCTACAAGGCAGACAGCGAAGTCCTGCGCCAGAGCCGTGCCGTTCCTCCGAGGCGATGCCTACAAGGCGGACGGCGGAGTCGAGCGCCGAAGACGTGCCGTCCCGCCGAGGCGATGCCTACGAGGCGGACGGCGGAGTCGAGCGCCGAGGTCATGCCGTCCCGCAGCGGAGTCGAGCGCAGAAGATGTGCCGTCCCGCCGAGGCGATGCCTACGGGGCGGACGACGGAGTCGAGCGTCGAGGTCGTCCCGTTCCGCTGAGGCGATGCCTACAAGGCGGACGGTGGAGTCAAGCGCCGGCACCGTGCCGTACCACCGAGGCGATGCCTACGAGGCGGACGACGGAGTCGAGCGCCAAACCTGTGCCGTCCCGCCGAGGCAGTGCCTACAAGGCGGACGGCGAAGTCCTGCGCCGGAGCCATGCCGTCCCGCAGAGGTGATGCCTACAAGGCGGACGGTGGATTCGAGCGCCGGCGCCGTGCCGTACCGCCGAGGCGAATCCTACAACGCGGACAGCAAACGCCAAGCACGGAGGCTGGGAGGTGGAGCCGCCGTTCCCCTGTCTTCAAAAACAGTGCCCACGGAGCGCGGGTGCTTGCGGCGTAAGCTGAGGGCACTACGCGCGCCGAGGTAAGGAGGCGGAGCCGCCGTTCCCCTACCTTCAAAAACAGTGCTCGCAGAGCGCGGGCACTTGCGGCGTAGGCTGAGGGCACTACGCGCGCCGAGGTAAGGAGGCGGAGCCGCCGTTCCCCTACCTTCAAAAAGAGTGCCCGCAGAGCGCGGGCGCTTGCGGCGTAGGCTGAGGGCACTACGCGCGCCGAGGTAAGGAGGCGGAGCCGCCGTTCCCCTACCTTCAAAAACGGTGCCCGCGGAGTGCGGGCGCTTGCGGTGTAGGCTGATGGCACTACGCGCGCCGAGGTAAGTAGGCGGAGCCGCCGTTCCCCTACCTTCAAAAAGAGTGCCCACGGAGCGCGGGCGCTTGCGGCGTAGGCTGAGGGCACTACGTGCGTCGAGGTAAGGAGGCGAAGCCGCCGTTCCCCTACCTTTAAAAAGAGTGCCCGCGGAGCGCGGGCGCTTGCGGCTGTTAGTGATATGCCCTAGAGGCAACATGGAGATGTTATATATATCACATACTATGTTTATGATGCATTACTTTGTTCCTTGAAATAGACATTATGATTATTGATCAATGAGTATGTGACTTATTCATGAGACTCTTAATGCTAAAATGTTGCTATTTCTAAATGATCCCTGATCATATATCATATGAGGAACAAATATGATTCAAAGATCAGCATATGTATTGATTGATGATCATGTCTCATGGATCATGGTATGGTGATACCAAATCAATAATATGGACATGTGTTAGTGAACATATGTTGGATAGACCCGCCATGAGACACTGCAGAGATTCCATGTGTCATCAGTTGGTCTCAAGTAGTGTTTATGTAGAATCCTTAGACTTGAGATCATCATGGTTCCCAACATGCGTAGTAGCCTATTTTGGGACTACTAACCACTACTCCGTAACTGGGTGGTCATAAAAGTAGTCTTCGGGTTTGCTATGAAACATGTAGTGGGATGTGAATGATCAAGATAGAATTTGCCCCTCCTTATGGGAGAGATATCTCTGGGCCCCTCGATGTAATGGATTATGAAAGTGCATGGCCATGCCAAGGTGATTGAGGAGTCAATCACGAGTTTATAATCCATCACGGAATCGAGAGAGTGATTGAGCTATTAAGAGGATGACACAGGTCTCGCCTTGAGCTCAATCTATATCGTGAGGTAAAGGGATTCGTACATGAGAACATTACAGGTTCAGCCGATATGATCTTTACGTATACTTTGGGGTTAATATGTCTTACTAGAGGCCGCTATTAACAGGGTGACCGGAAAGGCATTTCCGAGTCGCGACCAAGTATACGTGAACCTATAGGGTCGCACACTTAACGGGTTGGAACACTAATTCGAATGTGATTCGGATGTGGGCTCAATTCGGATAGAGATCCGGATAGACTCCTATTGGGCCTCGGTCCACGAGGCCCAAGTGAGGAGATCTATATATATGGAGGCGAGGGGCTGAGGGGTGCATGCTTCTGTTAATCCCGAGCCAAACCCTAGCCGCCACCTCCCGAGCCAAACCCTAGCCGCTCGCGAGTGCTAGTATACTCGCGATCGGCGTTCCAGCCCCGGACGTGTGGATACCGGTGGAGGCGTTGCTCGTTGCGGCGTTGATCGGCATCAACAACCTACAGATTGGATCTGCTCGTGGTGTGGTTGATCGCTTGGAGGGGACTATCTGTTCGGGACGATCGAACGATCGGCTACTTCCACTACTACCTCGACGCGCGTGGTTGATCGGCTTCTCCAACTCTTCTTCCACTGTGCTGCGCGTCTAGTGGTAATGATCCATGATCCCTCTTTAAGCATGATGTCCTTGTGTGCGCGGTAGAAATGTTTTGTTTTCTGCTTTCGTAGCCTACGCGCTTTCCTTCAGTGGCGTAGGCTGAGGGCACTACGCGCCCCGAGGTAAGGAGGCGGAGCCGTCGTTCCACTACCTTCAAAAACGCAGAGAGTGGGCGCTTGCGGCGTAGGCCGAGGGCGTTACGCACACAGAGGCGTTGCGTCGGCTAAGGCCTGGTGTGTTGCTAAGGCGATGCACTCCCTGGTGGTGCGTTGCTAAGGCGATGCACTCCCTGGTGTGTCGTCCATCGTGCAGTTTTTATACTTCGTAAAGTATGTGGGATCAACATCCACGTCTTATTTATACTCCGGAGAGTACGCATAAGGACAATGTCCATGCGTGCGCGGCATGCACGTCTTGTTTATACTCCGTAGAGTGCGTGGGATCAACATCCACGTCTTATTTATACTCCGGAGAGTACGCATAAGGACAATGTCCATGCATGCGCGGCATGCGTGTCTTGTTTATACTCCGTAGAGTGCGCAGGGACAACATCCGCGTCTTGTTTATACTCCGTAGAGTGCGTGGGATCAACATCCACGTCTTATTTATACTCCGGAGAGTACGCATAAGGACAAAGTCCATGCGTGCGCGGCACGCGCGTCTTGTTTATACTCCGTAGAGTGCGCAGGGACAACATCTGCATCTTGTTTATACTCCGTAGAGTGCGTGCGGAGGCGGACCTCGACGCTACATCTTATTTAGAGTCCGTAGACTACGCGCGGAGGCAAGCCTCCGCGCGTTGCGGGCGGTGAGGGTGCGTGCGGAGGCGGACCTCGACGCTACATCTTATTTATACTCCGTAGAGTGCGCGCGAGGGCGTCCCCCTGCTGCATCTTATTTATACTCCGTAGAGTGCGTGCGGAGGCGGACCTTGATGCTACATCTTATTTAGAGTCCGTAGACTGCGCGCGGAGGTAAGCCTCCGCGCGTTGCGGGCGGTGAGGGTGCGTGCGGAGGCAGACCTCGACGCTACGTCTTATTTATACTCCGTAGAGTACGCCGAGGCGCAAGGCCGTCGTGCGATTTAAATCAAAAATAGAGCCAAAACAGAGGCATCAAAGAAATGGCCGAAGACTTGCGACAACAAAATGCTCCAGAACGCAGCGCTAGGAAAGCATTAGATGCTACGGTAGCCTAAAGCAGGCCAAAACTGGGAAAGCAAATACGGCCAAATCGAGCGCTCTCAGAATGGAACTGTAGCCGTAATAAATGATATGATGAGAAACCATTTCCTTAAAGCCATTCCCGCAAGAAATGCAGTGGGCATTTAAAGCCTCGCACATAATCACATGCGGCATGTACCGGGCAGGGCGTCTGCTTCGACGTTCACGGAGGCCCCGTCGTGAGATGCGGCGCTCACGACCAACGCCAGCAAGGTGGACACCACTGCGCCTTCCTCTTGGTTCGTACCATGGACTTGCAACTGCATGCATGCACACGTAGGTTGGCTCGACGCAGAGGTTGTCGCACGGAGGCTCTTTGGTGGCGCGGAGGCCGCGGTCGAAGTGGCCTTCGCCAGTGCTGTGCGGAGGCAAGCACCAGGGCAGCGCGGAGACCACCAGAGTGGCGGCACATCTTGCGTCGCTTGCTTCACCGCTCAACAAGTAGCCAGTGTCTTCGCACCCATGCTCCAGTTGCTTAGGTAGCCACCGCTGGCCGGCCATGTAAGGAGCGCCGCCACGGAGACCCGCCACGAGATGTGGTTCACGTCCGGCCTAACATGCTTGCCGTAGACTTCGTCGAGCGAAGGTCGAAGCGAGCGGAGGCTCCGGAGACCTCGCAAACGGTGTCGCAGATCGCGCGGAGGCCGTAGCGCATACCTCGCAGGCGCGGAGGCGTCAATAAGGGGGCGGGCTCACCGGCTCTGCAAACTTGAAGACCAACAGGCGTCTGCGCACGACGACGAAGGCCAAACGGAGTCCCGAGTGGAGGTGTGCGGGTGGACATCCCATGCATGCAAGTAGATGGATATCGCAGCAGCGCCTCGGAGAGGGCCTCACCGGGACTACTTCGAAGGAGGGGAAGTGCGGACTGCTTTGTAGAGAGCCTCACCAGGAGCTCGCCGACGCGCGCGGCATCACGGGCTTGTACACCGGAGATGATGGGGCCGAAGTCGACGCAAAGGTAGGATCGGCCGAAGGAGGACGCCTTGCTCTCCAGGACTTCGCAGGCGCGGAGGCGTCAATGCGGGGGTGGGCTCACCGGCTCTGCAAATTTGAAGACCAGCAGGCGTCTGCGCGCGACGACAAAGGCCAGAGGACTTCGCAGACTTCGCGGATGGATATTTCATGTTTGGGTAGAGCTTCACGTATGCACGTGCCTTAAGGTTTCCACCCATGCATGCATGGATTCCTGCGTACATAAAGCTTGGCATGCTTGCATGAAAAGAGCAACCCTGCGCGGAGGCTCTCGTGCAGAGGCGGACGCGAAGACGGGCTCGACGCTAGCGGAGACTCGTCGCGGAGTTTTGACATCGCGCGGAGGCCTGTGGAGGCACAGCGCGCAGGCCGGCGACGTGATGGCGTCCGGCTGCGCGAAGCTGCCGGGGGCTTCGCCACGTTCGTCGACACGGAGGCCGTCGCGGCTGGCGCGGAGTCCGGGTGGAGCTAGTGAGGGCGTCGCGGAGCCGCATGGAGGCGTGGCGGTGTGATGACGTCCGGCTGCGCGGAGCTGTCGGGGGCTTCGCAATGCTCGTCGACGCGGAGGCTATCCCGGCTGGCGCGGAGCCTCGGTAGAGCCAGCGAGGGCGTCGTGGAGCCGCATGGAGGCGCGGCGGTGTGATGACGTCTGGCTGCACGGAGCTGTCGGGGGCTTCGCAACGCTCGTCGACGCGGAGGCCGTCGCGGCTGGCGCAGATCCTCGGTAGAGCCAGCGAGGGCGTCGCGGAGCTGCATAGAGGCGCGGCGACGTGATGACGTTCGGCTGCGCGGAGCTGTCGGGGGCTTCGCAACGCTCGTCGACGCGGAGGCCGACGCGGCTGGCGTGGAGCCTCGGTCTGCAGCTAGCCCATGCTGCATGCACTTACGAGCTATTGCATATATCACATTTTCGTTAGAATGCGCAACCGCTCGTTCGAGCTCGGCCCCGCGCATGCGCTGCGCGGAGTAGTCTTCGGGAAGCCCGGCTCCGCGGAGTCAGAGCAAAATCCGAGGCACAGTCATGTTGTCCGCGTGGAGGCCGGAGGCGAGGTCCGTCGTGCGGGCGCAGAGGCGACATGAAGCCGAGAACGTCCTCGCGCTTGCATGGACGGATATGTACGCATGAACATGTAAAAGGATGGATATGCATGCATAGAAGGACACACATGCATGAGTACGTGATGCATGCATGGATGCTTGGATGGATAAGCTAAATGCATGCATAAGCAGGTACGTGAATGGATGACTTCGGCTTCGTGTATCGTCGCCGGACCCCTACCGGCTCCGCGCCCATCTCCGCGCAACTCCGCTCGGCCAAGCAACGTCGCCTGGCGCCCACCGGCTTTGCGCCCCGCGGAGCCTTCGGCCATGGGCGAGCTCGACTGTTGTAAATAATCTTGTTTAGAAGTCATGTGAAAAGTTTGGTAGTAATCGAAGTCAAATCGCAGCCGCAATTGGAAGTCGTATCGGAAATAGAGTAGAAGTCGTATCTGAAGCGGAGTCAGAGTCCGAGTTGTAATCGTAGTCAAACCCGTGTTAAAGTCGTAGAAGCGGGTATAAAAGGAGGGGTAGACATGTAACCAAGATAGAACCAAGCAATTGCGAATAACAGAGAAGAGGGAAAACAATCCCTGAGTGTTGTTTTTCATTGTGAGATCTTGCAAGACGTGGTCGGAAGGACTCACGACCACGGCAAACGTGGTCGGGAGGTCCTACGACCACGGCAAAGCATTGTCGAAGGTGATCGAGAGAGGCTACAACCACGGCAAGACATCTTTGAACGTGGTCGAAAGAGGTGTTCGACCACGGTGAACAGTGATCGCCAGCATCACTGCGTGATCGTAAAGGGTTTCGAGCACGGTATTCTCAAGCGGCTGGAGGAAGACAGTGCAGCGTTACAATGGAGCAGTTGTAAACTGCTACAGTGAAGTTACGACCACGACTCAAAGCGATCGGTGGCGAGTTTGAGTGGTCGTACGGCATCGCAAGTGATCGGAATCGGTCGTAAACGACTCTAACCGGTCGTAAAAGATCATGGGAGGTTGTAAGACTTTACATCAGGTGGTATCAGAGCAAGGTAAATCATGGCAGAGAAGGTGAAGGAAAGTGTGTCGCTGGAATACCCGATCCTCAGTTCGGATAATTACCTGATCTGGGCGATGAAGATGAAGGTCAACATGATTGCGCAAGGTGTCTGGGGCCCAGTTGAACCGAAGGAGAAAGACAAGGTCGTTGATGAACGACTTGACAAGATGGCGATGGCGGCGATCTATCAAGCCGTTCCCGATTCAATGATGCGACAATTGATTGGGAAGGAGACCGCTCGAGATGTCTGGACTACTTTGCAGACAATGCATGAAGGAGTAGACCGAGTGAAGGAAGTTCAACTCCAAACATTGAGGAGCGAATTTGAAGCCATGAAGATGGGGAAGAATCATACAGTAGAAGAGTTCTCTGGTCGATTCAACGAAGTCGTGAACGAGATCAAATCTCTCAGCGATGATCTAAAAAACGAGGTGGCAGTAAAGAAGTACTTGAGAGTACTGCCAGAACAATTTCTCCCAGTCGTAACCACACTTATGTACTCGACAGATCTCTCGAAGATGAAGATTGAAGAGGTGACTGGAGCACTCAAAGCCCACGAGCAATTCCTGAAGAGTTATCAAACTGACAACGGAGAGCAGGCGCTGCTGGTGACTGAAGACATGAAGAACCGAGGCGCAGACTCGACTTCCAGAAGTGGTCGTGGTCGTGGTTGTGGCCGCGGCACGTACTAAGGTCGAGGGCAGGGCCGAGGCTATGTACCAAGAGGCCGAGGCTCCCAATCCGGAAGAGGAGGAAGAGGTGGTCGTGGAGATAGTGCTGGTCGTGGAGGCGGCACCTACCAGACGGACAAGTCTAACGTCCAGTGCTACACGTGCGAGAAGTTCGGTCATTACGCTGTCGAATGTCGGAGCCACATCCAGTGCCATAACTGCAAGAAGTATGGTCACTATGCTGCAAATTGTCGGGGCAAGAAGAAGGTGGAAGAAGCAAACTTGGCGCAAACTACAGAGCACAAAGAGCCGACATTGCTGTTGTCGCTCTGCACTGTAGATGAACCGACAATGGTTCTGTTGAACGAGGAGAAAGTCTTTCCAAACCTGTTGAAGCAGGAAGAGCAGACACAAGCCGACTGGTACCTCGACAACGGAGCGAGTAATCATATGACGGGCACACACTCGATGTTTCACGAATTAAACGAGAGTGTGCTCGAAAAAGTACAGTTCGGAGACGGCTCAACCGTCCAGATTAAAGGGAGAGGCACAATCCTGATGCAATGCAAAGATGGTAGTCGAAGAAAGCTCTCGGATGTATACTTCATACCGAGTCTTCGGAGCAACATCATAAGTCTTGGACAATTGACCGAAGAAGGTTGTCGGATCGAGCTCAAAGGCAACCATTTGAAGGTGTTCGGCCACATCGATCGATTACTGATGAATGTACAGAGGACTCCGAACCGTCTGTACAAAATTCAAATTGAGGCATGTAAGCATAAGTGTCTACAGACCACAATTAAGGATCCAGCCTGGTTGTGGCATGAGAGATTCGGTCATATGAACTTTCAAAGTCTCAACACGATGACAAGGAAGGAGATGGTGGTCGGACTACCAAAAATCGACCACCCGGGGCAAGTCTGCGAGGGATGTCTAACGGCAAAACAAACTCATAACAGCTACCCATCGCAGGTACAATACAGAGCCTCTCAACCACTCGAGCTAGTTCACATTGATCTGTGCGGTCCGATTACACCTCGAACTGATGCCGGAAACCAGTACTTCATGCTGATCGTGGACGACTACTCGAGAGCCATGTGGGTGTACATGCAGAAGAGCAAAGATGAGGCAAAGTCAAACTTTCAGAAGTTTATAGCGCTTGCCGAAAACGAAGTCGACAAGAAGGTAAAATCGGTCAGGTCTGACCGAGGAGGAGAATTCCTCGCAAAAGAGTTTGACTCGATCTGTGAAAAGAAGGGCATTGCAAGATTCTTCACGGCTCCATACTCGCCTCAACAAAACAGAGTCGTAGAAAGAAGAAATCGAACTGTGATGGCAACAGCAAGAAGTCTCCTAAAAGGTCAATTTCTCCCCGGGCGGTTCTGGGGAGAAGCAGTAAGGCATGCAGTCTACCTTCTCAACCGCACGACCACAAGATCGCTCGATGGGATCACCCCATATGAACAATGGTCAGGAAGAAAGCCGAACGTTGAGCATTTAAAAGTTTTCGGCTGTTTAGCTCATGTGAAGCCGTCCACTTACCTAAAGAAGCTGGACGACCGGAGTAGAAGAATGGTCTACCTTGGCTCTGAGCCGGGCACCAAGGCGTACAGGTGTTATGATCCAGTCGAAAAGAAGATTTATGTGAGCAGAGATGTGGTTTTCCAAGAAGACAAACACTGGGAGTGGGAAGAACACCAGGACATTGAGAAAGATATGTCAAAGTGGGTAACTTTCAATGTCGAAGATGACGAGGCCGTCGGCACAGACTGGGAAGGAGTTACGACCACATCTCAAGGCTCAAGTTCAGCTGGCACTATCGACCATGAAGTCTTACCTGAAATACAAGACCTCGATGAGGAAGAATCAAACGGCCAAGTACCGAAGATGAGGAGCATAAGTGAGATTTATGCACAGACTGAACCAGTGCAGTCTGAAGAACTGCTGCTTTACACGACTGCAGAAGAACCTGAAAGCTATGAAGAAGCAAAGAGAGATGCATACTGGAGAGCTGCTATGCAGGAAGAGCTGAAGTCGATTGAAGATAATGACACATGGGAACTCACTAATCTACCAAAGGGTCATCGTGCAATCGGTCTGAAGTGGGTGTTCAAAGTGAAGAAGAACTCACAGGGAGAAGTCGTGAAGCACAAAGCACGACTTGTTGCAAAAGGATATGTTCAGAAACAGGGAGTAGACTACGAAGAAGTTTTTGCTCCAGTGGCTCGGATGGAGACAATTCGAGTACTTCTTGCACTGGCAGCAAACGGTGGTTGGGAAATTCACCACATGGATGTGAAAATGGCGTTTTTGAATGGAGACATTGAGGAGGAGGTGTATGTCTCTCAACCGCCGGGTTTTCAGTCCAAAAGACAAGCTGAGAAAGTTTTGAAGCTGAACAAAGCTCTTTATGGGCTTAAACAAGCGCCACGGGCTTGGAATCAGAAACTCGACAAAAGTCTGACAACACTCGGGTTCAGACGGAGTAACTCTGAACATGTCGTATACACGAGAGCAGACAAGAAGACAAGACTGATCGTAGGCGTATATGTGGATGATCTGATCATCACTGGATCAAATCCAAAAGAAATTATGAAGTTTAAAGATGAGATGAAGAAACTGTTCAAGATGACCGACTTAGGACTTCTGAGCTATTACCTCGGCATTGAGGTAAAACAAACTGACAACAGCATAACACTTTGTCAGTCGGCATACGCTCGAAAAATTCTAGAGAAGTGTGGTATGGGAGAGTGCAATCCATGCCAAGTACCAATGGAGAACCATTTGAAGTTAAGCAAGACAGGCCCAGGATCGCCAGTTGATGCTACGCAATACCGGAGCATTATCGGAAGTCTGCGGTATCTGGTGCGCACCCGACCGGACATTTCATTTGCGGTCGGATATGTGAGTCGGTTCATAGAGAAGCCGACTCAGGAGCATATGAACGCCGTGAAGCATATTCTGAGGTATATCAAAGATACTTTGAACCTCGGGATTCAGTACACGAAAGGAGGAGAAAACATTTTGTCGCTGACAGGCTACAGTGATAGTGATATGGCGGGAGATGTCGACGATCGAAAGAGCACGACAGGCATAATGTTTGTGCTTGGGAAGAGTCTGGTCAGCTTGCAATCACAGAAGCAAAAAGTGGTCGCATTGTCCTCCTGTGAAGCCGAGTACATCGCAGCGAGTGCAGCATCGTGCCAGGGAGTTTGGCTCGCTCGACTGCTAAGTGAGTTGTCGAACGAGACAGTCCAGAAGGTGACGCTCAGGGTAGACAACAAATCAGCTATTTCACTGAGCAAAAATCCGGTTCTACATGATAGAAGCAAGCATATAGACACAAGATATCACTATATCAGAGATTGTGTCGAAGAAGGGAAGATCGAAATTGACTACATCAGAACAGAAGAACAGAAAGCTGATATTCTGACGAAGCCGCTGGGGCGGATAAAGTTTTTGGAGATGAGGAGAAGAATCGGCATGATCGGAGTCGAAAAACAAGATTAGGGAGAGAATGTTGTAAATAATCTTGTTTAGAAGTCATGTGAAAAGTTTGGTAGTAATCGAAGTCAAATCGCAGCCGCAATTGGAAGTCGTATCGGAAATAGAGTAGAAGTTGTATCTGAAGCGGAATCAGAGTCCGAGTTGTAATCATAGTCAAACCCGTGTTAAAGTCGTAGAAGCGGGTATAAAAGGAGGGGTAGACATGTAACCAAGATAGAACCAAGCAATTGCGAATAACAGAGAAGAGGGAAAACAATCCCTGAGTGTTGTTTTTCATTGTGAGATCTTGCAAGACGTGGTCGGAAGGACTCACGACCACGGCAAACGTGGTCGGGAGGTCCTACGACCACGGCAAAGCATTGTCGAAGGTGATCGAGAGAGGCTACAACCACGGCAAGACATCTTTGAACATGGTCGAAAGAGGTGTTCGACCCCGGTGAACAGTGATCGCCAGCATCACTACGTGATCGTAAAGGGTTTCGACCACGGTATTCTCAAGCGGCTGGAGGAAGACAGCGCAGTGTTACAACGGAGCAGTCGTAAAGTGCTACAGTGAAGTTACGACCACGACTCAAAGCGATCGGTGGCGAGTTTGAGTGGTCGTACGGCATCGCAAGTGATCAGAATCGGTCGTAAACGACTCTAACCGATCGTAAAAGATCCTGGGAGGTCGTAAGACTTTACATCATCGACGAACCCCGAGTCGCCATGCTTCCTGCAGGCGCCTAGCGGCAAGACGTGGAGGCGGAGTCTGGGAGTACACGGAGGCGGAGCCTGAATGCCTGAACGCGCGCATGAGCCCTGCGAGCCTCACAGAGCAGTGATCAAGGTTCTCCGAGTAGCACCTCTATGCATGCATGCATGGATGGATGACGACTGCATGCATGTACGTGAGAATGAATGCATCGCATGCATGGACGGATAGGTTATGACTGTGTGCTACTTTCGCGATGGCGAGACTTGACGACGCTTTGCGGAGGCTCGGCGCGGAGACCGTGAGGCAGGGACGCCACGTTGCGCGGAGTCTCCCGGAAGGTCGGTATGGAGGCGCGAGCGACCGCAATGGTGACGTTGGTCAGCGTGGAGCATGCTGGAAGCTTGCACGGAGTAGACCTCGCCGCGAAGACGCTGTCATAGCAGGTGCCTGCATGCAGACTTCACGGATGGATATTTTGCATGCATGCATGAAGGGATAACGTGAATGGATAACTTCATGCATGGTTGAGTGGATATGAGACTGTCTCCTCTAGCCTCGGTCCGTCCTCCCGCGCAGTCATCGGACCCGCATCGGCTCCGCGCCCGTCTCCGTGCTTGTCGGCTTTGCACCCCGCACCTCCGCGGGCTACGCGATGGGCCCATACGGAGTCCAGCGTGGACAAGCCGAAGATGCGCACCCCACCCTGGCCCGAAGGGTCACACCACCATGTCAACCAAGACATCGTTTCCCTGCATGACCACCCCCAGCAGAGCGGAGATAGCAGGAACATAGAAATAAGTGATTCGATTAGATCTGCTCATTACTGCCCCTGGGCGATTCAACTATATCTAGTCAATACTGCGTCTACAAAACAAAACGAAGTAAAGTATATCAACAAAGCCCATGCACCTCCATAGCTAGGATGGTTAAATTTTTAGTAAGCGAACTACTTATCTGTCGTACAGATACCACAAATGAAGTAGCATGCTCCCAGGAACAGAGAAGATCCACACAGCTGCTACTTTTGTTGAATATTGAAGAAATCTCTTCCATACGTAACTTCTAGTCGTCCCCACGGACGGCGCCATCTGTTGTGGCTACGGGCCAAACAGTAGAGAATGGGACTAGTAGGAGAGGAAGAAGAGAGCCAGATCTGTGGGAGAGTTGGTAAGAATGAGAGGATGTCCCTCCTTTGCCCCTCCTGGGGGTTTATATATATGAGTGGGGTAGAATGGGAAATCTCCATTCTACCCCTTAGTACTTACAACGGATGAGGGTACATTGGTATATTTACACTGGTATATTCCTCTACACTATTGGGCCTATTACATGTTGAACTAGTTGCACGGCCCAGTCGCGGGGGGTTGGGCCACCCCCACAACAATAAGGTTTTTCACTGCTCATCTCTTTATATAGCCTCTACCCCATAGATCACCCACTCAGACCCGGTTATCCACTAGCTAGGTCTAAACACTTCTACCCGTCCTAAGTGGTACCTACCGTTGTTTAGTATGGTTTTACCATTCTCATACCAATGCCCCTTCATCTTTACACCTACCTCCTGTAGATATTCAATTGAATTGAGCAGTTACTAGATCAGAATTGACAAGTCAATACTTGTGGTTGAGTGATTACTATGTCCTTTACTCATTATAAGGTTCCAGTTCTTACTTTTCATCATGCGGCAACCATCCACAATCTAGATCCTCAGTGCTCTACGTCACTACCACCCCTCTAATCAAGCCTCCGCCCTAGGGTAAGGTCATAGACTCCAACTATCTAGTGGTTTCCCATGATATATCCTTACCCTAGAACTATTTAAATAAATCTACTGGCCAAAATGCCAAGTCACTTAGTAGTACAAAGTTTTGGATAAACCATTCTACAATTATTTATACGGTAATTAAATATTACTAAGGTTGTCAAGGTGAATATGGCCTCAAATTAAACAGGGCATTTTTCAGTGGTAGGACATAACTAATTTACATGTCATTCTAAATATTTATTTTAATTAAACATTGCATAAATAACAATAATGCAAATAGTGTAATTAAATAATTTAAATATCATGGGATTCAATATGATCGAAAACGTTTGACTTACCTCTTTATCCATTGTTCGATTATTTTACTTTAGTCTTCCAGCTTATGTCAACTACTAGATAGCTCCTATAGCTCTTCCATTAATTAGCTAGCCGAATCCGGATGCTAGCGTAAAAGAATGAATTCAAATAAGTTCTTGCATTGCAAGATGCAAGATGGGAACAAAAGCAATAAAATAACGAGAAAAGACATAAAAGAAAATGGGTTAGGGTGGTTGGAGTTTTAATAGTGATTTGGTAGGTTGAACGGAGTTGAAAATGGGTTAGATAGATTTGGGACGGTCAAAAAGGCTATAAGTATGTTGGACGGATTTTGGGATGAAAAGCAACAGGTGGATATTTGGTGACAGATTGATTTTGGAACAGTGTGGATTTGGTTTTACCGGGATTTGGTTTGGCAAAACAGAGGTCAAAAATGAATTCACAGCGTCAAAATGATCAAATTGGTGGTATTTTTGGAAATTAGGGTTCGCTGAACAGTGTTTTGAACAATGATGGGCTGGCCTTAGTGAACAGTGCAAGCCCGCATGGGTTTTAACCCGGATTCGGCCTTTTGGGCCGGTCGACTTAGCCTAATTGCACGACGGAAATGGCCCAGCTCCATGCACAGCCTAAAGGAATGCGCGTAGGCTACGATAGCAGAAAACAAAACTTTTCTACCGCGCACACCAGGACATCATGCTAAGGAGGGATCATGGATCGTTACCACTAGACGCGCAGCGCAGCGGAAGAAGAGTTGGAGAAGCCAATCCAACCACGCGCGTCGAGGTAGTAGTGGAATTAGTCGATCGTCCCGAACAGATCGTCTCCTCCACGCGATCAACCACACCACGTGCAAGATCCAATCTGTAGATTGTTGATGCCGATCAACGCCGCAACGAGCAGCGCCTCCACCGGTATCCACATGTCC
This sequence comes from Dendrocalamus latiflorus, assembly GCA_017311315.1. Classification (NCBI taxonomy): domain Eukaryota; kingdom Viridiplantae; phylum Streptophyta; class Magnoliopsida; order Poales; family Poaceae; genus Dendrocalamus; species Dendrocalamus latiflorus. The sequence goes on from CM029640.1 coordinate 19,884,391, forward strand.
GGGGCTGGAACGCCGATCGCGAGTGTACCAGCACTCGCGAGCGGCTAGGGTTTGGCTCGGGAGGTGGAGGCTAGGGTTTGGCTCAGGATTAAAAGAAGCATGTGTACCCCTCAGCCCCTCGCCACCATATATATATATAGACCTCCTCACTTGGGCCTTGTAGACCGAGGCCCAATAGGAGTCTACTCGGATCTCTATCCAAATTGAGCCCACATCCGAATCATATTCGAATTAGTATTCCAACCCGTTAAGTGTGTGACCCTGTAGGTTCACGTATACTTGGTCGCGACCCGGAAATGCCTTTCTGGTCACCCTGTTAATAGCGGCCTCTAGTAAGACATATTAACCCCAAAGTATACGTAAAGATCATATCGGCTGAACCTGTAATGTTCTCATGTACGAATCCCTTTGCCTCACGATATAGATTGAGCTCAAGGCGAGACCTGTGTCATCCTCTTAATAGCTCAATCACTCTCTCGATTCTATGATGGATTATAAACTTGTGATTGACTCCTCAATCACCTTGGCATGGCCATGCACTTTCATAATCCATTACATCGAGGGGCCCAGAGATATCTCTCCCATAAGGAGGGGCAAATTCTATCTTGATCATTCACATCCCACTACATGTTTCATAGCAAACCCGAAGACTACTTTTATGACTACCCAGTTACGAAGTAGTGGTTAGTAGTCCCAAAATAGGCTACTACGCATGTTGGGAACCATGATGATCTCACGTCTAAGGATTCTACATAAACACTACTTGAGACCAACTGATGACACATGGAATCTCTGCAGTGTCTAATGGCGGGTCTATCCAACATATGTTCACTAACACATGTCCATATTATTGATTTGGTATCTCCATACCATGATCCATGAGACATGATCATCAATCAATACATATGCTGATCTTTGAATCATATTTGTTCCTCATATGATATATAATCAGGGATCATTTAGAAATAGCAACATTTTGGCATTAAGAGTCTCATGAATAAGTCACATACTCATTGATCAATAATGATAATGTCTATTTCAAGGAACAAAGCAATGTATCATAAATATAGTATGTGATATATTCAACATCTCCATGTTGCCTCTAGGGCATATCACCAACACAGCCAACTAATGGATAGTACACAGACGACTAAGATGGAGCCCCGGCGTTGCCTCAGCTCATCTTCAACCTCCAACTTCTCTATCTTTGACGGCAGAACAGAGCTTCGGCAGCCTCACCGGTACGGCACCGACAAAGCTTCCCAACGGGGTTCACCAGTACAGACGGCTTCCTTATGCTACAGTGGATCCATATTGGAGACTTGGGAAGCGCGAAAAGTGGTGGCTAAGGCTGATGACAACAAAGAAGTTCTCAGCTTCCACCAAAGCTTAGAGCTTTTCTGGTGAACTTTCAACGAGGTCAAGGGTGGTTTAACTATCTACGAGGTGAGGGAAAGCTGCTAGCGCTGGGAGATTTGGCTGGGGATGTTTGGCTTGGGCTGTCCACGGGAGAGGCACCATGGCCGGCGGAGGCTTACAGCACTAGGGCTCCAGAAAAATGCTCATGTTTGAGCGAGTTCACCAAAGTGTTTGTGGCAGTCCAGAGATGTTGTTGGTGTAGGGAATCGAGATGAGGTGGTTAAAGGTGGGAGAATGGCGGAACGGCTTACCGGCTCAAGGGAGCTTGGTGTCGATGGTGTGGTGTGAGGGGATTTGATTGAATGGTTCCGATGTGCAATTGGGAGTGGTGTCGAGTTCTTTGTGGAGCCAATTGAGTTTAAAAATCAGAAAACATCGGCTCATGGAGGGGAGAGGTGGTGAGAGGCGTTGCTAACGGGGTGAGCGTGCGGGCGAGTTGGCAAGGCGTGACAACAGTTGGTATGGGAGGGCACACACATCAGGCGTGGAAGGCAAGGAATTGCGGTGGGAGGGAACGTGCGGGCGAGTTGGCAAGGCGTGACAACAGCTGGTATGGGAGGGCACGCACGTCAGGCATGGAAGGCAAGGAATTGCGGCGGGAGGGAACGGGGGTCAACTGAGCGTGCCAAGCGAGGGAAGGGAGTGAGGTCGGCAAGGGAAGTGAGCGACTGGAAGGTGGGGCCTTCCTGATAGCTCAGGCGGTGGAGGTGCGAACACCCAGGGAGAGTGCAGCCACAAAATTGAGCTCGGGCGAACGGCCATGTGGACGGAAACACTGGGAGGCAGTGGCAAACTCTTGGAGGGCGCCAGTGGAAAAGGGAGGTGGATTGGCAAAAGAAGAAGGTAAGAATTCAAGGTGATTTGCCAAATTGAGAAGGATTTCAAGAATTCAAGCAAAATTAAAAAGAAATTCAATTTTGAAGTTTTGAGGCGTTTCACATGTCCTTGCCGCGAGCTCATAAAGAGTTTGTTTCCAATGAAATAGCTGCTTACCGTCTTCTTGACGCCAGCTCCTTCAGCACTCTATCCATTTTACTCCCACGATCATAGACTTGGGAAGTTTGGTGTGGTTGGTCAAACATGCAAGAAGGATGACTTTGGGATATCAATAGCATGTCTGCTCCAAAGAATGTGATTGACGCGTTCCTCATCACCGTGATTAGTTTTTGAGTAATGCAATTATGCAATGAGATGATCCATCTTGATCGTGGTAGAGAATATTCTACGAATGTCCGCTACCAAGCACAATGGACACCCTTATAGTTTTTCATTTGGCCCAAGCACTATGGGCCGGCCCAAGCACGGCCCGTGAAAGCACGGCCCAGGAACGGCCCGGCCCGCAGCGCGCCGTGCCCATGCCTGGCACGGCCCGGCCATAGTGTCGTGCTGGGCCGCCATTTCGGCCCACAGTTCCGGCCTAGGCACGACACGGATAAACAGGCCGGCCCGGCTGCGGCACGATCCCCCCTCCCGGCCGTTGGATGCCCCCCCCCCCCTCCCCTCCATCGAGCCGTTAATTTTGCCCGTTGGGGGGCTGATATAAAAGGCGCCGCGGCCGCTGCTGCTCTCCCAATCCCTAACCCTAATTCATTTCTCTCCCTCCCCGCCGCAGCTCGTCTCTGGCTCTCTGGCTCTCCGCCTCTCCCTCTCGTCTCTCTTGTGATCTTGTCTCCGCTCCTTCTTCTCCCCTTCCTGCACACGGCACGGCATAGAGCACCCCTCTTCTTGATCCCGCATCCTCGATGTAGCCTCGTCCTCTCTCTGTCATCCTCGTCGTCTTCTCCGTCGACCTCACCAGTACCGGATGCCGGCGATTCTGGTGCTCCGGATTCGAATCCGTTGAGGTACCAGGGTCGTCGACGTCGCCGGCGATTCTGGTGCTCCGGCTGCCAAGGTAAAGGTAACCCTAACCCTAACCCTAACTTGCTAACCTAAGTCCCTAACCCTAGATCTGACTGTTTCCCGCTGTGTTTTTGTGTAGCCGTCGAGGAACCGGGACGCCGGCGAGGGACGATGCCGGGCTCCGGAGACGAAACTGTTCAGGTCGACGGCAACGAAGAGAGGCGGCTATGCGGGCTGGCCGGAGATGACGATGAGGAGGACCTGCGCGAGGACGCCGAGGAGCTGTTCGGCCGTAGCACTCAAGCTCCCATCGACCTCGCTGGGGTTCAAGAAGGCGGGGCAGCAAACGAAGAGGAAGAGGACGAGAATAGCGCCAAGCGCTCTCGTCCCTCTACCTCAGCAGTGTGGCTGGATTTCAAGAAGCTCTTCAAAACGGTGAATGGTAAGAAAGTCAGGTATGGCGCTAAGTGCATCCATTGCTCCAAGCAGTACTCTGGCCTCTCATCCGGTGGCACTGGTCATCTCATCCGCCATAGGGATAAATGCCCTAGGAGGCGTGAGAAAACTCGCATGTCTCAGTCTCAGATCTCTTTTAATCCTGATGGCAGTATGCGTAATTGGGAGTACTGTCCTATGGTTGCTCGTACTCAACTTGTTCGATTGCTTGCTAGGCTTGATGTGTCTATTTCTGTGGGTGAATCTGATGCCTTTGAAGAGTACATTAGAATTGCTCATAACCCTAAATTTGTTCCTGTTTCTAGGCAAACTACCACTAGAGACATTGAGAAATATTTCACTGAGTGCAAGGCTAAGCTTGTTGAGATTGCTAGTTCTGCTGCTGTTAATTGTGTGTGTTTGACATCTGATATTTGGTCTGGTAATGCAAAACAGGATTACCTTAGTGTGGTTGCCCACTACATAAACACTGAGTGGCAACTAGAGAAAAGAGTGCTTGGTCTTAGGCTCATTGATGTGTCCCACAATGGCCAAAATATTGCTGACCGTATTGTATCTGTGCTTGAAGATTATGGTTTGTCTGAAAAAGTTTTTGCTGTTACTTTAGACAATGCATCATCTAATGTTTCTGCTATGAGAAGACTTAGACCTATCCTGTCTAAATATCTTGGTATTGAAGATAATGATAATGATGAAACAACTGATGAACCATCTAGGGAAGCTAATTCTATGTTCTTGCATCAGAGGTGTGCATGTCATATCATTAATCTGATAGTTAAGGAGGCCTTAACTTCTCTGAAGCCTTTGATTGAAACGTTTAGAATTGCAATATCTTTCTTGAACTCATCTAACCAGAGAATTGCTGCATATAAAAGCTATTGCATTGCCACTGGTATTAAGAATAGATGCTTTCAGCTTGACATGGAAGTTAGGTGGAATTCTACATATTTAATGCTTAAGCACTTGTTTCCTCACAAGGTTCCATTCACTACTTTCATCCATGCTCAGTATCCTAGAACTGAAGGTGGTCAATTGTTGTTAACTGATGAACATTGGGTTATGGGTGAAAAAGTGCTTAAGTTTCTTGAACTGTTTTATGATGCTACAGTTGCTTTGTCTGGTGTGTACTATCCTACATCTCCACTTATGATTCATTATCTGGTTAAGATAGCTATACACCTAAAGAACTATGCTAATGACTGTCACATAAGACCTGTGGTTCAACCTATGATAGACAAATACAATAAATACTGGAGGGACATACCTTTGCTTTATTCTTTTGCATTTATCCTGGACCCTAGAGCTAAAATGAAAGGTTTCAATAGAGTGCTTAGGAGGTTGGGTTCCCTGACTGGTACAGATTATACTACCTACCAGCTTGGCACTAGAGCTAGACTTACTGATGTTTATAACAAGTATGAAGACAAATATGGCAGTGTTAGGTTGAGGAGGACTGCCCCTCCTAACCTATCTGGTAAGAAAAGGTCTGCCTGGGATGAAATTTATGATGATGATGATGATGGTGCTGGTACCTCTGCAGGTGGTATGCATCCTCTAGCTGCTACTTTGAGTATGTCTAGAGATACCTCTGCAACTGCCCTGCTGCAGGCTGCAACTTCTTCAGCTTCTAATGCTTCTGAACTTATTTCTTACTTGGACTGTGACACTGTGAACCAGTTAGATGATGATTTTAACATCCTTAACTGGTGGCATCAGCACAAACTCACTTATCCAGTGCTGTCCATCATGGCTAAAGATTTGACTGTCCCTGTTTCTACCATATCTTCATAATCCACTTTTAGTATGACTGGCAGGATCATCGAGGAGCGGCGGAGGAGGCTGAGGCCTGAAATGGTGGAGATGCTTACTTGCATCAAAGACTGGGAGGCTGCAGAAGCAAGGATGCAACACATGGTGGAGGACAAGGAGTTGGAAGAAGCATTTGAGGATCTTGGTTTATCTACTTGATCATCATTTATGTAATGGACATGGACTGTAATATTGTGAACTGGACAGTGGACTTAGAACTTCTATGGAGCTGGGCTGTACTCTTTTTTCCTGTCTAGGGTTTCTCACAAGGGTGAGTTTTACCTAGACAGGTTTTTAATGAGGCAGCCATTGCACTAAAGCTCCCAGTAACCTGTGCACTAAAGTTTTTGTTATCTCTTCCTGTGTTTCTGTGATTTGTGACCATTCTGTGAACTGCATTGATCTGTGAACTGCCTGATATGTGAACTGTTTCTATGAACTGCCTGATATTGAACTTATGTGATCTTTGAACTTCTTCTGTGAACTGTTTATATAATTTGTGAAAATCTTCTGAACTGCATTGATCTGTGAACTGCCAGGGCCGGCACTGCAGTGCCGTCGTGCCCAGTGGCACGGCACGGCACGGCAAAGGGGCTTTAGTGCCGTGCCTGGGCCTGTACTTGGGCACGGCGGCACTAACAGGCACGGCACGGTATGTAAGCCGTGCCTGGCCGGGCCGTGCCTGGCCGTGCCGTGCCTGTGTCAATGCCGTGCCGGGCGGCCCGGTTGGCCAACTATAGACACCCTCACCGACGCTCGCGTCTCCCGCTCGAACCACACGTCGCACTCCTTCTCCCATCGCCTTGCCCTTGCCCACCATCTTCCCGATAGAAAATTGAGCTTTCATCAAGACCTTCTCAACCTTTCCATTGCGCATCCCAGAAGCGTGTGGCAGCGTAGGGCAACCAAACCACTGTAGAAAATAATCCTGACTTGGTCAGGTCTGTTTTCCAGCTGAACCGAGTTTCAGTTCGGTGCATCGTTTTTTAGTCTTTTGTCAGTTAAGTGTTCAGCGCGGTGTGTGCAGAGTTGCAGTAGTGGCATCCGACAAAATCGGATCGAAGCCAGCTGTTTTAAGTTTTCTGTTGAGTCATTCGTAAAATGAGTTAGGCTTTGTATTCTCTTTGCATTCCTTGAGATAGAAACACAGAAAATTGCTCCACAATTCTTGATCTCTCTCGCTGTTTTCGGTTTGTTCTAAAAACACTGTTCATCTTCTGAAAATCTACAGATCAACACAAATACTCGGGTGTGTTAGACCCTGACGAAAACCAACACTTGGTATCAGAGCCTCACATACCCAAGCATCTGCAGATCGAGTCTATGGCGCTCTCCATGCAGCAGGCGAACCGGGAAGGCGGCAACGTGCTGTTTCAGTGCCCTGTGTTGACGGGGGTGAACTACACCTCGTGGGCAATCCGGATGGAGGCATTGATGGACACCCAGGGCATCTGGGAAGCGGTGGAATCGCAGGCCGGCGTGGCAGTAGATCAGAAGAAGGACAAGACGGCAAGAGCTTTCATCTTCCAGGCGTTGCTCGAGGACGTTTTGCTGCAAGTCGCAAAGAAGAAGACTGCAAAGGAAATTTGGGATGCGCTGAAGACAAGGTATCTGGGCGCAGATCGGGTGCAAAAGGCACGGATCCAGACCATGCAGAATGAGTTTCAGGCTTTGCAGATGAAGGAAGGAGAGACGGTACACGATTTTGCCGGGAAGCTCAGCGCCATGAGCAGTAAGTTCAGCTCTCTCGGTGAACCTCGAAAAGAATCTGCCCTAGTCAAGAAAATCCTTGATTCGGTCCCAGATAAATATCTTCAACTAGTTGCTTCAATAGAACAATACTCAGATCTTGAGTCAATGCTATTTGAGGAAGCAATTGGAAGGCTAAAAGCTTATGAAGAACGTCTTCGTCTCCGGGCAAGTGGAGACGGTCACCTTCTTCTGACTCAGGCAGAATGGGAGGCAAGGCAAAAGGGGAAGATAGGAGATTCCTCATCAGGCAGCAGAGGGCGTGGAAATGGAAAACAGGAATGGCGAGGCCATGGAAGAGGAAGGAGCCGAGGGCGTGGCTGAGGCAGAAATGATCGTGGCATTTCAAACACATTTCGCCGGGAAGGAGCAGGTAATACATCAGCAGGAAAGGACAAGAGCCATATCAAGTGTTACTCCTGTGAAAACTACGGGCATTATGCATTTGAATGCCGGAGTGGAAAACGCAAAGAAGAAGAAGTGAACCTTACTTGCACTCAGGAGGATCAACCAGCATTGCTTTTGTCAGTCTGCACACAACAACCAGAAGAAGCAGTGTTGCTGAATGAAGGTGAATTGCTGTCAGAGAAGTATGCAACGAAGACCAAGATTGAAGAGGATATCTGGTTCCTGGACAATGGAGCTACAAATCACATGACAGGGAAGAAATCCCACTTTGCTGAGTTGGATGAGAGTATTGTCGAGAGAGTCCGATTTGGGGATGGTTCAACAGTGCCAATTAAAGGAAGAGGGGCAGTTCTACTGGAATGCAGAAATGGTGAACAAAGATTGATCACAGGAGTCTATTTCATTCCCAGCTTGCGCACAAACATCTTGAGTCTGGGACAGCTGACCGAGGATGGTTGCAGAGTTGTGATGTTTGGAAACCATCTGTGGATGTGTGACAGAATGGACCGATTGCTCATGAAGGTTCAGAGGTCGGAAAACAGGCTGTATAAGAAGAGGTTGCACACGGCAGCTCCGGTGTGCCTTGCCATCAGTTTGGATGATGAAGCATGGTTATGGCATGCTAGATTGGGCCATTTGAATTTCCATGCGATGAGACAGATGGTCCCAAAAGATATGGTCCGTGGAGTGCCGAGGATTGATCATCCAACCCAAGTCTCCACGGATTGATCATCCAACCCAAGTCTGTGAAGGATGTCTTGAGCAAAGCAAAGCAAAGCAGACTACCTTTTCCTTTGCAAGTTGATTACAGAGCAAGCAGCCCACTGGAACTGATCCATGCTGATTTGTGTGGACCTATCACCCCACAAACAATTGGAGGCAATCGGTATTTCTTCTTACTAGTAGATGACTATAGCAGATACATGTGGGTATATGTCCTTAAGACCAAAGACGAGGCTTTCATAGCTTTGAAGAAGTTCCAAGCGTAGGCAGAAAGGGAATTGTCACTGAAAGTGAGGTGTTTGAGAACAGACCGAGGAGGTGAATTTGTTTCTCAGAGTTTCAGGGAGTACTGTGAGTTTCAGGGAGTACAAAGACACCTCACTGCGCCTTATACCCCCACAGCAAAATGGTGTGGTAGAACACCGCAACTGGACAGTTCTTGCAACTACTGGGAGCCTGCTCAAATCCATGGCAGTACCGAGGAAGCTGTGGGGAGAAGTAGTGCGGCATTCGGTGTATTTACTCAATCGAGTTCCAACTAAAGCAGTGAAGGAAGCCACACCCTATGAGGTTCTAAAAGGGAGGAAGCCAGCTCTAGGACACGTCAAGGTTTTTGGGTGCACTGCTTATGCATGGGTGCCGACAGGCCAACTGAGCAAGCTCTCAGACAGGAGCAAGAAGATGGTGCACCTGGGAGTTGAACCAGGAAGCAAAGCATACAGATTATTCGACCCACAAGACAGCAAGTTAAGGCTGAGTTGAGATGTGGTATTTGATGAGAAGAAAAGATGGAACTGGGAGGAAACTCAGTCAAGAGACGAAACTGAAATGGCAGACTGGTCAGAAATCACTGTAGCAGAACCAGCAAATGAGGAAGTTCAGGCTGCTGCAACAGATGGTCAAGGGGATGCTGTCTCAGCGGGTGTTATTGGAGAAAATGGCCACGGAAGTGGAAATGTGGGAGGAGTTGCGGTGACGCAGTCGGCTGGCACAGTTTTGTCGGACGAATTGCAAATGACCCCAAACACTTCAGTGTCGCCAGAAATACTGCCGTCAGCTGGATACACGTCAGAGAGTGGTGATATCCCAGATTCTTCTACATACGACGCAACTCCAGTTAGAGGTTTCAGATCTTTGAGAGACATCTACGAAGAGACATAGGCGCAAAGCATTGATCCCGAACAGCTACTGCTTATTGCTGATGAACCGACAAACTTCAGGGTTAATTAGCTGCAGGATAGAGTCAATTGAGAGAAACAAAACCCGGAGATTGACAGAGTTACCTGCAGGACATAAACCCATTGGGCTTAAATGGGTATTCAAGCAGAAAACAACTGCAATAGGAGTTGTAGTAAAGTACAAAGCCAGGCTAGTGGCAAGAGGGTATGTGCAGAAAAAAGGGGTTGATTATGAAGAAGTTTTTGCTCCTGTTGCCAGAATTGAAACAATGAGGATGCTGCTTGCTTTGTCAGCTCGAGAAGGATGGTTAGTGCATCACCTAGATGTCAAAACCGCATTCCTCAACGGTGAGCTAAAAGAAGATGTCTACGTGACACAGCCAGAAGGGTTTATTGTAGCAGGGAAGGAGCAAATGGTTTATAAGCTCACAAAGGCTTTATACGGACTGAAACAGGCGCCGAGGGCTTGGAACATTCGGCTTGACAAAACACTGAAGAATATTGGTTTTCAGAAATGCCCTCAAGAGCAGGCAGTATACAACGCCACTCAGGTGACAATCTCATCATTGTAGGAGTATATGTTGACGATATGCTAGTCACAGGAATAAGTGAAGACAAAATTCAGTTGTTCAAGAAGCAAATGGAGGAGGAGTTCGAAATGAGTGATCTTGGGATCCTCTCATACTATCTCGGGATTCAAGTACAGCAGGGTTACAAAGGTATTATTCTGAAGCAAGAAGGGTATGCAAAGAAGTTGCTGCAGCAGGCTGGAATGTGGGAATGTAATCCCACAAAGTACCCCATGGAACCAAAATTAAAGCTGACAAGAGATGAAGAAGGAAGTCCAGTTGATGCAACCGAGTACAGGAGCCTCATTGGGAGCCTACGGTACTTGACACATACAAGACCTGACATAAGCTTTGCAGTGGGCATGGTCAGTCGTTATATGGAATCACCAAGGCAAAGTCACTTCCAGGCAGACAGGCAGTAAAGCAAATACTGAGGTATATCAAAGGGACAATCCACTTTGGGATTTCTTATTGCCGAGGTGGAGAAGGAGAGGTTATTGGCTATAGTGATAGCGACCTTGGGGGCGATCTGGACGTAAGGAAGAGTAGGGCTGGTATTCTATTTCGGAGGAGGTCCAGTAGCATGGTGTTCCCAGAAGCAGAAAACGGTGGCATTATCCTCCTGTGAATCGGAATTCATGGCTGCAACTGCTGCTGCTTGCCAGGCCGTGTGGTTGAGAAGTTTGCTGAGCGAACTGACAGGACAGAAACCGAAGAAAATAGTGTTAAGAGTGGATAACAAATCTGCAATAGCACTCATGAAGAATCCTGTCTTTCATGGAAGGTGTAAGCATATAGATACTCGCTTTCATTTTATACGGGATTGCGTTGAGCGTGATTTGGTTTCAGTCGAGTTTGTCAGCAGTGAGAACCAATGCGCTGACATATTGACTAAAGCACTGCCGAGAGTCAAGTTTGCAGAGATGAGAGAACTGCTGGGAGTGAAAGAATTCACAGAGTAAGTCAGGATTAGGGGGGAGTTTGTAGAAAATAATCCTGACTTAGTCAGGTCTATTTTCCAGCTGAACCGAGTTTCAGTTCGGTGCGTCGTTTTTCAGTCTTTTGTCAGTTAAGTGTTCAGCGCGGTGTGCGCAGAGTTGCAGTAGTGGCATCCGACAAAATCGGATCGAAGCCAGCTATTTTAAGTTTTCTGTTGACTCAATTGTAAAATGAGTTAGGCTTTGTATTCTCTTTGCATTCCTTGAGATAGAAACACAGAAAATTGCTCCACAATTCTTGATCTCTCTCGCTGTTTTCGGTTTGTTCTGAAAACACTGTTCATCTTCTGAAATCTACAGATCAACGCAGATACTCGGGTGTGTTAGATCCTGACGAAAACCAACAACCACCGTTGCGCGGCAATTGACGCCATGACTCCATGAGCAATGTCAGGCGCCACCTCTTCGGCATCAGCATGCAGGGCGTGCCAGACGCCACAGCCAACTGAGTTGATGGCAAGCCCTCGTCATGGAGTGCGGAGTATTTGGAGTAGCTAGCAGGCAACTGGCACTAGTGCCACCAACGAGATGGGGGATGGACTCGAGCGATTTATACCAGCAGAACGATGGTGAGATAACTAGCGAGCTTGGCTTGGTCTCAGTTACGGAGGTGTTTGTATGCCTTTTGCTGATAGCTTTTCAGAAAGAGGGGACGAGTAATACAAAAAGTAAAAGAGATACGTGCATGTGACTAGAGAGATAGAAATGGAGTGGGTGATACACCCGTAACCTCCTATCTTATTCCTAAAGCAAGATAGTGGCGAGAAGAATAGAGAAATCATCTCAAGAGACTGGGTATATATATTGACTTTTGTTTTTTTCTAAATAAAAATCTATACGAACGGAACCTTGAACCTTAAAGAGAAGAGGAGGGTCTACGAGCGCGTTGATCCAAGCCTTTGAATTTTGATCTAAAATCCCATGGAGGATGCAATAATTTGCAAACCATGCATGAATGTAAGATGATAATGCAGGGTATTATCTAGCATAGGCTTCATGGGATCGATCTTCTATTACTTCAATCCAACAGCACCCCACGGGCATCAACATGGATGACCGCAAATTAGAAACATTTTGATATTATTTCTCATAACTAAGGGTGCAATAGAAGTGAATTCGGATGAGCATCGCTCATCTTATATCTTATTTCGGATTTTCTTTTGAAGTTGGACACATATAGTATTGAATACCCATGTCACATATAGTATATTCACTTCACAAACCCTCAGTAGTCAGAAACAGGAGCGGATCCAAGAATTGGGTCACCGATATCATGACATGCCAAATCACTTGGGCAATTAGGATCACCTATATAGTGTTATCGTCGATTATACCGAGATGGCTGGGTCACAAGACCCCATGGCAGAAATTATGTGCTCCTTTGCACCCACATAAGACATTAGGCAGTAGAAGTGCAATCAATCTCGTTCTATATCCTATTTCGCATATTTTTTAGAGTCATAGTTAGACTCGAACAGTGCTGGATAACTATTTTTCCTTTTGTATTTGCTCTGCAAGTTTTTGGTCAGTGACTCAGATGAAAATTAATAGCTCCATTTGCATCCATACTCAAAATCATAATCGTGGCGCTGTGATCCACTACATATGTTACAGCAACTGTAGGGGATCCAAGCCGTTCAATGGAGGCTTCCTGAAGATGAAGGGCTGACAAGAAAGGCTTGAAGGTAATTGAAAACTGCATTTTTTGGCCTCTACCGCCGTATTGATCGAAGCCTTTGAATTTTGATCCAACAGCCGATGAAGCATGCAATAATTTACGCCCCATGTATGAATGGTGGCAGCTGGCTGAACCGCATCTTACCACAGCTCGATCCCCCTCAGTCCATGCAGACGGACTATGGGTTTGGTTTTTTATACTGTCACTCATAACTTTTAACTATAATTTATTAATTTTATAAATAATAATTATAGAAAAAAATAAAAATCATTGAAAAACAAAAAGAGGGATATGGTGCTGGACACTAGAATTCATGCGCGGTGCCGGTCCATGGTTACGAGTTAAGCACGTGGTTTCCTCTGTTTAAATTAGGCACATTTTACAATATGCCATGCACGATTTGCAAAACAGAATTACTCCACCAACCTGTGCCAGATATTTTACAGCGAATTTATATATCTTTTAGAAAAAAATTCATTGAATTTACGAATTTTGGACACATCTGGCCCCAAAACATCCGAAATTCCAAATGTGGCCCTCAAAGCAAAAAAATTCCGAATCTGGCCCCCGCCTGAGCGCGCGTTCGCCTGGAGCCGCCACGTGTCCGATCGTGCGGTGTGGCACCGCACGACCGCATTGTTCATTCCCACCGACCGTACGTTTTGCTGCTCGACCGCATGACCGAGCAAAAGAAAGCGCTCCAGGCGAAGAGAGCTGCTTATCGCTCGGGCAGAAGTCGAGCCAGAAAAGGAAGGAAAGAGAGAGAAATCCGGGAGATTCCAACTGCTAGCTGCGTATGGATTTTGCTTCCTCTGCACCAAGCTATAGGACCTCCACGTGCCAACTTTTTGTGCGGATTCTTCTTTCTCTAGGATCACTTGGATGGGGACCACCTGCAGGGAAAGTCAATTAAGGCCTCGCTCAACGATTCCCCAGTGCACGCGTTTCTTTTGCTCGGTCATGCGGTGGAGCAGCAAAACGTGCGGTCAGTGATGATGAATAGTACGGTCGTGCGGTGTGGTACCGCACGATCCAGCTACAGTGCGGTCGTGCGGTGCCACACCGCACGACCGGACACGTGGCGACTCCAGGCAAATGCGCGCTCGAGCGGGGGGTCAGATTCAGAACTGTTTTGCTTTGGGAGCCACATTTGGAATTTCGGATGTATTAGGAGTCAGATGTGTCCAAACTTCTGAATTTACAAGGGGTACTGGGATGGCAATAGCACCGTTCGGATAGGATAGATCTGGCCCACTTTTGCAGGGAGGCGGAGAAAGGGTTCCAATCTCCGCGTGAAAACGCAGCAATGGAACCCCGTGCCCGCTCGTCCCTCTCCCTGGGAAAGCACAGATGGAAACTGAGCATCACCTTTTTCTTTTGCTCCACCGGCGCATGCGGACAAAAAAAAAACAGCTCTGCAAGCCAGCGAGCCCCTGTTTCAAAAACCACGAAACTTTTGTTACTGTACAACCGTTCCCTACAGGTCACCCTAGAAAGTGGTAGCCGTTAGACTTCCAATTTAATGACGGTCAGAGCTCGGACGAATAACGGTCAAACCAAAATAAACAGTAAAAATAAGCAAAAGAACAATAATTTTAGTATTACTTCAAATTTAAAAAATTGTAACTTTTGATCCAATAATCCAAATGACTTGAAACTTAACATACACATTATCTATGATGTCACAAACATATTTCAATCAACGATCGAGAGAATTGTTGTCAAAGTTATGACCTTTTTATTTGAGTGAAGGGTGCATCAAAATCCAATAAAAGAGAGAAATCTTGATCTACTCTTACTCGTGAGTTCTAGATAATCTAGTTGACCTGGGATAGTTTCTCTCATGTTATAGCAAGTTAGAATACAGTACAAAATTAAGAGTAAAACCCAAATATCACCTCTCCTGAGAAAATCGAGCAAACTCAAAAACTTAAGAAAATCAAGCAAAGTCAAAAACTTTATCTAGATAATATATAAATAGATGGGATCTTGTCTGTAGAAGACATCTCTACCTCTTACTTTGGATGTTAATTTCACTTAGAGAGAAATATTTTACAATCAATCCCTCGGGATACCAGAAGTCTAAACCTAGAGCACACACAAGACTCTAACACAAGATAATCCTAACCCTAATGAGTCAAGTCTCTCAAGAGACTTAACTCAATACAAGGTTTACATAGTGGAGGCTCCTCACCACTTACTTAACCTTAAATAACTAATCACCCCTTAGTAGATCAAACCACTTATATATGGAAAAATCCGATAACCCACACACAAACGAGTTTTACTCACATAGAAGGCTTATATAGTAGAGGCTCTTCACCACTTACTTAATCTTAATAACTAACCACTCCTTAGTGGATCAAACCACTTACATATGGAAAAATCCGGTAACCTACACACAAACAAATTTTACTCACACACTTGCATGTTTTTCAAAGTGTATCTTTTCAAAGGCTCCACAATCACAATTGACGAGGATATAATAATCATCAAATTATTATGTCATTATACTCTTTGAGTATACCCCTTTATCGCTAAGGAAGAAGTTGCACAGAGTAGTCGTATGTCCTACGGCCACATGGTCATAAGTCCCTCTACGAGCATTCTTTAGTCATAGGTTCTTCTATGACCTTTTTCTTAGTCGTAAGTTTTTCTACGACTATGTAGTCGTAAGTATTCCTATGATCACGTAGTCGTAACTTGTCATGCGACCACCTTATGGTCGTGGACTTTTCTACGACCAATCTATCTCTGACAGACTTGTCTATGATGACTTACTATATTGTGGGTCTGTCTGACAAGGTGGTTAGAATGTGCGCTTATTCCTAATAACCGCACATGATCTCTCTCTGACAACAACCGTTGCACGACAAGCGGACCATCACGTCTCTCTGACAATAACTTTCATCAGACGGTTATCACCCGAAGCATTAAGACGTCTTTTGGCATGGGACAACACCCGCGCGCTTTGCCCACTATATAAAGGTTGATGTCGGAGAAGAGAGAGATCCAGTCGAACACTACTACAAAAAAGGGTCATCACAGACGGCTCAAAACTGTTATCACAGACAGTTTTTGAACCATCTGAATTTATGTATCTATGATAACAGGTGGCTATCACAAACGGCTCTTGAACCGTCTGTAATAATATACAACACAAATGGTTTTAGTTAAGAACCGTCTATGATAGTCTAATATCATAGACAATTCTAGTTAAGAACTATCTGTGATAGTCTATTATCACGAACGATTCTAGTTAAGAACCGTTTATGATTGTGTTCTAGCATCCTCATAAATAGGCCTCATTCAATTCATCAATATTCTTTACTTACTCTATAAAATAGCGCAATCAGAAAATGCAGATGAATCAAAATAGGCATATTTGTGAGAACAAGATCATCGTGTAATAAGCTTTGTCACCATGTCTTCATCCTGCAATAAAACATGAATTTCAACAAGGGCCGAAACCCTATCCATCCATCAATCATTATAAGAACTAAGGTATCAACAATTAATTTTCACGCGCACGAGCATCAAAATTTACATGGCCGAAACCCTAGCCATCAAAAAATTTTGGATGGAGTGCTTCGGTTTGGGGGAGAAGTAGGAATAAGGAGTGGATGAAGTAGGAGCAGTGGAAAATATTGCTTCTTAGAGTGAAATTTGGGGGAAGGGAGCAGGGGAGTAATAAGGGGTGAGAGGTGGAAGGAGACCAGTGCCTGCCGTTCGATGCGAAGAGAATGGATGGATGGGATCGAAATCCTAGGAGAGATGCTACGGATCGATGATGTGGCATTATCACAGACGGTTACGAATTAAAAACCGTCTGCAATGTATACTGACATTACAGACGGTTTTTAATCCTAACTGTCTGTGATAAGTACAGATATCACAGTCGGTTTTTGTTTTGAATTGTTTGTGATATATCACAAATGGTTCGGAATAAAAACCATCTGTGGTAAGTAGCTCATCACGGACAATTCTTTCCATCACGGTAAACTTAGATAGTTCATCTTGTAAAACCGTTTATGGTAACTTTATCACTGACGGTATGTGTTGAACTGTTTATGATGAGGCGTCTAGGATAACCCTTTTTGTGGTAGTACAAGTTAGAGAAACAGAAGTAGCGCAAGACTTTTTGCATTACTTTCTTCCTCGATTGTGATCAATTCTCTGAGCAATAACCACACAGGACATAGAGTTGTTATTCTTCCAGAAAAAGGCTCGAACCTGTATAAAAATTTCCCTATCTTTACACTGCATGATTATAGTCCGAGTCTTTAAGAGCTTTCCCTGAATATAAGCAAATCATATGTAAGATCGGAATTAAAACACCGACACCGATAAAAATATTTCATCTATAAAGACGTGACCTAAACCATTTAAGCTAATGCCGCGATTTTGCAAACCATCACTCTACTCGGTTTTGAACGATTTCCTCAATTACCACCGCTGTTCTTCACAACGGTATGATGCCCATGACTTGTTGCCAAGATCATACGCCTGCATCAGGCTATCACCACTTGAAACGACTAAGTCCTATAGCACAACAACATCACTTTACAGTCTATGATGTCTAACGCCTTGCCGCCAAGATCGTACACATGCTCTGAGAAACATTATAAGTTAAAACAAGCATACATTGCCTCTTCGTGACCTTTGTCTTTCTTTTATATTTCTCGGCTTTAAATGTTGTTCTACCTGGATTTACATGACACGCTATAACCGTAGAACCTCTTCCATAGTCTCGGTCTTGCCGCTAACCGTAACAATCATCATAGCACTTGTACATCAAAGAATAAAGTAATCGATCCAAACATAAATAATACGTATTTGACTCTCAATAACCATATATATGAACACATCATGACTCATACATGTATAGATTTTCCATAACTAACACATACACAAACTCACCATGACACAACCAAAACCACAAAACAAATTCAACTCGGCTTAACTCAGAAAGGACTGATTTGACCATGGCTAGCAAGCTTAACTCAGAAAGGACTGATTTGACCATAGCTAGCAAGTTGATCAGACCACCATGGTCCACTGGTTACACCACACGCCAATGGCTACGTGATCGTAACCCATCACGGAGCAAACCGTGATTCCAGCCGGTCTGACCGATTCTTCCAGACAACACAGGCGACAGACAACACACAAAAATCAAACTCGATTAACAAACGCAAAGCACAACCATTTCAGGCCAATCTAATAGGTGCTTGCAGACAGCATATGACACTACGAAAACTCACAAAAAATTGAATTCAATTAATACACACACAGTACCATCAATATCAAACACTCTCCAACAGTTTCACCTCGCCGTACGTAC
Organism: Dendrocalamus latiflorus; assembly: GCA_017311315.1. Lineage (NCBI taxonomy): Eukaryota > Viridiplantae > Streptophyta > Magnoliopsida > Poales > Poaceae > Dendrocalamus > Dendrocalamus latiflorus. The sequence goes on from CM029640.1 coordinate 19,902,564, forward strand.
ATTTCGAGGCAGTAATTTTCCGCGCAGAGACAGAGCAACAGTGACATAAGCACACAAGTACACAGAAGGGAACTGTAGAAGAATCAAACAAAGGATTTAACTTAAGCAAGAACACAGGGAAACAGACTGCAACTACTAGTCGATTCGATTGAGAGATAGATCGGACAGTGCCACCCATGGCTGTCTCTCAGACAGACAAATAACTTGGAAAAGAAAACCACTCAAACTCCCATTACATGGATCCATCCACACCGCTTCTTCTTCCTAGAAGCAACACAGGGAAAACTACGGCATCTAACTGATAAGGTGGGTATGACTTGCTGCAGTGTCAGGCAGGAGGCAAGAGGCAACACGGGAGTCAGATCTGCCTAGTAGCTCTTGTTGGGGCAGTCCCTCGCCATGTGGCCCTCCTCGCCGCAGCTGTAGCACCCACGGCCACCGCCGACGCCGCGGTAGCCTCCACCGCCGACGCCGCCCTGGCTGCAGTCCCTCGCCATGTGGCCCTCCTCGCCGCACTTGTAGCACCCACGGCCGCCTCCGCCACCTCCATAGCCACTGCCGCCGTAGCCGCGGTCGCCACCGCCGTAGCCACCTCCGCCGCCGCCGTAACCGCGGTCGCCTCCCCCGCCGTAGCGCCCCCCGCGGTCGCCTTCGCTTGGGCGGGAGGCGCCGGAGAGCGCGGAGCCTCCTGGGGCAGTGACGTCCATGGCCTTGGTGCGGCCGTCGTCGCTGGAGGAGACGACGAACTCGACGGCGTCGCCCTCGTTGAGGCTGCGGTAGCCGTCGGACTTGATGGCGGACTGGTGCACGAAGAGGTCCTCGCTGCCGTCGTCGGGGGAGATGAACCCGAACCCCTTGGTGGTGTTGAACCATTTCACCTTCCCCTTAACCCTGTCCGACATCTTGCCCCGCCGCAGCCGGACACCAAGACCCAAAACCCTAGATCGGTGTGGAGGCGTATGGGAGAGGGATGGGAGGCGGTGTGACTTGTGAGGCGAGGAAGGCGACGGGGGGCGCCATTTTATAGCGGCTCGGGGTGGGGCAGGGCGCGGGGCTGGGGATAATCCGACTAATTTCACTGACACGTGGGGCAGCTTAGGAGTAAAAAAGGGTAGGCCCGGGTCCTCAGAGAGAGTACAAACGTTTTCCGCTCGGCGTCTGCGCCTTTGGCAACGTTATCCGGGGCCTTAATTGCACGGAGAAATATCCCGGGGGAGTAGAAGAGAATGAAGAGATGGTGGAGCGAGGGCGCAGTGGGGGAAGGGGAGGGGCAGGGTGATCACGTGACCGGGTCAAAGGGGCGGTCAAGGGGAGGGAGCGGAGCAGTCGAAGTACGCAGGGAAAGCTGGCCTGGCTGCCGCCACCTCCTGCCCTCTGTTGCTGCCGTCCATGCAAAGCTTCCGGTTTTGGTTTTAGTTTTAGCGTTTTTTTTTAAGAAAACAATCTTTTTGTTTCTTTTTCGGGTGGCCTTTCACGAATGGGGAAAGCGCAGTAACTTTTGGGAACTTGGACGGGCTCGCGAGCGAGCGAGCAGGGCTGCAGGGGTGGTTTTTACTGTGGGGAGGGCGACCGTGTGCTTTCCCACTCCCCTCTCGGGATATGGCATTGTGTGTGCGCGTTTTGCGGAAGAAATGAGATCCTGATTCTGTTATTGATTTTTAATTAAAGGGCATGCTCTTTTTTACTTTTAGGAAAGCTGTATTTTTATTTTTTATAGTAATTAGATTTTAAATGGAGTATCTTTTTAAGACGGAATCTATACGTCCAAAAGTCATAAGAGCAACTCCAGCAGGGCCCCTACTTAAACCCTCAAACCTCATATTTGAGAGCCAGAGTAAAAAACTGAACTCCAGCAGGGCCCCTACTTGGCTCTCAAAAATAGGAGGCCTCTCAAATGAGGCCTCCAAGCCCTCATTCCCAGGGGCCCTCCCCTGACTCTCATTTTTCGGTTTTTTCCCGCTGGTGAAATTTCCCCCGCCTCCGCCGCCCAAAATCCCCCGCGCCCCTCCCCCGCCTCCGCCCGTCCCCCTCCCTCCCACTCCGCCAGTCCGCCTCCCTCCTTGCTCCTTCCCCCGCCGCCGCCCCCTCCCCTGCCGTCCCCGCCTCCCCCGCCGCCCCTCCCCCGCCGCCCCCTTCCCCTTCCTCGGCGCCTCCACCCCCTCCACCGACGCCTCCACCCCCTTCCCCGCCGTCCCCGACTCCCCGCCTTCCCCACCGCCCCCTTCCCCTTCCCCGGCGCCTCCGCCCCCTCCACCGCCACCTCCGCCTCCGCCCCCTCCACCGCCGCCTTCGCCCCCTCCGCCTCTGCCCCCGACTCCCCGCCTTCCCCACCGCCCCTTCCCCGCCGCCCCCTCCCGACCTCCCCCATCGCGCCCGGCTCCCCCGCGCCCGCCTCTTTCCTCCCCGGTGATTCCTCCCGCGCCGTGGGTCCCATGTGTCAGTTGTAGTGGAATGGATTTGAGGGCTTAAATTTGAGAGGTGCTGTTGGAGCAGATGTAAAAAAACAGGGCCCTCAAAAGTAGGGGGAGCCCTCAAATGAAAAGTAGGGGCCCTGTTTTGAGGGTTACTGCTGGAGTTGCTCTAAGGTGCAGTCATAACTGCACGTTAGTTTCTGTTACTTCATATTCTCTCTTGCGAATAGCCCAAAAGTTATAAGGCCAGTCTCAGTGGGAGTTTCATCTGCATTTAATAGGCTGCCACATAGACATTTTTGATGATATGGCAACATTTTTAAGAAGAGAGAGAAGAAATGAGTTTCATCTAGATGAAACTCTCTTGGCACAATTACCAACTCTATATGAGTCATGAAATTAAATGTCTATGAAACAATAGAATGAAAATATGCATTGAGGATGGATGTTTCATTTCATTTTATATGATGTGGCAGTTTTGGAAACAACGCCATGAAACTCTCCACTGAGAATGGCCTAAGGTGCAGTCATAAGTCGAAGTAAAAAAGTACAGACCAAAAAGTTGTCTTGTGATTAGCAATCACTCGAGCTTATCCACCTTTTTTTTCCAAAACCTTGATCCATAGGTTGTACCGCTTTCTATTCCATGGTACTAGGTCTAATACATCCTTTGTTGAGAAATATAATAGATGTATTTTAATTTTACAAAAAAATTAATATGACAGTGAAATTAAGGAAATATGATATAAAATGATTTAGATACCCCTTGTAATTATTTTAAAAAATGAAAGGGAATACTTTATGTGTGACAATGAATAAATGTATATAGTTAAGAGAGAATAAATAAAGGTGTAATAGAAAGCACCAAATTAAATCTACATATAAGCCTTATACCATGTCTCAACAAGACTATTAAAACTACATGCCTTATTTCTCAATGGATAGAGTAATCATTTAAGCATTGTCTAAGGTTTTTTCGGAAACCTTCTTGATCCATGGGTTGTAACGCTTTCTATTCCATGGTACCAAGTCTAGCATATCCTTCGTCATGAAATATAATATAAGATGTATTCTGATTTTGCAAAGGATTAATATGACGGTGAAATTAAGAAAGATAAGAGAGAAAATGATTTAGACATCCCTTATAATTATTTTGAAAAGATGAAAGGGAATACTTTATGTGTGTGGCAATGAATAAATGTATATGGTCAAGAGAGAATAAACAAAGGTATAATAGGAAACACCTCATTAAATCTACATATAAGCCTTATACCATTTCCCAACAAGGCTATTCAAACTGCAAGCCTTATTTCTCAATGGACAGAGTAATCATTTAAGTATTGTTTAAGGCAATGGCGGAGCTAGAAAAATTTTATTGGGTATGCACACTACGCGTGCCGCATCTCCTTGGATGCGCCCTCAACTGTTGTGCAGTGCTTCCTTGGATGCATGCCCTCACCTCAGTCATTGGGCACCTCCTGGCGTGCGCCCTTGCAGTCGTCGACTTGCCATGCCACACACACAATTTTTTTTACTGACTTCCTATAATCTATATTGTCAAACTTTCTAAGGTTTGACTACTAATATATTTAAAACTATCTAGATTTGTCGCTAAAAATACTTTCATAATATTATAATTTTATTAGTACATAATAAGATAAAGTTACAAATAGTAAAGGTCAAAGTCACGTCTCGTAGACCGTAAAAAATAAAAATGTCTTACAAAGGAACGGAGCACGTAACAAAATGCTAGCACTGGGTAAACCATGCATTGTGAATATTGAATGGAATCACAAGTTGGCACGTGATAACACACAAAAGTGTATCATTTATTACCATGTGTTTCTGTTGTAGGGGTGGCCCCCACCTAAGCCCAGCCAGCCTGCTAGAAGGTTGTAAGGCCCAGCATGGGACATGTATAATGACATAAGTGCCCTGAGAGGGATACTTGAATGTAATGGTACTGTTGTAAAAGCACTCCCCATGTGGATACACACACACACACACACGATACAGGCCATGGGGAAAACCCTAAGAATTGCTCACCTAACTCTCCACTACCATACTCCCTCTCTCTATTTGGTCCGTAACCACAACAGTTGGCGCCATCCGTGGGGAGGACAAGAGCAAGCCTCAAGATCCGAAGGAGGATGGCACCAAAGAAAGCTTCGTCGTCGGCGGCAAAGAAGAAGGCGGTGGGTGCAACGAAGTCTCGCGTGAACACCAGGGCCGTGGCGTCGGCAGTCGCAGGCGTGGACGGCGACGCGGGTGCGACGGCCATGAACATCGGCGTCCACGGCACGACGGCCGACCCCGCCACCGCTGCCACGACGGTCGACCCTGCCACTGCTGCCACGATAGTCAACCCCGCCACCATCGCCACGATGGCCAACACCGCCCCGCGCGTGACGAGTGATCCCACCATGGGTATGACGGCCAACGCCGGCAGCACCAGCCGGGTGATTGGAGGCGATAGTGCCGGTGCCCACGACGGCACGACCACCGCCCTTGCACCCGGTTTGGGAGCGGCGAGCGGTTCCGGCGGCAACGCAGGCCTCGTCTTCGACTTCGGAGTCCACCATGCTGGCGCAGCAGGCAACACAGGAGCGCAGGCCGTGGTCACCGCTGTCGTGGCAGCACGACCAGGTGCGCCAACCGCCCCGGCTACGCCTACGGTGGAGAACGCCCTGCTAGTGGCCCTCGGCACGCTCCAGCAGGAGTTGGCAGATCTCCGCGGGGCCGTGCAGGATATGCAAGAGGCTCGGAGTCACCAGACCCCGCCGGTGGTCGCGCCGGAGCCCACGCCGGAACGAGCGGATAGCCACGATGCTCCTACGTCCAGTGGCATCCCGCTGCGACGCGTGGACCCGGAGTCCCCACTTTCTGCAGGCTTGCAGCAGGCAGCATGGCCGGAGGACTTCCAGTTCCTCAGCGCCATTGAGCCGTACAAAGGCGACACGGACCATCGGGAGTTCGTGCGCGTGTACGAGACAGCCATCGAAGCTGCCGGCGGGGACGATACCATGAAGGCAAAAGGACTCCCCCTCGCTCTACAGGGAGTGGCGCTCTCTTGGTTTTTCACCATCGAGCCAAACTCTATCTATGCATGGGAGCAGATCCGCAATTGACTCTACAACAACTTCCAAGGGAACTATGTCGAGCGCGTCGATGCGGACCAGCTCTTCGCGGTCAAGCAGAAAGCCTCGGAGAAGCTCCGGGAGTACTTCAAGTGCTTCGCGAAGTTCCGCTGCCAGGTCAAGGATGTCAATGAGACCACCATCATCAACGCAGCAATACAGGGCCTCCGCACGGGGCAGCTAGCCGAATATAATGCGCGAAAACCAATCAAGACGGTGGCGAAGCTCTTCGATAAGATGGAAGAGTACGCCAGGGCGGAAGAAGACGCGCGGCGGCGCCAAGGTGACGATTCTGACACCAACCAAGCGGAGGGAGCGACGAAGACCGAGGATTCACCGAAGGAAGTCTCCTCGAAGGGCAAGCGCAAGCAGGAGCCATCAACGGATGCCCCCGAGCGCAAGGACGCCCCGCATAAGGACCCGTCGGGTGACAAGCCTAAGTGTGGCCAGCAGAGGTCTCGCAGAGCCCACTACATCTTCGACATCGAAGGCGGCTCCGAGGACAATGCCCTTGCTGGTCGCGGCGGCAGAGCTCGCCGAGGCTGGGGCCGGGGGCGCGGTTGAGGTCACGACGATTGGACCCGCACGGAATACGACGATCAGCAGCACGGCCTATGGTGCGAGGTACATGGGCGGGGTAGCCACGATACGCGCGCATGCACCACCATCGCTGCACTCCGGCAGAGCGTCGCCAGGGACAGAAACCCCGAGGTATGCCCGCCCATCGTAGCCCACGTCTAGCATCCCTTGGAAGGCCCCGTGCAGATCCAAGATCAACGGTTGCAGCCTCAGGAGGGCCCCCTGTGGATCTCAGCCCATGTGCGGCAACCCCAGGAGGGCCCCCTGCGGATCCAGGTCTTGGAGGGAGGCCAACGCAGAATCATAAACGTCATCTCCGGGGGCTCCTCGCTGGAGTTCGCTTCGGCGCGGCAACGAAAGCCCTACGTGCGGCGACTACACCACGTGGCGGCACACCCAGCGCAGGCACCGCCGGACTGGGCGCATCACGAAATTACCTTCACGCCCGCTGACGCCGAAGGCGTGGAGTTCCCCCACCAAAATCCCCTGGTCATCCAGGTCGCCATCGCGGGATGCGAGGTCAAGCGTGTCCTAGTTGATGGAGGAAGCTCCGCGAACATTTTGTTCGCGGCAGCCTTCGACCAGATGGGGATCCCCTGAAGTCTCCTGGGCCCCTCGGGAACCCCGCTGCAGGGCTTCGGAGGTCAGCCCCTCAGGGCGCTGGGCCAGATATGCCTGCAGGTCTCCTTTGGTCGGGACGACAACGTGAGGAGCGAAGACGCCACCTTCGACGTCGTCGATATCCCGTACCCTTACAACGCTATATTGGGGCAACTAATCCTCAATTCTGTTGGGGCAGTTCCACACCACGGCTTCCTATGCATGAGCTCCCCGACCCGCGAGGCATTATCACCGCCCATGGCGACCAGGATATGGCTCGACGCATAGAGCTCGGCACTAGAGGTCCGCACCACGAGACTCAACGGGACGCCTAGGCCGGGCATGTCAGCGCAAGGATCCTCGGTGGCACCAGGAAGCTCCCGTGTGGATTGCTCTGGAACTAGAGGCTTCCACCGTGCCCTGCCTCGCCGCCACGACAACAACAGCCGCCGCCATTCCCGCCCTTGAGCGATTAGTGGTTAGTACCTCGTCTTTTGTAATCGCTCACCTGCGTAAACGAAAATTCAATAAAGTTCACCGTTTGCCAAAACTCGCCTTACTGTTTGCAAAAACACGCGGAGGCTTGCCTCCGCGCGCACTCTTCGTGAGTATAAATAAAGACACGTGTTCGCGCGCACACTCCAGAGCAGGTGACAAGCTCGCTCTCCGTGTGAGTATAAACAAAGATACGCGTTCGCGCGCGCACTCCAGAGCAGGCGACAAGCTCGCTCTCCGTGTGAGTATAAACAAAGACACGCGTTCGCACGCGCACTCCAGAGTAGGCGACAAGCTCGCTCTCCGGGTGAGTATAAACAAAGACACGCATTCGCACGCGCACTCCGTAGCAGGCGACATGCTCGCTCTCTGTGTGAGTATAAACAAAGACACGCGTTCACGCGCGCACTTTACGTGAGTATAAATAAGACACAGCAGGGGGACGCCTCTGCGCGTGCTCTACGGAGTATAAATAAGACGTAGCGTCGAGGTCCGCCTACGTACGCACTCTACAGAGTATAAATAAGACATAGCGTCGAGGTCCGCCTCCACACGCACTGTACGGAGTATAAATAAGACGTAGCGTCGAGGTCCGCCTCCGCGCGCACTCTACGGAGTATAAATAAGACGTAGCATCGAGGTCCGCCTCCGCACGTACTCTACAGAGTATAAATAAGATGTAGCGTCGAGGTCCGCCTCCGCACGCACTCTACGGAGTATAAATAAGATGTAGCGTCGAGGTCCGCCTCCGCACGCACTCTACGGAGTATAAATAAGATGCGGATGTTGTCCCTGCGCACTCTACGGAGTATAAACAAGACACGGATGTCCCGTGCACGCGTGGATGTTGTCCCTACGTGCACTCTCCGGAGTATAAATAAGACGTGGATGTTGATCCCACGTACTCTACGGAGTATAAATAAGACGCGGATATTGTCCCTATGCACTCTACGGAGTATAAACAAGACGCGGATGTCCCGTGCATGCCTGGATGTTGTCCCAACGGGTACTCTCCGGAGTTTAAATAAGACGTAGTTGATGGTCCCACGCACTCCATAGAATATAAAAGAAAAGAGAGAAAAGGCGCAGCAGGGGCTTGCCTCCGCGCGCACCCCCGAAATATGCACAAGATGCGGCAAAGGCTTGCCTCCGCGCGCATTCCGTAGAGCATCGGTAAGGCTCACCAGAGGCTTGCCCCTACGTGCATCTCGCGGAGCACAAACTAGGTGCATGGCCGTTATCCTCGCGCACGCCACACGGTAACAAGTACGGGGGTCACTGCCGCTGGGAAGCAGCCACGCTCACGCGTCTGCCTCGACTAGGCGCCAGCTCTGCTGCCACCACTTCAAAGGGTAGGAGACGGAGTGCTCGCGCGTCTACCTCGACTAGGCGCCAGCTCCGCTGCCACCACTTCGAAGGGTAGGGGACGGAGCGCTCGCGCGTCTACCTCGTCTAGACGCCAGCTCCGCTGCCACCACTTCAGAGGGTAGGGGATGGAGCACTCGCGCGTCTACCTCGACTAGGCGGCAGCTCCGCTGCCACCACTTCGGAGGGTAGGAGACGGAGCGCTCGTGCGTCTACCTCGACTAGGCGGCAGCTCCGCTGCCACCACTTCGGAGGGTAGGGGACGGAGCGCTCGCGCGTCTACCTCGACTAGGCGCCAGCTGCGCTGCCACCACTTCGAAGGATAGGGGACGGAGCGCTCGCGCGTCTACCTCGACTAGGCGCCAGCTCTACTGCCACCACTTCGAAGGGTAGGGGACGGAGCGCTCGCGCGTCTACCTCGACTAGCTAGGCACCAGCTCCGCCCACACCACTTCGGAAGGAGATGAAGCACGCGGAAGTCTACCTAGCGTACGGGCGAGCGTGAATTATAATCTCGCAAGTCTACCAAGGGACAGCGCGGTAATAACAAGTAACAGAGATGCAGGCGAGGTGCTTGAGCTAAAATTCCTTTCCTGTGTTAGTCAGAAGACGTTTACAATGGAGGGCGCAGTAAAAGTAAAGTGCACAGACGTCCTTGGACGCTCCCAGCCGCTACTCGGCTGGCTCCTCCTTAACGTGCGCCCGCGCTGGGACCTCACCCGAAGAAGCCCATGCCGCCCAGAAATCCAGTGACTCTTCGGCCCATCGCCAGCGTCGAAGACGCCGTCGGGTCACAAGGTCAGAAACTAGCAGCCGGTCCCTGTCGGCTAGCTGCTCGGAACATAGGGGTACGCTAGTCAGAACATGGAGGCAACTTCTACTTTATTCATAAAAAGGGGCACGCGTATTACAACGCACGCCAACACACAAGAACCCCGGTGTCACACCTGTGGGTCCACGTCACGCCCGGGGCTTCGGTGCCACCATCGTCGCGTCGCGGGACTTCATCCAGCCACTGGCCGAGGTTCCCCTCGTTGAACATGGTCCGTCGTAGCTCGATCTTCACTGCGGCCTCTCGGATGTACTCCAGATCCACTCATGGAAAACCCGAACAGCACGGCGGACAGCGCACATGGCGCCAGACATCACCCCGGCTCTGGCCGGCATCTCCAGTTGGGGGTCAGCTAGCCCGTCGACATGCTGGCAGCCCCGGTGCCGCAAGAGCGCGCATACCAGGCACGATGATGAAGACGAGGCGCCCGATCTTTCGATGAGATTGATAACTATCAATTTTGGTGGAGGTGACTCTCACGATCTGACTACAAACTGTACGACGACGCTTGCGCCTTAGCAATCGCTGAACCAACTCTGAAGTGTTATTGACCACGCTGGAGGCGCGATCAACCTGAACACGAAGTTCAATCCCTGCGAGCAATCGAAGAACTAGCAAGAATAAGACGTAGGCAATCTGATATTGAAAATATGAATGAAGCATAAATTGTATTGCGAATAACAAAGATGGGATCTCGAAGCTGTCTTGACAGCTGGTCGTCCGACACAACTGAAGAACAAAGTTTGCACAATGGCTAAACCTAAACTCAACGAAATCCAAGTCCTAGCAAGGGAGGCGGCGGCTCCTTTATAGGGAGAATGACCAGGGGTGGCATCCAAGTGCACGCCCTAGGGTTACAAGGCCCATGGGCCCAAGTGGTGGTGGCGCAGCACCCTTTTTGACTCGGACTCAGAAACCAACGTGGACTCTTTTAATGATTGCGGCCGACTCAGATGGAATTTGAAGATGAGGTTGGATCCTTTGGAAAGTAGACTTCATAAGATTTCCATGAAGTACAAGAACGTCCCAAACTAAGTCTGTATGAGGAAGTTATGCCCATTTGAATGTGGTACCATCGCAGCAGTCCGAGTCTGATTCCAAAACGTGTCCAACTCGAATTCGTGCTTGACTTGGTCCCAAAGTGACGTGGTGACCTCCATTATTCCTTCCATGCATATCCATGACTCCATGTCCCTTTCCTTCATCCTTTCCCAAGTTCCTAAGCACAATTAAATCACTTGCATTAGGTAGCGGTCTATTCTCAGTAACATATGAACCTAGGAATGAGTTCACCTGGTAATTAAGTTGACGAGCACGAGCTCGAGTAAGTGGTCCTTGAAACACTTGTTGTGGACGAGTCGTATCCATGGAAGGGATGTCCTCATCATCCTCCCCTTCTTGCATTTGAGTCGTCCGCGACTCAAACTCGTCCTCTTCTCCCAAGTAGGGCTTCAAATCTGCAATGTTAAAAGTAGGGCTAACCCCAAAATCTGCAGGCAGGTCAAGCTTGTATGCATTATCATTAATCTTTTCTAACAACTTGAAAGGACCATCCGCTCTTGGCATCAATTTTGATTTTCTCAATTCAGGGAACCTATCTTTTCTTAAGTGCAGCCAAACAAGATCCCTAGGTTCAAAAGTTAAATATTTCCTCCCCTGACTACCAGCAAGTTTATATTTAGCATTCATGCACTCTATGTTCTCTTTAGTTGTCTCATGCATTTTTAAAATCAATTCATCACGTTGTTTAGCATCAGGGTTCAATTTCTCCGAAGATGGAATGAGCATTAAATCAATAGGAGCACGAGGCACAAAACCATAGACAACTTCAAAAGGGCACATCTTTGTAGTAGAATGCAATGAACGATTGTAAGCAAACTCAACATGAGGCAAGCATTCTTCCCACATTTTTAAATTCTTTTTCAACACAGCCCTAAGCATGGTAGACAAAGTTCTATTCACAACCTCAGTTTGTCCATCAGTTTGGGGATGACAAGTAGTAGAAACTAACAGCTTAGTCCCCAATTTAGCCCATAAAGTTCTCCAAAAATGGCTAAGGAATTTAGCATCACGATCTAAAACTATAGTATTAGGCACACCATGCAAGCGAATAACTTCACGAAAGAATAGATTAGCAATATTGGTCGCATCATCGCTCTTATGACACGGTATAAAATGGGCCATCTTAGAAAATCTGTCAACAACCACAAATATACTATCTCTCACCTTCTTTGTCCTAGGCAATCCTAAAACAAAGTCCATCGAAATATCTTCCCACGGAACGCTAGGAACGGGTAAAGGCATATATAAACCATGAGGATTAAGTCGTGACTTAGCTCTTTGACATGTAGTGCAGCGAGCAACGTAGCGCTCGACGTCCCGTCGCATCTTTGGCCAAAAGAAATGATCAGCAAGTATGTTCTCCATTTTCTTCATACCAAAATGTCCCATCAACCCGCCTCTATGTGCTTCCTGTAATAACAACAGACGAACGGAACTAGTAGGAATGCACAACTTGTTGGCTCTAAACACAAACCTATCATTAATGACAAATTTATTCCATATTTTCCCTTCTTTACAATTCAACAGTATTTCCGCAAAATCAGCATCGTGCACACATTGCTCTTTAATAGTCTCTAATCCAAAAATTTTGAAGTCAAGTTCTGATAGCATGGCATATCTCCTAGACAAAGCATCAGCAATAACATTCTCCTTTCCCTTCTTGTGTTTTATGACATAGGGAAAAGACTCAATAAATTCAACCCACTTTGCATGTCTACGGTTCAGATTACCTTGACTTCGAATATGCTTTAAAGATTCATGATCAGAATGTATAACAAATTCTTTGGGCCATGAATAATGTTGCCAAGTTTCTAAGGTTCGAAAGAGGGCATATAACTCCTTATCATAAGTAGAATAGTTCAAACTAGGCCCACTCAATTTCTCACTGAAGTATGCTATAGGTTTGCCTTCTTGTAACAACACACCACCTAAACCAATTCCGCTTGCATCACATTTTAGTTCAAAAGTCTTATTGAAATCGGGGAGTTGGAGTAAAGGTGCATGTGTTAACTTATCTTTCAATGTGGTGAAGGCGTTCTCCTGTGCGGCGCCCCAAACAAATGGCACGCCCTTTTTGGTAAGCTCATTCAATGGTGCGGCAATGGTGCTGAAATCCTTCACAAAGCGACGGTAGAACCCAGCAAGTCCTAAAAAACTCCGCACCCGTGTGACCGTGTTAGGAGTCGGCCAACTCTGTATTGCTTCAACCTTGGCTTGATCAACTTCAATTCCCTGTGGAGTAACAACATAGCAAGAAACGACACTCGATCGGTGCAAAAGGTGCACTTCTCAAGGTTACCAAATAGGCGTGCACCACGTAAAGCATTAAAGACAGCACGTAAATGGTCAAGATGTTCCTCTAATGATTTGCTATATATCAGTATATCATCAAAATAAACCACCACAAATCTACCAATGAAAGCACGCAAAACCTCGTTCATTAGTCTCATGAAGGTACTAGGTGCATTAGTTAAACCAAAAGGCATTACTAACCACTCATATAACCCGAACTTAGTTTTAAATGCTGTTTTCCATTCATCGCCTAATTTCATGTGGATTTGATGATAGCCACTACGCAAATCAACCTTGGAAAAGACAACAGAGCCACTCAATTCATCGAGCATATCATCTAACCTAGGAATAGGATGACGATACCTAATGGTGATATTATTGATTGCTCTACAATCCACACACATGCGCCATGATCCATCTTTCTTTGGTACTAAAATGACCGGAACAGCACAAGGGCTAAGAGATTCGCGCACATACCCTTTATCAAGCAACTCTTGAACTTGGCGCTGAATTTCTTTAGTTTCTTCTGGATTGGTCCTGTATGGTGCTCGGTTGGGCAATGATGCACCGGGAATTAAATCAAATTGATCCTCAATCCCACGACGCGGTGGCAGCCCCGGCGGGATGTCCTTTGGAAAGACATCTTTGTACTCCTGCAAAATGTTAGTGACAGCAGGTGGCAAAGAAGAAGGTATATTCTCAAATGAAGGTGGCAAAGACATCTTCAAGGGTGCCTTCCAAAGCCAACATCGCATCCCATGCGGCCACCGAGGCGTCGCCCAAAGTTTGGTCCCGCTCCCCAAGGGATGCAGCGAGATGACCTTTCTCCCTCTCCAGTGCAGCGATTTGCTGAAGTAGGCCATCCCACTCCGCCATGGCCTCTTGTTGCGCCGCCTCTGTGGCCGACAACCATGCCGCTGCCACAAGCGCTTCGGCGGAAGAGATCGCCTCCGCGTGCTCCGCTTTTAAGCAGTGGATGCGGCCGTCCTTGGCGAAGTGCGCCTCCTCGGCCGCACGCAAAGCCTCTTCAGCGGCCCGCAGTCGGTCCTCTAGCGCCCCTCGCTCGCAGGCGTGGGCCGCTTGCAACGCCCGGGCAAGGACGAGGGTCTGTACGATAAGGCGGTCAGCAAACCTCTAAAGCTCCACGTGTCGCTAAAAGGTCAAATACTCAACCTCATTTCTGAGACCTCCAGGGCGTCTCCAAGGCGCTCTGACCCGTAGGACAGCAGTGCCTGCTGATCCAAGTTCGCGGCCGCGCTGTCCGTGACCGCCCGCCACGCTCCCAGCACCGCTGGTGGGGGCATGAAGTTCGCTAGGCCCGGGCGCGTGGCATCTGTGATGACAGCTTCGGGAACGTCGGACGCCCCCCAAAAAAATGTCCCCGCACCCCGAAGGTTGTCCGTGCCCCGATAGACATGCCGTTGCAAGGGGAGGTAGCGGTTAAAGCCCTACGAACGCAGTACAAAACTGTGCCATGCGAGTTTACCTTTGGCATCAGCCGGTGAACTTCACTGAGGTGTCCCCGCAGCCTCAGACAGGATAGCAGAAACGCTAGCACCCTCCGGCGAAGCCGGCCCTGTGGGCCGGGGAGCCTCCGTGTCAGAGTCCAACACCACCAAGTTCCGGGCCTCAGCCGCCACAGCCCTCCAAGAAGCCGTGGGGATGTTGGGCCTGGGGGCCTCGGTGTCGGAGTTGGAGTCCCAAATGATCCCAACCCTGCCCGCCGTAGCGAACCCCTTCCTCGGACGAGGAGGCGATTGCATGCGCGGACGCTTCGCCTTGGGGGGGAGTAAGGGGACCTCCCACTGGCGACCGCCGTAGGTGCGGGCTCCACCCTATCAATGTCCCCAGGCGGCAGCTCCGCCTCGGCAACCGTTGCAGGTAGGAGTTGCGCTCTGGCAACCTTTAGAGGTGGCGACCCCGCCCCGGTGACCGCCGCAGGTGGGGGCTCCACTCTAGCAACCTCCATGGATGGAAGCTCTGGCACTGTAGCCGCTACGGGCGAGGACTCCACCTCAGCATCACCCGCGGATGATAGCCCCTCCTCAGCGACCACCGAAGGCGACGAAGCTTCCCCCTCTCGATCGTCCACGGCACACTCTCGGTCCCCAGCACCGCCCAGAGACCCTTCGCCTTCGTCCTCCGCGCCCGTCCCCAGATCTGAATCGGCATACTTCGCTGAATCGGAATCAGCGTCTGTCGCATGGACGGGAGTGACGGCAACTAGCGCATTGGGTGCGCCCGCAGAAGACCGAGCCTTCCAACGAGACGGCGGCCTTTTCCCCTTGGCGCCGTCATCTCGACGGTGACGCGAATGCCCAGGGCCTCGCACACACGATTTATCCGCCCCAGCTCCGCCTCTGCAGTTGCGGCTGTGCGCAAGTCGTGCTCCCTGGCCGTGTACGGCCCGAGGAACACGCTCACCGCGCGCTCCGCGTCTTCCAGGCGCATTCCTATACGCAGCAGGAGGCGAGGTTCAAAAGATAGTCCAATGGGCAAAAGTGCGAAATAAGACTCCGTCAAGACTTACGAAGGTCGGAGGGTTCCGGCAGCGAAGACACCGACGGGCAGACATTGTTGCGCCGAAGGCTCCCAGCCCTGAGGAGCCATTCATGCGCGAGCGGTGCCACGCCGTACATGATGAACTCCTCGGCGAGGTCGCGCATATTGAAGCGAGCGGTGATCCCCACGAGCCTCCGTGCCCTTCGCCGATCCTCGCTGTCGATTCGTACGTTCGGCGTGGTGTTGAACGCCATCGGCCGCCCAAGCACTCGAGGCCGCTACCGCTCGCCACGCGGTGGTAAAACCACCGTCTCATCTAGTTCGGCTCCCACTTCGCCCGGGTCGAGTTGGCAGGGAAGATCTTCCCCCACGACGATCGCAGGACAAAGTTGACGCTGCCGAAGTTGGAAAAGGTCCCATCCTTCCGCCCTTTTGGCTGGCATCGTGCGTCGTGGAGAAACATGAACATCGAGGTACTGGGCCAGCATGCCTCCGTCCGCAAGGCCCAGCTGTACACAGCGAGGCGGGCCAGCACGTTCAGAGTCAGCTGTGCCAGCTCCAGCCCGAAGGTCCGCAGGATGTCGCCGACAATCATGGCGGCCAGGATAAGAAGCCCGGCCTCAAAGTAGGCGACTAAGACGATCGCCTTCGACTTCTCAGGGCGCGGTTCCGCCTCGTCGCCGGCAGGCAGCCGTACCTCCTGGTGGTCCGACAGGTTCCCCTCGCGCAGCAGCATGCGGATTGTCTCCTCCGTCGCAAGCGTGGGGCCCAGGACGCGGGAGCATGGACCCTCCATCTTCTCCGTCGCCACCCACCATTTGTCTACCACCGTGGATTCGCGCCTCTCGAGTGTGTACTCCACTTCAAGCGGCGAGGACCACTGGGAGACGGCGTTATCACCGATCGTCTGAGCGTGTTCTTCGCCGTGTGCCATCGCTATCCGCGAACTAGACGATGACGGGGGCAGCGCGGCAGCAAGGAAAGCAAGAAGAGCAGGAGACAGGAAGAAGGACAAGAAGGCGTGCGGAGGAAAGGCAGACGCGGTGCCATAGGGGGTATTTAAAGCCCCTTCATCTCCCGCACCGCCGGTAAGCGTAATCGACGAGACACGAACCGCCCGCCTCCCCACGATCGAAGTCGAAGCGTTGTGGTCGCCCCACGACTGCAGTCGTGCAAGGGCCTGGCACCGCACGACGCGCCAACAGCGTCCCGCCACGTGTCTGCTCCCTCAAAGGATAAATACAGGTCGCATGGTGTGGCACATCTTCCGACACGTGTCGGCGCGGTTCTCGGGGCCATCAAGACAGCAATGGCTAGCCAGGGGCCAGCTAACCCCAACAACTACGACGAAGTCTCCACTTTAGCAGAGAGACTCCGGCCTCCACTCCGCCCCACCCCGCAAAGGGGCACCTCACTACGCCGCCGTCGATCTGAGCGGGGTCCAGCTGGGCCTCCGACTCGGCCTCACACCGAGGGGCAGGCGGAGTGCGGAGACGAGCAGGTGCTGATCTATCCTACAGTGCCATCAAAGTGCCATCTTCGAGCCGCGGGATATCACCTGGCCCTCAGGCCTCGGGTCCACGCGAAGGCTCCAGGATAGGCTCCGACCGAGCCAGGCAGTCGCACCGACGGCCACCTCGCCTCGGGGTTCGGCCAGCAAACTCCCAACCCCCAAGTGCCGAAGACCCAACTAACTGCGCGCTCGCTCAGGCAGCAAGATCGGTCATCGTCAATAGGCCCTGACCGAACTCTCATAAATAGGCCTCCATCAGTCCATCACCGCCCTTTGCCATCAGAGAGCGCACATGGACTAAGAAAGACCTATTTACGAGGGTAAGATCATCCTAGCTGTCCTCGGAACACGCGTCATATGCAGCACCACGGCGTAACCGGTGGACCACAGCGCCCGCCGCCGGGTCGAAGATAAGTTCCTTCCGAAACTTGAAAATAGGCATCCTTCTGTTCATCAACATTCTATGACAATGTCCATTAGCGCTAACCCTGCTATAAGATAGTCCTTTCAAAGAATGCAGATGAACAGAGGCAGCCTATTTTCGAGACCAAGATCATCCCAGCCGTAGCCGGCCGCAGCCCTATGAAGGACGACGCAGGAGAGCCACGCATATATACTCGCTGCGCCCCGAGCCGATGGAAAACTCAACCGGCGGCACTCCAATCGACGCGACTGCAACCAGCGGGTGTCGGGTGGTATGGCTCCCCGTGACCAAGGAATGCAACTGCGGGCAGGCGAACGAGCGCGGATGCAAGCCGCCTGACAGCGCACGATGCGCCAGTAGCATCCTACCACGCGTCCCGCCCCTCTAGGGAAGGGGCGAGCGGCCGCGGTCGTGCGACTGCTGATAGCCCACGACGCGCCAATCGCGGCCCGCCGCGTGTACCCTCCCGGCGGGACAGCGCGTATGGCTGCAGCAGCCTGTTCCTGACAACTCAGGGGTCGGCGCGATTCCAGGAGCCATTAAGGCACACTATCGGACCGCAGAAGCCGCCCGAACATGTCGACCCCGCAGCGGGAGCCTCGCCTATCTCGCGCCCGGGGGTGTCCACACCATGGGCCTGTCTCCACCTTAACTTAGACTCCGCTAGTATCTTCGACTCTAGTGGCATCTTTGACTTCGCTGGCATCTCCAACTTCGCCGACATCTTCGACTCCGCTGCCATCTTCGATTCCATTGGCACCGTCGACTCCGCCACTCAGGGGTCCTACAGTCGAAGATGCCCCCCGCGACCCCTTCATCGCCAGGTCCTCATCGTGGCCTGGAAAATATGTCAGATAATCAGGCTCCATCCAACAATACAGAAGGTCACAGGTCACAGGGACGGAGGGGGCCAAGTGGCTCGGCAACATGGCTTCGGCCCGTGAAGCCTTTCACCATGAGAGACTCCTGTTGTAGGGGTGGCCCCCACCTAAGCCTAGCCGGCCTGCTAGAAGGCTGTAAGGCCCAGAATGGGACATGTATAATGACATAAGTGCCCCTGAGAGGGATACTTATTTTGCCTATATATATATATATATATATATATATATATATATATATATATATATATATATATATATATATATATATATATATATAGGAAGGCGAAATGGGACTCCAAGGAGTCCAGTCACCTAACCTATCTACCATTCGATCGCATTGAGATGTGCTAATTTATAATAGGTATGAGATTAACGGGTATATCCATTAGCACAACCTTTGAATTCAAACGTCAGACTCATTAGTGCAAACCGGATTACCAGCGATCTGGCTTGCTGTGCGTGCGTGATACGGAATTGTTATTGCCATAAATAACCACAGGATGAATGAATCGCCAATTGTTATTGCAAACCGGATCTTTTGTTGAACGTTGAGATAGGTATGTGTATAGATACTTTTTAACTAACGTGGAAGTATGTATGTGTGTACACGATTATTTGCCATAAAATAGAATTCTTGCTCAATGTGTATCGGCCATGTATTAATTACCATGGTGTAGGTATGCAAATCCGTACGGCAGTATTGGAAATATGTTCGCTTGTACATATAAATTTAATAGTCTTTGATGCATGAAAAATATCATTACGTGCAACATATGATGAATCATTGTGATCAAATCGAGTATTATACTCAGAAAAATTTTTAAGTGGTCTACTTACGGCATAAGAAAAACTGTGTTAACTTTCATTAATTGTTATGCACCACACGAAATGATTATGAGCGGCGAATTTGTACGAGATGTTAGCAAGTTAGGTGATAATCTATTGTGAATTTTTCAACTCAATCATACAACAAATTGCTTTTTTAAATGGATGATGTATACGAACTGCTTAGAAAAAACAAATATGTTGACTTGCATTATTTCCATTAATTTTTAGATGTCGCACGGAATGATTTAGAGTGGCGAATTTGGACGTGATGTTAGCATTTAAGGTGAGAATGTTATGTATATTTTTCATCTCAAACGAATAACAAAAAAGCTATCTTAAATGGTTGAAGGAGACGTACGGCACAGAAAAAACGCGTAAGTTTACATATATATTTTTATATAATAGTGGTTTAGGTTAATATCTTTTGTTAATTTTTCATCATAATCGGGCAACAAAATGTTATCTTACTTTTTTTGATTGTATCGGACAACAATTGCGTGTGTTGACTTTCAATTATTTTTATACGACGCATGAAGTTATTTAGAGCGACGAATTTGTACATAATGTTAGCAGTTCAGACGAAAAAATTATGTGAAATTTTCGTATCATTCGATCAACAAATTTTTGTTGAAGATAGAAATAACAAAAAAAAGCATGTCATAGACTAATACAAAGAAATAGTGGGGATCTTTTGGGCAAAGAAATTCCAGAACTTGATTATCACAATCATAATCAAAGTATAGTTGAAAGAAAGCGTGGGGATCATTTGGGCTCAGAAAATTCCAATCTTGATTACCAGATAACAAAAGAAAAAAAAGATAACTAACTGGTCATGTGCAATTTCAACAACCGAAATACTATGCACTCCGTAATACACTCTCAACAATCATGGACCAAAAGAATTCGGACATGTATGTACGAAACGTCCATCAGCCAAGAAGCATACAAATTGTAAAACAACTCCCGTAATTGCAGGAGAGGAAAAGGTATCAAGAAAATAGCAGTGGCGGCACCAGAAGCTGTGGCGGCGGTGAAACAACTTGTGCTGTTATGATTGGGCAAGGAAATTGCTAATTTCGAAGTAATACTAGACAGTAGTAACACAAGTGAATGCGTAGTGTTCTGGTAACTTGCACTTCTGACACACCATTTGTATCTTGGACTTGGAAGAGTTCTCCGGATTATAAGGGCAGCTAGTTCTGTAATGTCCCTTCTTGTTGCAATAGGAACATATGCGTTTTTTGGTAATAGGTCCATCTAATTGAGACTTATACCTTGTTGATTTGGGACGTCCACGCTTCTTACGATGATCAGGTGGAAGGATGGAGACAATCTCATCTGCTTGATTAATGGAATCATCTTCTTGGTTACTAGAAACATCATCATTTGTCAACACATGTGTTAGGACAAACATTGTATACACCATGTTGTTCATATGTGCTTAAAATTGAAGTATTTTAAAAAACCTGTGATTCTTTTTGAAGATTTACATTTGATAGGCCATCACCCTTATCTTGACCTTGTTTTGCCTTAATGAACTCATTAACCTTGTATAACATACATTGAGTTGTGGACGAAGCTGCAGAAGAAAATGAGAATGTCATGCCATAGAAATATCAGTAAAATGCCATAGGAAAATAAGTATTTATTTTTTCTGGGATATCGATATGCGTACCTGTATCTGTCCAAACTGTGTAACCGTGTATTTATCCTTCAATGTAAGGTCAATAATGCACCTTTTCTTAATGTTGTCATGATCATAAACAGCAATTCGTGGGAAAACATCATGCGGAAGACTGAGATTTCCGAAATCAAAAAGGTTTCAGTGGGTTCGAATCGATGGATCCAATGCAAATTCCAATTCAAGTGTAGCTTAACAATATATAGGGTGAATGAAGCACGTACGTATGCCTCTTGCTAACAGCGTAGTGGATCGTACGTTCAAGCAACTTAAATCAATCGTCCATCCAACTGATTTGATTTGATTTGATTAGCTGTAGACGCAGCTGCCGTCGTCGCTCCTTGCAGTGGGGTCGTAGTTGGCGGCATTCTGGTCGGCGCAGCCCTCGGGGACGGGGACGCCCACCTGCTGCGCCGCCTTGCCGTAGAATGAGCCCGTCTTCATGGCGTCGTCGTTGGCGTCGCCAAGCGCGGCCTCGCTGAGGTACTTGTCGGCGAGCTGGACGCGCTTGACGTTCTCCTGCTCCCGCACCGGCATGTGCCCGTACTCCATGAGCTTCTCCAGCGTCATCTTGGGCTGCTCGAACGTCGGCGGGCCCTCCCGCGAGTTGACGAGCCGCTTCCCGATGTTCTCCACGCCCACCTCCGCGACCCACCGCCGCACCTCGTCGTCGTACACCCGCGCCCGCAGCGCGCCGAAGAAGTCGATGGACTGCCCCGGGAAGGTGTCGACCAGCTTCAGGATGGCCTCGTCGGGGACGCTGTCGGTGAGGCATCCGCGCGAGATTTGGAGAAAGATGCGAGACCGGGGGAAATGCGCAATTTGGGGAACAAAGCGTGACCGAGAGACATAGATTCCAATTTGGCACAAGCAACCGGGTCCCAACCCGTTAATCGACTTTTCTCCGGCTCCCTACGCGTGCGGAATCGGACGGCTCAGAATTGAGGAGTCCAGACACCTAATAGTACTAAGTATTTTTACTATATAGGAAATATAAATATATATATATATATATATATATATATATATAGGCAAAATAACTGGTGCACCATGGTGCCCAAGCTCCATAATTAAAACTTTCCATCCATGATTGTTTCCTTTCCAAATTGATGCATTTTCGAATTAATGAATCTTAATAGGTTTACCTAATATATTGCACCTGCACGCATCTAAAAGCAATCTAACGGCAGAGAGGCTTGGTGCCCGGGCACCATGGTGTCCCATTTCAGTATCCTGTACACACACACACGATACAGGCCATGGGGAAAACCCTAAGCATTGCTCACCTAACTCTCCACTACCATACTCTCTCTCTGTTTAGTCCATAACCACAACAGTTTCAATATATAATGCTTTATTTATGCTCTTCAATGCACACTTTATATGACACTTTCACATAAAATCATGCTATTGCACAATTCATTATTAGTTTTTATTTATTTTTAATGCAGAATAAAGGTGTCTGGGGACTTCCATGGATGAATCATGATGAAAGGAGCCAATCTTGGGCTAGAGAAATAATGGGTGCCACAATTGTTGTCTAGACCTTCAGACGCAATGTCAGGCGACTGTATCATCCTGCAGGTGCATCAAAATGGCCCTAAAAGTCTCGTTTCAAAGACAATTTGAGCATGGTTTGTTTTTCACATGTTTCTTCTGACTTAAGGAAGGTATCTAGAGTACGGAAAACGCCTAATAACCAAGGGATTTGCCTGCACAAGATTTGGAAGGTGTTGGAGGTCCACATGTCGCTATTTAAGGGCACCCAAGGGGCGCAGCTGGCCCTAGATCACTACCACACAGGGCAAGACTCCCCTCAAGGTGTTCTCCCATCTTCTCCACACCACCAAGAATAGAAAAAAAGCCTTCAACGGTGTTTGGCCCTAGCCAATATAAATGAAGTCAGTACAATATGTACTATAATTAACTAGTAAATCATATCTTAAAAAGATATTCCGTTTAAAAGTTAGTTACGATAGAAAAGCCAGAAAGCAACTTTTAGAAGCTAAAAAGAACATGCCCTTTATGTTGTCTAGTTTACGACTTTACTCCTCCTAGTGACAGAGCATTACAATCAACTCAAGTATATTCGATCTTAACGAACTCTCTGATGTTTGAGGATGGTTCTCCACATTCTTGATGACAGAGGTCATTGATCCGAAAGGAGAGTTTAACTCTAACATTAATAGATGTTCAAATGTTTGATTCAATTGCAATTCATTCAATTGTAACTCATTCAATTGTAATTCATTTGTGAGATCTATTTAATGATTGTCATGTCCTATAAGATCTGCAATTACCAGTGATCTGCTTGTTTATTTTCAGAGGGCATGGCTAGCATTTCTTGAGGCTAGCAAAAGAATTTTTTTTACTATATGAAGAACCATCATAGACGATTTTTTGTATTAACCATATATGATAAGTCACAACACAAAAAGGTCCTAGGTTAATAACTGCCTTTGTTGTAACTTTTCATAGGCGATTTCAGAGTTAATAATCGTCCATGATAGTTTGCATCATAGATTGTTTAAAATCGTCTGTGATAGCCTCATATCATTACTAACCCATAAACTCTGATGGCTCACAAAACCATATGTGATGACATTTTGAACCGTCTATGATGACCTTTTATGTAGTAGTGTAGCCCAGCCGTAATGTGCAGTAGGCCTGCGACAGCATAGGCGCTAGGGTAAACAAGCTGTGGCACTGCTGCAGTAGAGAACAAGTTGTGCTGTAAGCTTTGCGGTAGACCGTGAGGCACATGAGTGTGGGGTTGATGTGTGCATTTTTTATTACTGTTTTTTTATCTATTTTTATGTCCTAATAATCAAATAAAGCTAAGTCTATACAAAAATCTAACACATCTAGAAGGAATTGAGGAGGATCCCACATTTTTGGAAGATATTTCGAGATAATAACCAACTCCACGTGAGTCCAGGAGTCAAGATAAGTACAACATAAGAAACCGCATTACATTTGGAGCCTTCAAAGCAGAATACAACCAAGGCGATCATGCCCACTATGCCAGTCGAATGTACTAGCCCTCTGGCGATTCATCTTGTCAAAAAAAAAATCATGATGGTGGTGGTGCCATGAGTTAATTCCGCATGGAGCTTCATGATACCTTATATGTTGCACCAAAAAGAGATCGAAGCATAGGACTACATCAGATCATCATATGAAGACACCACCACCTCCTAGAGGGGAACACTACTACAGAAAAGGTCATCACAGACGGTTCGAAAACGTCATCACAGACGGTTTTGTGAGCCGTCTGTATTTATGGGTCAGTGATAATCGAAGGTCATCACAGACGGTTTTCAAACCGTCTGTGATTATGGGCTATCACAGACGGTTTTTAAGTAAAAACCGTCTGTGATAGCTGATAATCACAGACGGTTTTTAGTTAAAAACCGTCTGCGATACTGATTATCACAGACGGTTTTTGAGTAAAAACCGTCTGTGATATTCCCTTCGACCCATACATATATTTCTCTTATTGGCTAGCCTCAGGAATGCTAGCCATGCCCTCTGAAACAAACAGATAATCACAGACAAAAAACATACAATTCACACATCTCATTTGCTTTCAGATACATTTCACAGACATAAAACATCCAATTGACATGACACTTCATTTCACAAACATAAAGCATGCATCCATTTCGCAAATCGATTAATTGAATTGAAATGAAATATCCATTAACAAATGCACAGTTACAAAAGATCTACACTACATTTACACTTAGTGATAAGACCAATAAGAAATCATGGTGCGCAATGGAACCGTCCTCCTGGCTTTATGACTTGAGTCAGCAAAAAGTACGCCAACTCTCCTTGAATCCCTCCAAAATCAGACTGTTTCAATGCAGTTGACGGGATGGACACAGCCTGTCGATAGGAATATCAATGTGCATATATATGTAACGTGATAAGTATGAAGTAATTATGGGAAGAGTGACAAACCTTGCGATTGGTGAGCCTCGAGGAATCGAGGAGTAGTTCCATATGTTGGCAAACGTAGTATCCACATGTGTTGCCCGGCTGCTGCTGGTGGCACTGCAAAAAATGGAATGTGTTAGTTCAAGAGGCATTAGTACCAACTGCTGGAGGGCCTTGTGCGCCACACTTGTACTTTTGAAATCTTCGGTCGTTTTCATCGCCTTGAACTCTTCCCATTGTGGTTCCAGGAATGGGTATTTATGAACAGGCGTTTCGTCCGTCTCCACGTATTTCCTGACAAGCGTGTTCTTGAAGTTCTTCCATGCTTTGCACGCCGCTTTGTAGGTTTGTTGTTGCACAGCGTCCAAGTGTTCTTCTGGGAACTCGAACGATACCAAAATTTCGGTCCACAGCTCACGTTTCCGAGTGTCAGGCACGTTCTTCCACGAATTGTATGTGATCTCAATTCGTTCTCGTGCAACTACTCCGACCATGGTTCGGAATGCGTTTACTGCTTTTTGAGGAAGGATAGGGACCCCAGATGCATTCACCGCTGTGATGGTCTGTCGGCCCTCAGGCTTCTTTGATAGCCCTCTTCCTTGGCGTCTTGATGTTGGAGCGGACGCCTCCGGCGATGATGTTGAAGAATGCGCGGGTGACATGTTGCTTATTTTGTGGGTCTATTAAGATAAGATGAGAAAGTGATCATATTGAATTGCAAGACAAGAGAGGAGTAGAGGGGAGGGGGAGAAGGGAGGGGGTGATATGGACATAGAGAGGGGGTGATGTGCCTATCCTAGCACCTACTTTAGTTACTAATACTATAAACCAAATAGCAAAGTCCCTAAACAAAGGTCTATGAAGCAAATGACACAAACTAGTGTATCCGGTTCATTGAACGGGAACACTATAGTATGTCACTTGCTTCATTTGCTGTTTTTTATATCTTTTGCAATAATCGCAAGATTTCTTTATCCGGATACACTAGAATGTGTTACTTGCTTCATGCCCTTTGATCATATACTCTTCCTTGATTGGTTAATTTGTGCTCTCAAATTGTAGGGTTGCACATGATAAGATGAGGAAGCAAGAAAAGTGAAACATGATGCTCAATGTTAGGAAGAGAGGAGAGGAGTAGAGGGAAGGGGGAGAAGGGAGGGGGTGATGTGGACAGAGAGGGGTTATGTGCCTATACTATATACTATATACTAACACAACAAGCAATGTAATATGTACCAATGTAAACTAAGCAACTGCAGTAAACAATGTACCAATGTAGTATGTACCAAATAGCAAATTAAACTAAGCTACTACAGTAAATAATGTACTAAGCAACTAACCATAACAGTATGAAGCATCAAGCATCAACCCTAAACACTAACAGTAAGCATGAAGCATCAACCCTAAATATGTACTAAGCAACTAACCATAACAGTATGAAGCATCAAACATCAACCCTAAACACTAACAGTAAGCATGAAGCATCAACCCTAAATATGTACTAAGCAACTAACCATAACAGTATGAAGCATCAAGCATCAACCCTAAACACTAACAGTAAGCATGAAGCATCAACCCTAAATATGTACTAAGCAACTAACCATAACAGTATGAAGCATCAAGCATCAACCCTAAACACTAACAATAAGCATGAAGCTCGGGGAGGGATTTGATGACCTTAGGGTTTTGGTGACCTTAGGGACGGCGGAGGAGGAGGAGGCGGCGACGCAGGAGGAGGCGGCGGCGACGGAGGAGGAGGAGGCGACGGGCTCGGGGAGGCGGCGATGGACGAGGCTGCGGCGACGTCTTCGTCCAGGGAGGCGGTCGGCGAGGGCTGGGGGAGGCAGCCGGCGAGGGCTCGGGGAGGCGGCGGCGACGACGGGCTCGGGATTTAGATCTAATCGAATAACTGCAGCGCACACGGAAAACCCTAGCGAGAGGGTATATGTAGGGAGATTATCACAGACGGTTCTAAACTTAGAACCGTCTGTGATAAGCCTGTGCCGGCTGTTGCAATTAAGACAACACCAATAACTACACAGCTGCATTCATATCAACCACCAAACAGCTGCATTCATATACAACACCAACCAGCTGCATTCACACAGTGTATTTCTTGATACATTTTGTCATTCTCAAATACATCACACATATACATCACATATACATAAATGCCAATACATTTTGTCATTCTCAAATACATCACACATATACATTTTCACATATACATCTCAAAATTGACTACATCACATATTTTCACATATACATCTCAAAATTGACTACATCACACATTTTCACATATACATGTCAAAATTGACTACATCACACATTTTCACATATACATCTCAAAATTGACTACATCACACATTTTCACATATACATCTCAAAATTGACTACATCACACATTTTCACATATACATCTCAAAATTGACTACATCACACATTTTCACATATAATCTCAAAATTGTCACACATTTTCACATATACATTCTTATTGTACTTGCTTATTTCCTTTAAAAATTAGCCCTTCATCATGATCAATGCGTACGTAACTTTTGGCTTTATACGTGGTTTTAGGCAACTCATTTCCCTCCAGAAGCGTGTCCGCTAAAAGACCTAGCAGCGCCGTGAAACTCTTGTCGGACCAACCGTTGCTTGCCTTCAATTTCAACAGTTCAAGCACGGCCGACAACCTCGTGTACTTGCAGCCCGTGTACAAAGGTTTCTCTGAGTCCTCCATCAAGCCACGGAATTTAACATACTCTCTCTCATCATAGTTCTCTTCTACATCGCGAAGCGTCTGATCCAGATTATCATCGTGCAACCTATCCGAATCCGAGCCACAATCGACATCAGCCGGCGGCATGTCATTCAGTTCACCGGCGATGTCATCCGGGGGCATATCATTCACTTCACCGACGATGTCATCTGGCGGCATATGATCATTCACTTCGCCATGACTGGTCCAACACGTATAATCCTTTTTGAAACCCCTCCGAATCAAGTGCGATTCAATTTGCCCTCGGTTCTTAAACATCTTCAAATTCTCGTAGTCAGTGCATGGACAGAACATATATTCCACCTCCTTATTCAACATATCCTCCTCGGCAGCTCTTATAAAAGCAGAAACGCCATTAATGTACTCTTCACTCACACGGCTCGTGGCATACATCCAGCTTCGGTCCTACGTTACGTACATATAGAACAACTTAGTATTAAAATCTAGATTAACTAATTATAACTACATATATACCGGCCACATTTATTATATTGAGACTTAATTTGCTAGCTCAATTCATATTACAAACACAACAGCTATTATATAACCAACAATTTTGCAAATTAACCATCTTCAATATAACCACTCATGGATTACTTAGACCTAAATTGTAATGCAATTAAAGAAAAAATAAATTTCATTACTAACCATATCTAGAGCAACCAGGACAGTCTGAATCTTTCAAAGCTCAATCTCTGCCTCTTCCCACCAAATTAACTGGCCTGAAATCGCCTAGCTTCCTCCCGAGTGAAAAAGTGCGCAGCAGTGGCTAGATCTGGATCGAAATGAAGACAGATGCGGTCTGAACAGCGCAATAAATGCCTTAGCCATTATCACAGACGGTTTTTAACTAAAAACCGTCTGTGAATTATCACAGACGGTTTTTAACTAAAAACCGTCTGTGATAACAAGCTTATCACAGACGGTTTTTAATTAAAAACCATCTGTGATAATCTGGGATTATCACAGACGATTTTTTATACAGACCGTCTGTGATACAAAAGTATCACAGACGGTTCATCGGTAATAACCGTCTATGATAATCCATTTTCCCGCCACAAATACCACAGACGGCCTCCAAATTACAACCGTCTGTAATAGTGCTCATCAGAGACGGTTTCACAAAACCGTCTGTGATGAGGCGTCTACTATTAGGCTTTCTGTAGTAGTGGAAGAACACCTTGAGCACCTTCTTCCACCTCTAGATCATCATTTCCACCATATATCTCCATAGAATTTGGCCACAAACTATTCTAGATCACTCTATAGACTTGGGCCTGTGCATCCACCAAATGGTTTATTTATCATATTAGTTTTGTGATTTAATATATTAGTTTCAAACCAAGTTTGGTGTTATCTCCATGTTCATGTATTTCTTATTTATTATTGAGTAATATATGTAGTTCTTGAGGTAAAGGGGTATCCGTATGCATAGAGATCAAGTGATAGATCCGAGATCTTGTGTGGCCAATTATATTACTGTGATGATATTCTTCATGATGATTGTACGAACGTCAACTATGCACCAATTGCCCTTGTAGGACATGAAGAATAGCACCACTAGATGAGATGGGATGAAATATATAAGGGTGACAGGCTATACCCTAATCCCTAGATCTTTGATGTAGGGAACTGCGGACACCCACGTACTTAAGGCTGTATCCTAGGGTCCATGATATGGTTTCCTTAAATCCATCTCATATTGATGCTATGATACTTGTGGCTGGGGATTACAAGGGATATATTTGACAGATATATTCATCTTGGGCTCCACCTTCCTAAATTTTTAAGTACATTCTACACATGCACCACGAAACGTCACTGCAAGGAAGCTATGACAACTATGTGAGAGACTATGTGGAGGTATCCCATGTTTGTGATGAGTAATTGACGGTTGTGTTAGAGAGTTTGAGTTTGTTTTGGGTATTGTAGGTTTGAGTACCTTTCGTTAATGCTATTGTTGATTATGCTATTTCGTGCGGTGCTATATGACGGCTTGCTTGTTTGTGTGGCTGCAGGACTTCGGAGCTAGGTTATGGTGAGGCGAGGAGGACCGGGACTAGGCACAGGAGGTGTTGAGGTCCAGACGGTTAGAGACGTCAAAGATGATCGAGGCTACTGAGGTTGTTGCGAGTCATGAGACGAGGAACCGGAGCTACCGGTGATGGACACGACGTGCAACGACGAGTGGACCAGGACTAGGCTCAGGGAGGAGTCGGAGGTCCAGACGGTTGGATGTCGGTTGCGGTCGTGTGCGACAGAACAGACCAGGACTAGACTCAGGTGGAGTCGGAGGTCCAGTCGGTCGGAGTCAGGTGGACACGACGGGCAGCGGCGAGGTGGACTGGGACTAGGCTCAGGGAGGAGCTGAGATCCAGACGGTCAGGATGTCGGGTGCGGTCGTGTGCAGTGAAGCGGACCTGGACTAGACTCAGAGAGGAGTTGAGGTCCAGACGGTCAAGGTACCGGTTGCGGGAAGCTTCCGGGAAGGTGCTTGAGGGGCAATTTGGAGAATTGACTCAAGCATGAGTGGAATGGTTGGTTTTCCCTCCATTTCTTGTGTTGACTTTGACTCCTGCTTCTTTTGTGTGTGGAGCATGGAGTGGGAAGGGTATGCCACTTCTTGATTTGCCTTTTGGGTGTGAGCCTGGTGCCTTCATATGGAGAGGTGGAGGCAGAAGGCAATGCAAGGAAGCAGTGGAGTGCTCTCTGTAGTGTTCTCAGTGTATGTGTGCGTGAGTTCATACTGAGAAGCACGTAGTGAGCAATCATTTCTTTTCAATTGCGTATGGGGATGTAGTGTGTTGGATGTAGAACACCTCATGTAATCATTCATCTCCTAGAAATGAATCCATTTGAGTTATCATGAGTTTCAATTCATTTCTCCTTTCTGTGCTTCTTAGTGTTCCTTCCTGTTTTCTTGAATTTGGATTGATTTTTGGGCTGATTAGCTATGAAATCATTTGCTCTGTGATGGGAAAATCCTCAAGAACATTTGGCCATTCAATTCCCAAGAGCCAAAGTCAGATTAAATATGTTTTATGCATTTTCCTCTTGCTCACTTCCTCTGCTCTCACTGATCAAGGGTTTGAAGCCAGAGCATGTTTGATACTCTTGTTCTCCCTTCACAAGTTGGCTTCAGATTTGTGATGCCCTACTTTGAGATCATGTGCAGATGAAATGCAAAAGCTCATGGGCAAAGAATCTGAAAATCTCGAGTATCTTGGATTTTACCTTCTCTGTTGATATCTTTTTGGCTTTCTCAGTATCTGCAGTCTCTATTTGATTTTTGGGCAGCATTTTTCCTCTCCTAAATTCCCCATGTTATTAAGCGTGCAGTCCCAATGAAATGGCCTGAGAAGAGCTGCAGCAGTTCATCAATTTTCCCAGGATTTGAAGTTTCAGTTTTTACTGTGCAATATTTCGCAGTCTGTCATGCGCTGCTTGCTCTGCTGTCAGGGACCCGGTCAGACCGGTTTTTGTCCTGCGGTCAGAACAGTTGGTAGTTGGCGGTCAGACCGCCAACCCTAGCGGTCAGACCGACCGATCAACAGCGGTCTGACCGGCTGAGGCCCGGCAGTCTGACCGGCCGAGGGAGAGCGGTCTGACCAGCCGAGGGAGAGCGGTCTGACCAGCCGAGGGAGAGCGGTTTGACCGGCCAAGGCACACCGGTCAGACCGGCCTCTGTGACTGATTTTTGTTTCTCTGATTTCAGGTCTGTTCTTTTTGTCCTGCCTTTTCTTTTCGGGGAGTTTTCTCCTCCGGTTGCCAGTAAGCATAAGCATGATTTCTTCATAGCTTTGTAGCTATTGGAGAAGAAGTTTGTGGATACTTTGGGGGCAATTTTTAAAGGCACCATTCACCCCTCTCTGTTGCCATTTCCGATCCTACACTATGACATTTGTCTCTACAACAACAATTAATTTATAAAGATGCACTCTCTGGGAAACAGTCATTGCCAAGGGCACACTATAAAAGGCGACACAATAGCGAGGACAAGGGACGAAACAAGCAATAGACATAATCATTGGATAGTTAGTAGTCGACATCCAATACACTTTCTGTATACACACTCTCTATTTCCAATAACCATCAATATAAATACAATATGTCTTGATCACTCAAGTCCAATTGATACAGCCCAACGAAACACCACATCATCAATTCATGTTTCTAATCTCAGGAAAGAATTGTGCGATGCTTGGATGGTGCCAGAGGGGGGAAAGGACGCCACACATGTGCATTTGCATTTGTGTGAGTGTATGGTACGTGAGCTTGCTGATTGTGAGTTTGATCCTGGTGGGGATAGATGAAGGTTTGAGTTTTGCTCACAAGAAAAGAAGGAAAGAGAAATTGTTCTAGCTGTATTTGTATGCATGTAGGCAGAACTTGCACGTAAACTAGTTTAAGGAAAGAAAGAGGCCTGTGCAAGGATGAGAACCAGGAGTCATGCATGTACCCCTCTTGTCCCTCTCTGTGCACCTGGGCCCCGCTTGTTAGTTACCCCAATCGTCGTCTTCCCCGCCTCCTTCTTCTTCCTTCCACTACAACCACCTCCGCCGAAATTGCCGCCGCCCTTTCGACCCTTCCCTTCCCGAGCGCCGCCTCACCTTCGTGCGCCGCACTCCAGGTGCCTGTCTCCTCTGCCAATTCCGCACCCATCGCCCACGTCCCCTACTCCTTGCGCCCACTCGGCCTCATCCGCCCGCAACCGCCGCCAGCTTCCCAACTCCGGCGAGAAATTCTTGCTCCCGCGCTTCCCCTCCACCCCTATAAAAGGTCCCCCAAGCACCTCTATTCCCCACCCCACCTCGCTCCGCTCTCCTCTTCTCTCTCCCGAGCGCCAATCACCACCGCACTGCGCGCCTTCGCCTCCAAGCTTCGGCCAAACTCCGGCGAGCTCTCCTCGCCGCCTCGGTCCTCCTCGCCGCCTCGGTCCTCCTCGTGCCTCGTTGACCCCTCAGCCAAGCCTGATGAGGCCACCCTTGCCCTAACTCCTCCAATTGAAACAACAGGACCGATTACGCGAGCACGAGCCAAGAAGCTCCAACAACAGGTGACTTTGTTCTCTAAAGAATATAATTTTGATGAGAATATGCTACTACCTAATTCTAGTGTGCTGTGCGTACTTAGGTATGAAGGGGAGCTCATTCATGAAGGTTAATGCGTTTCGGACAAGGAAAGCCCTATCTCCCACGAACAGTGCGTCGCAAAGAATTCCAGGCAGCGACGTTCGGACCGTCCAGACTGTTCTCCTCGAACATTCGGACCGTCTGAATAGCTACCACGAGCGGTTGCGTTGCGAAGAATCCCAGTAGGAGACGTTCGGACCGTCCGAACGCTTCTCCTTGAATGTTCGGACTGTCTGAACCAAGAGGCGTGTTCGGTCCAGATTGTTAAGAGATTGTTCGAAGTTTGTAAAGTAGAGTTTGTTACGGTTTCTTGATCCGAGTTGCTTTTCTATTTGAATTAGTTTCTATCTAGGGCCGCACCTTGTGGTGCCAATATAAGGCCAGGCATAGTTTCATTGTAAGGGGGCCACTTTTTCAGATTGAAATTAGAACAGCACATTGCTTGTTTCTTTTCACCAAAGTATCCATGCGAGGATTACTTGAGAGGAATTGAGCGATCGTTCTTGAATCAAGGTTGTGTTTGCTTTTCCATGGGAATTGAGGGCACAACGTTTCTCCACTCGTGGTCTCGTGGAGAAATCCTTTGGTGTATCTTGGCAAATTTCCAAAGAGCTATGAGTCCTTGCATTGGCACGGGTGTACAGCTAGAGAGATTGGTTGAGAGACACTAGTTATCGTGATCCCACGACGAGAAGATCAGGGCCACCCGTATCATCTTGCTATCGGAGCATCGGTTTACTCGGTAGGATCTTATCCTTTTAATTTTTGTTTTTACTTCTTGTCCTATAGTCCATATAGCCGAAAATTGCCTCAAAAAAAATCCAAACCTTAGTTTGCATCTGTTATTTTCGTGAGTCTTATTAAGTCTTGATGCATTAGAAATTTTGTTTAAGTGCTGATCATCGTGTTTCCTTCGCGTAGCTTAATCGTTACATACCAAATTTTCTTGAAAATCTGCTAGTTGATTTTTCAATTAGCATCCCAAAAATAGTAGATTCAATTTAGTTTCTAAATTCCTGCTCTGGCTATCCACATAAAATCTTTTGGTGCATCTTGGACATATTTCATATCCGTAAACATTAGGGTTTCCTTTTCCCTTCTTATCGCCACAAAGAATCCTAGCTGAACACGTACGGTCGGTCGGAGTTTTTCCATCGAACGTCCATGACCGTTCGATCTTGATCAGCCACTCAAAATCCTCTTGAGAACATTCGGACCATCCGAACACACTCGGTGACCAGCCGCGCCGATGGATTCCAATCGGACCGACCAAAGCAACCGCGACGTTCCGACAGTCCGAAGCGCTCGCCCCAGCCGCGCCGTCAGATCCTGATCGAATCGTCCGAAGCGCTCAACCCCAGTCGCGCCGTCAGATTCCAATCAGGCCGTCCAAAACAGCCGAGACGTTCGGACCGTCCGAAGCACCCGTCCCCAGCCGCGCCGTCAGATCCCGATCGGACCACCCGGAGCCACGTGAAATGTTCGGACCGTCCGAACGCGCTCGCTACAACCGCGCCGTCTGATTTTGTTCGAACTGTTCTAAGCGGTGAGAACGATCGGACCAGCCGAAAGTTTGACGATTTGAACTTTTGCGCGCATGTTTGAGAGTTTCACTTAAATCCTTTGATCCTTGAGACTAGTCTTTGATAATTGCTTTAGGGCTGCTCTAGTATTATTTACACATTGCTGAACAAACTTGGATTTACGATTAAGGAACAGTTAAACCTAGTTCGGCCTTGAGTATATAAAAAAAGAGGAGAAAGAGAAGCCTCGGCTTGAGTACAAAAAAAAAGAAAAGAAAGCATTGGCCGAATTTGGGTGAGTTAATCTTAATCCACAAATTCAGATTGTATATTTAATTTCCTTGAGCAATCTTTTGCCCTTAAAAATTCATATTATTGCAATTGGCTAGCGTCTCTCCTTGTACTTGGTGCAAAACGAGCTATCTATTCCTGATTATTTCTTTTAGCTCATTCCTTTGTTTGCATCGAGTCCCATTAATCTTTGCGCGTGTGTTCATATACTTCACTCATATCATTTGGATCAACACCTAGGCAAAAACAATCTAGCTTAGATTATTACTTAATTTGACAACAACCTAAATTTCAGATTGCATAAGCATTAAACCTTCCAAGCTCCATTCAAACACCTTGTGTTGTGCATTGCTTTCACTCTAGAAATTCGCTAAGTCTATCACCTTTGATAATTTTCCGTGACCACGAGGTAAGAATCTGCTGTATTCAATTGCTTCTGGAACGGTAAAAGCTTCATTGATTCAAGATAGTGAGTTTAGTGATTCATACACATACTTGTTATTCGTGCACTAACCATGGCTGCAGAAGGTGATGAAGTTCGAGCGGATTTTGAAGGAAATCTTGAAGCACCCGTCACTCGTTTACAACAACGGGCATTGAAACAACACTTTGATCGTCAACTAGAGATGGTGCATGACAATCTAGGATGGGATATCCAAGACATGGGAGTACGATTGGATGACAATGTTCGTGCGTTACAAGACTCCATCAACAACCTTACCACTTTGGTACAACATGGAGCAAAAGGTGATGACTTAAGTCAGCAAAGCGTACCTTTGGATGATACTGATGAGGAGTTCGATGCCATGCGACGTGAGGAGCCACGACGCCGAGCACCACCTGCTGTTGGCCATGGAGGACACCCTCCCTATCATGGTCGTGATGACGGTCAAGGAGGTCGCGGTGTTCGACGTAACGATGATGATGAGGAAGCTTTGGCCAAGCCGAAATTCAACATGCCTACCTTCACAGGAGGTACCGATGTAGAGGATTATCTCACTTGGGAACTCAAGGTTGACAAGCTATTCTATTTGAACCGTTACACCGAAGACAAGAAGTTGAAACTTGCGTCAATGGGTTTTGACGAGTATGCTATGCATTGGTGGGAACAAGTTGTGCGAACACATATGGAGAGGCATGAACACCCCATCGTCACTTGGAATGAGATGAAACAAGAAATGCGTGGCAGGTTTCCCTCGTCATTACAAACGTTCACTGTATGAAAAATTGCATCATTTGATACAGGGAACGCAGCTGGTAGAGGAATATTACAAGGAGATGGAACAAGCCATGATTCATGCCGGTGTACGTGAACATGAAGAGGAAACCATGGCCCGTTTCCTTGCTGGTTTGAACCACAACATCAAGCGCATCGTCAATCATCATCCATATGAGAACATGAATGAGTTGCTCCATCAAGCAAAAGAAGTTGAACGACAAGTGACTGAAGATGCTAGGTTTAATAGCCGTACCACCTCTACACGCAGCAAGTTTATCCCTCGGACACAACCAAGTAAGAGTATCACCACCGGAGGCAATTCGTCATATCGAACAGCAAGTAAAAAAGAAGAGATGACGCCTCCATAGTCTCATCGAAGTGCTGTTCCTACCGCAAGTGGTCTCTCCTCCACCGAATCCACAGGAAGGAGTAGGGACATTGTGTGTTTCAAGTGTCAGGGACGTGGCCATATGCAAAAGGACTGCCCAAACACCAAAACCATGATTTGCACTGAAACGGGAGAATACGAATCCTCAAGTGAGGAGGATGATCTGTGTACTACCCAAGAACCTTCTGCGGGAAGCGAGAGTGAAGATGAAGAAAAGTGATAGTATGCACATCAGAACGTTTACCTTCCATAGTATGTGCGCCCAAAACCCTCAGCGTGCAGGCCCAAGTTGCGCATGAACAAAGATGCAATCTGTTCCAAATTTGGGCAAAGGTGGGTGAAGGAAAAGCATGCGAAGTTATTATAGATGGAGGAAGTTGTCACAATTTGGCCAGTAAAGAGTTATGCACCAAGTTAGGTTTGAAATACTTACCACACCCTCATCCATATCATGTGCAATGGCTAAGCGACCAAGGTGAGGTCAAAGTAAGTCATATGGTCCTAGTCAAGTTTTCTATTGGCAACTATAATGACACTGTGGATTGTGATGTGGTGCCAATGACGGTGTGTCATTTACTTTTGGGTCGACCATGGCAATATGGCCGATCGTCTGTGCATGATGGTCGCACAAATTGCTACAAGTTTAGGTGGAACAACAAGGATGTGATTTTGAAGCCGCTGACCCCTGCTGAAATAATCAACCAATCCATGCAAAATATTGAAGTAAGAGATGAGAGTGAAAAGAATAGAGTGCATCAACCATCGGAAAGTGAGCACCACAAGCCAAACCTGAGTGGTAAAAAGAAAAGTGAGGATTAGTTAATCATGCTAGCTATAAGAGCTGAGATTCGAGAGTTGAGTGAGAATCCTAGCACGATGCACTTTGTGCTATTGTACAAAGATGCATTGATTTCCACTAACGATATAATCTCTCTTCCTAGTGCTGTGAAACATGTTTTGCAGGAGTACAATGACATGTTTCCTAAGGAGGTTCCAGTAGGTTTGCCACCAATTCGTGGGATAGAACATCAAATCGACTTAATTCCAGGAGTAATGCTGCCCAATCGATCACCATACCATGTCAATCCTGAAGAAACAAAGGAAATCCAGAAACAAGTCCAAGAACTTCTTTCCAAAGGGTATGTA
This sequence comes from Dendrocalamus latiflorus, assembly GCA_017311315.1. Classification (NCBI taxonomy): domain Eukaryota; kingdom Viridiplantae; phylum Streptophyta; class Magnoliopsida; order Poales; family Poaceae; genus Dendrocalamus; species Dendrocalamus latiflorus. The sequence goes on from CM029640.1 coordinate 19,939,586, forward strand.
CGAGAAAGCTTAAGTCCTTGTGCTGTTCCTGTGATTTTAGTTCCTAAGAAAGATGGTTCATGGTGCATGTGCATAGATTGTAGAGCCATTAATAACATCACTATTCGATATCGTCATCCCATACCTCGCTTAGATGACATGCTTGACGAATTGAGTGGTGCAGTTATTTTCTCAAAAATTGACTTGCGTAGTGGATATCATCAAATTAGGATGAAAGAAGGGGATGAATGGAAGACTGCTTTTAAAACAAAATTTAGGTTGTATGAGTGGTTAGTGATGCCTTTTGGTCTAACTAATACACCTAGTACGTTCATGAGATTGATGAACCATGTTTTAAGGCAATTCATTGGTAAACTTGTGGTTGTTTACTTTGATGACATCTTAATCTATAGCCGCAATGAATCTGAACATGTTGAACATATTAGACAAGTGCTACAAGTTTTGCGAACAGCTAGGTTATTTGGTAATCTAGAAAAGTGCACTTTTTGCAAAGACAAAGTTGTTTTCTTGGGATACGTTGTTTCAGCACATGGTATAGAGGTAGATGAATCAAAAGTTGAATCAATGTGAGTCAAATTAGAAGCTTCCATGGGTTGGCTAGTTTCTATAGAAGATTTGTGAAGGACTTCAGTACTATAGCTGCCCCATTAAATGAGCTAACCAAAAAGGGAATTGCGTTTGTGTGGGGGGTGGCACAACAAAAAGCTTTTGCTGAACTTAAGAAACGTTTGATTGAAGCCCCTTTGCTTGTTTTGCCTGATTTCACTAAGGGCTTTGAGATTGAATGTGATGCTAGTGGAATTAGCATAGGAGGAGTGTTGATGCAGGAGGGTAGACCGATTGCTTATTTTAGTGAGAAATTGAACGGTGCTCAACTGAATTATCCGGTCTATGACAAAGACTTTATGCGTTAGTGCGAGTTTTAGAGACTTGGCAGCATTACTTGTGGCCCAAGGAATTTGTTATTCACTCAGATCATGAGGCTTTAAAGTATTTGCGTGGTCAAGCCAAACTTAACCGACACCATGCTAAATGGGTTGAATTCATTGAATCTTTTCCATATGTTGTCAAATACAAGAAAGGGAAGGAAAACGTGGTGGCTGATGCTCTTTCTAGGAAACATGTGCTTTTAACTCAATTAGGAGTACAAGTTCCTGGTATGGAGAGTTTGCGTAATTTATATGCTAATGACCATGATTTTGCTGTTCCTTATTCACATTGCAAAGATGGGCAAGGTTGGGATAAGTTTCATATACATGATGGGTTCTTGTTTCGAGCTAACAAGCTTTGCGTTCCAGAATCGTCCGTTCGTTTGCTTTTGTTGCAGGAATCTCATGCAAGGGGCCTAATGGGGGCATTTTGGACGTGACAAGACATTGCTTATGTTAAGCGATCATTTTTACTGGCCTAAGATGAGGCGTGATGTGGACAGGTATGTGCAACGTTGCATGACTTGTCAAAAGGCAAAATCAAAGCTCAATCCACACGGTTTGTATACTCCTCTTCCTGTTCCTGATGCTCCTTGGGAAGATATTAGCATGGACTTTGTGTTAGGATTACCTAGAACTAAGAGGGGGAGAGATTCTGTTTTTGTCGTTGTGGATCCTTTTTCCAAAATGGCACAATTTATTCCCTGTCATAAGAGCGACGATGCGTCGCATATAGCTAACTTGTTTTTCAGGGAGATAGTTCGATTGCATGGTGTGCCGAGAACCATTGTGTCGGATCGCGATGTCAAATTCATGAGCTATTTTTGGAAGACGCTATGGGGAAAATTGGGGACAAAGCTTCTTTTCAGCACCACTTGTCATCCCCAAACTGATGGACAGACAGAGGTTGTAAATCGCACCCTTTCTATGCTGCTACGGACAATGATCAAGAAGAACCTCAACGAGTGGGCAGATTGTTTGCCGCACGTGGAGTTCGCTTATAACCGGGCTGTGCATTCCACTACTCAATTGTGTCCGTTTGAAGTGGTGTATGGCTTCAAACCACTTACACCACTTGATTTGCTTCCACTTCCAAGTCAAGAAAGAGGTAATATGGAAGCCTCCAAGCATGCAGAATTTGTGAAGAAGATTCACTTGAAGACAAAAGAAGAGATTGAGAAGAAAGCAAAGTATTACACTGAGAAGGCTAACAAACACCGCAAGAAGGTGTTATTTCAGCCGGGAGACTTAGTATGGGTTCATTACTGTAAGGATCGTTTTCCTGAAAGGCACAAGTCCAAATTGTTGCCGTGAGGAGATGGACCTTTCAAAGTACTTGAAAAGATCAATGACAATGCATACAAAATCGAGTTACCGGGCGATGACTATGGAGTTAGTTCGACCTTTAATGTTGCCGATTTAAAACCATTCTTCGGTCCGGAGGATTCATATCATACAACGTCGAGGGCGACGTCTTTTCAAGAGGGGGAGGATGATGAGGCCACCCTTGCCCTAACTCCTCCAATTGAAATAACAGGACCGATTACACGAGCACGAGCCAAGAAGCTCCAACAACAGGCGACTTTATTCTCTAAAGAATATAATTTTGATGAGAATATGCTACTACCTAATTCTAGTGTGCTGTGCGTACTTAGGTATGAAGGGGAGCTCATTCATGAAGGTAAATGCGTTTCGGACAAGGAAAGCCCTAGCTCCCACGAATGGTGCGTCGCAAAGAATTCCAGGCAGAGACGTTTGGACTGTCCGGACTATTCTCCTCGAACGTTCGGACCGTCCGAATAGCTACCACGAGCGGTTGCGTTGCGAAGAATCCCAGTCGCGTCGCGAAGAATCCCAGTCGGAGATGTTCGAACCGTCCGAACGCTTCTCCTTGAACGTTCGGACCGTCCGAATCAAGAGGCGTGTTCGGTCCAGATTGTTAAGAGATTGTTCGAAGTTTGTAAAGTAGAGTTTGTTACGGTTTCTTGATCCGAGTTGCTTTTCTATTTGAATTAGTTTCTATCTAGGGCCGCACCTTGTGGTGCCAATATAAGGCCAGACATAGTTTCATTGTAAGGGGACCACTTTTTCAAATTAAAATTAGAACAGCACATTGCTTGTTTCTTTTCACCAAAGTATCCATACGAGGATTACTTGAGAGGAATTGAGCGATCGTTCTTGAATCAAGGTTGTGTTTGCTTTTCCATGGGAATTGAGGGCACAACGTTTCTCCACTCGTGGTCTCGTGGAGAAATCCTTTGGTGTATCTTGGCGAATTTCCAAAGAGCTGTGAGTCCTTGCATTGGCACGGGTGTACAGCTAGAGAGATTGGTTGAGAGACACCAGTTATTGTGATCCTACGACAAGAAGATCAGGGCCGCCCGTATCAAAGCCTCTTCGCCGCTGGAGTGTCATCCCCGCCGTCGACCGAGCGTCGCCGTCGGTCTTCACCGTCGCCAGCCATCTCTGTTCGCCGTCGAGCCTCAAGCCCAGGGTAAATGGAATCCCCTCCCTCTCCTCTCCCTGTTGCAACCGTCACCGGCCACCGCCATGCCGCTGTTCACCGGCGACCCTCGGGTCCAAAGCGCCCTCTCAGCCAGTGAGCCATGACAGCACCCGAGACCCTTACGACTTTCAGTTGCGACTAGTTCCTAGTGGTTGTAAACGACTTCATGGTCGTAGCTCCGAGTGGTCGTAAACAACTTCGTGGTCATAAGCTTGACTGCATGGTCGTAAGCTCGACTGTGTGGTCGTAAGTTCGACTACGTGGTCGTAAGTTGGATTGCGTGTCGTAAGTTGTTCTGCGTGGTCGTATTTCCAATTTTCTTTAGAAAAATAATTCCAGAAAATTCAATTTATTCCTTTTCTCTGATTTTAAACTTCCGAAAGCCCGTTCTCCTTCGTCCTAGCTCCGATTGAACCTATTCAAATTCGTAAATTCATCTAAAATTCCAATCTACCCATTTTTGCCCTCATTGTATTTATTTGGAATTTGTTTGAATTTTATTTGAATTTGGTGGGTTATTTTCACGTGTAGACTGCGACAATTTGGGAGAATTCTACGACGACGATTCACACCAAACTGTGTAGCAAGGCAAGTCACACCCCTTGATCATATTGAACCTAGTTTGCAAATAAATTTATGTTGATTTAAACTATAATTTCATGCTTAATTTTATTCGACATATTTCAATTCAATTTTAAACTTAGTTATTGCCTACCTGTTAATTCCTCCGTTGACCTTGAATCCCTCGAAACCTTGTCACCATAGCATGAAACTCTGGTTAGTACATTAGTATGGCTAGATGGTTTTTGTAGCAAACGCTTAGACATGCATAGAAATAACTTTAGGTTGGGATAACCTTTTTACATGAAATGATGAGTTTTTAAGTGTGTTCTTGACTTCGGTGAGTCAAGGAGGATTATGGAATATTTCAAAATAAAATATAAAATCTGGTTTAGACTTAGGCTAAAGGTTGGTTAGGTGGTGGGTGCCGGCATGCACTGTTGTTCGGAGACACAGTGTTGATTGTCGAGGACGAGGGGTATGTGGTTTGGGGCCTAAGTCAATTAAGGACCGGTCTGTGAGCTAATGTTGCAAAGCCCTTTCGTACTACCACAAGGCTGATATGGGATAGTCCTGGCTGACTAATTTGCAGGTCCCAACCTGAGTCATGTCGTAGGTTGAAAGTGAGCGTGGCATAGGCTATGAGATGTCTCACTCGACTCAAGAGGGGGTCCCGGTCTGGTGGATTCCTTACTGGGGTGAAACCTTAGAGTTGACTTAGCCAGGTTGAAGGCTTTGCATTGTAAAAACCTTATCATGATCTCCTCGCCACACACCAAAGGAAGTGTGTTAATCGCGTGGCAAAATGGGATGATCATATTTTGTGGGTAAAGCTGTACAACCTCTGCAGAGAGTATAATCTATCCTGGATAGTTGGGCCCACAGTTATGGGCATGCTGAGTAAAGTTTTTCACGGATTAGATTTTGTTTTTCAAAGTGGTTTGTGAAAACCTTATGGATGGATGAAATTCGTATGAGGTCTTTTGGTAAAGATGGTCCGGGTGGGATGCCTTTCATTTACAATTACTGTTTTTACTTATTGTATTAAATTCAACATTTTCAATATATTTACTGTATTTCTTTAAATGTTGTCTTATGCTCAAATAACCCTATATGCCTTCCATTGACGCCTTTATCATTATGAAGCATTTCTCCGTGTGATTTGTGGAGTACAAGTTTAAACTCACCTTGCTATCTTATCTCAGAGGAAGACTACTTTGACTATGGTGATGACCTGGACGAGTAGGCCGTATCTTACAGTTGTCTGCCTATGGGCAGGCTCGGGCTTCGCTTTTATCAGTTTGCTTCCGCAGTTATTTGTCTTTATTATTGTTTCCAATGAGCAATGATGTAAACGCTAGCCATAAGCCCGAACTCTTTTATTTAATAAAGTTTATCATTTGTGCTTGATATGTATCCCTATTATCACTGTGTACACTAGCTGATCCTAGACTAGTGCGATTTACATAGAGGGTTTCGGAGTTGCTGCTTCGGGATCCGACATGCATCATTATAAACTCAAAGTTTAGAGTATGGATTAAAGACACCATTTGTGTTGGCCTTTGGCCGTTAGGGTGTATCCCTATACCGTGATTGTGTTCTTGAGGAATTCATTAATGGTTCTTCTTCGAGCGAGTCGGATTCGGCTGTGGTGTTGAATTTCATTCATTGGATCAATTGATCATATCTTCTCATTCACGTGTTGTGGTGTACGTGCATTGAGGGTTTCATCTATTTAGTGTGAATTGCATCCTGTAGTTCATGCTCCACATATCTATTTGAGAATTACCACTGTGAAAGAATGGGCAAACCATCAGATCAATCTCTCCTCGAGGTTTGATCTACATCATTTGGTATCAATGCTTTCGTTGCTCACGCTGGAGTTGCTATGCTACTGTGGCGCTATGGAGGCGAGCCCTACCTCCGGATTGAATATGCTGCTGAAGATGGAAGAACTGAAGAAGGGACTAGTTAAATTGAAGGAACAAGAGAAAGCATCAAGAGGAAGTTAGGGATTTTTTTTATCTTCCCTCCAAAACAAAAAGCATGATGCAGGGGAGGATCTGTTCAGCTCCAACAGCCATAGGCGATGAGCTGCACGTTGTGCAAACTGTTGTAGGGGTGGCCCAACCCCCCGTGGCTCGGCCGTCCAACTAGTCCAACATGTAATAGGCCCAATAGTGTAGAGGAATATACCAGTGTAAATATACCAATGTACCCTCATCCTTTGTAAATACTAAGGGGTAGAATGGGGATTTCCCATTCTACCCCACTCATATATATAAACCCCCAGGAGGGGCAAGTGGGGAGGATCCTCTCATTCTCACCAGCTCCCCACAGATCTAGCTCTCCTCTTCTCCTTCTACTAGTCCCCTTCATTCCTGTTTAGCCTGTAGCTACAACAGATGGCGCCGTCCGTGGGGACGACAAGAAGTTGTGTACGGAAGAGATTTCTCCAACGTTCAACAAAAGGGTAAGAAAAGGTAACAGATGGTAAAAGATTTGGATCTTTCTTGTTGATTTGCTCAAAGCACTATCTTGCTTTATCCTATTGTGCATACTGTAATATTTGCCCACGAAATCTACGCCGAGCGTCGCCGGCGCCCGTCCAAGTGGTGGCCCCCGCGTCGTCGACAAAGTCCATCCGGTGACGTGCAGAGCCTCCTCGTCAAGTCTCCGCGCGACGTCAAGCCTCAGCGCCGAGCCTCCTCCGTCGGCTCCGTGCCCGTCTCCACGTCCGCCCCCACGCGAGACTCCGCTCGGCCTCCGTCGCCGTGCGCGGTCGCTGGGCCGCCACCAGCTCCGAGCACGCCGCTGTTCGAGCGTATCCGCGTCCAGCTCTACGAGGATCAAAGAAGCAGGCACGCGGTTCGGGTAACTTCGCATGTGTACGCGTGGATAGGCATACGTGTGTACCCATGAGATATCATTCATGCATGCATACCTCGCATACGCATACATGAGAGATCCTCCCATGTATGATGCGAGCCCCCCCAAGAAGCACACCTCGCATCCAGACCGCCTCCGAGAGAAGCGTCGACGAGTCTCCGCGCGGTGTACATCCTCGACGTCGAGCCTCCGCGTGGCGTACAGCCTCTGCGTTGCCGACGACTGCCTTCGCGAGAAGCGTCGGCGAGTCTCCGCGCGATGTACAGCCTCGGCGTCGAGTCTCCGCGCGATGTACAGCCTCGGCGTCGAGCCTCCGCGTGGCGTACAGCCTCGGCGTCGAGCCTCCGCGTGGCGTACAGCCTCAGCGTCGAGCCTTCGTGCGGCGTACAGCCCCTACGACGTACGTCTCAGCTGTGCGAAGCCTCCGCGTTGCCAAGGACTGCCTTCGCGAGAAGCGTCGGTGAGTCTCCGCGCGGTGTACAGCCTCGGCGTCGAGCCTCCGCGTGGCGTACAGCCGCTGCGTCGAGCCTGCGCACGACGTTGAGCCAGCGTCAAGCGTCCGCTCTGCAGTCTCCGCGCCGCTTGGGATCAGCCTCCGGCCGTCGGACAGACAAAAAAAGGGGTAAAATACCTGCGTGGATGCGAGCATCTCCAACAGTATGAGCTAGTTACTAGCTCTAAGACAACTTCTCCAATAGTACTAACTTTTAGCACATAGCTCATAACATAAATAGCCTCACATGACACTCTTACATAATCTTGGAATGTGTGTATGAGACTAGCTCTTGATCAAGAGCTAGCTTTTCTCTCTCTTCTATTAAAATATGAAATAATATGCTTAGAGTTAGCTCATAAGTCACTATTGGAGATGCTCTAAGTGATTAGAGCTGTGTGCTGCGTCGAGCCTGCGCACGACGTTGAGCCAGCGTCAAGCGTCCGCTCTGCAGTCTCCGCGCCGCTTGGGATCAGCCTCCGGCCGTCGGACAGACAAAAAAAGGGGTAAAATACCTGCGTGGATGCGAGCATCTCCAACAGTATGAGCTAGTTACTAGCTCTAAGACAACTTCTCCAATAGTACTAACTTTTAGCACATAGCTCATAACATAAATAGCCTCACATGACACTCTCACATAATCTTGGAATGTGTGTATGAGACTAGCTCTTGATCAAGAGCTAGCTTTTCTCTCTCTTCTATTAAAATATGAAATAATATGCTTAGAGTTAGCTCATAAGTCACTATTGGAGATGCTCTAAGTGATTAGAGCTGTGTGCTGTCCTTGCATGCGCGTACGCAAATCCCTCTAGCTCCTTCCATGCTTGCACGTAGGCACTCCTTCCATGCATGCACGTATGCATAACCATCAGGCATGCACGTAACCAATTTCTCCCATGCATGCCCGTATACATAACCCTCCGAGCATGCACATACGCTTTCATCCCTCTATGCATGGACGTATTCGTGCACGCACGGAGCGCTCGAAGCAGACCTCCGCACGGACAGCTCGGCGAAGTCTGCTCTCCGGCCTGCAGAGGCGGAGCAAATTTCGCTGCGCGTGAAGGCTTGCCGACTCGGACTCCAGCTCGGGGACCGCTAGCGCAGAGCGCGCGGAGGGCGGAGCCCACATTCTGCAGCGCGGAGACGAAGGATGGCTTCGTGGAGGGGCGCCCGGAGCCTGGGTCGCAAAGCCTTACAGAGCCGAACGGAGCGGAGGTCTGCTCCGAGCGCTCCGCCACGGCATCCGAAGCCTTCGCATCAGTCTCCGCACCCTTCACCGAGCTGTCCGAGGCCTCCGCCACGAAGTCGCTTAAGGAGCTAGACGGCAGGCATGCATGGATTGCTAGCAAGCGACGTCGCATGAACTGTTAGCAAGTCGTATGCATGCATCCATGTATACAGGCACTCAGGCGCGAGCGACATCGACCTTCGCATGGCGGACTCCGCAGTGCGGGATCCCGCTCCGGACCCCGCGCACCACTCCGCCTCGGCTGTGGGAAGTCTTCGCCGGCCTTCGCGTGCGCCTAGTGCAAGCACCAGTAAGCTCCGCCAGCGTGCGCACAGTGTAAGCCTTCGCGACGGCGAGTCTCCGTTGCAGTGGCGGAGGACGGGAAAAAATGAGGTGGGGCGGATCTATACCTGCACGCCGGTCGCCGGTGGCTGCCGCCCGCCCGCCGCCGGCTACGCTCAGGCCGGTGGCTGCCCCTTCCTCTCCTGCTGGTCCGGCTCCCGAGTGGCCTGGGTTTGTGGCACTTGAACCCCGATTAAAATAGCTCTTCAAATCTAAACACGTAAAAATAAATAGACAAATAAATTGACCTATGAATTTGCAATATGTAAATTGACAAATGGAAACTGCATATCAATTATCAAATATCAATGACACTCCTAATATATGCCTCACCTCTCTGTGATTTTCCTTTTTCCTTCTATCCATTGCTCAAGCCTCAAATCAAAATTCACAAATCACAAATTTATTTTAGCCTAATACCAAAATTCACAAATCACAAATCCATTCACATCACAAATCCATTCACATTTCACAAATATCTGCCTCTGGCCCTCAGGCCCTCTGCGCCTGCGGCTCTGCCGACTGCGTGCAGCCCGCCTCCCGCCTCCCGCCGACTGCCGGTCGCCCGCCCGCCTCCCGCCTCCCGCCGCCGCCCGCCCGCCTCCCGCCGCCCGCCTCCCGCCGCCCGCCTCCCGAGTGGCCTGGCCGAGTCCCGCCCGCCCGCCCGCCGGCGCCGGTCGCCCGCCTCCCGACTGCCGAGTGGCGGCCGAGTCCCGCCCGCCTTCCGGCGCCAGTCCCCGCCTCCCGCCGCCCGCCTCCGGCCTCCCGAGTCCCGCCCGCCCCGCCGGCCGCCCGCCGCCCGCCTCCCGAGACCCGAGTGGCCTGGCCGAGTCCCGCCCGCCCGCCGGCCGACCGCCTCCCGCCGCCCGCCCGCTGCTCCCCCAGGCCCCAGTTCCTCCGTCGCCGCCCGCCGCGCTCTCAGAGTCTCAGGGGGAAAAATTTTGAGGACTGAGGAGAGAGACTAGGGTTTGGGATTATGTTATTGGGCTATTGTATAGAGGGGTATATGGGGGTCCATTGCAAAAAAATTTGAGGTATGGCTTGGGCCATAGCTAGCCCTATCGGGCCCTCCGCCCCTGCTCCATTGGCTCTCTTGGCATTCGCGACGGCGAGCTCGTCTCCGCGCCACCACCTCCGCGACGGCAAAGCCATCTCCGACATTGCCACCGTGAGACTTCGCGTTGGATCCTTGCCGGAGACGCATGCACCCAGGAAGACAAAATGAAGCATCCATCCATGCATTACGCGAAGCACTCCTCTATGCGTATCCATCCGCATAGGCCCGTGGAGCTGCAGATACGAGCCCATCTCTATCCATGGCGTACTCATCCGGCGCCGTATTACTTGCGACGGCGCGCTAGTTCTGGCTGCGGTCCATCAGCGCGCGGTCAGCGAAGACTGGGGAGGCGGAGGGCACAGCGTCTTCGGCATCATCCCCGCCACACTCCTCGACGGTCGTTGCCTGGCTCCGCGTCGCCTCCGTCTACCCGGCTCCGCGCAGGACGTCGTCTCCGCAAGCCGGACTTCGCACGCGCAACTCGGGGCCCCCACTCGGCGTCTCGTCTTCGGCATCCTCCCCGCCACACTTGGCGGTCGTTGCCTGGCTCCGCGTCGCCTCCGTCTACCCGGCAGGCGGAGGGCGCAGCGTCTTCGGCATCATCCCCGCCACACTCCTCGGCGGTCGTTGCCTGGCTCCGTGTTGCCTCCGTCTACCCAGCCCCGCGCAGGATGTCATCTCCGCAAGCCGGACTTCGCACGCGCAACTCAGGGCCCCCACTCGGCGTCTCGTCGGGCGCCTGCGGAAGCTCGCGGAGCCTTCGCCTCTGTGCGACGTCCTGTGGACCTCCGTGGCGCCAGTCTTCGCATCGGTCGAAGGCCCCACCACGCTCCGCGTAGGCGAAGTCCCGGCGAGGTCTTCGCAGTATGCCACGCTCCTCGGCGAGACCTCCAAGTGGGCCACGTCTCCGCAGGTCGAGCGAGGCCCTGTATGCTGCGCAGCCTCCGCACGTACAACGAAGCCCCGGACTCCGCGCGCTGCCTCCGCACGTCCAGCGAAGCCCCGGACTCCGCGGCACGCCATCGGGCCTCCACACGGCGCTTCGCTTCGGTCTCAACCATGCCGACTACGCATGTACGGACGAAGCCCCAAGGCCTTAGCGCTCACCGAAGACCAGCTTCGCCTCCGCGACGGAGATCTGGGACCTCGCCTCCGCGCACTCGGCCACCTCGCCTCCACGATGAAGCTCTGGTGCCCCGCCTCCGCTGTCGAAGTTGGCCTCCGGCCTCCGCTCGTCTCCGCGATGTCGAAGTTGGCCTCCGGCCTCCGCTCGTCTCCGCGCTGTCGAAGTTGGCCTCCGGCCTCCGCTTGTCTCCGCGATGTCGAAGTGGGGCTCCGGCCTCCACTCGCTTTGGCGACGGCACAAAGCTCCTGCAGGACCAAACTTCGGCATGGTGCAAGTCCATGATACGAGCTTCCATAGGCGTCGGTCGGCCACGGCTCGGGACAGCAGCGACGAGGACTCCATCTCCCAGGGGCCATCGGCTCACATGCATGCATTCCACGTGAAGCCTCAATGAATGCAGACACTCCATGGTAAGCTCTCAACACAAGCGTGCATTCTACATGAAGCCCCCCATACAGGTATACGGCGGCACCGTGCGACTACAACCTCCATGCGACTACGACCTCCGTCGGGTACAGAGCAGTCAGCCAGTCACCTCCGCGCTGCTGAAAGTGGGCTCCGGGCCTTCGCACGTCTTCGGCGAGGTCTCCTCGACGAGACTTCGCCGGTCGCCACGCGTGCACTGCGCTTCGGGCCTTCGCGCGTCAACGACTGGCTATGTTGCAAACGCTGCATGCGTGCATGGCCATGCACGTGCGTCGCCGAAAACCAGGAGGGCGTAGCGATGTCCACCTTTTTTGGTGTTGGTCGTAAGCGCCGCATCTCATGACGGGGCCTCCGCTAGTGTCGTGCAGCCGTCCTACCTGGTACGTACTACATATGGGTACCTGCGAGGCTATACTAAATTCCCGCCGTAGTTCTTGCATGCATGGCTTTAAGGGAATAGTTATGCAGCATATTATTCATTGAGGCCGCAGTTCCATTCTGAGAGCACTCGGTTTGGCCGTGCTTGCTTCTTCGGTTTTGGCCTGTTTTGGGCTACCATAGGCTTTCCCAGTACTGCATTCTGGAGCGTTTTATTGTCGCAAGTCCTCGGCCATTTCTTTGCTGCCTCTGTTTTGGTTCTCGTTTTTGGTTTAAATCGCACGATCGCCTCGAGCGTCGGCGTAGTCTACGGACACTAAAATAAGACGTACGTTGAGCTTGCCTCCGCACGTGCCAGTCTACGGACTCCAAAATAAGACGTAGCGTTGAGCTTGCCTCCGCACGCGCCAGTCTACGGACTCTAAATAAGACGTAGCGTTGAGGTCCGCCTCCGCACGCGCCAGTCTACGGACTCTAAAATAAGACGTAGCGTTGAGGTCCGCCTCCGCACGCGCGAGTCTACGGACTCTAAATAAGACGTAGCGTCGAGGTCCGCCTCCGCACGCGCCAGTCTACGAACTCAAAAATAAGACGTAGCGTTGAGCTTGCCTCCGCACGCGCCAGTCTACGGACTCTAAATAAGACGTAGCGTTGAGGTCCGCCTCCGCACGCGCCAGTCTACGGACTCTAAAATAAGACGTAGCGTGGAGGTCCGCCTCCGCACGCGCGAGTCTACGGACTCTAAATAAGACGTAGCGTCGAGGTCCGCCTCCGCACGCGCCAGTCTACGGACTCTAAAATAAGACGTAGCGTTGAGGTCCGCCTCCGCACGCGCCAGTCTACGGACTCTCAAATAAGACGCAGCGGTGGGACGCCTCCGTGTGCACTCTACGGAGTATAAACAAGACGCGAATGCCGCGCACGTATGGACATTGTCCCTATGCGTACTCTCCGGAGTATAAATAAGATGTGGATGTTGCTCCCACGCACTCTACAGAATATAAAAACCGTACGATGGCCGAGACACCAGGGAGTGTATCGCTTTAGCGACATACCACCAGGATGTCGTGCCTTCGCGCGTGTTGCACCAGGGAGTGCATCACTGTTTTTGAAGGTAGGGGAACGGCGCCTTCGCCTCTCTACCTCGGCGTGCGTAGTGCCCTCGGCGTAAGCCGCAAGCGCCCGCCCTCCGCGGGCACTGTTTTTGAAGGTAGGGGAACGGCGCCTTCGCCTTTCTACCTCGGCGTGCGTAGTGCCCTCGGCCTACGCCGCAAGCGCCCGCTCTCCGCGGGCACTGTTTTTGAAGGTAGGGGAACGGCGCCTTCGCCTCTCTACCTCGGCGTGCGTAGTGCCCTCGGCCTACGCCGCAAGCGCCCGCCCTCCGCTGGCACTGTTTTTGAAGGTAGGGGAATGGCGCCTTCGCCTCTCTACCTCGGCGTGCGTAGTGCCCTAGGCCTACACCGCAAGTGCCCGCTCTCCGCGGGCACTATTTTTGAAGGTAGGGGAACGGCGCCTTCGCCTCTCTACCTCGGCGTGCGTAGTGCCCTCGGTCTACGCCGCAAGCGCCCGCTATCCGCGGGCACTGTTTTTGAAGGTAGGGGAACGACGCCTTCGCCTCTCTACCTCGGCATGCGTAGTGCCCTCGGCCTACGCCGCAAGCGCCCGCTCTCCGCAGGCACTGTTTTTGAAGGTAGTGGAACGGCGCCTCCGCCTCCCAGCTTCCGCGTGTGCAGCGCCCTCGGCCTACGCAGCAAGTGCCCGCTCGCCGCAGGCATGAGTCTTTGCAGGTAAGGGAACGGCGTTGACTCTGGCTCCAGCGCAGCCCCGGCATAGGACTTCGCTGTCCACCTCGTAGGCATCGCCTCGGTGGGATGGCACGTCTCCGACGCAGGACTTCGCTGTCCGCCTCGTAGGCATCGCCTCGGCGGGACGGCACGACTCTGGCGTTGGGCTTTGCCGTCCGCCTCGTAGGCATCGCCTCGGCGGGACGGCACGACTCCGGCGTTGGGCTGCGCCGTCCGCCTCGTAGGCATCGCCTCGGCGGGACAGCACGACTCCGGCGTTGGGCTCTGTCGTCCGCCTCGTAGGCACCGCCTCGGCGGGACGGCACGTCTCCGACGCTGGACTTCGCCGTCCGCCTCGTAGGCATCGCCTCGGCTGGACGGCACGACTCCGGTGCAAGACTCCGTCGTCCGCCTCGTAGGCACCGCCTCGGCGGGACGGCACGTCTCCGACGCTGGACTTCGCCGTCCGCCTCGTAGGCATCGCCTCGGCTGGACGGCACGACTCCGGTGCAAGACTCCGTCGTCCGCCTCGTAGGCATCGCCTCGGCGGGACGGCACGACTCGGCGCAAGATTCCGTCGTCCGCCTCGTAAGCATTGCCTCGGCAGGACGGCACGTCTCCGACGCAGGACTTCGCCGTCCGCTTCGTAGGCATCGCCTCGGCGGGACGGCACGGCCCCCTTGTCAGCCTCATGAGCATTGCCTCGGTTGGATGACCCGGCTTTGGAGGGGGATTCCGTGGACCTCTTCGTAGTTGCTAGTTGCATCGGCTCGCCAGTCGGTGCCCTCGCGCTTGCTGTCGGGGAACGGGGGGCTGGGGTGGTTGATCGCGTCAGCTCGCCCATCGGGACCTCAGCGCTTGCTGTCGAGGGAGTACTGTTGTAGGGGTGGGCCAACCCCCCATGATTGGGCCGTGCAACTAGTCCAACATGTAATAGGCCCAATAGTGTAGAGGAATATACCAGTGTAAATATACCAATGTACCCTCATCCTTTGTAAACACTAAGGGGTAGAATGGGGATTTCCCATTCTACCCCACTCATATATATAAACCCCCAGGAGGGGCAAGTGGGGAGGATCCTCTCATTCTCACCAGCTCCCCACAGATCTAGCTCTCCTCTTCTCCTTCTACTAGTCCCCTTCATTCCTGTTTAGCCTGTAGCTACAACACAAACCATGCCACAACTTCACATACAAGATATCTACCAGCCACATTGGTTCTATTTTGAAGATGTGGCAGAGAGTGAGAAAGGAACATGTTAGGGGGTGCGGGAACACCCACCAAAACTGTGTATGGTTTTGCTTGAAGGAGGGGAGGATGATATGGCCCTAAGAAGGACCACACCATCAATTCATGTTTCTGATCTCAGTACAGAATTGTGTGATGCTTGGATGGTGCCAGAGGAGAAAAAGGAGGTTGCTCATGTCCATGTGCATCTGTGTGAGCATACAGTACATGAGCCAGCCAATCATAAGTTCGATTCTGTTGGGGCTAGTCGAAAGTTTGAGTTCTGTGCACAAAAAAAGTAGGAAAGAAAAATTGTTACATGTGTATTTGCTTGTATGTAGGTAGTACTTGCACATAAACTAGTTCAAGGAAAGAAAAAGGCCTGTGCATGGGAGAGAAACCAATAGTCATGACTGTACATGCAAAATAAAAGGAAAACCAAGTTTAATGGGTGACCTATTCAGTTTTACATGGGATCCAACTCCTACCATATTCTGTTGTGCATGCGAATGAAAAGGGATAAGGAAGGTGGTGATTAAGCTCACAACGCCATGCTTCTCTCGTATTTGCGTACTAGAAGGCCGACACATTTTGGTGTTTTTCAATCCATCTCTTCCAATCCTTGTGCTACTTGGGATGGGGTTCACCTAAAAATTAGGAAACAAGCATGGATAATAAGGTGGGACACCAAATAACCTAGAGTTCAATTTTTATTTTATTTGGTCATATTAGGTGTGTTGAGTCTGAGTGTAATGTGCAAAATTATATGCACAAGTTATGTACAGTTTTTGTGAGCTCGTTTAGAAAACCCGCTATTCTATCGGAACAAAGCCGGATGGTTTTTACGAGGAGTCTGAGTCTAGTAATTTAGTTGGTACCAGTTGCCCCTTTTGGTCGAGAGTTCTGTTGTGTACATCATTGTAAACTCAATATTTAGATTATGATTTAGAGACATCGTTTATGTTGGCCTTTGGCCGTTAGGGTGTATCCCTATACCGTGAGTGTGTTCTTGAGGAATTCATTGATGGTTCTTCTTTGGATGTGTGGGATTCAATTATGGTGTTGAGTTTCATCTTTTGGATCAATTGATCATATCTTCTCGTTCATGTGCTGTGGTGTATTTGTATTGAGAGTTTTATCTATTTAGTGTGAATTGCATCCTGTAGTTTGTGCTCCACATATCTATTTGATAATTACTACTATGAAAGAATGGGTAACCCATCAGATTGATCTCTCCTCGAGGTTTGTTCCGCATCATTTGGTATGAGAGCTTTCGTTGCTCACAAATGGATTTGCTGCGCTACTGTGGTGCCTTTGGAGGAGAGCCCTAACTTGGGATTGAACATGCTATCAAAGATGGAAGAACTGAAGAAGAGACTATTGAAATTGAAGGAACGAGAGAAAGCATCAAGAGGGACTCATGAGCAAAATTTTCTTTCCTTCAAAATAAAAACGTGATGTAGGGGAGGATCTTGTAGATCGTCCAGCTACAACCGCCTTAGGCGACAAGCTGCATTTTGCACAAACCAAGCCACGACTTTGCATATAAGATATCTACCAGCCACATTGGTTCTATTTTGAAGATGTGGCAAGTAGGATTAGTCTGCAGTGTCGATTTTCAACCGATGGATCAGTTGATCCTACCTTGTCATTCACGTGTTGTGGTGTATGAGTTGAGGGCTTCATTTATTTAGTGTGAATTGCATCTTATAATTACTGCTTCACGTATCTATTTGAGAATTACCACTCTAAAAGGTCGGGCAACCCATCAGATGGATCTTTCCTCCAGGTTTCATCCGCATCACGGATACTTGATAGGACGTAGCCCTATTACTCTTTTCATGAGGGCCCTGAACCTGGATACACCCTTGATCACCTATAATTTCTTGATTGTTCAATCATTCAGACATGATCATAGGTCCCTATACCTTGGTTTTTACTTGTATGTTTGACAGGAAATATCCGGATTGTTGACAAAAATAAAATAGAGAAATTTTACAGTACCTTATACAGAAAGAGGGTGGTAGTATTAAACTAAATCGGACCATTGATTTCTTAGGGGCAATGTAGACCTTTTCTCTTGACTTTATTTTTTCCAAAATTTAATATCAACCTTTTGGTTTAACCTAAATTAATCTCAATGTCGAATTCTCGTGCCACCGTTTGGTGCAAATTCACACGCGGCTGTCAACAATCACTAAACTCAATGTGTTGCAAGGGGGTACTTACTGATTGGAGAGAACAATGAGTGTGAATGTGTTACATTGTTTTATTGTGTCGTGTCGCCCGACCGGTCCTTATATAACATCGTAGGGGTGGCCGTTGTTGATGTTGGAGAGGCGTCCTGTTGGTTCCTGAGGTTGATACTGTTAGCGACTCGTCCGTTTGGCGTAGTTGAGGAGACGGTTCCTAGGCAGTTTTTGTCCGACTCGTACCAAAACATCATGTATAGTTATAATTTTGGGCTCTTTTACATTATCTTAAAATAAATATGAGGCGTCTATTCTTTTTAATTCAATATATCAGATTAGTTAAGATTTAGTTATACTATTACCAGTAATACTAGTAGTAAAATCCCATGAGGGGTAAAATTGTAAAATGAACATCTGAGGTAAAAGTAATTTCCGTAAGTGCCGTGGTAGCACGTGTACAAGAGATGACAGTGACGGCGTCGGGAATAGGTGAGAGGCGATGATGACGGCAACGGAAAGGATTAATAATATGTTCAGAGAAAAATTTATAATACCCTCATAAAAAATAAATTTACAAAAAGTCTATTTTACTCTCACAAATTAATAGTTAGATTTAATTTATACTACCACTCTTTTACTACCAGCAGAATGTACCGGAAAAATTTTCTTTAATCTTACCTCTAATAAATCATACTTCCTTACACTTGGTGGGAAGTACTACCAAAATCCTAACTAAAAAGACCCGTAGGATTGAAAGCAATGGACGGCACATACCCTTTTGTGGGCACCGTATAAGAGCTCCAAAAACGATACAATTTTCGAATTCCTCTTTAGAACTACAATAGTCTCCTCTTGCCATTGGAAGCAATAGCATAACAAGGAACCAGCTTGTAGTTTGGTATAACAGGCGATGATGTGAACATAAATAGGTGCGCATTCGAAGTGGTGGTGTGTGTGCATCTTCTTTGTAATCGGAATTTTTTTTTTTGAAATACCTTGTATTCAAAGCAATGAAAAATGGCAGGTTGCAGTTTCGTCTTTCCTTCGGCTACTTTACACAAGCTATAGATTACTTTTTCAGACGAAATTAGCTGATACTTCCAAGGAGAAACGTGGGACAGATTTCGTCCCGTTCCCCCAATCATTAGCATCAAGGCGAATGTTTCACCATCGATTCACATCTGGTGCCGTGTGGTTATGGATAGCCCGAACAATACAATTAGTGAAAACCCTACATTGGGGAGAGTGAGAGTTTTATTCAACTTGTAAAACTCGACTCTGCACTGATCAATACATGAATTACTTCAGATGTTTTAAGTTCTGAAGGAATTCGATTCTGACGCAGATAGGAGGAAAGTCATCTTCTTTTTAGAGGAATTACTTTCTAGAGGAACGATTGGATGCAGTGCTTTATTTTTCATTCTTTCATTAAATTTCAGTTATTTTCTCGTTTGAATTGGCTATATTGTGAAGTCTCTTGGCAATAGATCAAGTCATCTTTTTCTCATGCACCTTTGGAAGGTGGTCCAAGAGAATGTTTGTGGTTTATGGTAAAAGGGAAATATTCTGTCTTTTCAGAACCAGAAATACTCATTTTAAACTTTATTCCGAGACCGCCGTCAGTTTCGGATGCATTATTGCTTCAGCATCTTGAAAAACAGAGGGAAAATAAATTAAAAGCATGTTTGTAATGCTGCGAAATTGTTGCGCCTACCTCATTGTGTGAACTCCACGAGATGTTCTTGACCTTGAATAAGGCGGTGCTTTTGGATTCAAGTTTGGCAGTTTTGCCTGGACAGCTGCTGATGGCTGTCAAGGATACCAATGGCCAAATTGAATGGCTTCTCGACAAAACTTATTTTTCTTTTGCTTTCTCTGTTTGTCCGTGAAGGTTCCTGCCTTTTCTAATCAGGGGAAATAAATACACAAGCAAATTCATCAAGTTAGCCAAGCCAATACGACGATTAATTGATGTCGTGCTTCTGTGAGCAGTTGAGATGTCAACTCAACTCCCTAATAAAGTTTGTTTGTGTTTCTTATTGTGATCTGTAAAGGGGCCCTTGTTGACATTTGTTCTCAGTTAAGTAATCAGGCAAGTATTCCCCATGTCAAGTTGTAACATCCCAAAAATTTACTTTCTGCAAATTTAATTTCAAATTAATTATTTTAAAGCATTTAGATTTTATTTGGATTTATTTGGATTTGATTTCAGAAATTTAAAGCAAGAAAATGTATTTCAAATATTTTAATAAAGCCAAAAAGAGTTCATTTTATTTTTCACAACCTTCCCTAAATTTTAAAATAATTTTTTAAATAATTTTCTGGAATTAAAAACCAATTTTAAAAGTTAAAAAGTATTTTAAGTTTGAACATTAAATACTAACATTAGTTGAAAATATTTTTATTAAGTCCAAAATGGCATCAGGAGCTTCTGTGAATTTTCCTGGAATTTTTGGAAGTATTTTCATATTTTTCTGAGGCTTAAATAATTTCCCAGGCTTTTCTGAAATTCAAAAATCAAAAAATAAAAATCCCTCCCCTCCCCCTCCGGCCGCTACGTGGACGGCCAGGATCGGCCCACGTCGCCCGGCCGATCCCGCCTAGCCCCCTTCCCCGCTTGCCACGTGTCCGCCCCGCTCTTCCCTCAACCGCCCGATCTCCATCGCCGCCACCCGCGCCTCCCTCTCCCTCTCTCTCTCTCTGCGCCCCCTGGCCCACCTATCATCCCTTCCCCGCCTTCTCCTACCTCCGGCCGCGCCTCCTCTCTCCTCCCGCATCCGCCTCCGCCCAACCCGCCGCCCACCTCCTCCCGCGCGCGCACCCACCTCCCCCTTTCTTCCCCCGCAAGCTGCGCACCCGCCTCCTTCCCCAATCCCCGCGCTTCCTTTCCTCCCTCACCCCCGCACCTTCCTTTTTTCTCTCCGCAATCGCCGCCTCCCGTAATCAACGGCGAGCAATCCTCGCCGATTGCCCCCTTTCCGGCCCCTATAAAAAGCGCCCCGAACTCCGCCCCAACTCGCCCCACCTCGCTCCGCCCTCGGCCGCTTCTCCCGAGCTCCCCCTCGCCCTCGCGCCGTGCGCCCTTGCCAACGTCGCCGCTGCCGACTCCGGCGAGAAATCGCTGCCGCCTCCGGCACCCTCGCGCTCGGCCGACGCCGCCATCACCTTCGCCGCGCCAATGCGCACCCCGGCCGCGCCCCTCCGCCACTGAAACCGCCGCCGCCGCTTGGACCTGAGCGCCACCGCCTCCTCCCTCATCGCCGGCCCATCTCCGGCCACCCTCGGTAACCGCCGCACCCTCCCTCGGGATCCCCTTGCTCTCCTCTCTCCGTTTCCGGCCTCACCGCCGGCAGCCGCGCTGCCGTTCGCCGGCGATCTCCTGAGCCCGAGCGCCTCCCCGTCGGCGCCATGCCACGTCAGCACGATGGTGAGGTGGCTGCTGACGTGGTGGCCCAGTGGCGCCACCTCGGCCCCCTCTGTCCCCGTCAGCCTACCATGCCACCTCGACGCCTCCCTCGCCCGTGGACTCGGTCCACATGGACCGAGCCCACCTGTCAGTGGGCTAACCCCGGGGCTGACGTCATAATCCGGGTTTTCCAATTGAAAAATAAATCAGCCGAAAAAGGAAATTCAGTGCTGACGCAATAATTCCAATTTCCTTTAGAAAAATAATTCTCAAAAATCCAGTTTTTCTTTTTCTCTGAATTTAAACTTCCCGGAGCCCGTTCTCCTTCATTTTAACTCCGTTTGAGCCCATTCAAATTTCTAAATTCATCAAAAATTCCAAACTATCCATTTCTTCCATCCTTTCAAATATTTGAAATTTATTTGATATTTCAAAATTTAAATTTCAAATTCCAATACCTAGTTTAATTTCGAAGCCTCAGTTCCTTTCCAAATTTTCTGTGCATTTTCAAAATTTCAATTCAAATCTTGCAAAATCTCCATAAAATTCATTATATTTTTCTTGGTCCAAATATTGTCTCAGTAATTTCTTTTCCCAACCAATCTTCCAGATATTCGTTCTCCCTCGTGTGAACCCCAAATCCGCTGAATCTTTCTCCTAACTTCATATGAAATCATAAACTTCCTTCCAGTATATATATTATATTTTTTTGTTTTGTGATTTTATTAGTATTTATTTGTTCGTTTGTTTTGTCGTTTCGTGCGTAGAACCCGACGTCGCCGAAGAATTTGTCGAGCCGCAGCAAGAAGGACCAAATAGCACACAAGAAGGCAAGTCTCCTTTGATCATTTTGAACCTATGTTTGTGAAATGTTTTAAATTATTTTAAAGTTATGTGCATCGCTATTTGCATAGAATCTTAATTTTGTTTTAGCAAGATAGTTACTCCAATCATTGTTATACCCTCAATTGAAATTGAATGCCATGTACCTTTGTAACCCTAGTATCACCTTTGGCTCAATAATGAGAATTATATAATTCATTGGTAATACTAGAACGGTAGTAAAATGCTTAGTCATGCCATTTAACCTTGGAATGAGAAATCATATTTCATTCAATTGATAGTTGTATTTAGAAGTAAGTGGTGACTGCTGTTGCCACTGTTCTTTTAAAAATAAATAAAATGTAAAAGTTGGTTTAGACTGGGGTGGATGGTTGGTTTGGTTTGGTGCGGAAAGCACGAGATCTTGTAAGGTGTAAGTTCCGTCCTAGTCAATTAAGGACCGACGCTTGTGATTGTCCAGACTGAGCATTACCATGCAACCCTGAGAGACCATGTGGAGGTATCTCCATTTGTGTGATGAGTAATTGACTTTTGTTTTAGAAAATTTGAGTTTGATTTGAGCTCTCTGTGCGTTGTTGGAACTGACGGGCGCGGGAGCAATCGGAACGGTCCGAACGTCCCGTATGCGGTCAGTCGGGCGCGGGAGCGATCGGAACGGTCCGAACGTCCTCGGTTGTGATCGTCTCGGTCCGAATGTCCTTGGATGCGATCGGAAGGGTTCGAACGCACCAGGTTGCAGTCGTAAGCGGTCGGAAGTGTCCGAAAATCGTGAACGTGGTCGTTTGATCTGTAGGATTGATCGTTTGAGCTGAGAATTGGTCGTATGGCTTTGTGGTGAAGTTGTAGACCGTGTGCATTGGATGGTTTTTCATTTCGACCGATCAGAATGCAGTTTTCGACTTTGCGGTTTATTATTTGAGCTATAGTGCAGATGATTGTACACATTGTGTTGTGCGGTGCTATGTGATGTGTTTCTTGTCTGTGTTGGCTGCAGGACGTCGAGGCGGAGTCGTGGTGAGACACGAGGTGACCGGACTAGACGCAGGTGGCATTGAGGTCAGAACGGTCGGAGGTGTCGAAGATGGTGGAGACTCGAGGTGGTTGCGAGGCTTGGACGACAAGGAGTGCGGAAGCTTCCAGGAAGGTGCAGAAGGGGCGTTTCAGTAAAAACGCAAAGCTGCATACGTGGAAGCGGGTTCCGTTCGAGTTGGCGGGCGTAACGGGTTGGAGACCCGTTAGCCAAGGCCTATATAAGGAGAGGGTGTCTCCTTGAGGGCGGCATGGATTCAATGGCTTTGGGAGAGAGCTAGGGTTTTAGTGAGTCAAAAGAGGCTTTGGAAGGTTGTTTTCCCTTTGCTCTTTAGTTGGTGAGAGTGGGTGGAAGGCAGCAGAGAGTGTCTGTGCTTGTCCCCTTGGATGTTTCTCTGAGTGTCTGAGTGTTGGCTCCTCTCCAAGAAGATGTAGGGTTTGTGTAAGTTCTTGAGATGGAGAGGGAGAGGATGAGTTGAGAATACATGTAATCATTCCTCTTGTTCTAATATCCATGCGTATGGGGACTCCTCTGTAATCATCTTGATTTGAAATGGAAATCTGGATTTTACCTCTCGTGCTCCTGTTCTGTTCTTCGTTCTTCTTTTGAGTGATTTTCCTCTTTTTGTGATTTGAAGTTCTTTCTTGCTGGGAAGGCCCAAAATGGGTTGCTCTATGTTGGGATGATGCCTCAAGATCATTTGATCAAGTTTCCCAAGAGCAAACTTCGTTTAATCTCAGATTTCATATTTGGGACTTCTCTGTTCTTCATTTCCTCTTCTAGGGTTTTGATGATTTTCGTGTTTCCCTTCATGAGAAAATGTGAAACTTGGCATGCAGAGTCTTATGGCTATTAATTAGCTATCCTCAAAGTTTCGTGGCCAAAGGATCAATGGTTAGATGGGAATTTGAGTTTTTGGGTAGCTCTCTGTATTTTTCAAGTTCTTGGCTAATCTCTGAATTTATTGTGTTCTTGCTTAGTTCCCATGTTGTTTAAGGCCCTAAGGGTATTTAGAATAGTCCCTTGATGTCTCTCTCTGAAAAGATTAGAAGTTTTCCTTTCGTTTCCTCGATTTAGCCAAAAATCCGAAGTTTCAGAACTTCTGTCAGGCTGCTCTGTTTGCTGTCGTGCGGTACTACCTCTCCTCAAAAGGTACTACCGCTCAAAGATACTACCGCTCGGCTCAGCGGTACTACCGCCCAGAGGTACTACCGCTCGTCTCAGCGGTACTACCGCTTGCAGTCAGACCTGCTCTGAAATTATCTTTCTTGACTGTTTCTTTCTGGATCTGGTTTATCCTTGTTGCTGTGACTTCCAGTAGTGCATATCTTCTATCTCCATAGCTTCCATAGCTATTGGAGAAGAAGCATAAGTGTGGATACTTGAGGGGCGAATTTAATTTTTGAAAGCGACATTCACCCCCCCTCTGTCGCCATTTCGGTCCAACAAACCCCAAGTCTATATGGGTACGACCTAGCTGATTAACTTACGATAGTCTAGTTTAGGTGCCACCAATGGAACGTGGGTGCCAGGGATTTACTGGTTATTCACAGTGAGGGACAGGGATGTACTGTACTCATATGGCGCAAGAGGGGGCTTCAGACTGGGTGGATGGAACCCTTCTGCGGTGAAATCTCAGCGGGTGGTGTCTAGCTAGACTAGAGTGAGGTAAAGGCTTTGTGATATTTTATCTGGGTCTTATGCCAAAGGAAGCATGGTGACTATTAGGATAATTTATCTCTTGGGGGTAAAGTTGTACAACCTCTACAGAGTGTCAAACTATTCGAATAGCCGTGCCCACGGTCAAGGGCGGACAAGGAATGCATTCACATGGTAGATCTTTAGTTTTCATTTTAAAAACAAAGTTTTGGTATTCCGATAGTGGAGGGAAGTCTCGGATGTTGTCATGGCGGTTGGAGCCAGTGTGGGTGGTCGTAACCCGAAGTCTTGATCAGTTAGAATTGGTCAACTGGTGTTGGTGGATAGACCCTTCACTATAAAATTAATGATAGTTTCTGTTAAAACAATTACTTTAGTAAATTAGTGCCTTTGAAATTACTTAATGGTATTTAAACTAAAATATTGCTTTGTGCAAAAGAACCATATAGCCTTCCTTTGTTAAGCCTTGCATCTATTGCATTTTTCCCAAGACTTGCGGAGTACTTTTTGTACTCACATGCTGCACTAAAAATCAATTCAGAAGAATATGAAGCTCAAGAGGGAGACTACGACTACTTCGCATGTGGATTCGACGAAGGATTCCCGGAGTACTAGGTCGCGCTTCCCCAGTCAATTGCCTGTGGCGTATTGATGGGTCTCCGCTGGATTTATTTTTGCTTTCGCTGTGTTTCGTGTGTGCGAGGTCTTGAAACCTCATTTGTAATAATGAGACCTTTCGGTCAGTACTCTCTATTACTGTAATAAAGCAATATTGGTTATGTAATCATTTCTGTTTAATTGTGTGCACTAGCTTTGATCTGGGACTAGTGCTGTAATACACAGAGGGTCTGGGTTTGTAAATCCAGGGTCCTGACACAAGTGAGGAAGAACATGTGTCATATCTGTTATGTTGGTCTGGCTGCCTGGTGCCCACGGTTCTGATAATCGGCAGATTATCGGTTTTAACGGTCGTATCAGACCCCTAGTGAAATTTCAAGCTGGCTCCAAAAATTTTGTTTTGCATGAATTTCATCAAATATAGAAGAAATTTATACCGAAACTAGTTTTTAAAAATTTTGGCTGATATTTTCTATCGATTTTCAGCTTTTTGGGCTATTTTTAAAATTTAAATTTTGATTTGAAAATTTCGGTCCAAAGTTTTTAGATTATCGGTGTTATTGGTTCCCTGGTAAAATTTTAAAACCAGTTTTCAAAACCCTGCCAGTGCTTACCAGTTTGTACCTGCAAGGATTCAGGTTGAAGCTTGTGCTGTTCCGTGAACATTCCTTTGAACCTGCATATGAATGTTCTGAACTTTCAAATGAAGAGACAGGATACGCCGTGTTTTTGGAATTTAACATGTGTTAAATTGCATAGAAGTTTGTGGCTGTGACGTCTGGGTTTGCTTTGAAACGTTCAGGATGGCAGGGAGGGAAAACGTTTGTTTGTCCAGGAAACAGGATGATATTCCAGATATTTAGGTTTCTATCAGATATCATGAATTGTTTCCAGAGAATAAAAGGCAGCTAATTCTCAACACGTGGGACACGCATGCGAATTGAATCTATTCATTGCCACAAATATTCTGAGAGGATACAAATGTACACAAATAAACAAGGCACGAGTTGAGTGCAAGATTTAATTACCTCAATTGGAGAACTAATTCATTTGATTTCAACTTAAGATGACTTGTCTACACTCATGCACTTTATAAGACTGTTTATAGAAATAAAACTATTTTTTTGTTCTACGTGCATGGAAAATTTTCTCTACAAAGCAATATATCGCTAATTGTAACCCAATTGGTGTGGTACAACAGTGATAACATAAATAAAGAGGTAATTTTCTCACATTTGATAACCTAAAATTAAACCAGAAATTATAAGTAGTATTATATCTACAACTCATATTTTTGGCTCCGAACAATAAGTTTGGACACGATAAGCGTGCGGGTTCGAGAATTGCTATACATACAACAGTAATCTTACAATGAGCTTACGACAGCCCGCAACACATGACTTGGGGTCGTTCGGGAGAGAGTGTGAGGCAGAAAGAAAAATCTGTCACCACCTCTTGCTCACTCTTACGGAGAAGAATCATGTTGAGAATATTCTCAGTTCATAAGTGTTAAATAATTGGCAATTGTATTGAGTTGAAATTGAGTTTGTGAAAGTTTACAAGTTTTCATTTTACTATCAGTTTTCAGGTGGTAGTATTGGTCTGGGGTTGGCGTGCTACAACAGAGAAGGTCAGACTAGACGTCTCACTACTACAGAAATCGACATTACAGACGGTTCAGAAACGTCATCACAGACGGTTTTCTGAACCGTCTGAATTTATGGGTCAGTGATGATCGAAGGTTATCACAGACGGTTTTCGAACCGTCTGTGATTATTAGATATCACAGACGGTTTTTAATTAAAAACCGTCTGTGATTATCAGATATCACAAACGGTTTTTAATTAAAAACCGTCTGTGATAACCGATAATCACAGACGGTTTTTAATGAAAAACCGTCTGTGATACATATCACAGACGGTTTTTACTTAAAAACCGTCTGTGATATTCCTTCCTCCTAAACCAAAATCTATTTCTGTTTATTGGCTAGCCTCAGGAAATGCTAGCCATGCCCTCTGAAACAAGCAGATAATCACAGACAAAAAACATACAATTCACACATCTCATTTGCTTTCAGGTACATTTCGCAGACATAAAACATCCAATTGACATCGCACTTCATCTCACAGACATAAAGCATGCATCCATTTCGCAAATCAATTAATTGAATTGAACTGAAATATCCATTAACAAATGCACAGTTACAAAAGATCTACACTGCATTTACACTTAGTGATAAGACCAATAAGAAATCAGTGTGCGCAGTGGAACCGTCCTTCTGGCTGTATGACTTGAGTCAGCAAAAAGAACGCCAACTCTGATTGAACCTCTCGAAGCTCAGACTGTTTCAATGCAGTTGACGGGATTGATACAGCCTGTCGATAGGAATATCAATGTACATATATATATGTAACGTGATAAGTATGAAGTAATTATGGGAAGAGTGACAAACCTTGCGATTGGTGACCCTCGAGGAATCGAGGAGTAGTTCCATATGTTGGCAAACGTAGTATCCACATGTGTTGCCCGGCTGCTGCTGGTGGCACTGCAAAAAATGGAATGTGTTAGTTCAAAAGGCATTAGTACCATCTGTTGCATAGGATTAATTAATGTGAAATAACGAATATCTTAAAATCTCGAACATGTGTCAGCAGGCCGTTGGCCCCGCGCTTCGAGTCACCTCCCTTTTCAATGTACATCGCGAACGCCCTACGTAATTCGAAAAGGTTAACCTTAATCATTCGGAAGGAAAGAAAGAGTACAATGTAGATATGTATGGGGAATATGTGCTTACCTATCGATTACTTGGCTGACAACTGTGAAGTCCATTTTATTCTTACTTAGGGAATCAAGGTAATATACCTTGTTCCATTTTGGTACAATTACTATTAAAATCCAATGAAAGCTCTGATTGAAGGGCATAAGTACATAGTCCTTATTGCGGCAACTCAGCAGGCCTGATGCAATGTACCTCTCGACGAGGGATGCCTCCACGTCGATGGTAGTCTTGGCGACCAATTGTGGGTCCAAGAAACCAGCTGATGAGTTCGATACTCTAGCTTTAATCAGCATGTGTCTGTATATATACACACGAAAGCAAAAAATTAGATATGGCATTTATCGGTATGACATTAACGGAGACTGTGATTGTACACACTTACAGCGTCCAGCATCAAACGATTGAGACGTCAAGAGCGTTGAGCATGAACAGCTCGAATAAATCCTCAAAGGCGACCACGAATGTACACTCTTGAAGATTGTGGTGTAAAGCTTCCTCGGAGAATTTGACAGTGATACTTGAAGTCCGTTCTCCCTCTGGCTTATTGGACTACTGCATATACCACGTGTGCAATTGCATGCAACTATATGGTAGCTTTTGGAGGGCATTTTGCTCGAGCAACGGCTCGCCAAACACGAATTTGCGGGCCAAAGGGTGGTACGGAAGATCATCATTGGTCTTCTTTGCTTTGCCCTTGCTGGCCTTGCTGCCTCGGCTATAGGTCGACTTCACGGAAGTCGACTTTGAAGGTAGCAGCGGTGCAAGTTGCTCTGGCGAGAATAGGGCCCGTGGAGATAGCATCGTTGTAGTATCCGGTGGTGGAACCGACTGGTCTTGTACTGGAGATGGCACCAGTGCATGTTGCTCTGGTCCTGCCACCGGTGAAGAAGCCTCCAGGAAGATGTCGCTTTTGGGCCACTGGATGAATGTTCCAATGGCCTGTCCTAGAGTCACGATCTCGTCGTTGGGGGGCTTCGGTAGCGGGACCACCTCAAAATTGACATACACACCATCCACATTAACTTTTGCGAAGCCTGGCGCTAAAGCTTGGCCGTGCACCATGGCCCCGTTACCAGACGAATATGCCTGGCCCCAAGCAGCGTACAAGGGAATGACGCCATATCTCACTTGGAGCTTGCAGTTCGTAGGCTCCTACATAACGATACAAAATTAGCTACTCGAATAGGCCTACCAATGGAGCAAGCATTCGAGAGGTAATAATTATTACCAGGATGTCGTCCACAGGAAATTTGGACTGGGTATGCGTCGGATTGGACGCGCAGCTACTCAGACGGTTGTGCGGGCTACCTAGCATAGCAGCGGCGGTGGCGGCCTGCTGACTTTCTGTCTGTTTCCGCACCTCTTCTCTGATTACTTCACCCATCTGAGCAAATAGCTCCTCTCGAAGAGAATCCTTGATCTCTTCTCGTAGCTGCTCCTCACGCTCGGCTTTGTTTCTCTTCCTACGCCGATACATTCCGGAGTCATCTTGGAAACCATGTTTCCAAGGAACGTAAAGCCCAAGGCCTCTCGTACGACCCGGGTGCTCCTTGTTTCCCAGGGCCACGGAGAGCATATCATTCTCCCTTGTTCCCTGGAATGATCCCAGGGTAGATTCAAAACTCAGCTCTTCCTGCAAGAGCACGACATGTCATTTCAATTCGTACGAAGTTGTGGAGTAATTACAAGCTACGTAGTTCGATCGATATCTTACCAGGCGTTGGGACACTTGCTGGTCTGCAGGGTTTCAAAAGGAGACGTCCCCCGATGTCGTTGTAGATGACCTTGCTCTAAGCCAATTTCGAGCGCGGTCATCCGGGATATTGGAAAACGGCGGGGCGATGTCCTCTGCAGCTGCCAGCTCATCCTCCAACCTCCACTGCGGGATTTTACCCGCATACCCAGCTGTGCCAAGTCTGTGGGGGTGCGTGTTTTTTGCCTGGAGGGCCTTGTGCGCCACACTTGTACTTTTGAATTCTTCGGTCGTTTTCATCGCCTTGAACTCTTCCCATTGTGGTTCCAGGAATGGGTATTTAGTAAAAGGCGTTTCGTCCGTCTCCACGTATTTCCTGACAAGCGTGCTCTTGAAGTTCTTCCATACTTTGCACGCCGCTTGGTAGGTTTGTCGTTCCACAGCGTGTAAGTGTTCTTCTGGGAACTCGAACGATGCCAAGATTTCGGTCCACAGCTCACGTTTCCGAGTGTCAGGCACGTTCTTCCACGAATTGTATGTGATCTCAATTCGTTGTCGTGCAACTATTCCGACCATGGTTCGGAATGCGTTTACCGCTTGCTTAGGAAGGATAGGGACCCCAGCTGCGTTTACCGCTGTGATGGTCTGTCGGCTCTGAGGCTTCTTTGATAGCCCTCTTCCTTGGCGTCTTGATGTTGGAGCAGACGCCTCCGGCGATGATGATGAAGAATGCGCGGGTGACATGTTGCTCATTTTGTGGGTCTATTAAGATAAGATGAGAATGTTCAAAGTGAGGAAGCACGAAAAGTGAAACATGATGCTCAATGTTCGGAAGAGAGGAGAGGAGTAGAGGGAAGGGGGAGAAGGGAGGGGGTGATGTGGACACAGAGAGGGGTTATGTGCCTATACTATATACTACATACTATATGTGTATATACATACATATACATACCTACATATATACATATACATACCTACATATATACATATATAATGGTAGCAATATGAAGCAACAAGCAACAAGCATCAATAATAGAATCAATAACAGTCTCAACATGAATATGTGCTCTCAAATTGTAGGGTTGCACAAGATTAATCTTGGCCGTCCCGCTACTAAATCATATACTCTTCCTTGATTGGTTATGCCAAATAATGAATTCAGTATTTTGAGCTCTAGATACAAACTCTAAAATCTCAAGATCAAGATATATTCAGCATGCATATATTCAAACAGCAGTATTCATACAGATCAAGACCACACAAGTTAACTTTGCCCAATAATTCAGTCTTTTAACTTGTCAAGATTAAATCCTAACAGATCAATTTAATAACATGCTATAACCTGAAAACTGCATGAACCGACAGCTATTAGAGCTCAAGCACTGAATGAACCAATCTCAGTATATGATTTTATCATCATCGAGCAACTGTAGTAAACAATTAATGTACCAAATAGCAATATGTACCAAATAGCAAACTAATTAAGCTACTGCAGTAAACAATGCTCACAATGCAGTCGGTAATCGAGGGGAGGTGGCCGGCGAGGGGCTCGACGGAGGCGGCCGGCGAGGGGCTCGGGGAGGCGGTCGACGAGGGTTCGGGGAGGCGGAGGCGACGAGGGGCTCGGGGAGGCCGAGGCGACGAGGGGCTCGACGAAGGCGGCCGGCGAGGGGCTCGGGGAGGCCGAGGCGACGAGGGGCTCGACGGAGGCGGCCGGCGAGGGGCTCGGGGAGGCGGTCGACGAGGGTTCGGGGAGGCGGAGGCGACGAGGGGCTCGGGGAGGCGGAGGCGACGAGGGGCTCGACGAAGGCGGCCGGCGAGGGGCTCGGGGAGGCCGAGGCGACGAGGGGCTCGACGGAGGCGGCCGGCGAGGGGCTCGGGGAGGCGGTCGACGAGGGTTCGGGGAGGCGGAGGCGACGAGGGGCTCGGGGAGGCCGAGGCGACGAGGGGCTCGACGAAGGCGGCCGGCGAGGGGCTCGGGGAGGCCGAGGCGACGAGGGGCTCGGGGAGGCCGAGGCGACGAGGGGCTCGACGAAGGCGGCCGGCGAGGGGCTCGGGGAGGCGGTCGAAATAACTGCGCAGCGCACAGGGAAAACCCTAGCCAGAGGGTATATATAGGGAGGTTATCACAGACGGTTCTAACTCAAAAACCGTCTGTGATATTAATATCACAGACGGTTCCAAGTCTAAAACCGCCTGTGATAGTATAAATATCACCGACGGTTCTAAGTGTATAACCGTCTGTGATAGTCATATTATCACAGACGGTTTTAAACTTAGAACCGTCTGTTTTATTGCTATCACAGACGGTTCTAAGTTTAAAACCGTCTGTGATAAGCCTTTGCGACTGTAGTTATTAAGACAACACCAATAAGCACAGCTGCATTCATATCCACCACCAAACAGCTGCATTCATATACAACACCAACCAGCTGCATTCATATCAACCATCACATGTGCATCACACATATACATAAATGCCAATACTCATATACATTTTGTCACACATTTTCACATATACATCTCAAAATTGACTACATCACACATTTTCACATATACATCTCAAAATTGACTACATCATACATTTTCACATATACATCTCAAAATTGTCACACATTTTCACATATACATCTCAAAATTGACTACATCACACATTTTCACATATAGATCTCAAAATTGTCACACATTTTCACATATACATTCTTATTGTACTTGCTTATTTCCTTTATAAATTAGCCCTTCATCATGATCAATGCGTACGTAACTAGTTTCGTCACGTTGTTCATCGTCGACCCTTATGCCATTTCCAAAAGGAGGTAACTCGTCAAATTGATTGTATTCCTCCTCGTCCACTACATTCTCCACTCCGACAATTCTCCTTTTTCCATGAAGAACTACATGGCGTTTCTTATTTGCCGGGTCGGTTACATAGAAAACTTGAACAACTTGATTGGCGAGTACGAATGGTTCGTCTTTGTACCCGACACGTTGGAGGTCCACGGTCGTGACACCGTACTTGTCAACCTTCACCTATGGGAGATGCACCCAACGGCAGCGAAATAAGGGGATCTTGAAAACCACATAGTCGAGCTCCCAAATCTCTTCTATTAAGCCATAGTACGAGTTTCTCGACCCATCGGTACTGAATGCATCTATGCGGACTCCGCTGTTCTGGTTAGTGCTCTTGACATCCTGAGACTGCGTATAGAATGTGTACCCATTTATGTCATATCCTTGCCATGTCACAACTGTAAATGTCGGCCCTTTTGCCAACCATCTCAGCATCTCACTCGGCGAGCTCCTAGCAATTTGCTCCTTCAACCATTGGTTGAACCAACGGTTGTGTTGCCTCTTGATCCAAACATCCGGCTGCTCTGGATTCTGTTGCCGAAGCACATCCTTGTGCTGGTCCACATAAGGCGCCACTTCAGTCATGTGTTGCAACACCGTGAAATGGGCTTGAGTATACGTGTCCATATCTGGAGTGATTGCTTTCCTTCCGATAGTTCCGAGACCCTTCAGCCTCCCTTCATGACGAGATTGAGGGACACCTATCGGTTGAATCTGAGCCATATAATCGACACAAAACTCAATCACCTCTTCGCTTGCATAACCTTCGACGATGCTGCCCTCCGGCCGAGAACGATTCCGTACGTAGGACTTGAGAATTCCCATGAACCTCTCAAATGGGTACATGCTGCGTAGGAATACGGGCCCGCACATTTTTATCTCCCACACAACGTGAACAATGAGATGGACCATGATATCGAAAAACGAAGGAGGGAAATACATTTCAAGGTGACATAGAGTCATCACCACCTCGTCCTGCATAGCATCTAGTCCTTCGGGATCGATGACCTTCTGAGCAATTGTGTTAAAGAAATAACATAGCCTCATGATTGTCTCTCGGACTTTGATCGGCAAAATATTTCTAATTGCAATAGGGAGCATCTGTGTCATCAGCACATGACAATCATGAGACTTCATGCCATTTAACTTCAAATCTTGCATCGAAACAAGTTTCTTCACGTTGCCGGAGTAACCAGACGGAACTTTCACACCATGCAAGCACTGGCACAGTTCTGTTTTCTCAGCCTTGGACAGAGTGTAACACGCAGGGGGAAGGTACGTTCGTCCATTATCAGTGCTTGTCGGTGCTAACTCAGGCCTGATGTCCATGTCAGCCAAGTCAAGCCGTGCGTTGACACCGTCCTTTGTTTTATCACGGATGTTCAGTAAGAGACCAATCAAGCTGTCGCACACATTCTTTTCTACGTGCATGACGTCGATGCAGTGCCGAACATCTAGGTACTCCCAATAAGGTAAGTCCCAAAATATTGATCTCTTCTTCCAGGTGTTCTTCTCATGAGCCCTCAATTTACGTCCCTTTCCGAGGACAACATCTAAATCCTTAACCATATCATAAACCTCGCGTCCCCTTAAATGCCTTGGAGCTGAACCATCTTCCTTCTCTCCGTCAAATTGTTTCTTCATCTTGCGGTATGGGTGAGCCCTCCGAAGGAACCGGCGGTGACGCATGTAGACGGTTTTGCGTGAGTGTCTCAGCCACACACTCTCGGTACCATCTAAACAGTGAGTACAAGCTTTGGCACCTTTTGTACTATGGCCCGATAGGTTACCAAGGGCAGGATAATCATTTATGGTGCAGAACAATAAGGAGCGCAGAATGAAGTTCTCTCGTTTGTACGCATCCCATACCTCTACCCCTTCGTTCCACATTACTTTTAGATCTTCCACCAACGGTGCTAGGAACACATCGATATCATTCCCAGGTTGTTTTGGCCCTTGGATAAGTATCGACAGCAAAATATACTTTCGCTTCATACACAACCAAGGAGGAAGGTTATAGATGCAGAGAGTCACGGGCCATGTGCTATGTCGGCTGCTCATGCTACTGAAAGGATTCATTCCATCTGTACTCAGTCCAAACCTTATATTCCTTGGTTCTGCACCGAACTCTGCAAAACTCCTATCGATGTTTCTCCACTGCGCGGAATCAGCAAGGTGTCTTATCATTCCATCCTTCTTGCGCTCCTCCGAGTGCCAACGCAGCAGTTTTGCCTCCTTTGGATTTGCAAAAAACCTTTTCAAACGGGGAATTATAGGAAAATACCATGTCACCTTAGCAGGAGGTCCTTTCTTCGCCTCTGTTCCCTCGCCATCAACTGATTGATTGTTACGTTTGTATCGGGATGCGTTGCACACCGGACATACATGCATGTTTGCATACTCTTTACGGTAGAGGATACAATCGTTCGGGCATGCATGTATTCTTTCTACTTCCATTCCCAACGGACAAAGAA
Organism: Dendrocalamus latiflorus; assembly: GCA_017311315.1. NCBI lineage: Eukaryota > Viridiplantae > Streptophyta > Magnoliopsida > Poales > Poaceae > Dendrocalamus > Dendrocalamus latiflorus. The sequence goes on from CM029640.1 coordinate 19,974,079, forward strand.
CCTTCTTGGCTTTATACGTGGTTTTAGGCAACTCATTTCCCTCCGGAAGCATGTCCGCTAAAAGACCTAGCAGCGCCGTGAAACTCTTGTCTGACCAACCGTTGCTTGCCTTCAATTTCAACAGTTCAAGCACGGCCGACAACCTCGTGTACTTGCATCCCGTGTACAAAGGTTTCTCTGAGTCCTCCATCAAGCCACGGAATTTAACATACTCTCTCTCATCATAGTTCTCTTCAACATCGCGAAGCATCTGATCCAGATTATCATCGTGCAACCTATCCGAATCCGACCCACAATCGACATCAGCCGGCGGCATGTCATTCAGTTCACAGGCGATGTCATCCGGGGGCATATCATTCACTTCACCGGCGATGTCATCCGGCGGCATATGATCATTCACTTCGCCATGACTGGTCCAACACGTATAATCCTTTTTGAAACCCCTCCGAATCAAGTGCGATTCAATTTGCCCTCGGTTCTTAAACATCTTTACATTCTCGCAGTCAGTGCATGGACAGCACATATATATCGCCCCCTTATTCAACATATCCTCCTCGTCAGCTCTTATAAAAGCAGAAACGCCATTAATGTACTCTTCACTCACACGGCTCGCGGCATACATCCAGCTTCGGTCCTACGTTACGTACATATATAACAACTTAGTATTAAAATCTAGATTAACTAATTATAACTACATATATACCGGCCACATTTATTATATTGAGACTTTATTTGCTAGATTCATATTACAAACACAACAGCTATTATATAACCAACAATTTTGCAAATTAACCATCTTCAATAACCACTCATGGATTACTTAGACCTAAATTGTAATGCAATTAAAGAAAAAATAAATTACATTACTAACCATATCTAGAGCAACCAGGAAAGACTGAATATTCAAAGCTCAATCTCTGCCTCTTCCCACCAAATGAACTGGCCTGAAATCGCCTAGCTTCCTCCCGAGTGAAAAAGTGCGCAGCAGTGGATAGATCTGGATCGAAATGAAGACAGATGCGGTCTGAGCAGCGCAATAAATGCCTTAGCCATTATCACAGACGGTTTTTAACTAAAAATCGTCTGTGAATTATCACAGACGGTTTTTTATTAAAAACCGTCTGTGATAACATGGTTATCACAGACGGTTTTTATTTAAAAACCGTCTGTGATAATCTGGGATTATCACAGACGGTTTTTAATACAGACCGTCTGTGATACTTCGGTAATAACCGCCTGTGATAATCCATTTTCCCGCCACAAATACCACAGACGGCCTCCTAATTACAACCGTCTGTAATAGTGTTCATCAGAGACGGTTTCACAAAACCGTCTGTGATGAGGCGTCTACTATGAGGCTTTCTGTAGTAGTGTCTCATCACAAACGATTCTATAGAATCCGTCAGTGTTAAGCTGCGGTGTAGTTACCTTAGACGGTTTTACTAGCGTGACCATCTATATTGCAACCGATGGTAAGAACCGTCAGTGATGACCTACTTATCACAGATATTCGTTTCACACAAACTGTCTATGAACCATCTGTGATGCATCACAGATGGTTTATAATAAAAATCGTCTATGATATATAGACTTATCACAAACGATTTTTGTGAAAAACCATCAGTGATACATTACAGATAGTTTTTATAAAAAAAACCATATGTGATGACCTACTTATCATAGACGGGTTGTGAATGGAAGTATCTCTGACATTCACTGTGTTATTAAATACCCTCGTGGTTGTAAATGGAAGTATCTGTGATATTCACTGCGTTATTAAATACCCTCGTCTCAACCGATATTCTGTCTATTAGGCGTGCAGTGGCTTTGAGGTGATTTGGTGAAAGGAGACAAGAGATTTGGAAGGGTGCTTGTGTATCTATTTGTTCTTGGTGATCTAAGATTAGTAATTAGTACTATATATAATGAAATGTATTATATTTTAGCTAGATCTGTGTACTTTTTAGTTGGAAGGAAATAGAGATCTACCTTGTTAGTTTTTTATTCAATTTAAGAGTGGGTCTCACTCCTGTCTACTTTAATTCTTGTTGGATTGGTTCATGAATCATAGCTAACTACTTTAGACAAACAAATTATAGTGAATGATAATTATATGTAAGAGCTAGTGTACGTACATGTAATGACTAACTAGGAGAGCATTAATCTAATTTAACATTAATTTGTTGTAGCGTAGATGGACCGAGGCTAGATGCACGGTGAGAATCGTGTGAGTGAAGAATACATCAATGGCGTGTCTTCTTTTAAAAGAGTTGCCGAGTAGGATAGGTTGAAGAAGAGATGAAATTTATGTATTGTTCACACATTGATTGCGAGAATCTTAAGATGTTTACCAATTCAATGCAAACAGAAGCACACTTGATTCAAAGGGGGTTTCAAAATGGGTATACATGTTAGAGCAGTTACGGTGAAGAGTTGATTATACAAGAAGATACTAGCATCATCGAGAGAGACAATGATATACCGGATATCAATTTTTCTTTCGATAAGGATAGGTTGCACGATGAAAATCTAAATTAGATGTTACATGATGCAAAAGAGAACTATAGTGAGAGAGAGAGAGAGTTTAGTAAATTCAAGAGCTTCATAGAGGACTCAAAGAAACCATTGTTCCTGGGCTACAAGCCGAAATACACAAGGTTGTCATCCGTGCTTGAACTGCTAAAGTTGAAGGCAAGTAATAGTTGCTTTTGGAGATAACATGTTGCCCAAAACCACGTACCAAGCCAAGTAGGTTCTCCGTCCCTTGGGAATGAAAGTAGAAAGAATATATTCATGTCTGAAAGACTGTATCCTGCACTGTAAAAAGTATGCAAACATGCATGTATGTTCTATGTGCAAAGCATCCTGATACAAGCAGAAGAATCACTGCGTTGACGGTGAGGGTATCTGTCGGATCTCGGAGCAGCAACTCCACGACCCTCTGTGTTAATCACATTATCCCAGGAAAGGTTAGTGCACACAAGGTCAACAGTGATGCATATATCACATAACAACCACACTTTAATATATAGCAAGGTTTAAGCCTTAAGGCCAAAGTTTACAATAACTGCAAAAGAAGACAGCGGACTCATCCAACCTTCCCACAAGGCGAATGACTGTAAGACGTGGCCTACTCGCAATCCTCACCGTAGTCGTCGAAGGCTTCCTCTGGAAAGAAGTTAGATTGAGCAATGTGAGTACAAAAAGTACTCCTCAAGTTACACCAGAAATTTAACAGAATTAATGCATGCATAAGGAAATATCAACGGAAGGCATAATAGGATTAATTTGCATAAAAGGCATCATTGGAGTGAATATCATAAAGTATAAACAAATGCTGAATTTGATACAATATTTAGAAACAGGGATTTAATAACATAATAATGTTAGTGCAGGCTACAACCTAACACTAACCTATCCACGGGTATCCCACCCGGACCATCTTTCCAAAAGATATCCAAATTTTCCATAAACCAGATTTTAACAAAACCAAAGTCTAATATGTGAAAAACCTTACTTAGCATGTCCTTGAGCATGGACACGGCTATCCAGGATAGTTTGTTATTCTGCAGAGGTCTACAACTTTACCCACAAGACATGTCCTCTCGTTTTGCCACACGATTAACACACTGCCTTAGGTGTGTGGCTGAGAGTTCATGACAAAGCCTTTGCATTGTTCAGTTGTCAACTAGATAATGTCGTCACTAAGGTTTCATTACAACATGAATCCACATGTTGGAGCCCCCTCTTGTGCCATGTGAGACTTCCCGTGGCCTTCGCCACGCCCACATTCAACCTATAGTGATATCTCGTTGGAACTTCATAAATTATTCGGCTAGGTCTGTCCCATACCAGACTTGTGGTAGTACGACTTTACTTTGTAAAAGTAGCTCACAGACCGGTCCTTAACTTGACTTATGCCTAACCACAAACCCCTTGTGCCTAGCAATCGACATTGAGTTATGAAACAACAATGCATGCCAGCAAGCACTCACCACCATACCAATGCCTAAGTCTAAACCAAGTTTTATACCTTGTTTGAAAATAATTTCATAAACATTCTCGACTCACCAAAGTCAAGAATTCATTTTTAAAGTTTATCATTTCATGTGAAAGATTATCCCAACCCATAATTATTCTAAGCTTGGCTAAGCAATTCTATAAAATTTCTAGTTAGTGCTAATGTACTAACTAGGTTTTATCTAGGGTTGACAAGGTATAATGGTATTCAATGTCAAATTTGGCTGTCCAACGGATTTAGGCAAAACTAGTGTTCAAAACTGAATTTAAACTAGACTTGAATAAAACTACGCATGCATATCAATTTAAAACAACATAAATTCAGAGTTTAGGATTTGGGTAGTTTAGGATTTTAGATGAATTTAGAACTTTGAACGGGTCAATTGGAGTTAAAATGAAGAAACATGGGCTTCCGGAAGTTTGAAAAGAGAGAAAATGAAAAAGGCTAATTTTTGGAATTATTTTTATACTAAAAAAGGCTAATGATGATGTCAGTAGAGATTTTTTATTTTTCGCCGGGATTATTTTTGAATTTAAAAGCTGACATGGCAAGGCTGCTGACGTGGCCGCCGTGGCATGCCACGCGGCTACCACGTGGGCACGGGCCGGCTGACGTGAACGAGCCAAAGCGGCGGCGCACGGGGGTGGCGAGCTCGCCGGTGCGCGGGCGCTCGGGGACGGCCTGCGCTCGGCGACAGAGATAGAGGAGGTGGTGAGGAGTCGTTGGAGGATCAGCGACAGAGGAGAGAGAGAGAGAGCGGCCGCGGTGGTTCTCGGGGACGGCGGCTCCGGTGGTCGGGGACTTCGGCCGAGGAGGGGGAATGGAGCGGCGGGGAGAGGAGATGCTGAGGGAGGCGCTCCCGGGGGGTGGGGCTATATGGGAAAGGGGGCGGCGTGGCGCTCGCCGGACTTCCTGGAGGGGAAGCCAGTTTGCCGTGCGAACGCATGCGGGGCGGTGCTTTTAAGGGGCGGCGGGTTGTGGTGGCGAGGAGGGGAGCCCGAGGAGGCTTTTTGGGGAGAGGAGCCGGTCTGTTTGGAGCTCGGGCGCGGCTTTAATGGTGACGGCGGGAGGTTGAAGATGAGGGGAGGAAGAAGAAAGGTATGATAGGTGGGGCCCACCTGTCGGTGAGAGAGGAGGGGAGAGGAAGGGGTGGACGGCCAGATTCATGACACGTGGCAGGGGGAATCTCGACCGTTGGATGAAATGAAGTGGTAAGTTATGGTGGACGGCCAGGATTAGATCAGGGGATGAGATGGATTTAATCCAGGCATGACACGTGTCAGCCCGTGATTAATCCGGATTTAATTTTCGTTTTAATTTTTCAGAAATACCAGAAAATTTTATAAATACTTAGAAAATAGTAAATAATATCTACAAATTCCAGAAAATTTATAGAAAATTCTTGGAGCTATTTTAGACTTAAAAAATATTTTTAATTCAAATTTGGCCTTTTAAAAATGTTATAAAATACCTTTTTGACTTTTAAAATGATTTTTAATTCCAAAAAATTCTCAAAAATTCTATAAAATTTAGGAAGCATGGGAAAGACAAAATAAAACTCTTTTTGGCTTTAATAAAATATTTAAAGTATATTTTCTTGCTCTAGGTTTTGAAATAAAATCCAGATAAATCCAAATAAATCCCAGAAAAATCAAATAAAAGGCAAATAAAATTTTGGGATGTTATAAACCTACCCCCTTTAAAAGAAATCTCGCCCTCGAGATTTGAACTAGCTAGCAAAGAGATGGGGATGGTTGGCTTTTAGATCTTCTTCTCGCTCTCAGGTTGCTTCATCCTCTGTGTGGTTGCTCCACTGAACTCTGCAGAATCTGATGGTTTCTTTCTGGTCTGGCACTCTGTTGTCTCGAGAATCTTGATTGGTTGCTCCTAGTACGTGAGATCTTCCTGAAGATCCAAGGTTTCCAAAGCTGCTTGCTCTGCAAGAACTCGAAGACATTTCTTCAACTACGAGATATGAAAAACATTGTGCACTCCTGACACGCTCGACGGCAATTCCAACTGATAAGCAACTTCCCCTCGGCGACTTACAATCTTGAATGGTCTAACATATCTCGGTGCAAGCTTTCCTCTTGTCTGAAATCTTTTTACTCCTCAAAGCAGGGATACTCTAAGATAAACATAGTCGTCAACTTCAAAGGTTAAGTCTCGGCGATGATTGTCGGCATAACTCTTCTGCCATGATTGGGCTATTTTCAATATGTCCTTGATTTTTCTTACTTTTTCTTCAGCATCATGAAGTAGGTTTGGACTAGCATCTCGAAACTTTTCTAGCTGCTCCTAGAGTAAAGGCGTCCTGCACTTCCTACCATACAATGCTTCAAAAGGTGCTATTTGCAAACTGGTCTGATAGCTGTTGTTGTAGGAGAATTCAGCATAGGGTAAAGATCGATCCCAACTGTTTCCAAAATCCAGAGCACAAGCTCTTAACATATCCTCCAGAACCTGATTTACTCGCTCTGTTTGTCCATCTGTCTGGGGATGATAAGCTGTACTAAAGTTAAGCTTACTCCCTAACTCTTCATGAATTTTTTGCCAAAATCGGGTGGTGAATTGACTTCCTCTATCTGACACTATCTTTCTTGGAACTCCATGTAGGCATACTATCTTGGACATGTATAGTTCGGCTAACTTGCTTTCGGAGTAAGTAGTCTTGGCAGGTATAAAGTGAGCCACTTTAGTTAATCTGTCAATTACCACCCAAATGGAGTCATAACCGGATTGAGTTCTGGGAAGTCCAGTTATGAAATCCATGCCTATTTCTTCCCACTTCCAATCTGGTATAGGCAAGGGTTGCAAAAGTCCTACTGGTCTCTGATGTTTTGCTCTGACTCATTAGCAGGTGTCGCATGCTTCAACAAACTCTGCAATTTCCCTTTTCATACTAACCCACCAATACCTTTCTCTAAGTTCCTAGTACACCTTGGTACGACCTGGGTGAATTGAGTATGGGGTTTCATGTGCTTCTCGTAGAATCATATTCTTAATTTCTTGATTATTGGGTACACAATTACGATTCTCAAACCGAATGGGTTCCATGCTCATCCTCACTAAATCCAGGGGCCTTGCCTCTTCTCATATTCTTCCTAATTTGTTGAATATCCTCATCAACCTTCTGGGCTTCCATGATTTGGTCAGGTAGAGTAGGTTGGATCTCTAAAGCTGCGAGAACACCTTACTCTACTCGATTTATACTCAAACGGGAGACTACTTCCTGAAGTCGAGTCTGATCTTCTTCTGCCATAACACACTTTACATAGGACTTTCTGCTTAGCGCATCGGCCACAATATTCGTTTTGCCCGTGTGATAATGAATCCCAATTTCATAATCTGTTATCAACTCTAACCATCTTCTCTACCTTAAGTTGAGTTCTGCCTGGGTGAAGATATACTTTAAGCTCTTATGATCTATATACACTTCACAGCGGTTACCAATGAGATAGTTGTTAGTGATATGCCCTAGAGGCAACATGGAGATGTTGTGCATATCACATACTATGTTTATGATACATTACTTTGTTCCTTGAAATAGACATTATCATTATTGATCAATGAGTATGTGACTTATTCATGAGACTCTTAATGCTAAAATGTTGCTATTTCTAAATGATCCCTGATCATATATCATATGAGGAATAAATATGATTCAAAGATCAGCATATGTATTGATTGATGATCATGTCACATTACAGGTTCAGCCGATATGATCTTTACGTATACTTTGGGGTTAATATGTCTTACTAGAGGCCGCTATTAACAGGGTGACCGGAAAGGCGTTTCCGGGTCGCGACCAAGTATACGTGAACCTACAGGGTCGCACGCTTAACGGGTTGGAACACTAATTCGAATATGATTCGGATGTGGGCTCAATTCGGATAGAGATTCGAATAGACTCCTATTGGGCCTTGGCCCACAAGGCCCAAGTGAGGAGGTCTATATATTTCGAGGCGAGGGGCTGAGGAACACACGTTTCTGTGAACCTCTAGCAAAACCCTAGCCGTCACCTCCCGAGCCAAACCCTATCTGCTCACGAGTGCTAGTACACTCGCGATCGGCGTTCCAACCCCGGACGTGTGGATACCGGTGGAGACACTGCTCATTGCAGTGTTGATCGGCATCAACAACCTACAGATTGGATCTGCTCGTGGTGTGGTTGATCGCGTGGAGGAGACGATCTGTTCGGGACGATTGGCTAATTCCACTACTACCTCGACGCGCGTGGTTGGATCGGCTTCTCCAACTCTTCTTCCGCTGCGCTGCGCGTCTAGTGGTAACGATCCATGATCCCTCCTTAAGCATGATGTCCTTGTGTGCGCGGTAGAAAAGTTTTGTTTTCTGCTTTCGTAGCCTACGCGCATTCCTTTAGTGGTATCAGAGCCATCTTGCTTAGTTTGCGATCTGGATCAGTGCATATGTTGATATGCGGTAGTAGTAGATTAGATCTATTACAGTCTAGACCAGTTGGTTCATGTGATGAATCGGTGGTAGCACGGGTTGATGAGATCTCCTGCTAAGGTACTCCTGCTAAGGTACTGTGGTATCTTTTTGTAATTCCCCATTTAAAGTATTTATTTGCGAACCAAAAGGAGGCAATATTGCTGTGTTAACACTCGAAGGAGCGTAAGAAAGATAGAAAGCTAAGACACCATGTTGATTCTACGTAGTGGAAGAACTTCAATAGAATGTTTGTAGACTTCGGTGCAGAACTAAGGAATATAAGGTTTGGATTAAGCACAATTGGAATAAATCTTATTAGTAATATGAGCAGCAGACATAGCACTTGGCCCATGAATCTATGTATCTACAACCTTCTCTTTTGCTGTGTATGAAGCGGAAGTACATTTTGATATCACTACTTATCTAAGGGCTGAAGCAATATGAGGACGGCCAACACAAGTGTCTGGTCGGAGATAGGTTCACCGAGATTGTCAAGACATATGCCATACTCTTGAGTTTGCGGCAAAAGTCATAGATTGATAAATCACCTTGAACGAAGTTGCGGAATTCCACCTCCATGTGCAGAGCATGGGTCTCCTTGTTGCCAAGGAATTGGTGCTCGAGGTTCGTCCACATGACGCGGGCAGTAGTGGTGGGGATATGATGATCTCTAAGAGATCTGTAGCAAGGGGCCGTAAAGCCAAGACAAGACCACGCAATCCATGCAAACTCAATCTGGCTGATCTGGAAGGGGGGCATCGTCAGAGAGGACGTGATCTGTCAAGGCGTACTTGTCAAGTGTGATGAGAAAGAGGCTATGCCACTTTCCGTAGTTAGCAGAGGTGAGGTCGAAGGTGACCGGGATGAGGGCCTTGATGTTGAGGATGACAACAACTTGGGTGTGAAGATCAACGATGGTGTAGTCTGGTGGGTTGGCGACATCGTGGGTGGGATTGGCAGTCAAGACTTGCTAGCGTTCGGCAGCGATCATGGCAAGCGCCTCCTGTTAGTGATATGCCCTAGAGGTAACATGGAGATGTTGTATATATCACATACTATGTTTATGATATATTACTTTGTTCCTTGAAATAGACATTATCATTATTGATCAATGAGTATGTGACTTATTCATGAGACTCTTAATGCTAAAATGTTGCTATTTCTGAATGATCCCTGATCATATATCATATGAGGAACAAATATGATTCAAAGATCAGCATATGTATTGATTGATGATTATGTCTCATGGATCATGGTATGGTGATACCAAATCAATAATATGCACATGTGTTAGTGAACATATGTTGGATAGACCCGCCATGAGACACTGCAGAGATTCCATGTGTCATTAGTTGGTCTCAAGTAGTGTTTATGTAGAATCCTTAGACTTGAGATCATCATGGTTCCCAACAAGCGTAGTAGCTTATTTTGGGACTACTAAACACTACTCCGTAACTGGGTAGTCATAAAAGTAGTCTTCGGGTTAGTGGGATGTGAATGATCAAGATAGAATTTGCCCCTCCTTATGGGAGAGATATCTATGGGCCCCTTGACGTAATGGATTATGAAAGTGCATGGCCATACCAAGGGGATTGAGGAGTCAATCACAAGTTTATAATCCATCACGGAATCGAGAGAGTGATTGAGCTATTAAGAGGATGACACAGGTCTCGCCTTGAGCTCAATGTATATCGTGAGGCAAAGGGATTCGTACATGAGAACATTACAGATTCAGCCGATATGATCTTTACGTATACTTTGGGGTTAATATGTCTTACTAGAGGCCGCTATTCACAGGGTGACCGGAAAGGCGTTTTCGGGTCGCGACCAAGTATACGTGAACCTACAAGGTCGCACGCTTAACGGGTTGGAACACTAATTCGAATATGATTCGGATGTGGGCTCATTTCGGATAGAGATCCGAATAGACTCCTATTGGGCTGCGGTCCACAAGGCCCAAGTGAGGAGGTCTATATATATGGTGGCGAGGGGCTGAGGGGATACGCTTCTAAAAAACCTCTAGCATAACCCTAGCCGCCACCTCCCGAGCCAAACCCTAGCCGCTCACGAGTGCTAGTACACTCGCGATCGGCGTTCCAGCCCCGGACGTGTGGATACCGGTGGAGGCGCTGCTCGTTGCGGTGTTGATCGGCATCAACAACCTACAGATTGGATCTGCTCGTGGTGTGGTTGATCGCATGGAGGAGACGATCTGTTCGGGACGATCGGCTAATTCCACTACTACCTCGACGCGCGTGGTTGGATCGGTTTCTCCAACTCTTCTTCCGCTGCGCTGCGCGTCTAGTGGTAACGATCCATGATCCCTCCTTAGCATGATGTCCTTGTGTGCGCGGTAGAAAAGTTTTGTTTTCTGCTTTCGTAGCCTACGCGCATTCCTTCAGTGGTATCAGAGCCATCTTGCTTAGTTTGCGATCTGGATCAGTGCATATGTTGATATGCGGTAGTAGTAGATTGGATCTATTACAGTCTAGACCAGTTGGTTCATGTGATGAATCGGTGGTAGCACGGGTTGATGAGATCAATCAGTGAATAGGGGTTGGATGAGGCGCAGATTGTATCACTACTAGTGCCCTAGAGATTGTCTTGGATCGGCATAAGGAGGTTATGTCAAATACTAGTAGGTTATGTCAAAAACTAGCGTCCTAGAGAATGTCTCGGATCGGCATAAGGTGGTTGTGCCGAATGGTTTTTCCATAGCGATTTCATAGATTGGATCTGTGAATTTCGTAGGGTGTTCAGGGCGCTGCCCTGAAACCCGTGCGTACCCCCCTTGTTTAGCGTCATGGGTTCACATTGTTAGGTAGAATGCGATTCTACGTCTAACTTGTTTTTGCAGGGAATGATGTGAATAATATGGCCCTATAGCTTATTGGAATGTATGAGATGTATGTGATGCATGTAACATTCGTTCATGGCCTGCGTGTCATGATTATTTCAGCTATTGTTAGCTGTCTATATTGTATTTAACGACCTGCGTGTCGACCTTAATGCTTGAATCTATCTTTGTAATCTTCAAGTTCTAGCTATTATAGGTAGTAGCCTTGTTTTGAGGTTACAAACTTTCAAGCATGGTGGCCTAAAGGAGTGATGTGGAGGATGGAGATCGTCTACACCTACTTGGAGATGGATATCACCATTTTTTGGGCCATACTACTTCACAGTTAAATGTGTTTATCTGTGATGTTATCTATCTTATTCTTATGCAATGATATATGTGATATGTTGCTTTGGTAGGATAGAATCCCTCATAAAATTAGGTGTTAATGCCCTTCCATATGTTGCACCAAAAGATAATGATCACCGTATGGTAGGTCTACCAAAGTAGAGTACCGTCGGTTATCATCATTATTTGGGGTAGATGTCGGACATCTACATGCGGAAGCATTTGGTTTACTTAACAAGGTTATCAAAATAGTTTTGGACCTTGGGGCATAGGTTGGGGCCGGGGCATACTGATGTCACCCAACAAACAGGAGTCACATATAGGGATGTGATTAGCAAGGTGTTGCTTACCCATGTCACTAGTTTTCTAGCCGTGATGCCAAAGCTCGCTAGGAATTAGTGAAATGAGGATCTTGACCCACTATGTAACTTAGAGGGAGTTTTGTTGCAAAACACATAGTGGGAGTCTTTTGTTAAATAGTTTAACAAAAGATGAACATAAACATAGTGCTAAACTTTGCATATTCTTGTGTTGTAGATCATGTCAGCTAACGCCGCATCCAGTACTTTTAATTTGCGATCTATTCTTGAGAAAGAAAAACTCAATGGAACGAACTTTTTGGATTGGTATCGCAACTTGAGAATTGTTCTCAAGCAAGAGCGCAAGGAGTATGTCCTTGAGTCTCCTTACCCCTGAAGACTTGCCTGATAATGCTACTGCGGCTGCACGGAGAGCTTGTGAGAAGCAAATGAATGATTACCTTGATGTGAGCTGTCTCATGCTTGCCACAATGTCCTCTGAGCTTCAGAAGCAATATGAGAACACAGATGCCTACAATATCATTGTGGGGTTGCATGGTATGTTTGAGAACCAAGCAAGGGCTGAGAGGTTCAACACTTCAAAGTCCTTGTTTGCTTGCAGGCTTGCAGAAGGGAATCCCGTCAGCCCTCATGTGACTAAGATGATTGGCTACATTGAGAGTCTGGAAAAACTTGGTTTTCCCCTTAGCCAAGAGTTGGCTACTGATGTGATTCTCCAGTCGCTTCCCCCGAGCTTTGAGCCATTCATACTGAACTATCACATGAACAACATGGACAAGACCCTGGCTGAGTTGCATGGGATGCTAAAAGCTGCCGAGGAAAGCATTAAAAGCAGCAATCATGTGATGATGATGCAGAAAGGCAAGGGCAAGCCCAATGTCAAGAAAGGCGCGGTCAAAAGAAAGTTAGCTCCCGATGAGATCGTGAGCAGTTCTAATGCCAAGCAAGACAAGAAGGGCGCTACTCATCCTGATGCAGATTGTTTCTACTGTAAGCAATCAGGACATTGGAAAAGGAACTGCCCAAAGTATTTGGAGGATCTTGAGAAGAAGAAGGGAAGTACGACTTCCACTCCAGGTATAAATGTTATAGAGATCAATCTTGCTACTTCATCCACTGATTCTTGGGTATTTGATACCGGATCGGTTGCTCACATATGCAAATCGTTGCAGGGGCTAAGAAGAAGTAGAAGTTTGAGGAGGAGCGAAGTGGATCTTCGCGTTGGCAATGGAGCAAAACTTGCTGAGGTAGCTGTTGGCACCATGCCATTGTCTTTACCTTCAGGATTAGTTTTGGAATTGAATAATTGTTATTGTGTTCCATCTCTTTCCAAGAACATTATTTCTGCTTCATGTTTGCAAGCAGAAGGTTATGACTTTAGATATGTGGACAATGGTTGTTCTCTTTATTTCAAAGATATGTTCTATTGTCATACTCCATTGGTGAATGGGTTATACGCTCTTACTCTTGAAGGGTCACCGGTCTATAACATTAATGCAAAGAGGCAACGTCTGAATGATTTGAATCCCACGTTTATTTGGCATTGTCGCTTATGTCACATAAATGAGAAACGCATGGAGAAGCTCCATAGAGATGGTATTCTGCACTCATTTGATTTTGAATCATTTGAGACATGCGAATCTTGTTTACTTGGCAAGATGACAAAGGCACCTTTCACCGGTCAAGGTGAACGGGCAAGTGACTTATTGGCACTCGTACATACTGATGTATGTGGACCAATGAGCTCAACAGCCAGAGGTGGTTTTCACTTACTTCATAACTTTTACTGATAACTTTAGTAGATATGGGTATATCTACCTGATGAAGCATAAGTCTGAATCCTTTGAAAAGTTCAAAGAATTCCAAAATGAAGTGCAAAATCATTTAGGCAAGACGATCAAGTTTCTACGATCTGATCGTGGAGGCGAGTATTTGAGCCATGAGTTTGGCAATCATCTGAAGGATTGTGGAATTGTTCCACAATTGACTCCGCTAGGAACACCTCAATGGAATGGGGTATCTGAACGGAGAAATCACACCTTATTAGATATGGTGCGCTCCATGATGAGCCAAAGTGATCTTCCGTTGTCTTTTTGGGGGTACGCTCTTGAAACAGCCGCGTTCACACTAAACAGGGTTCCATCAAAATCAGTAGAAAAGACACCATATTAGATGTGGACAGGACAACGTCCTAGCTTGTCTTTTCTTAAGATTTGGGGATGTGAGGCTTATGTAAAACATTTACAATCTGATAAGCTCACTCCTAAATCTGATAAATGCTTTTTTATCGGGTATCCTAAGGAAACAAAAGGATATTACTTCTATAATCAAGAAGAAGGCAAAGTGTTTGTCGCCCGGCATGGTGTCTTCTTAGAGAAAGTTTCTCTCAAGAAGGGATAGTGGGAGCACGGTGCAACTTGAAGAAATTCGAGAAACACCTGAAAACGTTTCAGCTCCTACAGAACCACAACAGGATGAACAAACTGTTGAAGAACATGTTGTGGACACACTGGCACCACATACGTCAGAGAGGTCACGTCGTGCACCTGAGAGGTACATGTTCTTGACTACTCAACAACGGGACATATTGTTGTTAGACAACGATGAGCCTAAGACCTATGAAGAAGCGATGGTGGGACCAGACTCTGAGAAATGGCTTGAAGCCATGAGATCCGAAATTGAATCCATGCACAGTAATCAAGTTTGGAACTTGGTTGATCCACCTGATGGTGTTAAAACCATTGAGTGCAAATGGGTTTTCAAGAAAAAAGATAGACATAGATGGAAATGTTCACATCTATAAAGCGCGATTGGTGGCCAAAGGTTTCAAACAAATTCAACGTGTTGATTATGATGAAACTTTTTCGCCCGTCGCAATGCTAAAGTCTATTCGGATCATTCTAGCGATTGCTGCATATTTCGACTATGAAATATGGCAAATAGATGTCAAAACAGCTTTCCTTATTGAAAATCTAAGTGAGGATGTGTACATGACACAGCCCACGGGTTTTGTCGATCCGCAATCAGT
Source organism: Dendrocalamus latiflorus (assembly GCA_017311315.1). Taxonomy (NCBI): domain Eukaryota; kingdom Viridiplantae; phylum Streptophyta; class Magnoliopsida; order Poales; family Poaceae; genus Dendrocalamus; species Dendrocalamus latiflorus. The sequence goes on from CM029640.1 coordinate 19,989,087, forward strand.
TGGAAAGATATGCAAGCTGCAAAGATCCATTTATGGATTAAAGCAAGCATCTCGGAGTTGGAACATTCGTTTTGATGAAGTAATCAAAGGGTTTGGTTTCATCAAGAACGAAGACGAGCCTTGTGTTTACAAAAAGGCTAGTGGGAGCGCACTCGTATTTCTTGTCTTATATGTGGATGACATATTACTGATCGGAAATGACATTTCTATGCTCGAATCTGTTAAGTCTCCATTGAAAAATAGTTTCTCTATGAAAGACTTAGGAGAGGTGGCATATATTCTGGGCATCAAGATCTATAGAGATAGATCAAAAAGGCTAATTGGATTAAGCCAAGATACGTACATTGACAAGGTGTTGAAAAGGTTCAACATGCAGGATTCTAAGAAAGGCTTTCTACCTATGTCACATGGTATAAATCTTAGCAAGAATCAGTGTCCTAGTACACCTGATGAGCGGGATAAAATGAATGCGATTCCATATGCTTCGGCTATTGGGTCCATTATGTATGCCATGCTTTGTACACGTCCAGATGTCTCGTATGCTTTGAGTGCTACGAGTAGATACCAGTCAGATCCAGGTGAAGGTCACTGGATTGCCGTAAAGAACATCTTGAAGTACTTGAGAAGAACTAAAGATGTGTTCCTTGTCTATGGGGGTGAGGAAGAGCTCGTTGTAAATGGTTACACCGATGCTAGCTTCCAAACTGACAAAGACGATTTTAGATCGCAATCTGGATTTGTGTTCTGCCTGAATGGCGGTACGGTGAGCTGGAAGAGTTCCAAGCAGGAGACGGTTGCTGATTCTACAACAGAAGCCGAGTACATAGCAGCTTCTGAAGCTGCTAAAGAGGCTGTTTGGATCAAGAAATTTGTTTATGAGCTTGGTGTGATGACTAGTGCCTCCAGCCCAATGGACCTCTACTGTGACAATAGTGGGGCCATTGCGCAAGCCAAGGAGCCTAGATCGCACCAGAAGTCCAAGCACATTTTATGGCGATTTCATCTCATCCGCGAGATAGTGTAGAGAGGCGATGTGAAGATATGCAAAGTACAAACGGATTTGAACATTGCAGATCCGTTGACAAAGCCGCTTCCTCAGCCAAAGCATGAGGCTCACACTAGGGCAATGGGTATTAGATACCTACATGGTTGACTCTAGCGCAAGTGGGAGACTGTTAGTGATATGCCCTAGAGGCAACATGGAGATGTTGTATATATCACATACTATGTTAATGATACATTACTTTGTTCCTTGAAATAGACATTATCACTATTGATCAATGAGTATGTGACTTATTCATGAGACTCTTAATGCTAAAATGTTGCTATTTCTAAATGATCCCTGATCATATATCATATGAGGAACAAATATGATTCAAAGATCAGCATATGTATTGATTGATGATTATGTCTCATGGATCATGGTATGGTGATACCAAATCAATAATATGGACATGTGTTAGTGAACATATGTTGGATAGACCCGCCATGAGACACTGCAGAGATTCCATGTGTCATTAGTTGGTCTCAAGTAGTGTTTATGTAGAATCCTTAGACTTGAGATCATCGTGGTTCCCAACATGCGTAGTAGCTTATTTTGGGACTACTAAACACTACTCCGTAACTGGGTAGTTATAAAAGTAGTCTTCAATTTTGCCATGAAACATGTAGTGGGATGCGAATGAGCAAGATAGAATTTGCCCCTCCTTACGGGAGAGATATCTCTGGGCCCCTCGATGTAATGGATTATAAAAGTGCATGGCCATGCCAAGGTGATTGAGGAGTCAATCACAAGTTTATAATCCATCACGGAATCGAGAGAGTGATTGAGCTATTAAGAGGATGACATAGGTCTCGCCTTGAGCTCAATCTATATCGGGAGGCAAAGGGATTCGTACATGAGAACATTACAGGTTCAGCCGATATGATCTTTACGTATACTTTGGGGTTAATATGTCTTACTAGAGGCCGCTATTAACAGGGTGACCAGAAAAGCGTTTCTGGGTCACGACCAAATATACGTGAACCTACAGGGTCGCACGCTTAACGGGTTGGAACACTAATTCGAATATGATTCGGATGTGGGCTCATTTCGGATAGAGATCCGAATAGACTCCTATTGGACCACGGTCCACAAGGCCCAAGTGAGGAGGTCTACATATATGGTGGCGAGGGGCTGAGGGGATGCGCTTCTAAAAAACCTCTAGCGTAACCCTAGCCGCCACCTCCCGAGCCAAACCCTAGCCGCTCACGAGTGCTAGTACACTCGCGACCAGCGTTTCAGCCCCGGACGTGTGGATACCGGTGGAGGCGCTGCTCGTTGCGGTGTTGATCGGCATCAACAACCTACAGATTGGATCTGCTCGTGGTGTGGTTGATCGCGTGGAGGAGACGATCTATCCGGGACGATCGGCTAATTCCACTACTACCTCGACGCGCGTGGTTGGATCGGTTTCTCCAACTCTTCTTCCGCTGCGCTGCGCGTCTAGTGGTAACGATCCATGATCCCTCCTTAGCATGATGTCCTTGTGTGCGCAGTAGAAAAGTTTTGTTTTCTGCTTTCGTAGCCTACGCGCATTCCTTCACCTCCTAGCGTGCGCGATCGATGGTAGCGGCGATGATGGCCTATACCCAATGGTCTTCAGAGGCAGCGGTATCTATCTAAGCCGTGTGGGTGGCCAAAGCAGCCTACATGGCTTGAGCCACTTAGTCGGTAGAGAGATCAGTGGAACCGGCCATAGGAGAGAGAGTGAGATAGATCGGCCGACAGATGGAGACCAACAACTAAGGTTTGCGAAAACATGCGGTCGCAAGAGCGATTGCGTTTGATACCATGAAAGAATGTAGTGTTTTAGAGAAATCACGTAATAACTTGATTATTGAATCAAGGGTTACATATATAGGTCTCTTCCTTCTATATCTCAACAACTGGTTTATAGAAACAATACTTGAAAGATAAGAAAGGAAGAGACCTGAAAAGATACGCATGATCCGTGATACGTAACAACCCTGGGAGGTCGACACAACAGGTCAACTACGATCGATACAACGTGATCGACATAATATGATCGACATAACATGATCGATGGTTACATATAGATATTTAACAAAAAAACAATGATCGATAGGATGGTCATTCCTAAGCTTCCCATCGTCGTATCGAGAACACAAGTCCAATCAAGCAAGCAAATGCAGCAAGCAAACGCAATAGAAAACAATTTGAGCGGAAAGAAGAGACGATTATTCTGTATCCGTCTGTCCAACTATATACATCTAGCTTCTCAAACGGCATATCCATTCATCTCGCTCTGATAATAAAATAGGGTCATGAGAGCATTATGCACCTCATTCTTCTCACTCTCATCTTGCGCACGTATGTCTTTGTCACTTTTCTTACTGCTTATCTGCTTCTTCTAAAAGTCGCTTGTTTCAGACACTATTATTTATTTTTAGCCAAAGCCAGTGGCGGAGCTAGAGCAAAATGGAGGGGGTGCACCACTTCAAAACGAATGGGCTGGACAGGGCGAGTGAGGGTGTTTTTTGAGCTAGGGGTACACCATATTGGGCCAAGGGGGGTGCACAAAGGGTGAATATTTACTAGTAATAACTAAATTTTGTTTTGGAACCGGGTTCCTGGGAACCCCCTCCGGCCCATGTGCCTCCGCCCCTGGCCAAAGCCATCATTCGCAGCCAAATGGGATGTTCTTTGGGTTATGGTTGATGCCTTTTGTCTATACTTTATGACACGGCGGCGGATGACAGAGACACCGTAGTAGATGACATATGCGGTTTTGAGATCGGGTAGCTATTTGGATAATTCGTTTTAAGAGATCATTCCATTTCGATGTTTAGTTTTTTTACTTTTGAAGAAGAAAAAAACATAAGCTAAAAATAAAAAAAGAATAGACAGAAACATCCGCCGCACCTCATATGAATACCCCATGTACAATACACCAAATTCCAATGTTGCCAAAGCCATCGATCGCAGCCAAATGGGATGTTCTTTGGGTTATGGTTGATGCCTTTTGTCTATACTTTATGACACGGCAGCGGACGGCAGAGACACCGTAGTAGATGACATATGCGGTTTTGAGATCGGGTAGCTATTTGGATAATTCGTTTTAAGAGATCGTTCCATTTCGATGTTTAGTTTTTTTTACTTCTGAAGAAGAAAAAACATAAGCTAAAAATAAAAAAGAATAGATAGAAACATCCGCCGTACCTCATACGAATACCCCATGTACAGTACACCAAATTCCAATGTTCCCATCTCCGAGTGCGACCTCGCCCACCGCATCCTACCCTCCGAGATATGCGTATATCCACTCATTGGTATAAAATATAAAAAGAAAACCCCCTGCTCAATCGTATAAATTTTCTTTAAATGTATACACTACTACAAAAGAGGCTAAACTAGACGCTTACATTACAGTCGGTTCCTAGGAACCGTCTGTGCTGCAAGTATCACAGACGGTTCATACGAATAACTGTCTGTGGTATTTTCACAGACGGTTTTAATACGAACCATAACTTCATTATCACAGACGGTTTTTAATAAAAACCATCTGTGAAGTATCACAGATGGTTCTAGATAAGAACCATCTGTGATGATGACAGTTGGTTTCTGTTTTTTGCCCTATTTCTTGGTCTTCCTTTCGGAATTTGGATTTTTCTTCAACTAAAAAGTTGTAGATCTTATCGAAACCTTTCAAATGAGTATATATAAGCCATATAAAACTTTGTTATTTTATCTTTTCAGACTAGTTATTTATATTGCATCGGTATATAAAATTTTGTACTCTAATTCACAGACAGTTGTCATATAGAACCGTCTGTGATGACATTCATTCATCACAGATGGTTCTAGCTACCAACCGTCTGTGATAATCTGACCGCTGGACCCATCGATCCTCCTGAACCCAATCATAGCCAATAGAAATCCACCAATCCTCACCCCACGGATCGTAGCTCCGCCTCTTCGTCCCCACGCCAAAACATTTCGCACTCCCTCCCCTATAAATAATCACCAGAACCCAGCCTCCTTTCTATTCTCCTCCTTGCTGTTCTCCTCCACTTTGTTGTTCTCCTTCTCCTTGCTGTTCTCCTCCTTTTTGCTGTTCTCCTTCTCTTTACTGTGCTCCTCCTCCTCCTTGACCCATACCATAATAGCCCCTTGAAGCAGACGATGCACAAGGCAGTGCTCAATCAACGCTGACAATGGTGGGCATCAAAGACATCCAGCTCGTGCGTTGCATCAGGGGCGAGAAGGCCTAGGCATAGAAGATCTTTGATTTTCTCTGTTCTTGTTGTGTTAGCTAGATGGGCAACATGTTTGTTATTCTCCTCCTCCTTGTTGTTTGTTGTTTGTCTGTTTGTTTTTGTAATGGTAGGCTCTAATCTTAATAAATAAAATGTGTACTGTGTTTCATACTATATTTGCTTGTTTTCATTTCAATTAATTGATTTGCGAAATGGATGTTTTATGTTTGTGAAATGAATTGAGATGTGAATTGGATGTATACATGTACATGTTGATTTGCTTGTTTTAGAGGGCATGGCTAGCATTTCCTGAGGCTAGCCAATAAACAGAAATAGATTTAGGGGTAGAAGAGAATAGCACAGACGTTTTTTAACTAAAAAAACTAAAAACCGTCTGTGATATTTAGATATCACAGACGGTTTTCGTTAAAAACCGTCTAGATGTGAATTGGATGTATACATGTACATGTTGATCTACTTGTTTCAGAGGGCATGGCTAGTATTTCTTGAGGCTAGCCAATAAACAAAAATAGATTTAGGGGTAGAAGAGAATAGTACAGACGATTTTTAACTAAAAACTGTCTGTGCTAGATATCACAGACAGTTTTTAGTTAAAAACCATCTGTGGTATTTACACCACAGACGGTTCAAAAGCCGTCTGTGATGAACTCGTATCATTACTGACCCATAATTCAGACGGTTCACAAAACCATCTGTGATGACGTTTCTGAATCGTCTGTAATATGGTTTTATGTAGTAGTGATAGAAAAAGAATTCTACTCAGTACATATATATGGGACTACCTAAAAAATTGACTAAATGTTTACTAGTACTTTAAATCAACTAAGCTAGGCCAATAATTTCCTTGCTGCTGAGTCGCAAGACGGAGCCCGTTGCATCCATGGGCATCTCCCACGGTGCGAATCTCACTGTTTGTGGGCCCCCATTGCGTCCATTTCGTTTCTGCATTTCTTGTGTGCACGATTTGTCTCATGGCATGGCCCGCGTCCTTCGTCGCGCCACTGTGCAGCGCACCGCGGGTCGAGTGGGTTGTTCAGTGGTCAGTATAAGGCGCACGCGAGCGCGAGGGACGCGACGGCGAGGAGGCGCGACGGCGGCCGCGCTGCCACGGCAGCACCGACCTGGTCCCCGGCGAGGTACGCCATCGTGTCGTTGATCAGCGGCAGCCCCGGCGCCTGCGGGTTCGACCCGGCCGACTTCACGCTGCAGAAAAGAAAATACACATAGAAACGTACGGTCGCCCTCAAATACTCTATCATCAAAATATATACGTAAAAAAATCAGGCATGCACAGTTGCTAGAAGAAAATCTGCAGAGAGCAGGTAATCAGGTAGCAAAGTGCAATGACACGCGAATAAGATATGCGGCAAGCTGCCGACCTAATTCGTGGACCATAAGCTGGCGACGGCCGAGGAAAGAAACAATCCAAAGCGGCCGTGGCTGGCGTCTAGCGAGACGCCGACGTCAATACGAGACGGCGATCGACTTGCCGTAGGGACGCGACTCATTTGGTTTTGGAACGGCTCGGTTGCGTGCGTGCTTTGGTGCTGTGCCACGGCGGATACCGACTGGGCTCACGGACGGGACGCGGACGAGGACTTGGCTGGGCTGTTGTTGACTGGCTCATCGGTGCGCCGTGCGCGCCACTCGCACCGCACCTAGAGGCTAGAAGGCGTTTTTTTTGGATTTTGTTAAATATTATCTGAATGTTTTCATTTTAACTATCATCTAAATTTAGAATTGTTGGATTAGAAATCCAATGGCCATAAATTATCCCCACTCTCCCTTGAAAAAAATCTCCATCTTCAAAAAATAAGAGGCTCTTTGATCTCTAATCTAAAAGTAACAAATTTAGATGATAGTTAGGAAGAAAACATCCGAATGATATCTAGACACTCCCTTTTTCTTTGGCTTTTTGGGACACTCTCGATGGAAACGCAGTTTTCTCTTGGTTTGACATCATTTGGCTAATCTGGTCGCCCACCCTGCGAAGCTAAACACACCACAAGAAAAATCTAATATTTTCGTTCACACGATTTGCGGACAACTGGGAGTGTGTAGCATGTACCTGGTAGTGCTGGGGCAGAAGGTGATGGCGTAGGCGGTGTCGCCGCCGGCGCAGGTGAAGGTGGAGGTGGCGTCGTCGTAGGCGTAGCTGTAGGCCCGCGGGCACGCGTTCTTGAAGAACTGCGAGTACGCCGACGGCCGGCAGGTGTTGGGGTTGCCATACTCGCCGCTACAGCAGTACTGCGCCGATCCGAACGCCTCGCACGCGCTCTTGCACGCCACGCCGCCGCTGCCGGCGGACGCCGACGCCACGCGCAGGTCGGCCGGGCACGCGCCGTTCAGGTCCACCATGCACCCCGTCGGCGCGCAGTTTCCTCCCGCCGCCGCGCCCTGCGGCGCCACGAGCATCGGCAGGTTGTACCCGTCGACCAGGCTGACGTCATAGAAGTCCATGCCGCCGCTGCCGTCCATGGTGAACTCCGCCAGCGTGGCAGGCGGTGCAGCCCCGCCGCCGCCGCAGTCCTGCCGGCCGGAGCCACAGTCGCCGGTTACGCAGGTGAACTTGCCGTCGGAGTCGGTGGAGCAGAGCGTCCGGCCCCAGAGCCGGCCCGACCACCCCGCCGGCACCGATATAGTCCGCGACTCTCCCGGCGCGAGCACGAAGCCGGTGCTGTCCATACCGGCCGAGCCCGCGCTGGAGAGTATCCCGGGCCACACCGTGTACTTGCAGTTGTTGGTGATGGGGAACGACTTGGACGCGACACCTGAACCAACAACGACGAAACAGCGATACAAGACTAGCGAAGCAAGTAAATTGACCGCAAGAAACGAACTGTGCTCGGACATGCATCCATGGATCGATTGGCAGCTTACCACGAACTGATACGAAGACGACGACGAGTAGGGAGACGAGAGCTCGTAGTGCTCGTCTCGCCATTGTGGCGAGTGCAGAACTCTCCGGTGATGGTACCGTGATGTGTGTCCCCGGTGCGGTTAGGAGAGAAACGTGACTTTTATTACCAACACCAGGAGAGTAATCTGGCCGAAGGCGTGGGCCGGCATGCGTCGCTGGTATTTATACGAAGCCAAACTGGTGGGACCTACCGTGCGTAAGATTTTTTTTTCACTTGTTTGACTTGTGGTGTGTGTTGAGGAACTGTCGCTGGTGAATTCAGTCCGATCGATTTTTTCTATACCAAAGTAGTGGGTCAAATACAGAATAATATAAGAATTGTATATAGAGAGATGAGAGGCTCCTTTTTTATTGCTTTTCTTTCTCAAAAGTTACAAGTGATGACAACAGTGACCTTCTATTTGTAGACTAAGTGGAGGGTGCCCACCAATAGGCTAAGCTTGCAGACCCCTAGGTTTCCCAACACTCTCCCTTGAGTACTCATCCAACACGATCATGCCTTATCAAAACTTCATAAAAAATTAATGGGAAAATTTTGGAGAAAGGATACATGATACATATTATGTTATGTTGCACGAATGCCTCATTAAAAACTATGGCCGAGAAACATCAAGAAAACTCGTCAAGAGAAAAAGAGTACATTCACCCAATTTCATTCAATCTACATAATTTATTCTTTGGATACTCGGTTTTCGTAATCAAGTTTTAATAGTAAACTCGTGAAGAGTCTCCCCCTGAATTCTGCACTTCTCGAAGTCTTATCATTCCAATTCCATGTATACATCTTTCAAAATTAGATGCTGGAAATGACTTACTGAATAAATTTGCAAGATTTTCACATGACTTAATATGTAGTATCTTAATTTCGTCCATCTCTTACAATTCATGAGTATAGAAGAACTTACGGTTGATGTGTTTTGTACGATGACTCTTCACGTACCCCATCTGCACTTATGTAACACGAGCTACATTATCTTCATAGATAATTGTGGGAGCTTGTATGATGTTCAATCCACATGGCTACTGGATGTGATGAACCATTCGTCGAAGCCAAGCATATTCTCGTGCGGCCTCGTACAACGTTATGATTTCCGAGTGGTTCATCGAAGTCAATATAAAACTTTGTTTAGACGATTTCCATAAAATTACAGTTTCAGCACATAGAAATACATAGCTTGTCTGCAACCTAGCTGTATGCGGATCTGATAGGTACCCGGCATCTGCATAGCCAGTCATATCCAAGTCTCGGTTCTTTCTGTAGAATAGTCCAAGATCTTTGCTTCTTTGGAGGTATCGGAAAATGTCCTTTATTCCCTGCCAATGCCTTTTGGTAGGTTTTGTACTGTACCTTGCTAATAGGTTTACGGGAAATGCAATGTCCGGTCTAGTGCAGTTTGTTAAATACATAAGTGCTCCAACTGCACTTAAATATGGGAATTCCTATTCTAGGACTTCCTCCCCCTCTTCTCTAGGTCTATACGGATCCTTGTCTTGCTGCAAAGATATCCCGACCATCGGTACCTTCGAAGGGTACGCCTTTCCAAAGTTAAATCTTTCTAACACCTTTTGAGTGTATGCAGATTGATGTACTAATATTCCTTCTGGGACATACTCAAGCTACAAGCCTAAGCAATATTTGGTTTTACCCAAATCGTTTATTTCGAATTCTGACTGTAGGTAAGAACTTGCCTCCTTTATATCTTCTAAGGTTCCAATGATATTCAGATCATCTACATACACTAAGATTACACAAAATCCATTTGGGATCATAGTATAAATACACAAGAACAATCCTTATTGTTCGTGTAGCCTTTCTTGCATAGAAAGTTATTTAAGCGATTATACCACATCCTGCCTGATTGCTTAAGTCCATACAGTGATTTTCTGAGTTTCACACCGTACAGGCCTTTATTTGCTCTGTCTTGGTTCGGGACAGGGATACCTTTAGACAACCTTCATATAAATATCTGAATCCAAGTCTCCGTAAAGGCATGCAGTTACCACATCCATCAATTTTATTTCTAAATTCAGGTTTATTGTCATTGAGATTAAATATCTAAAGGTAATACCACCTATAACCGGGGAATAGTTTTCTTCATAATCAACTCCTGGTCGTTGAGTGAAACCTTATGCAACAAGCCTTACATTATATCTTACAACTTTATTTCTTTCATTTCTCTTTTGAACAAATACCTATTTGTGCCCTACGGGGTGCACATGGGAAGGTGTGTGGCTTACAGGCCCAAACACTTCTCTTTTGTTCAGATATAATAATTCAGTTTCTATTGCCTTTTTCTAATCCACCCAATCTGATCTTTTCTTACATTCAGCGAGCGATACAAGCTCTAAATCAAGATCAATGATTGTGGTAATTTTCTTTGCAAAATAAATATCAACATTAGCTGTTGTCCTATTCATAGATTCTCTCATGTACACATAGTTTATAGCTATTTCATCATGGGTTGGTTCTTCTAATGGTTCTACTTGCTCACCACTCTTTTAGTTGTGGGGGCAAGTCCCTTTAGTTTTTCAGCTCCGATGTGTGCGCACACATCCATGTTGATTTCTCCCTCCATGGGAATGTTCAGATCTGGTATGCCCTTTTCTGAAGGTGTCATACTTGTGCCAGGTCTCAACTCGCTCCCCTTTTGGTTCTGGAAACTTCGGTGATTTGTTATATCAAGTCCGTCTTATCATTTTTCACCAGGCGTCCCCATTACTTGAGATTCGAAGGGTCGAAGTTCTCGTTCTTATATTCTGGGGCCTGTGGATGGGATTAGGGATACCTTTAGCTTTCTTCGGTATTTCAACCCTCTCCGGTGCATTGCGTGCAGGTACATGCGACTTGGTCATACCTTTTAAATTACTAAAGTGGTCCGCCAGTTGGTTTGCTCATATTTGCAGGTCAATGATCTTCTGGACTTCTCTATTTTCTTCACTAGTGTGCGAGTCATGTGCATGAATTGTTGTGGTTTGCCTCGTAATTTCTCAACATTTTTCATCAAGGGGTTGTTTCCTCCCCCCTAATGTCTGAAAACTATCCTCATCAAATATACTGTCAGTGAAACGGGCAGTATGCAAATCTCTTATCATGGGGTCTAAATACCTAATTATGGATGTTGTCTCATAACCAGCGTATATCCTAGACTTTCGAAAAGAGCCCATTGATGTACGCTGTGGAGGGGTATATGTACATAAACCTTGCATCCAAACCTCTAGAGATGAGAATTTTTTTGTGTTAACCCTTGCGCTAGTTAGATTGGTGAATGGATGTTATATGCTGATAGTCTAAAGTTGATGAGAGTTGCTGCATGTAGAACTACGTGTCCCCAACATGTAGATGGTAAATTACAATTATGCAAAAGTGGTCGGGTAATAAATTTAATTCTCTTAATTAATGCCTCTGCTAGTCCATCTGGGTGTGGACATGCAGTACATAATGCTCAACTTTAATTCCCATTGCCATGCAATAATCATCGAATGCCTTTGAAGTAAATCTTCGGCATTGTCCATTCTGATGGACTTTATGTGTTGATCAGGGAAATTATTCTTAATTTGAATTATATGCAAAATCAGTTTTGCGAAAGCATGGTTTCTCATAGATAATAAATATATGTGCGACCATTTCGAGGAAGCATCGATGAGCACCTGTTGGACTGGAATGGCGACAGAGGGGGGTGAATGTCGACTTTAAAAACTTGACCCCAAAAAGTACTCACGAAGTGATTCCTCTTCAATAGCTATGAGGAGCTATGAAGTGGGAGAAATACACTCTGATTACCTAGGCTAACAGAGCAAATAAACCAACAAGACAAATCAGCAGGCAATCAAGAAAGATGGAAATCTCCCTCTTCAATAGCTATAATGAGCTATGAAGAAAATCTTTTGGAACACCGAAGACACAAGAGCCCAGAAGGAAGAACACCTAGACAGGAACTAAATTGAGCAGCAAGAGGACTACCAAAAACAAAGAACAGCAGCACCAAAGAGCATCAGGCCGGTCTGACCATAATTCCCCGGGCAGTCAGACCGCATGTGCCAGGCCGGTCTGACCATTTTACTAGACTCGCAGTTCCAAACCCAATAAGCCTGCGAAGAAGTCGAGTAACCTAGAAAGATCCCATCACAAGAACGTGACTCGATCTTGTCTAGGTTCCCGGACTTCAGAATAAAGCACTTGCAACCAAACATACGAAAGTGAGAGACGCTGGGCTTTCGCCCATATCTCAACTCATAAGAAGTGCGGTGCAAGTGTGCCCGAAGAAAAACTCGATTCGAGACATGGCACGCGGTGGCTATAGCCTCAGCCCAAAACTTCCGCGGTGTAGAGTACTCATCGAGCATCGTCCTGGCCATCTCGACCAAAGTACGGTTCTTCCTCTCCACGATGCCATTTTGCTGTGCGACGTGCAGAGAAGAGAACTGGTGCTCTACACCTGTCTCAACGCAGAACCTCTCAAAGTAGGAATTCTTGAACTCCGTGCCATTGTCACTGCGGATCGCTCGTAAGGCACCCGGAATCTCAACAGAAAGTCTACTGAAAAGACCACGAAAATGTGTAAACGTCTCATCCTTCGAGGCTAAGAAAAACACCCAAGAATACCTCGAGAAGTCATCGACCATGACAAGAACATACCACTTCCCTCCTGCTGACTGCACTCGAGCTGGTCCAACTATATCCATGTGGAGCAGCTGTCCCGGTACATCGGTCATAGTCACTGTGACCGGAGGGTGCAAAGCGGTAACCATCTTGCCGTGCCGGCATGGAGCGCAAACAAGATCTTTGACCATCTTGAGCTTCGGCAGACCACGAATGAGGTCGTGGCCGCTAACTCGGGTCAAATGGTCAAATCCAATATGACCAAGTCTCGTATGCCAGAAAGAAAGGTCGCGGGACTCAGAAGCAACTAAACACCTGAGAGGATCACCAGAAGACTCAGAAAAATCAGCACGAAAGATCCTCCCAAAACGAGAAATCATGAAAACCAGACTACCCGAAGAATCAAGAATTTTGCAGGCGTTTTTCTTAAAGCTCACCTCGAAACCGTCATCGGTAAGCTGAGAAACGGAAAGCAAATTATACTGCAGCTTACTAACCAAGGCAACATCTTTCAGAATGAAAGAATCATTAATGCGCACTATACCTTTGGTGATGACACGCCTAGATGAAGCGTCTCCGAAGGTGATCGTCTCATCACCTGGAGCACGGGCAAGGGAAAAAACCAACGGGAGTCTCCGGTCATGTGTCGTGAACACCCGGAGTCTACGAGTCAAACCTTTCCCTTCCCTGCCCAGAGAACCTCGTCGGAGTCGGAGTACAGCTCGCTGTTGCTCAGTTCGCCCTCAAGGGCCATGAAGCACATGCTAGAGAAGTTGTCGCCGCCCTTGGGTTCTTGCTCGTCCGCTCCATCATCGTCGCTCCACCCCTCCACCTCGCTAAGATCGAGGTCGTCGAAGGCGGTGAGGACGCAGTGGAAGAGCTTCTTGGCTTTGCCAAGGTCGCGGAACTTCTTCTTGCCTTGTGCGGGAGCTGAGGGCTTCTTGTTGCGGTTCTTGTCGATGTAGTCGTTCTTGCTCGAACCGTCGTAGTCACCTTTGCCCTTCCCTAGCTTGGGGCAGTTTGCCCGAATGTGGTTGGGGCCACCATACTCGAAGCAAATCACGGGTCCTCCTCTCTTTCCATCCCTCGTCCTCTTGTAAGCATGGAAAAATCTCCAAGCTAGGAGGGCTAACTGCTCATCCGCAAGCTGCTCTAACTGATCATCAGTTATGTCACAGAGAGCAGCAAGGGAGAATCCACAGAGAGAATCAGAAGTAGAACCGGAAACCAGACTGGAATCAGTGACCAGCGCCATCGACTGTGACTTCGACTTTCGAAAGACAATGTCAATCTCGTGAGTCTTGAGGCGTGAGTACAACGCATCAAGAGTCAAAGTCGAGAGGTCCGTGGTGTCCTTGATGGTGGTCACTTTCATCTCCCACACACGCAGGTCCAAAGCAGTGAGCATTTGTCGAGCGTTGTCCGAGTCAGGGCATGTGAGACCGACCGCTCGGAGGTTGCTCAGAATCTTATGAAAACGCGCAAAGCACTCATCGAGGGACTCACTAGCGAGCATTTCAAACTTGTTGTAATCTCGCTTGAATTGGTCCTGTCGGACTGTCTTGATTTGGGTGGTGCCCTCATGGTAAGCACTAAGGGTCTCCCAAATGTCGAAAGCCGACGTGAGGTGCAAAATGCGGTCAAACTCGCTACGACTCAAACCTTGGATGATTATGTTCCTTGCCTTTGCATTCGCCTCAACATCGGGCATATTCGCCACATTGATGTTCTCATCGGCAGGAACAAGATAGCGAACCTTGACCTTCCTCTAGATGGCATATCCTTGAGCCTGGACGTATGTCTCTATCCGACTTTTCCAGAACGAAAAATCAATGCCATCAAAGATTGGAGGCTTGGTCGAGTACTTGTCCGTCGCCATGGCTCTAGAGACCGGTTAAGATCTATCGAGAAGAGCTAATCGGCTCTGATACCAATTGTTGGACCGGAATGGCGACAGAGGGGGGTGAATGTCGACTTTAAAAACTTGACCCCAAAAAGTACTCACGAAGTGATTCCTCTTCAATAGCTGTGAGGAGCTATGAAGTGGGAGAAATAAATTCTGGTGACCTAGGCTAACAGAGCAAATAAACCAACAAGACAAATCAGCAGGCAATCAAGAAAGATGGAAATCTCCCTCTTCAATAGCTATAATGAGCTATGAAGAAAAGCTTTTGGAACACCGAAGACACAAGAGCCCAGAAGGAAGAACACCTAGACAGGAACTAAATTGAGCAGCAAGAGGACCACCAAAAACAAAGAACAGTAGCACCAAAGAGCATCAGGCCGGTCTGACCATAATTCCCCGAGCGGTCAGACCGCATGTGCCAGGCCGGTCTGACCGGTTATCTGCCGCCGGTCAGACCGCCGGCTATGTGCCGGTCTGACCGCTCCAACAATTTTGGTCTGACCGGACTTCGAAATTCAGACAGGAGTAGAGAACAGAAGCGCATGACAGCCACTCTGAAATTACTGAAACTTGGAGATTTTGAGAAAGAGGAGCAGACCTTCTTTTTTCTTCTGGAGAAAAGACCAAGAGCATAAACCAAATACTCACACAACCTTAGAAATCAAAAAAGATTTACTAATTGGACATGAAAAGGGGATTTGGGCCAACAACAGATAAATACAGAGAAAAGCTCCAAAAATTCAATTTCCCTTCAAACTTTGATCCTCTGCTCATGAAATTTCAAGATTGACTGAGCAATAGCCTTAGGACTTCAAGCCTCACTTCAGGACACAAACATTTGAAGAGAACAGGAAGGTCACACCAAACCCTAGAAATGGTAAGCTTGCAGAGAGCTACTCCAAATCTCAAAATCCCAGTTAATCTTTGATCCTTTGCACATGAAACTTTGAGAATAGCTAATTAATAGCCTTAGAACTCAGTATGCCAAGTTTCATGCCATCTCAAGAAGGGAATCACATATTTGCATCAAACCCTAGAAATGCCAAAAACTTGAAAAACTTCATAGAGGAGCACACAAAAACCCAAATTACTCCATGGTCTCAAGTCCTTTGCTAATGAAATTTTGCAATCAAGTTAGCAATAATAAAAGGACTCCTCAGACCAAAAATCAGGTCATCTCCTGAAGAGAATCAAGAAATACTCCAAAACCCTAGAAATTGTAAAAGAAGAACAGAGGAGCTCAAAGACCCAAATCTGATATTAAACTTGATTTGCTCTTGGGCAAACTTGATCAATTGACCTTGAGGCACTATCCCCATCATAGAGCAACCTATTTTGGGCCTTCCCAACAAGAATCAACAAGAAACCCAAAAAGTCAAGAATCTCACATAGAGGGCATCGAAGAAAAATAAGCAACAGAGAGCCAGGAACTCAATCATACTCAAACAAGGCCATCTCATATTGATAGAGAGGAAAGGAGATACATGATTGATGCAAGAGGAATGATTACAAGCTAATCAATCCATCCTCTCCCTCTCCCAAACTCAAGAACACACCCACTACATGCTTGGAAAGGGATGAACACACTCAAGAATACATCGAAGGAGACAGTGCCCTCTCCAACAACTCTCCACTACCAAAACCTCACCAACTAAAGCCTAAAGCCAAAACAAACTTCTAAAGCTCATTTTGACTAAAGCAAACCCTAGAAACCCTTGGAGTGTATGAGTGGGCATGCAGCCACTCCCTCCTTTATATAGCCCTTGGCTAACGGGTCTCCAACCCGTTACGCCCGCTGAATCCAACGGAACCCGCTCCCGCTTGTGCAGCCTCGCGAAATGACCAATTCGCCCCTCCTGCACCTTCCGGGAAGCTTCCGCGTTCCTTGTCATCCACGACTCGCAACCACATCGAGTCTCCGCCGTCTTCGACACATCTCGACCGTTCTGACCTTGACACCGCCCGTGTCTAGTCCGGTCACCTCGTGGCTCACCACGACTCCGCCTCGATGTCCTGCAGCCAACATAGACAAGAAACACATCAAATAGCACCGCTCGATACATGAAAGTATAAATGCATTAATGAAATAGCCCAAACCTGACAAGTCGACATAATATGCAACCTAAACCCTTTGACCAAGTTTGACCAAGTCTGACCGAGTCCATTGCACCACGCAACGATATGGTCCGAACCAACCAAATCAAACTCGACTTCCCTAAACCAATGTCAATTACTCATCACACACATGGGATGACCTTTACATGGTCTCTCAGCACCATAAATTATTTAAATGTAATTAATTTTCGGTGGCACATGTGGGGCACACAAAATTTCCTTGATTCGAAAAATTCTTTACATCGATATTATGTCCCTGTGAACTATTAATTATATTTCTCATCATCCTAAGACCTGGGTGACCTAATATATCATGCTAGAGACAAAAGAGTTTAGAGCTTCTAAATATTATTTTCAGGATAGTATAGGCTGCGGGTGCCTTAATATTAGTGTAGTATATCCCAGTTTCAAATGAAGGATGTCTTTCTTATATCCTTTTCCCCATTTATTTCACACTTCATAATGAGAAGGTATTCCTTACCATACTCTTCTTTAGTATCAACATGGAAACCGTTAGCGCGAATATCCTTGAAATTTAGGAGAGTTATAGTCGATTCTGAGTACAATAAGGCTTCTAGAATGACTAAAGTTGTGCCCATTGGGAGTATAATTATGGCTCTTCCTAAGCCTATTACACAAGCATCGCTACTGGCTATTTTTGTAAGGCTGCCAGCATTCTTACTAATCGACTGAAAGAATTTTGTCTCTCTCAAGATGGTATTCATTGTGCCATTGTCAGCTAAGCACACTTCCCCCACAAGGCACCGCATGTATTCTAATATAAAGTACTTTATTAATATGTAGTAGAAGACAATCAACACACAAATAAAATACTTTGAATATCAAAATATATCATTCCATTATTAACTGAATAAATGAATAAATTATTCAATATCATACAACCATCACGAGAAAATAAATTGTTTAAGTACCATCAATGTAAAGTCTAACTTAATCCTTCCACACATGACAATTAAAGTCTAAAAGCATTCTGTGCATTAGACTGAGTCTGCTGAAAAACTAGAAACTTCGGTTGCGATCTTTTTAGGGGTAAGATGTTCTTCTTGGGAAATCATGGCGGTGGCAGCTGCAATGTCAAGAGGGAGTGCTACTGCAGGAGTGGAGTCAATCTCCATTAGCGCAAGCAGCTACTGAGAACTCACCCCCTCAACAAAGGCAAAGTGGGTTTCATTCTGCCCTTCTTCTTCTTGGCATCAAATGCACCGATGACGTGTTGCGGCTCCTTACAGATCTGCGACCAGTGCCTCCACTTGCCACACTTGTAGCAGGTTTGGCCTTACTAACCATAGGGCTTGTTGTCCCACTTCGGTTTGCTGGCCTTATTCTCCTGTGGAGCATTTGTCTTGCCTTTCTGGGCTGCGGTTTTGCCATTCCTTTCCCTTTTCTTCATTATAGGCTTTTGCATCTTGTAACTCTCAGCATTGGCCTCACGGCTAGCGGAGCTCCCAAGTTCTTACAGAGAACTTTATTATGAGCTTCTGCAACCTGCATGATATCAATCAACTCAGCATACTCCTTGTAGCCGTCTTGACGATAGTTGCGCGCAGACTGCACTGCATTGGGGTGGAAGGTGGAGAGGGTCTTTTCAATCTTCTGCTCATTTGTGATCTGCCCGCCACAAAGTTGAAGATTGGTATAAATTCTGTGCAGAGCAGAGTTGTACTCTCCAACCATCTTAAAATCAGCAAATATGAGTCAGAACCATTCCTGCTCTGCCTGAGAAAGAATGGTGTACTTTAGCTTCTCGAACCGCTTTTTAAGTGTGCTCCAAAATCCTAGTGCGCTCTTCTCTGCAATGTACTCATTCTTGAAAGTAAGACAGAGGTGGTGCCTGAGAAAGTGAAGTGCCAGGTTATTCTCCTCAAGTGTGGGTTTGGCATCCTGTGGTGCACTAACCCTGATGGCAGCACGGAGCTTCCTGGCTCCAAGTATGATTTCGACATAAGAAGCCCAAGTTAGGTAATTTTGGCCATGCTGGGCCAGCTCCTCGAACTCCCGGTTCGTGATGCCTGTTATCTACAGGTGTATGAAAGGAATATATAAATTTTGTGCATAAATAAATTAGAAAATGGTACAAAAGGTTCTCGTATTATTCCAGAATTTTCTATGCATTTTCTATAATTTTACTGTTGATTTCAATTATTAAAGGCAATTTAATTAATTACGATTAATCAAAACAGTAAATAAATACAGAAAACATAGAAACTAACAATAACAGTGCTAAACATGCTTTAAATGCTAAAAACAACTCAAAATTTGAATTCCCAATGCGCTTTTATGCTAGGATATGAATTTTATTTCTAGGGGCCTATTCGTAGATTTTCAATTTTTGAGAAATTTTTTCGCGTAATTTTTTGATTTTCTGACGGCCCTTTTGCAAAATCTGGGACCTACCCAAAAATTTTGAGAACTCTCTCGTAATTTCTAGAATTCGAAGGGCCTTTCTATCTTCCTTCCCGAGCCAGGCCCATTTTTCTCCCCCCTGCCCCGGCCCACTTCAGCCCATGCCAACGGGCTCAAAGGGTAAACGGGGTAGGGTTTCCCCCACCACTATTCACGGAGGAGGCGACGTGCCTGGGCGCGCGATGGCGACGGGTGGCCAGTAGCTCGTGCGGGAGGGGTGGCCGGCGGACTAGGAGGCGCATATGGTCGACGACACACCGTGCGAGGTGGTGGCAGCGGTGCATGCTAGGCCAAGCGACGACGCCAACAGGGCCGACCGACGATGGCAGCAGGGCCAAGCAACGGCAGCTCGCCATCTGGAGCGATAGGCGGTGGCCATGCGAGATCGACAGTGGCGCTCACGTGAGATGGCGATGGCCTAATGCAGCTACAAGTCGGTGTAGTAGCGATCCAACAGGGCGAGCAGCGCTCAGGCGGGGGTGGTGGTGCGAGAGGCGAGCAATGACCGAGCTTCGGTGTTGCTCTGTGTTGGTGATGATGCACAACACGGAGCTGGCGCCTCGTACGGGAGGTGGACGACGGCGCATCGCCCAGGAGCCATGCAGTGGCGGCGAGGCAGAGTGGTTCGGCCACATGGGGGTGACGAGGCATGGCGGCTGGGCCAGTGCAGGCGGTGAGGCGCGATGGCTTGGTGGCGCATGCGGGCAGCGACGTGATCGCATGCTGGCGGTACGGCCATGGCACACACAGCGGTGATGCGCGGCGAAATGCATCGGCCATGTGGGGCGGCCGTGCAGAGCCGGCAGCTCGATTCTCACGTGGATGCCCGTGCGAGGCGGCCATGTGGGCCCAATAGTTTGGGCAACACGGCTGCAGACCGGCAGCGCGATCGGGTTCGGCAACGTGCAAATTTTCCCCTCCTTTTTCTTAATCTACAGTGCAATCAACATCTACTCTTTTGCACAAATCTACGATTGGCTTGGCCGGCAACTTCAAATCTGCTCGCGATAGAGTTAGAGCAGATTTGCACCATAGAAAGTAATCTAGAAAGCGAAAATTTTACAGAATTTAAAGCGATCTAGATAGCAATACACAATTCAATCTACGAGTGCTCAACGATTACCTTTCAATCCACCGGAGCGACTGTGCTGATAACGTGTTGAGGAACCGTCGCTAGTGAGTCCAGTCCGATCGATTTCTCCTATGCCAAGGTAGATGGATCAAACACAGAATAATAATAGAATAATGCAAGAATTGAACACAGAGAGATGAGGGGCTCCTTTTCCTTTATTGCTTTTCTTTCTCAAAAGGTACAAGTGATGATAATGAGACCCTCTATTTATAGACTAAGTGGAGGGTGCCTACTAATGGGCTGGGCTTGCAAACCTAGGCCCAGGTTTCCCAACAGTGTGTAGCCTTCTAAATTTGTGGGGTGGTTACTGCTAGTTTGCTGCCTGTGTTGCCGAGTAAGCCAGAGGATATTTGCAGTTCGAACTTTTGGGACTGTTTGGTTTGGGCTAAAATATGGATCAGGGATTCGACCTGCCAATGTCTATGGAGTTATGGAGGATTAACTTAAATCAGTTAAAGCATTTTAATCCTTTTAACTTTGAATTAAGTTAATCTACTAAATTAGTAAGAATAAGGTAACCAACACAACTAACATTTATAAATTTTATTTTTCTAGTGCTAACCAAGTTAAACTGTCTAATCTAGCTAAACAATAATTTAAATTAATAAGTTTAATTGTCAAATACGAAATTTGGATAAAACTAACCTAGTTAAGTTAAAGTAGCTAACCAGTTATTTTAACTTCAAACCAAATACAGCATCGATCACATGACCTATCAGAAAAATCAAATTAATTAGGTACGTCCGACTGGCTATCTGGGTGTCCGCAGACTAGGGAGTAGATTTGCGCCCCTCTTGTTTAGGTTTAGGGTTGGGTTTCTGGTTTTCAGTTTATTTTTTTACTATTTCTTAATTTCATTTTTTTTTATTTTTTGGTAGTTTAGATTTTTTTTCTGGTTTATTTCATATTTATTTGTATTATACATAATAGGCTAGCCCGTTTTTTCTATTTTAGATTTTTTAATTTTAATTATACTAAATAAGCCGTCATCAGTAAACCATTAAAATTTAGCCCAACTAAGCACCACTTTGATCGTCATTAGGTTTATAATCCCCCAAAATGTTCAGAGGATGGTGGGTGTTGATATTTAAGTATCACGCGCGGCATGGGATTTACTGAATCACATATCTCGTGATCGCAGAATTTGGTACTTCACGTGTTACGTATGGGAATAAATTGCATCATTGCTTTAACAGCTGTTTGATTATTTTTATTGAGCAAGCGTGCAATCGGATTATTATACAGAGTTTCGAAATTTTGTCTCTGGAGATAAATATATCTGTTTCTGGGTTCTGGCTAGCTACCGGCAGGAGTAGGACCATACCATTGACCTTTAAACAAAGGGAAAGAAAAGGGCAGTAATTCGCTGGGAAAAAACGTGGGAGAAAGAATCACGGGCTTGCGGCGCTTGCCGTATATATCTTCGTGCCTTCTTCCTTTTCACCAACATTTCGTTGATCTTGAACACTTTTTTCCGTGTAAGTCTTCTGCTTCCATATTCTGTGTTTCTCGTCGGCGATGCGACACCGTAGACGGGTGCTCTGCTACCAATACGTACAGGGAAGAAGTTTCGCTTACATCTTAAGGGCCTATTTAGGATTCCGCCTTGTTGCCATGCATGTACTCCGTCGCTAAGGTTCTGTTTGGCAGAGCTCTAACTCTATAAAATCTGTAGATTTCCTAGAGCTGGTCATCTGTAACTTTAGGAAATCCTGGATCTAGAGTTGCAGGCATGTTAAGTGCATTTACATAACTCATTTCATTTATATTATATATTAAATAAAAAATATTTAAATCACTTTAATTTAGTCAACAAACTACAGATCCAGCATAGATCTCGGAGCTAGAGCTGTGCCAAACGGGGCCTAAATATTAATAACTCTGGACATGGATAGTCTTCAAAGTACTACTTGGATTTTGGACTGCTAATTTCTATTATTATCTGCGTTACAAATAATAAAAATATGTTATGAAAATATATTTCACAACGTATCTATAAAGGCCAAATTCACGCTACCAAGGATGGTTTGAGGCTTTCAGCTCCCCAGGAAAAAAAGAGGTGGTATCAGGCTACAGCTCCCAACCTCGAAATACTAGGCCTGAGCCCAAAATAGACCTCCTACATTGGCCCCAAAACCGAAAAAAAGAGAGCACGAAGTGTTCGTATTTTTCCTGGATTTTAGCAAAGGAATAGTAATTTATTATATAATTTATAATGGAAAAATATGCAAAATAAATCTGAGAGAGTGTTTTTTAAACTACAATTGGACCTGGCCAGAGATGGGCTTACGTTCTGAGCTGAGAAATCAAACCCAAGCTGGCTCGGGCCTCCATAAACACCTCCTTTTCCGAGGGAAGGAAAGAACCTAACCGAAGGCCGATGGCCAGAAAATCTGCAAAGGAAGCTCCTGCATCATTCCTCAAGACCCTTTGTATTAACTTAAGGGCACCTCCGTTAGCACTGACAGTAGTTATCTCCACCACTAGTACCACCCCTCCATATCATCTTCTGTTGATATTATAGAATCATTCCAATGGCAGAGACAATAGTTGACTAAAAAATCACTGGTCACACATTCCATGCTTTGTTGGGAATTGAGAAACAGTTTAGGGTGTTTCTTCTTTAGGGGAAGCCAGAAGCTTTTGGAGGCGTTTATATTAGCTTTTGCTTATGATTTTTAGTTTTGGCTCACGAATAATAACAGTGTAGAGAAGCTTCAAGGGAGATACTGCCGTGCGATTTTAGCCGATATAATGAAGTCACTACAGTGTGCACTACAATCGACTAGTAGATCACACGTTCAAAAGACAATCTGTTTGAATGCTAGGTATATAGAAAAGATATTCATCGTAGAAAAGTGACTCATAGAAAGTAAAACGAACAGGGCGTTTATTAGGTACAAACGTTTATGTCACAGTCCGTATGCAAGATGGATCCAAGGACTATGGGCACATAGTGAGCGACTCGCTCCCCACCTCCTGTGCACATGCCCGTCGAGCGCAACAATGTGCAGCCTTGTTGGGAGTCCGGCAGACAAAAACAGCATTGAAATCAGAAAAACCTAAACTAAGCTCTCAAACTTCTTCAACCACGGAAGCAATCGAAGAACGTGAAGGTTTTCCGAGTGTCCCACAAGATGACCAGGGCCCCATGCAAAGCATGCAATTTTAGAAGTGCATAACTAGAGTGTAATACCTGCTCTAAACTTTGAGTCCAAAATACTACCACTACTCTATAATATTTTAATTTTAGAGTGTTATAGAATAACGGTTGTATTGTATATGATGCTTTCTCCGGCGAGGTCAGTGCATGTTACGGAGGAAATCAGGAGAGATATGCAGTACACGGTGGATCGAGTTGAATTGAAGTGATGAAATTAAAATCCAATTCTGCAATGCTCTGACTTTCTAGTCGGTCAGGACTAGTGACTTTTTTCCCCTTAAAAGGAACTATATCTGAAGGTAGTGACACGGCTATTGATCTTTTGATATTTGTTCATGGCTAGGAGCCTAGGAGCATAAATAAACTCCATGCTGTTCACTAATGATAATTAATACTTGTATGTTCCATTCCTAAGCGACTGGTCCATACACCCTAAATTTAAAGCTAAGAAGCAACACAAAGAATATAATTAGAACTGAAACCAGAAGGTTATTTTGCGTATCCATTGCCCCATACATCCTAGTATAAATTAGTTAAATATGCTACAAGAATTTCGTATCGTATACCTCTGCCTACTTTCCTATAGTTTGTTTTAAATCTCAGTCCTGTAGAATCTGTAGAACCGGCTAAAATGTGAACTATTTATTCCTGTAGAACCGGCTAAAAATGTGAACTATTTATTCTGCCTAACTAAACGATGCCCTCCAAGTTGATTTCCGGGAGGTCACAAACGAATCTCACTGTTTGTGGGCCCCAGACAGTGGGCCTCATGTAATATCTTGATTTTCAGAGCCTTTTTGAAGCTTTTAAAAATAAAATTCACCATTTGAATTTTTCCGGAATTAATTAAAGCTTAATTGAAATTTTTATTAAATAAAAATATTTAATATAATTAAATTAAATATTAACATTTGCCAAAAATATTTTATTTGTGTTCCTTGTGTCACAAAGAATTTTTTTCTGCATTTTCTTGAATCTTTTGGAGTTTGTTTGAGCTCAATTTTAAATTTAAAAAAAGAGAGGACAGAGAATGAACAGTACCCCGCGGTACTGTTCATTCGTCCTCGCGCTCGCAGCTAGATCGATCTCTCCTGTACGTACACATTTTCCTTCCTTTTTCTCTCTCTTCATAATTTCCAATCCGGACCTTATTTTAATATCCTCCCAAAAGAAAAGTTGTGCCAAATCACGCAAAGAATCCATCCAAATTGACATCTTTCCATTTCGTTCATCCGTTTGCCTTTTATCTCCTATTTTCCAAAACGGACTCTAAACCGAAATCCGCGAATTAGAGCCGGTTTCTACCTCTTCCAAGCCTATAAATACGACCCCTTGACCCCCCTAAACCCATTCCAAGCCATGCCAAGTCCCCTCAAAGCCCAGGACGCCGTCGGCACCGAGCCCTTCCGGTCCCGAATTTGCTCGTCGTGTCTCGAGCTATTCGGTGAGTTTCTACGTGATCCTTTCGCGTCACATTGTGCCATCATATGCCATCTACCTTCTTGCCAAGTTAATTTGGTTTTGGTGCAGCCAATCTTCCAGAATCGAGTTTTCCCCAATCTAGGTCAAGAGCGCTTCCCGACGTCGATTCGTCGCCTCCGGTAAGCTTTAGCCCTTGCCGTAATTTTTCTTAGACTTGCCTCGTCGCGTTCTACGCCGTGCTCACTTCCTTTTCCCCTAAAAGCCTCCACAAATTTTTGCCTCCGAACCTCGTCATGGCCGCCAATGGCATCTCGTGTCCCCATCTATCCAGTGGAGTTCTCACCAATCCGTTCGCGTCATATTGTGCCAAATCATCCCAGGTAGCTACCCTCCAAATAGTTTTAGATTTCGTTCACCGAGCACCAAGAAATCAAGATTTTGCTTTTTCCTTCCCGACGTCGTTCAAACGTCGTTTGCGTCGTCTTCGGTGGGTTTATGTCTGAGCCGACAATTTTCCTAGCTTCGCCAAGCCGCGTTTTAGCCCGTGCTCACCCTACTTCTCCATGTTTTATGCCCGGGTTTTATTCCTCTCTCCTAACCATGTTGTTGTAGCCGCTCGTGCCGTCATCGTTCTCTGTTTGGCGTGCCGTCGCTTCCTATGTGTGCCTTAGGTCCCTAGCAACCCATTTTGCTAGTTAAATTCACCACCCATGTCTCCTCTTGCCGACGCTAGCCTTCTATCCAAAAGTGCTGCTCTTGGGTGAACAGTAACTTTTGCTATTTTCCAGCATTTTCTCGCCCAGCAAACTTTGGATCGCTCGTTCTCCTTCATCCGAACTCCGATTAACCCGATTCTTTTTCCTAAATTCATCTAAACTTTAGCTCTATATTTTGGTTCTGGTTTTACAGTTTTTGGAGTTCATTTGAATTTTACTTGAATTTATTTTATTTGTTTTGTCGTTTCGCGCGTAGAACCCGATGTCGCCGAAGAGTTTGTCGAACCGCAGCAAGAGGGACCAACCGGTGCACAAGAAGGCAAGTCTCCTTTGATCATCTTGAACCTATAATTTTGAAATGTTTTACTTATTTTAAATTATGTGCATTGCTATTTACATAAAATATTAGTTCAAATCTTAAAGGTAATAGTTAATCCAACCTTGTTATGCCCTCACTTGAAGTTGATTGCCATGTACCTTTGCAACCCTAAAAATTCCTTTGACTCATTAATGAGAGTAATATATTAAATTGTTGGTATTAGAATGGTAGAACAATGCTTAGCCATGCCATTGAATACCTCATAAATCTTGCAAATGGGAAATTATGAATTATTGTAATACCCTTGTTTTTATAAATTTAGTGGTAATTGGAGTTGCCACTATTCTTTTAAAATAAAATAAAATGTGAAAGTTGGTTTAGATTAGGGTGGATGGTTGGTTTGGGTTGGTGCAGCAAGCACGAGATCTTGTTAAGTGTATGTTCCACCCTAGTCAATTAAGGACCGACGCTTGTGTTTGTCCAGACTGAGCATTAACCGTACAACCACAAGTCTATATGGGTACGACCTAGCTGACTAACTTATGATAATCTAGTTTAGGTGCCACCAGTGGAAAGTGGGTGCCAGGGATGGACTGGTTATTCACAGTGAGGGACAGGGATTTACTGTACTCATATGGCGCAAGAGGGGGCTTCGGTTCGGGCAGTTAGCCTACCTGCGGTGAAACCTCAGCGGGTGGTATCTAGCTAGATTAGAGTAAGGTAAAGGCTTTGTGATATTTTATCTGGGTCTCATGCCAAAGGAAGCGTGTTGACTTTTAGGATAATTTATCTCTTGTGGGTAAAGTTGTACAATCTCTGCAGAGTGTAAAACTATTCGAATAGCCGTGCCTACGGTCAAGGGCGGGCAAGGAATGCATTCACATGGTAGATTTCTAGTTTTGGTTTTAAAATCAAAGTTTTTGTATTCCGAGAGTGGAGGGAACTCTCGGAAGGGAATCCTGGCGGTTGGAGCCAGAGAGGGTGGATGGAACCCGCAGTTTTAACTTGGTCAGATAGACTGGATTAACTAGTGTTGGTAAGTGGAACCTTCACTATGGAATTAATGTTAGTTCTGTTAAAACAATTACTTTATTAAATTGATGCCTTCGAAAATAATTAGAAGTAATTAAAATGAAAATGTTGCTTTGTGCAAAAGAACCATATAGCCTTCCTTTGTCAAGCCTTGCATTTATTGCATTTTTCCCAAGACTTGCGGTACTTTATGTACTCACATGCTACACTCAAAAATAATAACCAGAGGAATACGAAGCTCAAGAGGGAGACTACGACTACTGCTTCGCTTACGGCTGTGATGGATTTTTCCCGGAGAACTAGGTCGCGCTTCCCCAGTCAACTGCCTGTGGCATATTGATGGGTCTACTTTGAATTTACCTTGCTTCCGCTGTATTCTGGTTGTGCAAGGTCTTGGAACCTCCAATGTAATAATGAGACTTGATGGTCAGTTCTCTTTATTATTGTAATAAATCGTGGTTGGTTATGAATCATTTCTGTTTAACTGTGTGCACTAGCTTTGATCTGGGACTAGTGCTGTAATACACAGAGGGTCCGGGTTTGGAAATCCGGGGTCCCGACACCCCACAAGTAGTACCATCGTAGACTGTACATGAAAAATGCCCTGTCGGAACGCGACGTGCCACTGCGCACCGCCGCCGAGCGGTTTCGGACGTGATTGCTGCTCAGTTGTGTTGGGAATATGCCCCAGGGAACTATATAAATGATTATGTTTTATTATATTTATGATTTATTAGATAATATATTACCTTCTTTCTTAAATAATATCATCAATATTTATTAGCAAGTATGTGATTTGATTGTGAAACTATATATTTCTACAATAATTATTCTTAAACGATCACTAGGCGGAGACATACGAGGACACATAGGAATAGACTAGCATATGTTAATGCTGATGACCATGTTTCACGAGTCAAAGATACGGAGATATCAAATCAATAATATGGATACATTTTAGCGAATATATGATTGGATGGACCCACTATAAGACACTACGAGAACGTTGCAATCTTATATATCATCAGTTGGTCTCATTCATAATGCGTATGCTATGTCTTTAGACTTGATATCGTCATAGGTACTCAAGATGCATAATGGCCAACTTAGGGGTTACCAAACGCTACTATGTAACTAGATAGTTATAATGATAGCTTTCAGGTGATGCATGCATCGAGACATAGCCGATCAAGATAGAATTTGCCCTCTCCATGCAACGAAAGAGATATCTCTAGACCTCTCGAATGATTGGATTCCAGAAACGCATGGACATGCTACTCGCGGTTAAAGAGTTAACCGTAGTCAGGGAATTCGAGTCACGTACTCGCCTTGAGCTTGACCGATATCGTGGGACAAAGGAAAATGCATTTGAGCTTTGTAAAGGTTCATTCAATATGATCTTTACATATACTTGGGAGTCGGCATATCTTGCTAAGAACCTCTACCGCTTAGTGGACAAGTAGGAGTACTTGGGTCATGTCCATGTATACGTGAATCTATAGGGTCAAATACTTAAAAAGCTGGAATATAATTCAGATGGTGATCTGAATTCATGTAGGCCACGAGTTCCTAATGGGCCTCAAGTTCGAGGCCCATCATGGATGCCTATATACAAAGGGGGCAGTGGCATAGGGTTTTAGTGTGAATTCGGAATTCCTAAAACCATAGTCACCACACCTTCCTCATCTAATACCATGTAGTCGGCGCTAGCACTCTAGCGCACGGTATTCCAGCCCCGTACATGTGGATACCTTGGAGGTGTTGATGTGAAGCTTCAACGCTAGGATGATACGTAACCTATGACGATCACAATGAGCTGAAGGAGGAGATGTGCGGATAGTATGACTACTAGCGCATCAACCAGCTACATCGACTCTACTTCTACTACGAGTCTGTCTGGCCATGGTCGATGGTCGCAGCTATGCCTGGACGTGGTCGATGGTCGTGGCATCTGCCTGTGTGATCGTAAGTCGTAGTGACCAGGTCTGTTAAAGTCGTAGCTATTGAGAGCGATGGTCGTAGCAATTGCTATGTGGTCATAACATCTGTCTTCGTGGTCATAGCAGTCTGTGCGATGGACGTAGCGATTTGCTGAGTGGTCGTAGACAGCTGGAAAGTCTTCTAGAGCTACGAGTACCTTATGTCCAGTGCATTCGAGTAGTCATAAGTGGCATAAGACCAGCTGGGTTGTTCTTTAAGTGCATTATTTTATGCAGATTGATGATTCCCGTGTGTTTGTGCGGTGCTATGAGATGCTTTGCTTGTCAGTGGTGTTTGCAGGACTTTGGAGCTAGGTCATGGTGAGACATAGAAAGATCGGGACTAGACACTAGGAGGTGTTAAGATCCAGAATGATCAGGAGAAGCCGAAGATGACTGAGGCAGCAAGATGGTTGCAAGCGTGGAAGGCAAGAAAACAGAAAGCTTCCAGGAAGGTGGCAGAGGGACATTCTGGTAAATTGCCCAAAACTTGCAAAGGAAGCTGTTCTGCTAAAGGGGTTCTATTAAAGCATTTGTGTACTGTTTGTGTTAATGGGTGCGTGAGAAAACCTAGTGGTAGGTAGGGGTTAATGGGTTATCCTTGATAGCAAGAGGCTATAAAAGGAGTAGGAGAGCTACCCTTCAGTTTGAGGTTGGGGGTGTTCTTGTTTTCTTGTGTGCATGCGTAGAGTTGGGTGTGGAGCAGTTGTGCTCCCGGTCCTCTTGGATGGAGTGGCTGTAGACTCAATCTTCAGAGAAATATATCTTTTTTGATCAATCTTTCGAGTATTGCTGTCTGTATGAAATTGAGTTGGCTTGGTTTTGTTCTTCTACTGTTTCGATTTTCCTCTATTCTTTGTCTATTTCTTTTCTTTCTGGTTTGAGAGATCCTTCCTACCTATGATCTGACTTGCCTGGTGTTGGGAAATCACACTCGAAGCCATAATGGCTATTCTATTCCTACTTGCATGGTCTGATCATCTTCTTTTCTTCTAAGTCTCGGTTTTGAGCGTTTTTGATGAAATCCCAGAAAGATCTCTATTTTCTTGATTAGTTTTCAATTAGAGTTCAAAGCAGTCTCTCTAGATCATGTTCTTGATCGTGTTCAACTAAGGTTCATGATTAATTGATCCTTGAATCAAAAGTTATTCAAAATTTGGATCGTGCGGTCGTGTGCCTCTTTAGGCTTGCTCTATTTCTTCTGAGAAGTTTACGACTACGTTCATTTCTTCAACTATGGTCAAGTTTCACTCCGCAGCGTTCCTCTTTTTAATCACGTTGGTTGTTCAACCACTTGTTGGTTTTCGACTACGTTGGTTCTGGTCTCGTTGGTTGTCAACTAGGGCGATTTACGACCACGTTGTCGGGTATCGACCACATAGTCGGGCTTACGACCACAAGCTCTGTTTTCGACCATGTTGTCGCATTTTGACCACAGTGCTGGTCTCTGACCGCAGTCTATTCTCTGGTGTCTTTTCTCTGCTGTTCTGGTCTCAAGTTCTATCGGTCTTCGATCACGTTGTTGAGACCTACGACCACGTTGAGCAGTTTTTGACCAGCTTGGTTTTCTTGCTCTGTCCAATCTGTCTTCTTGGTTTTCCAGTGAGCTTTCAACCCTAGTCTTCATAGCTCAGTGACTATTGGAGAAAAGGGTTAAGTGGATACTTGGGGAGATTATTTTGAAGGCACCATTCAACCCCCTCTATTGCCTGTCCGGTCCTACAAGTGGTATCAGAGCCCGGTTAGCTCTTTTCAAGTAGATCTTAACCAGTCTTTGGAGCCATTGCAATAGACAAGTATTCCACCAAGCCCCCTATCTTCGATGGGGTCAACTATCCCTTTTGGAAGAGTAGGATGGAGTCTTACATTCAGGCTTAAGGCTATACAATTTAGAGAAAAGTTAAGACTCGATTTGTTGTTCCTGTCGATGAGCACATCACAGCGATGAATACGCCAGATGTGGAGGCAAATGCTAAGGTAAGGAACATTATCATTCAAGGTCTTAGTAGAAATGGGTTTGATCGCATTTCTCATCTTTCGTCAGCATATGACATTTGGGTGACTCTCGATGCATACCATGAGGGCACAACCCAAATCAAGACTGTCCGATAGGATCAATACAAGCAAGAGTACAAGTTTGAAATGCTCGCTGGTGAGTCCTTGGATGAGTGCTTTGCCAGATTTCACAAGATATTGAGCAACCTCTAAGCTATTGGTCTTACATACCCAGACTCGGACAATGCTCGCCAAATGCTTTCTGCTTTGGACCTGAGAGTGTGGGAGATGAAAGTGACCACCATCAGAGACACGACTGACCTATCGACTTTGACTCTTGATGCGTTGTACTCACACCTCAAGACTCATGAGATTGACATTGTCTCTCGCAAGTCGAAATCACGGTCGATGGCATTGGTCACCGATCCCAGTTCTACTTCTGGAGCATCTTCTAAGTATGCTTCTGGTTTCTCTAGAACACACATTATGATCGCTACGACTGCCATGCATAGGACAATCGTTAGCTCATCGAGTACTTGAAAATACAAGTACTTAGGAATTATTATCGTTCTGCTCAAAACACTCAAAAATCACAAGTATCGTAGCACTACCAACAACCAACTAGTCACCGAACTATCGAGTACTGACTACGGAGTATCGACCTAAGATTGTAGCAATGACCACTCAGTAAGACCAGTCTGACTGCCATTCACAGGCTGGTCAGATCACTGGCCCATCAGACACGAGTACTCGAGGTATTCGAAGATTACTAGAATTAAAGCACTCGAAGTCTATGAGTACCGACCGTGAAGCCTACGGCAACAAATCACAAAGTCTATGACTATCGATCACAAAGTCTATATTATCAATCACAAAGTCTACGACTATCGATCACAAAGTCTAAGACTATAGATCACGAAGCCTACAACTTATGATCAAAATGTCGTGGTCGAAGCCTACCAAGGTCGACATGTCGTGGTCGTTCTTCCGTGCTTGACCTACCGTGCTCGATTTTCCATGGTCAATTTGCTGTGGTCGATTTGCCGTGGTCAATATACCGTGGCCGATTTACCGTGGTCAAAGCCTATCGTTCGGACCTGCTGATTGGACTAGGCATCATAAGGCCGATCAGACTACCGTCTGTGGTCGAAGCCTGCCAATTGCCAACCATGGTCAACCAAAACTTTCACTAATGCAAATTTGAATGCAACCTAAAAGTCAATTATTCATCATCACTGTATTCATGATCTCCACATGGTCTGACAATCTCCTTTTTGATGAATACATTGACAACACCTCAAAATCTCTTGACTGAGTTGAGTTTTGAAAGAAAAGCAAAATCACAAAAACAAAGTTTCAAAGCTGCAGACCACAGCAAAAAAAGATTCAAAGCATAGACTATAGCAGAAAATGCAAAGCGAACTCCCCCTTAACACAAGAGAGCAAATTTAGCAAATTTCTTCATTTCTCCACAATCTCTCCCTATTTCTCCCCCATTTTGCAATGAAATAGTCAAGAACTCCAAAGAAATAATAGAGAGTAAACACCCAGAAGCTTTGTAAATTATCTAAGTCACTTTGCATTGATTAAGAATTTAACCAAGCCATCATTTTGAGTAGAGCTCCCTAAATCATATAAAGTCATATATCATATAGCAACGTCAAAACAAGTCTTTAGTATGATTAAGTAATTTATATTAATGACAGGCATCTCATCAATGACTAAACCAATCTATAAAGAGCACAAAGGGATATCACACCTAAAAGAGTAAGCCTAAAAGTGAAGCAAAATTGAAATCTAAGCGAACTAACAGTCTTATATAGCAACCTATTGCTCCACACTCAATTCTTAAGCATGTGGCATGCTTGTAGCATACTTCTTTTTATATTGCCATCTTTATAGCTAACTTCTTTTCATGTTGACATCTTTGTAGCAAACTTGTTTGAAATGATGGCATGCTTAAAGTATACTTATTTTCATTCGAGCATGTTTTGTGCCTTTTCTTTTGTTTAACCATGGCATGCTTGAAGCATACATCTTTTTAATAGTCTCTTTCTCATTTTTTAAATTATTCTTTTATAACATGCCAACTTAAGTGATCATAAAAATATTACAATATGAAACATATGAGCCTCATAGCCAAGATTTAAAAGAAGACTCACACTCAAGCTAATCCTTTTAGATGAACATTACAAAGTGCTATCTATAATCAATCTAGTCAAAGTGTTCCACCATGTCATATTTTAGTTCAAATATAGTACATTGATTACAACCTGTCAAGATCACAACTACAAGTAGAGGAGTAAATGTGATTAAAAACGACTCTACTACTCATTTGATTTCAAAGACTTGGACTTGCTGTATCATTTGATTATGAAGCTTCTTGAAATTTTAAACAACAAGCTCCCCTTCAGAATAATATCATAGGATGCAACATACCCAACTCACTTCGCAAAAGAGAAAAATGAGAATAATTAAGTGGTTTGATGAAAATATAAGCAACTTGAGAATCGGAATCAATGAAATAAAAGATAACATCTCCCTTTTCCACATGGTCTCTAAGAAAATGATAGCAAATATCAATGTGTTTGGTTTTTAAATGTTGCATAGGATTTTCAGCAATACTAATAGCACTAGTGTTATCATAGGAAAATGGGACACTATCCAATTCTAAACCAAAATCCTTAAGTGTAGCGGTCATCCAAAGTAATTGTGAACAAGAAGTGGCAACTACATATTTAGCCTCAGTAGTGGAAAGTACAACAAACAATTGTTTCCTAGAAGCCCATGACATGTGTCAGAAGTACTCTTCCTATTAATTATATAACCCCCAAAATCCGCATATGAATAAGCTCTAAAGGTAAGGCATGATGAAAAAGAGTACCATAAAATAAATTCTAAAGATGACTGAAGATACCTGAAAATTTATTTTACTGCTTGACGATGTGAAGCACATAGGGAAGCCTGAAAGTGAGCACATAAACACACAGCAAAGTGTATGTCTAGTCTCGAAGTAGTGAGATATAAAAGTGAGCCAATTATGCTTCTATATTCCTTTTGATCAACAAGCTCTCCATCTTTGTCAAGATCCAACACAGCAGTAGACCCCATAGATGTGGAGATTGGTTTGACTATCCCTATGTCGAAGCGACGAAGCAGATTCTTGGTGTACTTAGTTTGATAAACAAAAATACCCAACTTTGATCGCTTGATTTGAAAGACTAGAAAGAATGTGAGCACTGCCATCAAGCTTATCTCAAATTCCCTGCTCATAGTATCTGAAAGCTTGGAAACAAGAGAATGAGAGGAATCCCCAAAGATGTATCATCCACATAAATCTGAATGAGTAAAATATCATTGCCATGCTTGAGAGTAAACAATTTTTTATCTACTTTGCACATTTGAAAGTTATTTTTTAGCAAATATGATTTACGCATATCATATTAGCTCTGGGTGCTTGTTTTAGACTTTATAAAGCTTTGGAAATTTGTAGACATGATCAGAAAACTTAGAATTCTCAAAACCAGGTGGTTGTCTAATATAAACTTCCTCCTCAATATAGCCATTAAGAAAAACACTTTTAACATCCATTTAATGTAGTCTAAAACCCTTTGATTTAACAAAATTCTAATAGCTTTTAATTGAGAAACAGGTGTAAAAGTTTCACCAATGTTAAGAGCTTCTACTTAGGTGAATCCTTAAGCCACAGGTCTAGCCTTATTCTTAACAACAACACCATTCTTACTTTATTTATTCTTAAAACTCATGTAATTCCAATAATATTATGACCATGAGGAGATGAAATTAAAGTCCAGACTTTGTTATGCTCAAAATTTTCTAATTCCTCATGCATGGAATTAATCGAAGACTCATCAAATAAAGCGTGACTTACATCTTGGGGTCAAAAGAGGAGACAAATAGAATGAGTATATGAGGCATTGGAGTTATATCTACTATGAAGAACTCTCTCATTTAACTCATCAATCATTTGGTCATGGGGATGACATCGTTGAATATGTAGAGGAACTTGTGAAGTGGTCGTAGGTGTAGTCGTAGTGGCCTCTACCTTATGAGTGGTCGTAGGAGTGGTCATAGGTGTAGTCGTAGTAGTCGTAGTGGCCTCTACCTCATGAGTGGTCGTAGGAGTGGTCATAGGTGTAATCGTAGTAGTCGTAGTGACCTCTACCTTATGAGTGGTCATAGGAATGGTCGTAGGTGTCGAAGTGTGACCTAGGAACTCTCTTTCATCATCGTCAGAGTCATAGAAGATATCCTCTGGTGCGTCAGTTACCTGTATATCTGCATTGTTGGGTCTAGTATTAGAACTAACCTCATCAAAAGTGACCTCACAGGTCTCAGTAATTTTATTAGTTTCTAAGTTGAATACACGATAACCTCGAATATGAATTGTATATCCAAGAAATATGCCATCTGAGGATCTAGATTCAAATTTATCAAGATTATTATGTTTCAGTATGAAGCATCAACATAAAAACACCCTCAAGTGAGAAATATTAGGAGAATGACCAAAACGAAGATCATAGGAAATCTTATGCAATTTAGATCGCAAGAATACTCTGTTCGAAATATAATAAGCAGTCAAAATAGCTTCGGCCTAATATATTCTAGCCATTTCAACCAAAGTTCTATTTATACATTCGACAACACTGTTCTGTTGAGGTACACGAGCTTATGAAAATTGATTCTCTAAACCCTTTTTAGCACAAAAAGAAGTAAATAATGTGTTCTTGATTCAGTTCCATTATCACTTCTAATTGCTCTAAGTGCTTGTGGAAGTTCATTAGCAAGTCTAAGAGCTAGCTCTCTAAAGTGATCGAAAGTTTCGTCCTTAGATGCTATAAAATAAACCCAAGAGTATCTATAGTAATCATCAACAATAATTAAAAAAACATTCCATTTACCTCCAACCGACTGGACCCTAGAAGGACCTACAATGTCCATGTGCAATAATTGTCCCGAAGAATCAGTCATGACTTGTGTAAGTGGGGGTGTGACAGCGCGACCATCTTACCATGTCGACAGGTTGAAGAAATTAGATCCATTGACTTTTCAATATTAAGACTAGGAATTCCTCTAACAAGATTCATTTTACAGAGTCGAGCAAGATGACAAAGCCAATATGACCTAATCTTTGGTGCCAAAAGAACAAATCCTTAGAGTATAATGAAATAACACACCTAAGATCAGAAGATGGTGAATACGAAAAGTCATCCTTAAACAAGTGCCCAACTCGACTAATTTTGCATAAAAGATCACCTGATTAATCTAAAATATAGCATGAATGCATTTTAAAGTTTACCTCAAGATTATCATCTACCAACTGTGAAACTGAAAGCAAGTTATAGTTCAACTTACTGACGAGAGTGACGTCCTTTAAGATGAACTTGTCATTGAGGCATATGGTGCCTGTAGCAAGAACTTGTCTTTAAGAGTTGTCACCAAAAGTGATCATCTCATCACTAGGGCACGAGTGAGGGAGGAGAACCATCGTGAGTGTCTGGTCATGTGGTGAGAGTAACCGGAGTCAATGAACCATATGTTCTTCTTTCGCTTGCGACGAGCCTATAGAGCCGAACAAACATCAGTACCTTAGTACCGGGGTTAGATAATAAGGATTTAGGTATCCAGTACTAAGATACTCGACGAACAGGAGCAAAAGCATGCAATGACTTAAGTGAAGCATTAGCATCTAACATATTTCGGCCAAACAATCATTAAGATGTTGGTTTGACCACGGGGTAGTCTGACCTCATCAGCAGAGCTGGTCTGACCACCGATTGGTTGAATCACATGGACACCACTGGTAAAAAATGATCTGATTGCCTAAGTAAAGTTGGTCTGACCTCCGACCGGTCTAAACGAGTAGAAAACGCTTGTTGAAAGTCTCTTGAGAAGCTGGTCTGACAACGGGAAACAACTCGATGAAAATCTTGTCCGATCACGCTAATCCGACCACGCTGGTCTGACTACGAGAAACAACTGGTTGAACGACTGGTCCAACCACGTTGGTTCAACCACAGGAAACTGCTGGTCAAAAACATTTACTTATCCTGTCTTTCTTCACTTTTTGAAAACAAAATTGAACCAAATGACCGTCCCTTCCGCAATGAGTGCATCTTTATTTGACTTGGTGAGTGGTCATATCAATCGACTTAATAGCACCCAATTTGGAAGAAAACTCTTTTACAATACCAACAAATCTAAAGACAATTTATTTTGGTTCAGATTCTATTTCAAACTTTCCTATTTCGAGTAACTTGACAACTTTAGGAGGATTGTTCTTAACGTGCTCAATAAAATTAAATCCTAGACCATATTTTTCACACTTTTTTTCAACTTGTCTAGGATCATATTCAGATTCTTCTTGCCAAACAAAAATCTTTCTAAAGTGTCCTTAATATACTTGTTCTATTTAGCTGGTGTGGAACAAGATGAGCATTTCACATATTCATTTGCAAGATCCTTAGATTCATTTGCATTTCACAGATGAGCTAATTTTTCTTTTTTAGCAAAATCATTAGGTTGTCTAGTCAACACTTCTATTTCAGTGTTATGTTTAGGACAGTTAGAGCAAGAAAGAGTCTCATGATAAAGTATTTGTTGAATTGATTTCTAAGATAAATTAATTCTAGCTTGAAGCAAATCATACTTAGAGCTTGCTTTATATTAAGGAGAAGAGTTAGATTTGAGCTTTTCAATTTTATCATTTGCAAGTTTTAACTTTTCATTACAACAATCATGTGCCAATCTCAAATCATCAAGTTTATTAGTTACATTATTAAGTTGAACCAAGTTTGATTCATTTATTGTTCTAGCAAACTCCAACTTAGAATGTAAGACTTGACAAGACTCGTAGGATTTATTATCAGGAATAGAAGTTCTAAGCCCATTGATTTTAGAATTTAAGCTGTCAACTATAGAATCGTCATTTTTAACTTTCTTTTTATATTTCTTGAGCTCTTCTGTCAACCTAAGCACAGCACGAGATAAATCGGTATAAGAAGGTTTTACCTCATTAGGATCACTGTAGAAGTCATCATTATCAAGCTCCTCACTATTTGCCATAAAACACATCCCTGTGAAGTCTACCTCCTTTGCCTTCTTGCCATTATCCTCCTCATCACTTACAGAATCAACATCGCTCAAATCAATCTTCTCAAGTGTTGAAAGTACTTTATTGACTGCTTTGCAATAGTTGTGATTCTTGCTTGGGGCAATCTTGAATTGAAAGCGACAAGTTGGTGCCTTGTTATCATTGACCTTTTTGCTCTTCAGTTGGGGAAACTAAACTTGATATGATTAAGCTCACCATATTCATAGCATCTGATAAGACCTCCTCTCTACCTTATTCGATGTCATTGATTGCCTTAGTCACTCTGTTGGAGAGAAGTACAGGCTACTCTTCTAAAATTTCCTCTAACTGTTCATCTCAAATAGAGCACAATGCAGATAAAGAAACACTAGAAGAACTAGATGAACTGTTAGCTTGGTTATTCATATGCTTTATGGCTTAGTGTAATACTAAATGGTCATTATGGATAATCTTCATGGCTCTATTTGCTTAGCATTGAATAAATTTCAGCCACATCATGCATTATTTCCCTCCAAAGAACCTTGATGACTTTATTGCCAAAAGGGGGAGAATAGTTGGAGAAAAAGCCACATTTTGAGAGCTTCGGAGCTTTGAGGAAAACTTGCTCTTTCTTTTTCTCCTTGTGTCAACATGGTCATTAGCATCATTCTTTCTCTTGGACCATATTTTGACTTTCAAACAAACTCAATTCTTGCGCTTTTCTGTGTTTGTCAATATACTCATCAAAGGGGAGATTGAGAGACCATGTGGAGGTATCCCCATGTTGGTGATGAGTAATTGACGGTTGGTTTAGAGAGTTTGAGTTTGTTTTGGGTATTCTAGGGTTGAGTACCTTTACTTGTGCTAATACTGATTATGTTGTTTCATGCGGTGCTATGTGATGGTTTGCTTGTCTGTGTGACTACAGGACTTTGGAGCTAGGTCATGGTGAGGCGAGGAGGACCGGGACTAGGCACAGGAGGTGTTGAGGTCCAGACGGTCAGTGATGCCGAAGATGATTGAGGCTTTTGAGGTGGTTGCGAGTTGGGAGACGAGGAACCGGAGCTGGAGCTACCAGTGACGGACACGACTGGCAACGACGAGCGAATCGGGACTAGGCTCAGGTGGAGTCGGAGGTCCAGACGGTTTGGAGGTCGGTTGCGGTCGTGCGCGGCAGAGCAGACCAGGACTAGACTCAGGTGGAGTCGGAGGTCTCGGTCGGTGTCGGGTGGACACGACGGGCAGCGACGAGTGGATCGGGACTAGACTCAGGGAGGAGTTGAGGTTCAGACGATCAGGATGCCGGGTGTGGTTGTGCGCAGCGAAGTGGACCGGACTAGACTCAGTGAGGAGTCGAGGCCCAGACGGTCGAGGTACCGGATGCGGGAAGCTTCCGGGAAGGTGCTTGAGGGCAAATTGGAGATTTGACTCAAGTTTGGAGATGGAGGGCTGATTTGTCTCCACTTGGTTTGACTCCTTGACTTTTTGCCTCATGGGGTTGTGAGGTGATGGAGTGGAGGTAGTATGACATTTCTTGTTTTGCTTCTTGGGGGTGAGCCCTTGGCATTCAAAATGAGGAGAGGGAGGCAGCAAGGACAGCTCATTTTTTGTGTAAGCAAAGTTGCAGCAAGAGAGCTCTGTGTAGTGTTCTGGGTGTGTACATGTGTTCTTGTGAGAAGCATGTAGTGTGATTCCCTTGTAACCAATCGCGTATGGAGACTCCTATGTAATCATTTATCAATCTGAGAAGGAGAGTTGTTGAGCTGCATTACTTTCCTGTTGTATCCTGTGATATGTTCTTTCTCTGTGTTCTTCCTAAGATTTTATGGTTGAGTTGATTTCTTGAGTTTTTGGGTTAGTTAGCTATGGAATAGTTGGGCTCTGAACTAGAGATCATCATCCAAGCCATTTGGCTAGTCTATCTCTGAGAGCAAACATTTAATAGCCATGATCTCCCTAAAGATTCCTTGCATCTCATTCCTCTGCTTTTCCCTGTAGCTAGGGTTCCTTGACATAGCAATGTGAGAACTTTGTGTTTCTCTTCAAAAGATGGCTCAAGATTTTGGTTCTCAAGTCTCCATGTCATTGCTAAGTGAGATGCAAAAGGTCACAAGCAAAGGATAGGAGATTCATGAGGAATCTGAAAAATTGGACTCTCACATTCCATTTTTCAGATTTTGCCCAAGTCTTGATCTCTAAGCCCTTTTGATGAATATTCATGTTTTCTAAGGTCTTGATGTTGTTTAAATCAAGGTCTTGATGTTTTGGCTTGAAAAGTTTAGCAGCAAACCCTCAATTTCTTGGTGCTCAGCTCCTGCAGTACAAGCTGTGTCGAAATATTCAGTTCAGAGCTTCGAGCAGTTGTTGCCATTTTTATCTAGGGTTTGGCCTGTCAGACCGGGCTGTAAACGGCGGTCAGACCGGCCTCTAGCCGGCGGTCAGATCGGCCGGGCTAGGGCGATCAGACCGGCCTCTAGTCAGCGGTCAGACCGGCCGGGCTAGGGCAGTCAGACCGGTCTGCTCTGAAAAAGCTCTGTTTCTTTTTCAGTCCTTTGATTCATCTCTGTTTTCTTATACCATGCCTTCTCCCATGCATGTTTGAGGTTCCAGAGAGCATGTACTTTCCTCTTCATAGCTTTACGTAGCTATCAGAGAGGTGAATCGCATGTGGACACTTTTGAGGGGCGTTATTTTTAAAAAGGGCATCATTCACCCCCCTCTATTGCCATATTCGATCCTACACATAATGATTAATAGTAATGACTAACACATTCCAAATAGACATATGCAAAGAATTTAAAAATTGTCGAGCATTGTCAGAATCAGAATATGTGACATCAACAGATTGCAACTCACTAATAATTTTATTGAAGCGAT
Source organism: Dendrocalamus latiflorus (assembly GCA_017311315.1). Lineage (NCBI taxonomy): Eukaryota > Viridiplantae > Streptophyta > Magnoliopsida > Poales > Poaceae > Dendrocalamus > Dendrocalamus latiflorus. The sequence continues at coordinate 20,030,060 of CM029640.1, forward strand.
AAAAAAGAGCATCTATTGATTCTCCAGGTTTCATCTTAAATTTAGAATACTCCTTTTTGAATTGATTCTGACGAACATCTTTAATAGACTAAGATCCTTTATGATAATCAGCTAGAGTAGTTCAGATTTTATTTGCAGATTTAATGTGAGTAATTCTGACAAATTCGTATCTACTTAAATGCAATAAGATATTTCTAGCTTTAGCATTAGCTTTAACATCAGCAGTATTTTCAATAGTAACAATAGGAGGCACTATATATGAATTCTCAACTTTTTACCAAATAGTATTACCATGTGCTTGTAGAAAATCTTCCATGCATGTTTTCCAGTACAGATAATCTGATGCATCAACAAATGGTGGCTTACTTGAAAATCGATCGTGGTCTGATGCCATTCCAGCCTTGCTCTGATACCACTTATAGGATCGAATACCGCAATCAAAGGGGGTGAATGATTGCCTCTGCATCTTGAAATCTCTAAGTAGTCGATGAAGGTTTCGACCGCTCGATGCTTACTACTCGCTAGATTGCTTAGCTTCAATCTTTGACTAGATTGAACAAACCCCAAATAGTCAACCCAGAAGTAGAACCACCCAATCACCTTTGCATGTAGTCGTATGCTTTGATCCAACTACAAACACCAGTACTTTTTGAGCAAACCAATAACCAGATGATTCAAAATGAAGTTTAGTGCTAGATTTTCATGGATTTACAAAGCGCCCTCACAAGCACCCATAAAATCCCTAGCCAAAACTAAAGCCTCTCTTTCCTTCTCCAAAAACCTTCAAGTTAGCCCTTAGCCTCTCTATTTTTGTAGGCTAACACCCAAGCCATGTCACCTCAAACATGGATAGCTAACTCTATCCGTTTTGAAAAACAAGGGACCCAAAATCCTTTGACATAGGTTTTACTCAATCTCTAAGCCTTCCCAGTTATGGACTCCTTCCACAACTCCTAACTCATCACGTGACGAAACCTTTAGGACAACACCTCCTGTAGCCTCTCCACACATCATCCATCTCACGTATCGAAGCATCTAGGACCACAAATTATATCGCTTTCCAGAAATCAGCCTTAGACCACACGTTACGACCGCTATGACCGCCATGCACATGCCGTTTGTTAGCTCATCGAGTACTCAAAACATAAGTACTCGTGAATTCTTATCACTCTCAAAACACTCAGAATTCACAAATATCGTAGCACTACCGACAACCAACCAGTCACCAAACCATCGAGTACTGATTATCGAGTACCGACCTAGTACTGTAGCAACGACCACTCCATAAGACTAGTATGACCACCATGCACAGGCCGGTCAGACCACGGTCCTATCAGACATGAGTACTCGAGGTACTCAAAGATTACTAGAATTAAAGCACTCGAAGTATACAAGTACCAACTGTGAAGCCTACGACAATCGATCACAAAGTCTATGACTATCGTTTACAAAGTCTATGACTACTGATCACAAAGTCTAAGAGCCTATGACTTATGACAACAGTCCATGAAGTCTACGGCTATGACAATAGACTGCTAAGCCTACGACTATGACAAAGAACTATAGCTACGATCACTGACTATTTACTGTAGCTCATGACCGGTTCACTGTTGCACACGACCGATTCCCTGTAGCAAACGACCGGTACACTGTAGCTCCAACTGGTTTGCAATAGCTTACGATCGGTTCACTATACGAGGTCATAGCCTACCGATTACCTGCCATAATCCTTCTGCCATGATTGAAATGTCATGGTTGAAGCCTGGCATGGTCAACATGTCGTGGTCACTCTTCTGTGCTCGATCTGCCGTGGTCAACATGCTCTGATTGATTTGCCGTGGTCGACGTGCCATGGTTGACACCTGCCATTGGGACCTGCCGATTGGACCACCATTACAAGGCCAGTTGGACTACCGTCTATGGTTGAAGCCTACCGATCGTCGTCCATATTCGACCATAATTCTCACCAACACAAAGTTCAATGTAACCCAAAAGTCAATTATTCATTATCACTGTATTTATGACATCCACATGGTCTAACAATATTTCTATTCATTTATTTCTATACATGTTATCTAATTGCTCCGAATGCTTTTAACATGGTAGAAATAAAATTCCCTCACATAATATTAAGCTAAATTGATGCCCTCACAATTAGCTGCACTATCCAAAGCCATGTATTTTAATGGCAGGTCTTGCTAAAGTAGAGTGCCATTAATTTTTCTTGACTAGATGGGTTTATGTTGGACACTCACACGCAAAGTATTGGTTTAACTTGACAAAGTCATCATAACGGTTATGGACCTTGAGGCATAGGGTTGGGTGCCAGATCATAGAGATGTTGTCCAACAACAAGAAAGTTATATATAGATATAATTATCTCTTACCAAATTTACCAATCTTCTAGCAGTAATGCCAAAGCTCACTAGTAGATAAGCTGATTGTGGGTCATGAATCACTAAATGACGTAAGAGGGATATAGTATTTTGTGGGAGTATATTTATTAAATTGTTCAATAGAAGTTACTTTTCTTGAACATATATCTTAGTTTTAGATCATGGCACCAACTGTTGTACCTACTTCCAGTTTTGGTTTATGTTTGATACTTGATAAAGAAAACTGAATGGAACAAATTTTGCAAATCGATCCTGCAACCTAAGAATTGTTCTTTCACACGATAAAAAGGAATATGTTCTACAAGAACCAATTCTAGAAGTGCCTGATGAAAATGCAACTACTGCTCTTAAAAATGCCTATAGAAAGGCATATGATGAATCCCTTGATATTAGCTATCTCATGCTTACTGCCATGGACTTAGACCTTCAAAAGAAGTTTGAGAACATAGAGGCTTACGATATGGTCGTGGTGCTAAAAGGCATGTTTGAGACATAAGCAAGATCTACGAGATATGAGATCTTAAAGAAATTGTTTGGGTGTAAGCTAGTTGAGAGCAGTCTAGTAAGCCCTCATGTGATCAAGATGGATAGTTACACACAAAGCTTGGAAAAAACTTGGTTTTCCCCTTAGCCAAGAGTTAGCTACTGACTCGATTCTTACTTCACTTCCTGCAAGCTATGGGCAATTCATTCTAAATTTTCATATGAATGGATTAGACAAGAATCTCACTGAATTGCATATGATGCTCTAGACTGTAGAAGACAGCATTAAGAAAAGCAACAATCATGGGATGATGGTGCAAAAGACTACTAACTTCAAAAAGAAGTCTAATGCTTTGAGCAAAAGAAAAGGCACGAGAAAAACTCAAGATAAGATCTTGAGTATCAAATCTAAGCTTCAGAAGCTTAAGATTGGTGCTGCACCTGATACTATTTGCTACCATTGCTAAGGCACTAGACATTGGAAGAGGAACTGTAAGAAATACTTGGCAGAACTGGAAAAGAGGAAGAGAAGTAACACTTCTACTTCAAGTATAAATATTATACAAAAAATCTTGTTACTTCTCATATTATTTCTTGGGTATTTTATACCGGATCGGTTTCTCGTATTTCCAATTCGATGCAGGGGGCTGATAAGTAATAGGAGCTTAGCAAAAGGTGAGGTTGATCTTCGCGTGGGCCATGGAGCAAGAGTTGTTGTGTTGGATGTTGGCACTTTACCATTATCTTCACCTTCAGGATTAGTTTTGGAATTAAATAATTGTTATTATATTCCTGCCTTGACCAAAAACATTATCTCTACTTCATGTTTGGGAGCAGAAGGTTATGAGTTCAGAATAAAAAAAACAATTGTTGTTCAGCTTATTTGAATGATATGCTTTATGGTCATGCCCTATTGATGAATGGATTATATATTTTAAATATTGAAGATGTGCCTATCTATAACATTAATGCTAAGAGGCTTCGACTTAATGATTTGAATCCCACTTATATCTGGCATTATCGTTTGGGTTACGTGAATGAGAAGCAAATGGTAAAGATCTATAAAGATGGCATTCTAAACTCATTTGATTTTGAATAATTTGAAATATGTGAGTCTTATTTACCTAGCAAAATGACTAAAGCACTTTTTACCGGTCTACGTGAGAGGGAAAATGACTTGTTGGCCTTAATACATTCGAAAGTATGTGGACCAATGAGCTCAATGTCTAGAGGTGGTTTTTAGAACTTCATAACTTTTATCGATGGCTTTAGTAGATACGATTATACCTATATAATGAGGCATAAGTCTGAATCCTTTGAAAAGTTCAAAACATTTTAGAATGAGGTACAAAATCAACTTATCAAGACAATTAAAGCCTATGATCAGATTGTGGAGACGAATATTTGAGCCATGAGTTTGGTGATCATCTAAAGCAATGTAGAATTGTTTTACAACTAACTCCACCGAGAACGCCTCAATGGAATGGGGTATCTAAATGACAGAATCGGACCTCGTTAGACATGGGTCAGTCCATGCTGAGCCAATCTAATCTGCCATTGTCTTTTTGGGTTACGCTCTAGAAATTGTCGCTTTCACTTTAAATAGGGTACCATCTAAATCAGTGGACAAGACACGATATAAGATGTGGACTAGGAAGAGTCCTAGTTTGCCTTTTCTTAAAATATGGGGATGTGAAGTATATGTAAAATGTTTGACATCTGACAAGCTCACACCTAATCTGATAAATGCTTCTTTGTGGGGTATTCTAAGGGAACTAAAGAATATTACTTTTATAAAAGGGATGAGAACAAAGTGTTTGTTGCCCGAAATGATGTCTTTTTGGACAAAGAGTTTCTCTCAAAAGGAGTTAATGGGAGCATGGTGAGACTCAAAGAAATTGGAGAGCCATCAGAAAATGTTTTGACCCCTACTGAACCTCTACAGAGTGTACAAGATATTGTAGAACCTGTGGAAGAGGCAACAACCCCACGTAGATCTGAAGGGCCATGTCAATTGCCGATAAGGTATCAACATGAAATTTTATTGTTAGAACTTATGAGGAAGTGATGATGAGCCTAGATTGAGAAATGGCTTAGAGCCATGAGATCTGAAATTCAATCAAGTTTAGAACTTGGTTGATCTGCCCAATGGTGTAAAAGCCATTGAGTGCAAGTGGGCTTTTAAGGAAAAACATAGACACAGATGGAAACATTCATATCCAGAAGGCACGATTGATGGTGAAGGTTTCAAACAAATTTAAGGTATTGATTATGATGAAACCTTCTCACCTGTGGCTATGCTTAAGTCTGTCCGGATCATTCTAACTATTGCTACATATTTTGATTATGAGATACGGCGGATAGATGTCAAAACAGCTTTCTTAAATGGAAACCTAAGTGAGGATATGTACAAGACACAACCTGAAGGTTTTGCTGTTCCCCAAAATGATAGAAAAATATGCAAGCTTCAGATATCTATCTATGAGTTGAGGTAAGTATCTCGGAGTTGAAATATACGTTTTGGTGAGAAGGTCAAAAGGTTTGATTTCATCAAGAACAAAGAAGAACCACATATTTACATGAAGGTTAATGGGAGCGCACTTGTAATCCTAATTTTATTTGTAGATGACATGTTATTGATAGGGAATGACATTCCTATGCTAGAATCCGTTAAGGCCTCATTGAAAAATAGTTTTTCTATGAAGGACTTAGGAGAGGCAACATATATCTTAGGAATAAAGCTCTATAGAGATATATCAAGAAGGCTAATTGGATTAAGCCAAAGTACTTTATATTGGCAAGGTATTGAAACGATTCAACATGCAAGATGCCAAGAAGGGGTTTTTGCCTATGTCACATTGCATAAGTCTTAGCAAAAGTCAGTGTTCTTCGACAACTAAAAAGCGAGACCATATGAATGATATTTCATATGCTTCAGCTATTGGATCTATTATGTATGCCATAATATGTACTCGACCAGATGTATCATATGTTCTAAGTGTTACAAGCAGATACCAAGCTGATCCCAGTGAAGGTCACTGGACAGCTGTGAAAAACTTTCTTAAGTACTTGAGAAGGATTAAGGATGCGTTCCTAGTTTATGACAATGATGAAGAGCTTGTTGTAAAGGGTTACACGATGCAAGCTTTCAAACTAACAAAGATGATTATCATTCACAATTTGGTTTTATGTTCATTTTGAATGAGGAGCAGTGAGCTAGAAAAGTTCCAAGCAAGAGACAGTTACTGATTCTACGATGGAGGCCAAGTACATTGCGACTTCTGAAGCTGCGAAGGAAGGTGTTTGGATAAGGAATTTCATTGCTGAGTTGGATATGGTCCCGAGTGCCTCGAGCCCAATAGATCTCTACTGTGATAATAATAGAGCTATTGCGCAGGCTAAGGAGCCTAGATCCCATCAGAAGTCCAGCATATACTCAGGCGCTATCACCCTTATTCACGATATTGTGGATAGAGGAGATGTAATGATATGCAAAGTATACACAGATTTAAACGTTGCTGATCCGTTGACAAAACCTCTCACAGCCAAAGCATGAGGCGCACATAAGATGGTTTGTAGTTGAAATCATCTGTGATAATCAATATATCATAGACTGTTTCTAATAAAAACTATCTATGATAGTCAACTATCGTAGATGGTTTTTATTAAAAACTAAAAACCAGCTGTGGTAGTCATTCGAAAGTCGTCTATGGTAACCTCGTATTATTACTGACCCATAAACTCAAAGTGTGCTGTATGTATGTATGTATGTATGTATGTATGTATGTATGTATGTATGTATGTATGTATGTATGTATGTATGTATGTATGTATGTATGTATGTATGTATGTATGTATGTATGTATGTATGTATGCACACTTGGTGCTGCACACTAGTACCTATAGGTAATTGTTAGCACAGTATTGCCAACGCAGTAATTCAACAAGTTGTTAGCGCTAAGTGTGCTGGCTTCAATTTGGTCAGTTGGGCTATGTTACGATGCCATTGTTTGTTGCGATGTTTTTATTAGCAGCTATGGGTGTTGTTTTTTAATGATGGTAGAGTCGTAGAGGAGGAGCTTCGACCCATCATCGAAGATATCAGAACATGTTAACAATGACTGGGACGTACCGAATTATTACCGGTATTGAGGAGACGTGGAGATACAAAGTGGTGACACGTTTCTGTTGCTAGCATCTACCAATAGAGTTCCGTCATTCGGCGCTAGCTATTTTTGGGTGTAGGTTAAGCGAATGCCTATGGCTGCCCATGAATCAAGGGAGGGCCTGGTCCATCCTTACTCCTTTGTACCCGACCTTCCTGATCTCTCACTACTGCACCCTTCAACTGCCACAGCCATATTTTGATCGAGATATTTTCTCACTCATGCATGTTTAGATTCTGTTATTTTCAGCTTCTAAAAGCTGTTTTTCGACTTTTCTATAGTAATTAGCTTTTAAACGGAGTATCTTTTCAAGATAGGGTCACTAATTAATTATAGTACATACTGTATCAACTTCATTTATATCAACAAAAATCGTACGCGAGTTTCTGTTACTCTGTAACCTCTCGTATGAACAGCTCAACAGTCATAACCCACAGCTAAAAATCATAAGTTTCAGCCAAAACACAGACCCTTACCACCAAGGGGTGAACTAGCGTTTCACCTCGCACCCCTCTCGGTAATTCATGATGATTGGGAGTAAATAGATGGGGAACATGAGATGTGAGCCATGGATGGAACCACTGAGTAGAACACATGCCCCTGCCGTCCTTGGGCCATCGTACCTGTGGAAAATGAACGGCAAGGAGAAGCAGCCTGTGACTCTTGTGGGCGATCACCAACCAGGCCTGGCCGTCACATGCACGGCTGCGCGCCGCAGAAGACGGCAACTTTCCTAGGCCGCACATGATAGTACTAATCTCTTGTACCCCCCCCCCCCCCCTCTCTCTCTCTCTCTCTGCGCGCTAACAAAGGCATGTACGTGATGTACGTATATTTGTACTTAACAGGACGACAATACTTTGCCGACAAAAACGTAGTGAGAAGTTAAAACAAACTACCTGATCAGGTTTGCAGTCTACATTTATGAGTGCGATTTTTGTGCTGTGAGTAAACCTTGTTCTTTTTTTTTATGTTTTAACCATATGTATTTTCTCTCAAAGCTAGGAATGCATTTAGGCGATTTTTAACTACTCAGGTGCAAGGCTCCTAAAATGAGGTGAAAAGGTCAGTCGCAGGGGATGCAATTCAGTGCACCCTTGCAGCCCAGTATGCATGCATGAGGCTTTGAAGACCAGCAAATGAAATAAGCACAACTTATAGGGCAAACAGCTAGCAATTGAAGCAATAGCATGGCCATGATCGACTCAATCTCTAGAAAAACTATTCTAAAATTCAGAAAGTTTTTCGGTTTTGCTATTTGTAATTTGCCTATTTTTTGTTATCTCTAAGTCAGTTTCCTGGCCTTTGGATTTGCCTTGTTATGTGTCAGGATTCTGGCTTAGAAGCCTTAATAACCCTAAAGTTGTCGTGCTTAGGTGGACCTGTCATATTTTCCTTTGCTTGATGATAAGAGCATCGTTTGAACTTCAAGTTGGTCATAGTCCTGTTTGCTTTTGAAAAACAAAGTGAACACAAAAGAAAAGAGGAAAAAAGGAAGTAATTCTCCATGCAGGGGCTCGTGGGCACCACATGCTATGACAGGAAATTCTGCGGCACAACATTTTCTGCCACTCAATGCTTGAGTTGAAAATGATCAAGTTCGGATTATGTTCATGTCTCTTACCTTTTTTTTGTTGGAAGACGTTCATTTCCCTACTTGGTTTGACTAGTAGTAACTTTGCAGTTTGCAGCTAAATATACTAAGCTTGTTTCTTGATCTGCTCAGAGTGTGTATCTAAATCAAGTGACCAGGAGGAGCATTTTATTGGACCAAATACTTCAGAATCATTGGAGTAGCTGTAGCCTGTACGTTTAGATAACATTCTATTACGTATGTAGAGAAATCAGTTATGTATGCTTGGAGTGGCTAGCTTCCAATGGATTGGCGTTGTTTGCGGCCACGAGATGGACGCAATAGTTAACGGTCACGCTGATATTGATCATAAATCAACAACAAGATGAAGACAATCAGAATTACTACACTTTTTCCAGTGAAAGTGAAAGCAGGGTAATCTTAAATCTCCCACCATCTCTGTTTTTTGAGACATCGATTTTCAGTCAGATATATAGTTAATGTGGACAGAACCGCAGAGCCACCGCCCTTCTAGCTTACTGCACAGGACGTATCCCCATCCTGCCTATTAAGTGGAATCATAAATTCAATCAAGGACCTAGCGTCAATCATCAACTAGAGTGATCAATCAAGTAACTATTGTATGTACCTTTTTTCATGACACCAAGCTTTTTCTGAATCCAAACGGGGAGGGAGAGATATGCAGAGGGACCCCAGCTTGTCTGGAACATCTACCATAGGTTTTAAGATGGCATCCTAGCTTTTCCTCTTCCACCAAAACTCGAGACCCCATCACCCTCGTGGTCCTGCCTCCATTGCTCTTGCCCTACCATGTGCCCTTGCACCACCTCTCCTCCCCCATAAATACCCAACACACACTCAGAGCCTCAAACACTTCCCTCTGCATCGCAGCAACATCAGCAGCAACACTACTCAAGCAGCTAAGCTTGATCATCTGCTGTGAGGAGCTGTAATGGCGAAGAAGATTGCGCAGGCTGCCAACCTGAAGCAGATCCTCAGGAGGTGCTCGAGCCTGGGGAGGAGGCAGCAGGACGTGGTGCCCAAGGGCCACTTCCCGGTGTACGTCGGCGAGAGCCGGTGCCGGTTCGTCGTGCCGATCGCCTGCCTGGAGCACCCAGAGTTCCTGGTGCTGCTGCGGAAGGCCGAGGAGGAGTTCGGGTTCGAGCACGACGCCGCCATCACGCTGCCCTGCGACGAGGCCGTCTTTGAGGCTGTCCTCGCCTCCTTGACGGTCAGGTGATCCGCGCAGCTTGCTAGTGGCCGTCCGGTACGCCGGGGTCCAAGAACGCACGGCGTTGATTGGAATTTGGTTGGCGGCAGGACACTGACCCGAGGACACTCTGCTTTAGCTGTCCAGCGGTTTGTTCATTCGGTTTGATTCAAGTGTAGCAAAAGTGCTGCTGTCTGTACTCTAGCTAGCCTAGTGTATGTGTGTATATGTGTATATGCTGTCATGACGAATTGATTGATTTGTTCCTCGAATGTTTTTGATCAACGAAGGAGAACAAGCACTTGCGTCACACTCGTTGAGAAGTTCATAAACTTGATTAGCAAGATGACCCACGTGCTTGCGGGCATCATCTTCAAAGTATGTTTAAATAATTTGGTGATGCATATGTGATTTTACTTTTTAGAGAATAGATCGTTCTAGAACTCTATTATGATATTTTAATACTATATATTATAAAAGAGAATATTCACTCTGTTTTCCGATACTTGTCACATGTGATCAAAACTTTCTATCCCAAATATTTGTATAACAAAACATTAAACATAACAAAATATAATATTGTCCATTTATATCATCATCTCTTTCTTTCATTATTGCAATACTTATCTATACTATATACACATCACAAAGCTTATTTCAGTATAACCAAGTAAACACCCATTGATATATCCCTCTCTTAATCAATCTAACCCATGGAGGCCCATCAAATAAAGGGTGAAGATATTTTCTTTTTTGTGAGGATTTTTAGCATATTCTCTTTTATCTTAGCGACTATAAACCACCTATCATCGACTCTTATATTATATAATAGATACATTCTACTACCAGGTGTAATTACTTTCACATGAGATATACCACCTAAATAAACTTAACATACTCCTTTATCATCATAGTTGTACTCATATATTAATTCTAAAATACTCTAATACCAACCATATAAAAAATTGAAAGAGAGCATATAGTTTTTGGCATATTTTGCTAATACCTTCTTATTAGTACATAAAAAGGAGTATCTTTAAAAAACTGTACATACCACCTTATAAAAAGTATACATACCACATAAATGGTCTTATATACTCATATACTGCATGTACATACCCTCCATTCTGTGAGATACCTTACTTTACGAGATACAACATAGGGTGTAACTACACCATAGAGAAGAAAACCGCTTCACACACACACACATATATATATATATATACATGACGCTGAAATGGGGCACTATGGTGTCTGGGCACCAAGCTTTCTTGTCTTTAGATTGCTTTTAGATGCGTGCTAGTGCAATGGTACGGAAATGAAGTCATTAACATGGATGGAAAGTCTTAATCATGGACAGAAAGTCTCACTCATGGATAAAAAATCTTACTCATGGAGCCTGAGCACCATGGTGCCCTGTTAGCTGCACTATTCTGCGCCAGCGTGCACTGAAAAGTTACTGCCATACGTGAGTGAACTTACTGTCAAATATATGTAGAGTTACTACCAGTTGTGTAGTGTTACAACTAACACTAACTCTACATGTTTTGGTAGTAACTTTACTCACACATGGCAGTAACTTTTTGGCGCACATTTTACACCTGCACCCAGAAATGTGTGTGTGTACACTCACCGTGCACTCAAACTAAAAAATCGTGAAAAATCCCGAAAACAATTTTGGATGTACTTCATGGTTTACTCCACTTATGTATAAAATTTCAAGTTTAAATTCATTCTATGTTAGGAGTACCAAAAAAGATAATATTCTAACAGATTTGGACTCTTAACTTTTGCCAGAATTTTCTCTTTTTTGGTACGTACTCTTAACAACCTCATTAAAGGGGTATATTAGAAGTGAGAGTACATTCACTTAGGAGTATATATATACATATACACGGTACCGCTATTCTGCGTGTGCGTGTATTTTGAGTGTAGTTTTGTGCACCAGCAAGTTATCACCGATTGTTCGAAAAGTTATCATCGGCTGTGAAGAAAGTTACTATAGGCTACATATTTTGAATATTGGTAGTAACTTCACTCGCTACTGATGGTAACTTCATGCAGAACTGATGATAAATTTTCAGTAATATAAATGTTGGGCAATAACTTCATTCAAAAACTGATAATAACTTTATTCAGAAATATCAATAACTTATTCACGTGTTATACACATACGCGCTGTTTAGTATATATATGTGTGTAGAGAGAGAGGGGTCTAGAGAATCCTATAATAATCTTTAAATCAGAAAAAAACAAAATTTCTAAAATATTATCACTAATTGAGAGATAATTAAAAGAGAAAAAAAGATCTACACCACTTATTTTGGTCACCGCGTGGTGAAATTCAGATAAGTAGACTGAGAATGTGATATCAGCTGTCCGAAATAGTGAGAATGCAAATGACGACAGCTAGTGTGATGCTCCACGCAGCTGGTCCGTGTGATGGGCCCTGAAGGAGATGCTGTGGTGATCGGGTTGTCCTCGGCCGTAGAACGTGCCATTAAAAGGTTGCTAATTAGGATGTTTCCATTGTTGAAACTATACCTAGGATGTTCTTTAAAAGTGATTGGATCATGTGGGGCGTATTATGGTCAGATAGAATGTACAATGTACTAATTAATGTAGAATGTACTATATATAGCATTTTACGATACCGTTAATCTCATGTGCTGCACTTTTTAATCGGATACATTGTCATAAGTCAAAGAATGGTGTACTACTATAAAAGGGGATAAATTGGACGCTTACATTATAGACGGTTCCTAAGAACTGTCTGTGTTATAAGTATCACATATAGTTTATACGAATAACCGTCTGTAGTATTTTAACAGATGGTTATTTATACGAACCATCTGTGATAAAATAAGACATCACAGACGGTTCTTAATAAGAACCGTCTGTGATAATGGCAGACATCACAGACGGTTTTTTATTTTAACCGTCTGTGATAATTCATATATGGTTTGTATTAAAAACCGTCTGTGATATGTTTCCTGCCTCGTAATCCTCTAAAATTTCATAATCTCCCACCTGAGTCCGAGTAGAATTCAGTTTTGAGATACATTTAGTAAAACGGGTATAACTTTTGCATATGATGTCCGTTTTCGATGTTCTTATACTCGTTGGAAAGTTAACGATGAGCCCAATTGAAAAAAATGACCGGCGTGTGCCCGTCACCCTCTAAGACCCTTAAAATCGGCCATCTTTATCCCCAAATTTGCGTTTTAAGTTTTTAGTTTCTGATTTTGCCAAAATTTTTGATCTTTCCTTCAGAATTTAGGTTTTGCCTCAACTGCAAAGTAGTAGATCTCGTCGAAACCTTTCAAACAAGCATATATAAGCCATATAAAATTTTGCTATTTTATATTTTGAGACTAGCTATTTATATTGTACCGATATATTGTCTTTGTGACGCCATTATCACCGACTATTTTTTGTTATGAACCGTCCATGATATCTCCTGTTATCATAGATGGTTTTTGTTATGAACCATCTGTGATGTCTCTATCATAGATTGTAGTTTAATAAAGGCTGTGCAAGTCTAGCTTACATTAGCTTGAAGTTTCTTGTAGTATAAGCATTTTTTTTGAATTTGTAACCGTGAAATTGTAAGTGTCCTCTTGTGTATGCAGTGCTATGGGCAAGCTACTCGATATCTTGTGATGTTGTAATAGTGGATTCTAATCTAATGGAAATAGAATGTGTTACTGTGTTTGTTGTTGTATTTGCTTGTTTTTGGATGATATAGTTAACATTTTCTGAGGTTAACCGAAAAATAGAAAAAATTTAGGTATAAAATGAACCATCACAGACAGTTTTGTGGTATAAACCGTCTGTGAAGAATTATCAGAAACGGTTCGAACCAGAAACCATCTTGTGATGGAGAAGTATCACAGACGGTTGGTAGTTAGAACAGTTTATGATAGTATTCTTCACTAACGGTTTTAATTATAAACCATCTGTGATAATCTCTGATTATCACTTACGTATAAATTCAGACGGTCCAAAAAATCATCTGTGATAATAGTTTTGAACCATATGTGGTAACTCTTTTTTTAATAGTGGTGGCAATGTATTGTTGTTCTCTGTCAATCAGTCGAATGCAGTCATTATAAGGTCTCCATCCTACTTCTGCCTTCACGATGGAGTGGTTAATGGGTCAGCCACAACGAAGCCCCTTTGGTGGGACTCAAGCATATATATGGATGTTAGTATCACCTGACGAGACTTGACAGGCCTTGGCAACAGCACCGGTGATTATCGCCGGGATAACGATCGATATTTGTCATTAGAAGACTGCACACCTAAATCGAGACGGCAAGGTGTCACGTAGTGTTAATACATATTTAAACAACAAACTAATTAAGCTCCAGTTACTCCAATTTTTAGATAATCTCAAACCATTTTCATAGTGAAACTTGTTTGGGTCTCCGGTCTAAAAAAATCATAGCGAAATTGAACATGTATTACACCACGCAAGTGTTACAACTTGCAAGGAGAACATACGTAGTACAGTCTGGCACCATACCCCCTTGCACCGACCCGCTACTACTCCAACCAGGGCCGCGGCGGCGGATTCAGCCACACAACAGCGTGGGCTCTAATTCAGAGATCGTAGAATATTTATCGATGCTACGCGTAGATAGTTCTAAAATATAATCTTTTCTTTTTATCGATGCTACGCGTAAATAGTTCTAAAATATAATCTTTTCTTTCAATCTATCTTATTAGTAACGTCCGACCCTGGATCCGCCCCCGACTGCAACGGTTCATTCACATCAACACCCCCAGCAGCCCACGGACAGCAAGTACATGCCCAGGTGCAATGCAACGCCGCGCAAGAGAACATGGCGTTTCGGAAATCCTGCAATCGCTAGGTACTAGCTGGGCACTGGCCTATACCTAGCCTAATAGTCCCCTTGGAAAAAAGGACCATCCTACGGTCGACAGATCAATCAATCAACCAGTGGCGCACGACACAAATCTCTCTTTTTTTCGCTCGCGAATCAAAGATGTCCCCAAGGCAACAGCAACAGTTACAACAACAGCTGCAGCTGCCGTTGGCAGGACAACGCCCACATGCGCGACATATCCCCCTGCGCGCCCGTGCCGCTACACGAAACGTATGAGCCACGAGGCCTCGGCAGCAGGGGTGCAAAAGGAGCCGTAATTTCGTCGGATCGGCCTACCCAAGCGAGTACGGAGATGAAAAATAGGTATCCGATACTATTTATATTTAAATTTGATTAAAACGAAAAATTATAAAATAGAATATGAATGACATATGATATGAAAAAATCTATCATAACTCTACTTAGGAATGTGATAAAAAATAGACAGAGAATACGAAGTGCTCTTCTTTCGACGTCTCGACGATTAATTACTTCATGTTTGTTTTAACTGCACTACTTGCTATCGAATGGCCTATAAGGATACAAAAAAGGATAATTTTTATCTGTTCGACTAACTAAAAACTCACAAAACAAATATGAAATAGGTATCTAATACTATTCATAAAAAATATAATAAAATGTAGAATAGATGATCTCCTTTTCCACTCGTACACCTTTACCACGGCCTACTCAGCAAGCGAAAAACCAAAGGAGAACCACAAACCAAGCCGCGGCGCGCGATGCGACGTATAGGTAATGCGCCTGCTTGGCCCCCTCCCCTTGTTTGCGTCTCATCAGACAACACTACACCAACCGAGCAAAGCTATAACGTTAGCGAGAGCCTCGTCCCGGACTGAAACAAACGATCATGGCGATCACGGGGTCCAAGAAGCTGGGGCAAGCGGCGCAGCTGAGCAGATGCTGTTGAGGTGCGCGCTCGTCGATCCTCGGTAGGAGGGAGGAAGCAGGGCTGCCCGAGGACGTGCCGAGAGGGTACTTCACGTTGTACGTCGGCGCAGGCCGGAGCCGGTACATCGTGCCGGTGGCGTGCCTGGCCGCGCCGGTGTTCCAGGAGCTGCTCATGAAGGCAGAGGAGGAGTTCGGATTCGGGCACGACGTGGGCATCACCCTGCCCTGCGACGAGGCCACCTTCCACGCTGTCCTCGCCGCCGCCGCCGCCATCAGATGAGATGGTCTCGCCGTGCCATTCCCGTGCATTGCTCGCTAGAGTTGAAGAAGAATGTGCATGGAAGATGACATGACACATTCCGATTTTTTTCTCTTCCTTTGTAATTTGTGAAACCGATCAGGTTGTGAAAATCTCAGAGCGGTGTTGCCATTGGGCTGCCCTGTGAGAACGAGATCACAAGATCATTCAAGTAAAAATGTTGTTTGTCCTCAGATGATTGCTTTGTTGCTGCATGCGTACTTTTTACTCGAGCTGATCACATGGTTGGACACCTGTTCGTGCTCTTATGTGTACTGCACTGCATGTCGTACCAGAGCGACATTTGCAAACAAACGGACCTGTTATTTTTTATTTTTTCCTGCGGCATATAGCTTTTCAACTTATGATTTTTGAGCTGTTTGTGAGAAAGAGTATAGAGTAAGAGGAACCCACGTACAATTTTGACTGATATAAATAAAGTCGGTACAGTCTGTATGACAATCACTTGTAAATTCTATTTTAAAAAATATTTCATTTAAAAACTAGTTACTATAGATTAAAAGCTCGGAAGAAGAGATCTAACATCTTGCTCACTGAAAGGAAAAGTAACAGTACAAGATGACCAGTAACATTTGAAGGATCTGATCCTCAAGATTTCATGCTCCGAAAAAACTTTTCACTGCTCTATGGGCATGGTACTTGAATGCGATTCCTCTGACTTCAAAGTCACGGTGACTTTGTCACTGACAGGTGGGCCCCTCCGCTTGCAGGCCCACCTATCAGTGACAAAGTCACCGTGATTTTAAAGTCACAGGATCTCAATCCATGGTACTAGGGCTCCCTGCAGTTTTTTTGAAGGTGGACCTCGTGGCTGTACAGACGAGTAGTACTGGTACAGATTTTACCCCGCTCTCACATGGAGTAGAGTGTACTCATGCTAGTACCTTGTACTTTCTGTTTTTCGACAAAGTAACGAGTTTCTGAAGGATTACTAATTGCAGTAAAAATGTAAACTCACTCTTCTACTGCTGTAACTAGCTGCTTTTACTCTAGCAATTACTTCAAATATTCGCTAGCAATTTCTTCATTGTCTACTCGACTAGCTACTTCAAACTGCACACGTAATGACGTACTTAACAATCTGTTGCTTAAAATTTACCCCTAAAAATATTCGTTCTCGATGAACAACGGCCAAGTGCTTTCTCTCTCTGAGGCCCGAGTGAACCGAAACGTGGGCCCTGGAACTTATCCTATCATATCGTTTCGGCGTTTCGATCGGACGTAAAATGCACACAATGTCAGATTTTTAAAAATAATTTTTTTATTAATATTACAAAAATATACCATCACTTAAAAAATTACAGAAATAATACTTTGTCGTCATTTAAAATGATGGCAGAGGCTCTATCGCCGATTCAATCTAGGATAGGGTTGGTGAAGAAGCACCACCGTCGAACCAATGGACAACAGAGTGCTACGTCGGCTCCATAGGTTATGTTGTCATTTCAATTGGCGACAAAGAGATCAATTGTCAATTAAAATAGCGACAGAAGCCCCTCAGTTTCAATCGCCATTTCAAATGGTGACAGAGGCCGTCGCACCCTCTGTCGTCATTTGAAATGGCAACAGAAGCTTGCCTATAACCGGCCGAAATTCATTTTAATTTGGTAAAAAAAAGAAAGAGAGGAGAAGACCATATGAGAAGAAAAGAAAAGAAAAGAAAAAAGAGAAGATGAGAGGAGAAGGGAGCGAGAGAAGGAGTTGATCTCTGCATCGTAGATGTGAGTTCTCTATTTCTTTGAAGATTTCATTTTGAAACCACGATATGTTGTACAAATAGAATCATTAGATGTTTAGTTATATTGGGTAGACGTTAGATGTATAAATAGAGATTTGTAGTTATATTGGGTAGTTGTAAATAGTGTAGTTGTAGATATGTAGTTTTCCAGAGTAGTTATACTTATAGAACTTTTAGTCGTAGTGCACCGATTAGTTTTGTAGTCTTAGATATGGTACATAGATTTATTCAGAAAATAGAGGATACAATGTGTAGGATCCATTGTTAGCCCAGTGCATTGCGGAGGTGAAGCATGCATGGTAATTTTGATTTTTATATTGCATGTACAAATAATTGTCTTCGTCTAGGGTGTCGCACGTTGAACAAGTCCCCTCCTTTGCAACTTAATTTTTGAGCAGCGGGTATGTTGCTTGGTCTACTTCGTGTTTATTTCAACGAATTAGTAGCTATCATTTATATGAGATTAGTTATTGAATGATTGATAGGTGTCAATGAGCAGTTTTCAAAATACACTGCAGAGAAGGGGTTCCACGGATGGGTAAAGAAGGAGTTGAATTGGATGATTTTCTGTTGTGACGGCTGGTCTATCAAATGCAGAGAAGCGTCCATGGGGGCATTGTTGTGAGATGGTTACTATAAAAAGGGTCACCACAGATGGTTCTAAGCCATCATCACAGACTGTTTTTTGAACTATTTGAATTTATGCGTATGTGATAATATGCAATATCATAGATGGTTTTGTAACCCGTCTGTGATAAGTCACACCTGTAAGTTCAAGTTTTTGGTGATAATAACAAATGCAATTGTGAGACTAATATGTTTATTGATTATGATATTGCTTAATATCATTTGGATGAAATGGTGAAAACATAAGAGGTATGTATTCAATATCACATTCTTATCTTATTACATTCCTCGGATCCGAAATATATAATGAACTTCACCAAATAAGTCAAACTTGAATATATGCATATGCTTTCACAATACATTCTTGTATGCACACATTTTGGTGGAGTTCACTCTATGTTTTGTGATATCATTAGTATTGATCCAAGTTCATATATGGCTTGTGTAGTTCATATATACTCATAATCGGGTTGTCATCTAGTTCTTCCATTATGTATTGATGGTTGAATGATTAATGACAACCGGATGAATAAGTTTTGCTTTGAAAGCTTATTCTAGAGTATACAATTATTGTGTAAATGTTGTATACTCACAATTCAATTTTTATCTCATCATTGATTGAGATTGTCATGAATTACCAAAAAGAGAAAATTGTAGAATCTAATCCCTCCATTATGTGTTGGCAATTGTTTTTGAACTAATATTTTTCATGAGTTGGATGAATATGTTAGATTCCACAGATGAGAAAGACTTAGGATGCATCATGAGTTGAAGATCATCAGGTCAAGAATAAGATGCATTATGAGTTGATGCATATCCAAGAGGAGATGGTCATGTGTTGATCATCAAGTCAAGTAAAGATCCATCATGTGTTGATGGAGTTGAATAAAGGATGTATCATGAGTTAATGCATGTCAAGACTATGATTTAAGGCAAATGTATGGCTAACTAGGGCTAAAGATGTGTTCCTAGTTTTTTACCAGTCTTGGTGTTTGGTTGGAAGACTGAGTTGCTAGTATAGGTTACTGTACTATTAAGAGGGGTCACGTCTAGTAGCTTGAGTCTCATCATGTGTTGATAGCTCAACCTCACTTCTCTAGCTCTCTTTGGCATGAGCTTGTATTTGTGAATGTGTTTTCCAGATTGTTGAAACTCATGTGTTGAATTCTTGTAACATGGGACTACACATTGCAAATATATTTTGCAAGTGTTTGAAAGTCCATGTTTCCATTTTTTGTAGTATGAGACATATATTTGCAAATGTGTCTTGCAAACGGTTGAAGCTCATATATATAATCCTTGTGTCATGCTTCTAAAAGTGTGCAAATATGTTTTGCAAGTTGTTGGGAATCATGGATAATCCTTGTGTACATGATACTATAGTTTGCAAATCTGTTTTGCAAAATCTGTTGAAGTATATGCACTTCTCGCTGAAATCAGAACTACCGTAGTATATTCTATAATACTACCGCTAGTAAGAATTACCAGTGGTGTAATCACGGAACTACTGTGTCTTTTGGTGGTCGGAAGACCTATATGGTTGAGAACCAACGTGGTCGATGATCTGTGTGGTCGAAACTAGTGTGGTCGAGATCTGTGTGATCCAAACCAGTATCGTCGAAACCGACATGGTCGAGATCTGTGTGATCGAAGACTAGTGTTGTCAAACCAAGACAGTCAGATCCGACGCGGTCGAGATCTGTATGATCGAACACCAGCATGGTCGAACCAACGTGGTCGAACCAACGTGGTCGAGATCTGTGTGATCGAAGACCAGCGTAGTTGAACCAAGATGATCACATCTAATGGGGTCGAGATCTATATGATCGAAGACCTGCATGGTTGAACCAATGTGGTCAAGACCTGTGTGGTCGAAATCAAAGTAGTCAAACTGACATGATTAAAACAACTGGTCAAAGATCGATGGAGTAGTCAGAGATCTGTGTGATCGAAGACTAACATGGTCAAAAATTGACATGGTCGATGTAGTCGAAACCAATATGGTCGAAGACCAGCATAGTCGGATACCAGTGTTGTCAATCCAGACAATCTGGTCGAAGACCTGTGTGGTCGATCCCGACAACATAGTTGGAGACCAGCGTGCTCGGAGATCAGTGTAGTTGAAGACCTGTGTGGTCAAAACGGACAATGTGGTCAGAGACCTTAGTGGTCAAAACCATCTGACATGATCAGGGACCAATGTAGTCGATGATCGGTACTTTTGACTAGCTCTGTGTGAGCGGTCCAATTGGTTCTGTGCGAGCGGTCTGGTTAGCGAGCAGTATTACCAGCTTTGTGTGAGCGGTAATTTCGATTTATGAAACGTTCGGCTTGTGTAGTGATACGTTTTTTCCAAAGAGACACCTATGTGGAGTCTTCTTGTCCCTAAGGAAATCGGTAGTTCCGCACAAGTGCTGCAGTACTTCCAATGATTGGTAGTGCCAGACTTTGCACGACAGAACTGCCGAATTTGCTTGCAATGGCTAGTTTTCTGACCATTGCTGAGGGGAGCAAAAGTACTGGTCGTTTGCCTATGGTACTTCCGAAAATCCTGTTTTTCTATCCCAACAGCTAGTTTTGATGTATGGGATATATACACCGTTGTGGCTGATTGGAGAATGTAATACTTTACTCCATTTCACTCTCTTGAGCTAGTGTGAGGTCCTCCTCCCAATTGTGCATATGTTGCACCTTGTAACCAAGGAGGATTGTATGTGTTGCATCTAAAGGTGGATTGTGTATCCACTTGAGCTTGTGCATTCGTTGCATGTGGTGAGAGTCAAGCGAGGGGCTTGACTTATTACTCTTGGGGTTTGCCAACTCCTAGATGGTGTTAGAGGCATTCGTGTACGGTGATCTTCTCAAAGAAGGTTATGAGAAGACCCGGCAAAGTTGTGAAGGTTGGAGCTTACCTACCCGAAGTGCGAAAGAGCTACCACTAGTGGATTGATGTGTTTTGGCTTAATTCGTGGAGCCAGTCCAATTCATTTGGGCTAACCTCAATGTTGATTAGGGGAGACCAGCAAGTCTCTGAAAACTATGGTAAAAAGCAACTGTGTCAATTGTGGTTTATTTTATTGTGCACAATTTACATTCATAGAATTAAATTGATTGCTTGTCATCCTAGAATTGCAAACCTTGACATAGGCTTATCTTGTTGGTACACTTAGGTGAACTTGGTTGTTTTAGGCGTTATTTGTGCTACACCTTTTTGAGTTAGGCTTCCACATTATTTACATAGTTTAGCCAAATAGAAATTGATAATTAATTGGAGAAGATGTTTTAGACCACCTATTCATCCCCTCGTCGGCCTCGTTGATCTAACAACAACACAGATGATTTGTATAAAGAATCGTCTATGAAGGCCTACTATCACAGATGGCTTCTACCAAAACCGTCTATGATGTCTACAAATATCACAGACAGTTCTTAATGAGAACCATCTATAATATGTGGCCATCACAAATGGTTCTATATACCAACTGTTTGTGATGGACATATCATAAATAGTTAATAAACAGAACCGTATGTGATAAGCATTTGCCCTTTCAATTCAATCACAGCTCAACACACCTTTTGTTATATTTTTTGTTGCCATGTAATTATTTATTTGTTTTGTTCTGCCAAGCTCGGTCTGTGGTTGATATCCAATTTATTGTCTGATTAGTGGAAAACTGGAGGCATCCATAAAGAGGAGCGATTTGTTGTCTGATTAGTTCTGCCAAGCTCTATGCATTTCCTAGCTTCGCTAGTATGCCCATTTCCTTTAGCTCGTGCATACACAGAATCACCTCCCCAAGTCACTACTACACACCCCAACCAAAAAGCCACGACATTGACACAATAGAAAAAACACACATACCAATTCAATTTCGATACCTTGTCAAGCGATTTGCCGACAGAGTGCGCTTGCTCGACGCCCTATGGTGCCAACTCGAACTCTGGCTTCATGCCGTTCTCCTACCAACACTAGAAATGTTGCACCAATTAAAACTCTAAATTAGATTTGTGATCTTGGGATGGAAAAATTAAAGAAAGATAGCTACTTGGGACAGACGGATTTGTACCAGGGAGGAGATGATGAGGCCGCGCTCATTGGGGACTCTACGGCCATGGTGGAGGATCAGGAATGTACATGTTGTGTTGATTCTTGGAGTGGAAATGGGGGAAGGGTGGGGGATTAATAAGGGGGCAAGAGGTGGGAGGAGACCCGGTGCTTTCCATTCAATGCGGAGAGAATGGACGAGTGGGATCGGCATTCTAGGAGAGATGCCATGGATCGATGATGTGGCAGTGCATTATCACAGACGGTTCAGATTAAAAATTGTCTATGATATGCAGGCATCATAGACAGTTCTTGTTATGACCGATCTGTGAATTATGGTCTGCCAAGTGGCATGCTACGTCACAGTCGCGTGTCGCATGGCTCAACAAAAATAAGAATAAAGGTGGATTGGTCTTCCACATCACGGTCGTGCATCGCAAATCACAAGTCACGCAATTTTTCACATGAAAATACGTGAATACGGGTACGCGTGCGTGTTTAGCCCTCCACATGCCATCCCTATCCATATGTCACATGATTCAAGGAGTGATAAGAACTCCACCTTATAAATTGGTCTCCTCCTCTTTGACATAGCAATATGGTGCTAAACCATGATACTTTAGAATTATAGAGTATGGGCCTCACTCATATAGGCCTATTTCTAACATAGAGGGAGAGCCTCAATATGAAAGAATGTGTGTAACATCCCAAAAATTTAAAATTTGAAAATGGAAACTTTTAAATTATTTGTGCAAAATATTTTCTTGAAACTTGGAATTTTTAAGGCGCTTCTTAAGTTTTGGTCGAGGATTCAAAAATTGAAGAAGGTTTGTAAAATAATAATAATAAAACTAGAATTAAAAACGCCATAAAAGAAAATACGGAAGTAAAAGAAAATTTTAATTTTGAATTCATAACTGAAACTACAATCCAACATAAGGAGGGATAAAATTAAGATTAAAGTATAAAAATTTGTCATATTGTAACTAGCATCATAAAAAGGGCAACAAAAATAAATAAATAGAACATATAAATATATACAAAGGGCCTAGAAGGATGAGCAAGACATAAAATGTAATTATACAAAAAATAGGCATGAAGGAAATATATACATGTATATAAGATGAATGTGCAAATATATATATATATATATATATATATATATATATATATATATATATATATATATATATATATATATATATATATATATATATATATATATATAAACATATATATACATGAATAAAATAAATAAAAAATATATATACTGTATATATGTATATATACTTGTATGTACAAATGTATATATATACCCACTAAATAAACAATAAAGAAAAAAATAGGAGAGGACAGGCTGGCCGAAGGCTCGGCCCAACCTCCCCTCTCCCCGTTTCCCTCCCCGCATGGCCGAGGCGGCCCAGCCCGCTCCAGCGCAAGCCGCCACTGCCAGCGGACCCCGCCTCCTTACGCGCCCCGTTTCTCTGCCCGTGGGCCGATCCCAACTCCCTTTGCAGCGCGGGCCTCCCCCTCTCTCTCTTTTTTCTCCAGCCCCTGTTCTTCTCCTCTTTTCCCTCGTGCGACTGCGCGTGCACAGTCCTTTCTGCGCGCATGCCCGTGAGCTATCATGGTGCCGCTCGTCCTGTCCCCTCTGCGTGTTTGTCTCCTCTTTGCTTTGCAGCATCGCCGCCTACCACCGCTCCGCCCGTTAGGTCCCCGAGCTCCGCACCCTGCACGCCTCCTCGCGCCGGTCCAAGACCGCCAGACCATCCACGCCGCCTGGTCAGCTCGGCGACTATAAAGGACTTTCCGTGCTCCCATCTACACTGCGCCATCCCCCTTGCACTCGTCCCTCGAAGAATCGGTCCCTAGAGCCTCGCAACTCGCCGACCGCCCCTTCTTCCCCATCTCCGGTCATCTGGAGGCCGGACAATTGGGAGCATCCTCGGTCAATTCCGCTGAGCAGAGGCTTCTCTGTGGCGTCACAAACCTATACCCACCTTCGACCGGAGCTCTCACTGCCCGTGCGATGCAGGCGCCGTGCGCATGGCCGCGCCGCCTGGGCTCTCATCGTCGGCCTAGCTCCGGCATTCCCCGATGCCCACCGACACCCCCAGCGGCTTCCACGCAACGCCAAGGACAAATTTGGCCCACCACCGGTGCCTCCCCGACTCTCCCTCGCCGGCGGCGCCATCGGCCGAACCGCCCCCGGCTTCCTCTGCTTTAGCCTCTCCCACATCCAGCTCAATATATTCCTTCGCCGCTCCGGTCAAGTAACACCCGAGCCCGAATGGCTAGCACAGCGCGCGCTCACCCATGCGGCCTGAGTTCAATCCCCCTCGGCCGCAAAGATAGAATACAGTTTTTGGATATTTTTGCCCAGCTACAGTAGAGAGAAAGTAATTAGAAAATGATTAAGGGTAATTATGGAATGTTAAAAGAGATTAGGAAAATATTAAAAAAGATTAAGGGATTATTAAAGATTAATTTGAATAAATAACAGGCTCATTAGTTCAGACAGAGGATTAATTAATGCTAGTTAATGGTTAATGATTGCCATAAGTGCTGAAATTAGTTTATTAAATTAAAAATCCCTCACTGACATGTGGACCCCACCTTTAATTAAAGACCAGTAGCTGGTCCCACATGTCAATGGCATAGAGAGTGAGAATAAAAATAAAACAGAGATTTATAAACTGGGAAGTGGGACCCACCTGTCAGGATTTTCATAATTTCTGGATTTAATTAAACTGAAAACTTTAAATGGCCATAACTTATTCATTTTAACTCCAAATTGAATGGGACAAATTTCTAAATTCATCTAAATTTAAGATCTATCCAATGGAGCTAAAACCAAGAATTGTAGAGATCATATGGAATTTTGGTGAAAATTATGGACAATTTGGGAATAATCTAGGGAATGTAGTAAATTTAATTAGGTAATAAAATATAGTGACTTTGGTTAAATATCCACATACAATAAAGCTTACCTTTGCTTATAGTATAAACATACATGCCTTGACATTTGTTAGACCACCATGAAATAAACCTTAGTGGTAAATTTTGCTAAATAGCAAATATGGAAATGTGACCCTGTAAAGTAAGCCTTGCTTGGATAAACGATTTTAAGTTAAAATCTAAAGCTAAGCCTAATAGTAGCTAAAGTATAAGAAAGATAGAAATATTGCCATTAATTAAATTTTAACACTAGATGTAATACATAATAATATTGAGCATAATTATGTATATAGCAAGCTAGGACCCATATAAGTAAGCCCTAATTCAAATTAAACTTAGCCTATTGATAATTGAAGGTACATAAAATGCTGTACCACAAAATGCTATATACCCAGACAGTAAGACTAACTCGGTAGGCTAAACATTATATACATCGCTTATATATCGCATATGCCCGGAATATTAATGCTCGGCAAAATGATATCCAACTAGACTCATACACCGATTCATAGGTCTAACCAAACTCAGAAAACTTCCTTGATAAATATAAAAGTAATAAAAGAGATTATTAATAAAAAGATCAAGTCATCACCGGCCTTGTCTCAAATCACTCGAATCACCCATTAACTCATAATAAAACTAAAATTGAGTTTATTCGGATTTATTTGGATCTTTTGAGTTATTTGCTTTCATTTGGATTCAGTCGGATGTCGTGTAATTAGAAATTGGGAGTCGTGAAGATTTAGTGGATCCAGCGAGATCAAGTTCGAAGTGAAGATAGAGACCAAAAGCTCAAGCGAAAGCATTGTGTGAGCTCAAGACCGCGGTAAACTGCGTCAGGCGAGTCAATACTTTGATCATGTTGAACCTACGTTTTCTGCAAATTATTTTGGTTTTAATTATCAAATTGCATGCTGTTATATTATATACAATACATGTTTAATTTAAGATTCTAGTTATATGCCCATTGTTTACCGTGAATATTATTATATCTCCTTTGGAATAATTGAATGTGTGAACCTTGTCGCCCTAGCAAAACTATAATAGTAACCTTTCGAAAATAAGTCTCTAATTATACGCCATGCTTAGCACTGCATAGATATTCAGGGGCGCTGAAATGCCCCAAGCCTCATTATCATTTTTAATCATGAGAAACTGGTTTGGACAGTCATGGTGGGAATGACTGGTATATTTTGACATGATTATTTTATGCTCCCAAAAATCCCAACTTGCTTAAATATCTGAGCGGATGGTTTGGGGGTTGGTTTGTGGTGCAGTGGAAGCACAAAATTGTGGAGTGTGGTAGAACCGCTCAGGTACTCCTAAGGACCGAATCTTGTCATGACCTCCTGTGTAAAATAGTGCAACCACAAGTCTGCAAAGTGCAACTTGCTAAGTAAATTTATCGAAATTCCCGGACTCATCTCATTGGTAGTGGATAGAAGTGAATACGCAAGGGCAAGAGAAGGCCTAAAGGAACACTGAGTGGAGGGTGAAGTTTCCCAGTCGTACTAGCGCTGAGGGGAGTGGAGCCCGAATAACGCTAATAACCGTGAGGAACATTCCGTGCATAGATGGGACCCACCGCAAGTGGGCAGTTTTCCATAAGGTGAGATGACAAAGGGGACTAGATACTTTGAAAAGTCACTGTGATGGTCTGCTCAACCACACGACTAAGGAATCGTGTGGGGGCAACGAGTTGATTATCTCTTGTTGTGAAAGTGTACAAACTCTGCAGAGTCAAAACTATTCTAATAGCCGTGCCCACGGTCAAGGGCGGACATGGGAACTTAACCAGATATAGTTCTATCTCAAAAACTTTGTGGGGTGGAATTGGAAAAGTGAAGGGCAGTGGAAAGCCCTGATTTGAGTTGTCCTGGGTGTCGTCCCAGTGGTAATGTAAGCGGTTATAACGCTGAAATGTTAGCATATGGTGCGGATGCCATGTAATGGTGGATGGAATCTGTATCGCTATTATTATTGTATTCCCTTACACATTATGTTTTTGTGCAAAATTGCTAGGTCTTAGGAAATTTCTATGTATTATATTTTTAAATAATGATGACACTTCTCACAAAATAAAATGTCAAGAAGAATAACTAGAGTCATGAGTAAAGAAGATGGCTATTGGTGGTAAACACATAAAGATATAGGTGGATTCATGTTGATCATAAAGAGTAAACGATGGTGTGAATTCTGAGAGAAATAAATTGGTGGAGTCTAAATGAATAGATAGGCTAGATGGATGATTTGAATGATTTTGGAGGATTAGGGAGTGCAAAGGTACTTGCTGAATTATGACACTGATAACTAATATAAATTCTTGGGAGATATTGGCGATAATAGAATTTATAGGATTTGATCGATTGCTAGATGGGTCAATTGAATTTTCGGGAATTTGGAGACATGATAATTGGAGTGTAGATTTGGTCAATGATATTTTTGGTGGATATATACTAGTGAATCGTAAACTTGATCAATGTTATTCTTTGTGGAGGTATACTAGTGAATTTAGTTAGAGATAGATAATGAAAAATAAGGTTGATTATTGGAAGAGCAAATCGTTGTTGTGGATCAATAACAAAAGGATTGGATTGTTAGGAATTTAGAATGCAAAAGATATTGGCGGATAAAATAAGTGATATTAGATAAATGATGTCGCTAATTGTTAGGAGTTTTAGGCAGCAATTGATTGTTGGATTGTATAACTGATGATATTCGCTGTTTGGAGTCTTAGATAGTGAACAATATAGAAAGAGTAAGATCGGTGGACTAATTAAATGATGTCACTCGCTGGTTGGAATCTTAGGCAGCAGCCAATAAAAAAAGTGTATTTTCGGTGGATTAAGTCAATTATGGTAATCGTTGTGTGGAGTTTAGGTAGCAACCATAACACTAAGATTAAATAATAATAATGGTACCAAAAACAATTTTGGCAAATAAAATAACCCGAGCCTCTCCTTTGATAAGCCATGCATACTATTTATTTGCATTCTGTATATTGGCTCGCGGAGCACGATGGTTTATGCTCACACTCACTTTCACAACAAATCCAGAATTAGGAATCGGATCACTTCGCCTCAGCAACACGATTGGACATGATGGCAGAGAAGATGAAGAAATCAAGGGCTAGGTTGCGAACCTCCAGTTGGCTGCCTGTGGGCATGCCCTGAAGGTCCCATCTGTGGGCTTCGTTCTTCCGCTATTGCAAATTAATGATTTCGGCCTAATCGGCCCATGAGTAAGTCTACAATTATATTTACGCTTCCGCATGATATGTACTTTGATAATCAGAACTGTAATCTGTGAGCACTATCTACTGATCCAGGAAATAGTGCGGAGGAATCACAGAGGAATCTGGATTATAAAATCTGGGTCCTGACAATGTGCTTAGGTGGTTGGCCTCTATCCAAAAATGTTGTTTGGGCTTCTACGTGCTCAGGTGTTGCAGAGGTTTTGAAAATGCTTTAGAAATTTTTTGAAAATAGCTTCATGTTCAATCCTAACACCTTCAATACTAACTGCACGTTCTTTTATACTAAGGCTCTCCCTCTATGTTAGAAATAGGGCTATATGAGTTGAGTCCATTCTCTATAATTTTAAAGTATGCATGATTTAGTACCATATTACCAAGGCAAAGAGGAGGAGACCGATTCATAAGGTGAAGTTCTTGCCACTTCTTGAATCATGTGATACATAGATAGGGATAGTATGTGGAGGGCTAAACACGCACGCGTGCATGTATCATGTATTTTTGCGTGTAAAATCACGTGACTTGTGACTTATGACGTATGACCGTGACGTGGCAGACCAAGTCCACCTTTATTTTTACTAGTTATGTACCCGTTCGTTGCAACGGAACTCATTGAATGTATCAAGAATTATGTTATAGAAGAGAGTTGCTCTGATCAGTTGAAAAGTGGAGAATGGTGAGAAGTTGAGAGAATAAAGCAGTTAGAGGAAAATGGACGTACAATCCCAACTCATTCTTTTATAATAGTAATGATTTTTGTTGCATCACCTCTCTTCTTTTAACTAGACGTGACGTGGCATACCACTTGGCAAACCAAGTCCACCTTATTATTATTTTTGCTGAACCATGCATCATCTTTCTCCTTTTAACTAGACGTGACGTGGCATACCACTTGGTAGAATAAGTCTACCTTTTTTTGCTAAGCCATGCATCATCTCTCTTCTTTTAATTAGTCTTATAATTCACAGACGATTCTTAATAAGAACCATCTGTGATAATTATAGATATCACAGATATTCATAACAAGTACCATCTATGAATTATCATAGATGGTTCTTATTAAAGATTGTTTGTGATAATTGCAGACATCACAGACGGTTTTTAATCTGAACAATCTGTGATAATTTATAGATGGTTCTTAACAAGAACATTCTATGATAATTATATATGACAGATGATTCTATGTTAAGAAGATTGGGCATCCCCTGTATCATCTTGGTATCAGAGCATAGTTGACTCAGTAGGATTACTTATCCCTAGTTTAGTTTGATTTTTTTGCTACTTTTATATCCTAGAGTCCATAACTGAAAATTGTAGTACCAAATATTTTCAAACCCTAGTTTTAGTTTGTTATTTCTTGTGAGTTTGGTTTTAATCCATTGTGTCCAGTCAAAAACCCTGCAAATCTAAGTGTTCTTTTGCATTGCTTAATCATTGTGTCCAGTCAAAAACCCTGCAAAAAATATTCCCGGTTGAATCCCTCAATTTGGCACCCACAAAAACTGAATTGGCAC
Organism: Dendrocalamus latiflorus; assembly: GCA_017311315.1. Taxonomy (NCBI): domain Eukaryota; kingdom Viridiplantae; phylum Streptophyta; class Magnoliopsida; order Poales; family Poaceae; genus Dendrocalamus; species Dendrocalamus latiflorus. Next base: position 20,060,164 of record CM029640.1, read on the forward strand.
TTGGTTCGGTTGCAAAACCCTAGACGCACAACTCTTTTACATTGCGCCATCCTTGCGGTGTTGGAGCTTGGCCGAATCAATCTGATCACCTTTTGGTGTTGGGCACAAATTCCTAGTTGTGTCCGAACTACCTTGCTTGAGTTATATCCAAAATTCTTTTGGGAGGAGTTTGTATCCATGTCCAATTGCCAATTTTGAAATTATGCTACGGTTTTGGCTTAGAATTCAGGTGCACGCCACAAAATTGTGTCTTGGACTTGCATCTAGCCAACCAAGCACATTGGTTATTTTTGAGCCTTGCTTAAATACTTTCATCTTTTGAGACTAGCTATTTTGATAATTGCATCTAGGCTGTTCTTGGAATTATTTTACATGCACCTTGCTGAAATTTTGACTTGTGGAAGCAGAGAGGGAAAGCAAACTCTAATTGTGTTGGCTGAACAAGAAAGAAGAAAGAGGAAGCCGCATAAACTAAAGAGCCACGGCAATAGTTAAAAAAAAAGAAAGAAAGCTCATACCACATAAAAAAAGTACAACAACATAATTTCCACTTGGTTGCCCTAGAACCAAGTTCATGCGTGCAAGCCTCATGTGGTTGTGAGAAAGAAAAGAAAGAAAGAAGAGTTGACCACAAACTTTGTGAGACACCCCTGGTCATTATTCTCAAATTGTGTAGTCAATTTCTTGGAGCAATCTTGTGCCCTAATATTTACCTTTTGCAATTGGCTAGCATCCCTCCTAATACTTAGTGCAAAACGAGCTAGTTTAATCTCAATTTCAGATTACATCTCACTAGCTCATTCCTTTGTATTGTCACATTTATCTTTGTGTGCACATTCTTATACTTCACTTAAACATATTGGATCAACACTTAGGCAATACATTCTAGTTTGGATTACTATCTAGCTTTACAACAACTAGAATTTTAGATTGTATAGGAAATACTCTCCACATACCAAACTCCACATATAACCATTGTTTATGCAATTACTCGATATCGAACTCACTTGATCATCACCTTGTTTTACCCTTACTACTTGGAGTGCAAGTTAGTCCTCAATTCTAGCAAAGGGAACCTAAGAAGTTCAGTGGTAAGAGAAGGTGAGGTTGAGAGAGTTTCACATATATACACCCATATCATGTGTGCCTTGCTGTTTTTGCACAACTAACCATGGCAGAAGGGATGACATTAGAGCTACATAGTAATGGTCTCCTTTTGAGTGAGGAGGAGGGTCGAAGCACCAAGTCGTTTCAATCCTGTTGTGTTGTTAGTGGTGTTTTTTGTACCTTGGCTATTGATGATTTGAGTACAACCAACTTGGCAAGTGATGATTTGAGTACAACCAACTTGGCAAGCATTGAGCTAGTGGACAAGTTGAGTCTATCCACATGTCTACACCCCAAACCATATCTACTAGAGTGGACAAATTGCAATATCATATTCATGAGAAGAGTAAAGGTACCAATTTCTTTGGGAGGATTTATTGACACTGTTGAGTGTGATGTGGTACCGATTCCTATGTATTTATGCCAAATACTGTTAGGATGGCAATGGATATAGGGTCATAACATTAAACATATCCTAGTACCACTATTACTCTTTATTAGAATTGGATGAGCGGATGGTACTTCATCTAGCCGACACAATGGTTCCTTGATGATCGATAGAGCAGATATGAGAGAACAAAGGAGTATTTGCTCACAAAGGAGCAAAAGAAGATGCATCAAAACCCCATGTGAGGATGAGAGCCATGTAGGCATATTGAGTGAGAGTGGTAAAAAGAGTGAGTTGTATGATTCCACCGTATGTGAGGTTGAGAGCATCCATATTTTGAGTGTGAGAGATACATTCAAAGAAATGAGAGAAGTAGATGATAGACCAAGTGAGCATATTTCTGAAACTAATGACTTATGCTTTATTTCTAGTGTTATTTTTCACATTGTGCAGATGCCATTAAAGATAAAGAGTTTAATGATCTACAACTAGTACTATTGAAAGTGAGAGACAAGGAGATCACTATGGTTAGAGAAGAAGTGCTTGCTACCACATGGTTACATCGTGATAATTCAATACCTATAGCACCAACATTAACTGAGAGGGATGTTAAAGGTAACAACATTGGTGCTAATTTGTTAGTTCCTCAAGAAAAGGTTAGTCATTGTGAGAACTTTTTTGCTCAATTAGAAATTCCACATTCTGAATTTGGTATGCTTAATTTACATAATGTGAAATTGATTACATATAAGGAAGTTCTTCATAAAGTATAGCCTAATGATTCCTTATGCTATATCATGTTTGATGAACCTATAGAACTATCTAGTGTGATTGAGATGATTTCTAAAATTGCATGTCAAAAGTCACTAGTTAGTACTTATATCTGCACATATGAATTCAATCTTATTGGAGATTATGATGTAGAAAAAAGTTTCATGTTTATCGAATATGCATTATTTATGACAAGCTTGCCGAATCGATTTGCATGTTTTGGACAAACCATCTTTTGAGCCATACTTAAGTAATTAGAGTAGTGCAGTTGAAGCATGGAAGTCACTAAAAATTTTCTCACCCATATTAGAATGATGTGATATGGTGTAGTCAACTACTAACTTATATGCAAGCTCACAAAAGCCAAGGATGACTTTTTTTGACACGAGGGGGAATGATGTGGATGAATTATGAGCTAATTTGATATCCACTTTATACACACACACACACACACACTATGGCTATTGTTTTTATGCTAATTGTGTTGTGCGAAACAAGGAAAATATTAAGATGCATGATAAATATAAATACCGTATATATACATTATTATTTTTATTTAGTATACTTTCAGGTTATCAAAAGTCGTGGATGGCTTTTCTTGAAGGGGAGGGTGATGAGGACATACTTAGCCACGCAACTCTATATGTTGTTTTCATTCCATCATGTAATTCAAAACAACATGAGTTTCCTAAAAGAGCTAAAGCTTTTGCAAAGAAGCTTAACATTGAGGTGAATTCATTTCTATGTATTCCTATTGATGTTATTAGTAAGAACTGGATACTACCTGAAGGACCGGAATCGGCAACAGAGGGGGGGGGGGGGTGAATGGTGCCTTTAAAACTCCCCCAGTATTCTCACAAACTTTCCGCGTCGATAGCTATAGAAACTATGAAGCGAGAAAGTTGGATGTTGACTTAAAAGGCTAAAGTCCGATCGACAAACGAGATAAAACAAGTTTCTCCTAAAAACCGACAAAAGAGCAAAACAGATTAGAGAAACAAAATGACAGCCTGCCAGAAAGTCGGTAACGATTGGCTGAAACAAACTTGCCTAAAAACAGCTGCGAGGACTGAAAAGAAGTGCTCTGAGAAACTACTGTAAGGACTGAAAAGATCAGCCGAAAATAGCACCCATGCTGTCCAACTGAAAATAGATCCTTTCGGCTGAAGTACTTGTCAGTACAGAGACAACCGAATCAGCACAAGAAAACCCCAAAAAGGAGTAAGTTGATTGCTGCTCTTCCTGGGCAAAAGAAAACTGAAATTTAAATAAAATAGTCTACTCAACTCAGGTTGAGAACAAAAAGAGAAAGAGCAGTTTGGTAAAGAAAGATTCAGAATCGGCACAGTGACTATTCTCAAGGAAATGAGCTGCCGAATAAAAGATTGATTGACTGCTGCCCTTCTATGTCAATCTCGTGACATAACAGCACAAAAATCAGACAAACCGAATGTTACTGATTGTCAAAGATCGGCACAGTAAAAACAGCATAGAAGCATTTGACAGAAACTGAACAGAGGTGAGCAGAACTGCCAAACACCAAATCTGCAGAGGAGCTTGACTGAAAATTAGACAAAGTAAGTAAGGTCGGTACATTAAATACTGAGGAAAGAGCCAAAATAGAGAAAAGTTTGATTAGTGCTTGCTCTTCTCAGAGCTAAGAAATTGTACTCCAACCTAAACAACCAATTGCTCTTAGCGGAAGAGGCTTCAGATCACAGGACCTGCTCGGCCAAAGAGCAAACAGAGAAAATCTGGGACTGCAGCCGATAACAAAGAGATAGGGAAGTTGCTGTCCTAGAACTAGCGGCATAGAATGAACTGAAGAAAACCGAAGGAGCTGAGTAAAAGTTAAACCGAATAGCCAACTGACCTCAAGAAATGAACAAACGATGAAAGAACAGTTCGACTGCAAGATGAACAGAGAAGAAAAGATTCTATTGACTGAAAATCTGAACCCAAAACCGAATAAGTGATCCAAATCTCAATTGCTTGTGATTCTGAGGACTTTTGAACCAGAAATCTTTTGATTACAACAGGGAATAACCTCTCAACACAAACCACATCATCTTTTGCCGAGACAATCAAGAAAATCAAAGTGCTCTGTTTGCAGTAACAGTAAACCCTGAATATCAAGTACAGAGAAAGTATGCCGCAGACCAAATCTTGACAGAAAATAGCAATTCAATTTGTTGCTCTCAGGTATAATCTAACCAAGAGGTCATGAACACAAACCCAGTTCAGAGCACAAGATTTGGCAGCTACTTAACAAAGATTCATCTCAATTGAAAATCAATAGAGATAAAAGAAGCACCACAGAGAGATCATCCAAAGGAACACAAAGCAACAAAACCTGAGAGTAGATAAAAAGAGATGAATGATTGTATTGAGAGGAATGATTACATATTGTCTTGATACAATCAGCTCAAGCCATCCCTTCCAAAACCCAGAACGCACACAGAAGGGGAATCAAGAACTCATGCAGGAGACATGGGTAACAACCAGAACAACCCGTCCTGCTCTCACCTGCTCCACAACTACTCAAAAAAGAAAAGCACAAACCAATCTTTTAAAACCGTAACAGCCCTTCCAAAGCCATACATGCTTTAAAATCACCAGGAGAGCCAAAGCACTAAAACCCTCTAATGCTTTCAAGCCTACCCTTCTCCTTTTATAGTCTTCACTAATGGATTTACAATTTGCTTTGCCCATTAAGCCTCAACGCTTTACCCGCTAATTCTAACCAAATCCACTTCCTTTTGTGCAGCCTTGCGTATTTACCAAAATGCCCCTGCTGCACCTTCCGGGAAGCTTCTTCATTTCTTGTCGTCCAAACTTCGCAACCACCTCGAGTCCTCGCCGTCTTCGGCACATCCCGACCGCTCTGACCTCAGCACCACTTGCGCCTAGTCCGGTCATCCCGTGCCTCGCCACGACTCTGCCTCGATGTCCTGCAGCCATCACAGACAAAAAAACCCATCGCATAGCACCGCTCGAGATACAGATAACACAAAGTTGTATTAAAATTAAATGCTCGCACCCAAAACAGCCCAACGACCGGTCGAAAAGAAAACATGCGTCTTAAGCTCGTCCGACCGCGTTCGACCAAGTCCGACCACAGTCAACTGCACCATGCAACGACTTGTCTCGAACTACTCAAACCAAACTCAAACTATCTAGAACACGTGTCAATTACTCATCACAAACATGGGTCACATCCACATGGTCTCTCAATCTCCCCCTTGATGAGTATATTGACAAACACAGAAAAAGCGTAAAGTTGAGTTTGAAAATGAAAGAAAGTCAAACATGGCCTAAGAAAGAAGCAAAGTGGAACCAAGACCATGTTGACAACGGGAATACTAGAGCGAAAACAGAAAGAGCAAATTGTTCTCCAAAGCTCCAGAAAGTTCCCAAAAAGGCTTTTTCTCCGCTATTCTCCCCCTTTTGGCAATAAAATCATTAAGAGCAAGGAAGAGAATAAAGTCACGAGTATGGATGGAATGGCTGAATATTATTCATTTTAAGCATGATGAGCCATGAAGATTATCTAAAATGACCTTGAAGTATTACACCAAGCCATAACATATAAGAATGCTATCAAGATCATGACAATACATGTATAGACAAGTCAAACCAAATAAGTCATAATCTGAAAATTAGTCGAATTACTTAGCATGTCAAGTCATCCATGATTATAGTCTAGCTAGAGGTATCCAAAGATGATGCAGGCCATGTCAAGTCAAGAAGCTAGTATTGAGCAAATTTAGAGTGCTACAAATTCAAGAATGAGACATTTGTTCAAGTACTTGTAAGTTTTGTAATTTTAGCAAATTGAGCACATTTGACATGATTTTTCTTTTCAAACTCATGGTCGCTTCCAACCAAAATTTTAGTCATGTGCTAGATCTCAAGCCTTATGCGATCACTCCAAGCAATAAGGTTAAGAAGATGATCTTGGTCATCCAAAACTCCCCCTGAGTTCATGCCTAGTGCAATGGCAAGCAGTCTTATGAGAAAGAATTGGTGAGATCAGTTTTTTTCGCACAAAAGAGATCTTTTTGCATTTTTACGAACAGAAGACTTGTACTAACTCATACTTCATCAAGAAACTAGCATAGCTCAATCTAAAGCTCAATAAAGATTAAAGACTCAACTCAGCCTATTTGACATGGCATGAATCATAAAAGGATAACTAAAGGCAGACTAGTCTCAAGAGCTAACATGACATGATTTAATTCAAATTGTGCATTTTAATCAACTTAACATGGCAAATACTAGACTACACATATAAAGTCATGATAAATCTAGCAATTAAGCACGAATTATGGCAAGATGTAAAGCATTGTAAACATGTCATAAAAGGATAATAATCAAGGCTTCATGTAGATATATTACAATGCAAAAATGCTGAAATGAAAGAAAATCCAGCTCCCCCTCAACATGTGATGCGCTTTTAGTTCAAGTTGAGTTATATCAATGTTAAGATCTAGAAGCTCCCAAATGGACCCCCCTGAACCAAAGCAATAAAATCGAGAAGCTGACAAGAAAATCAGAAAAGGCAGTCCTTAAAGCATAGACAAGATATAGAGAATACTATGGCTCAGACTGACTCTCATCTACCCCATATCACTCTAGGACTATCAGCTAATCATCTAACATACTAAGGAGCAAACACGTACCCTGTCTACCCAAAGGTGGCCCAACCCTTGCTAGAACCTATAAGAAGTGAGTGAGCTCAACCTAGTGAGAAGAGAAACAGCTAATAAGCAGCATCCTAGAATACAAGATGAGAGGAAGAAGTCTAAACAACTAGACGAGAGAAACACTCTAATCTATGCTAGGAGGACTAACCCAATGCACCCATATGCAATGCAACAGAAAGGAGCATGAGCATAATAAATAGAGTAAAACAGTAAAGCACAAAGCTCCCCCCTTACAGCAGTCCATAAGGACAAACCACCCCAAGCTCTCCCCGCAAGGCTGAAAATCTAGAGCTATCCAAAGGCTTGGTAAAGATACCAGCCAATTGATAGTCACTCTCCACAAACTGGAGCACTATGTCACCCTTCTCCACATGGTCTCGAAGGAAGTGATATCTGATATCAATGTGCTTGGTCCGAGAGTGCTGCACTGGGTTTTGGCAATGTTGATAGCAGAAGTGTTATCACAAAAGAGTGGAACACTGTCTATGGCTAACCCAAAGTCTCGCAGGGTCAAAACCATCCAAAGCACCTGGCTGCAGCAACTGGCGGCAGCAACGTACTCGGCCTCTGCGGTGGACTGTGCAACACCGGACTGCTTCCTAGAAGACCAAGAAATAAGAGAAGTGCCTATGAATTGGCAGGTGCCAGAAGTGCTCTTCCTATCTATCCTACAGCCAGCAAAGTCTGCGTCCGAGTAGGCTCTGAGGGAAAGACAGGATGAGGAAGAGTACCAGATACCATAGTCTATGGTAGCTCGAAGGTACCGAAGAATGCGCTTCACCGCCTAGCGGTGAGATACGCGAGGAAAAGCATAAAATCGAGCACACAGACACACAGAGAAGTGTATGTCCGGTCTCGAGGCGGTGAGGTACAAAAGGGAGCCAATCATGCTGTGATACTCCTTCTGATCAACTGGCTCGCCGTCCTCATCTAGGTCGAGTGAAGCTGATGAAGCCATAGGAGTGGACACCGGCTTACCATCACTCATATCAAAGCATCTCAGGAGGTCTCGAGTGTACTTGCCTTGATGCAAGAAGGTACCCTCCCGAGTCTGCTTGATCTGAAAGCCAAGAAAGAAGCTCAACTTGCCCATCATGCTCATCTCAAACTCCAAGCTCATGACATCAGAGAACTGAGAAACAAGAGCATGAGAGGAGCCAATAAAGATGATATCATCTACATAAATCTGGACGAGTAGAAGGTCATTGCCATGCCTACGAATGAACAAGGTCTTATCTACCTTACCCATCTCAAACCCATGACTCAACAGATAGGACTTAAGCCTCTCATACCAAGATCTAGGGGCTTGCTTAAGTCCATACAAGGTTTTGAAAAGCTTATAGACATGGTTTGGGTATTTGGGGTTCTCGAAACCTGGAGGCTGCCTAACATAGACTTCTTCCTCAATAAACCCATTGAGGAAGGCACTCTTGACATCCATCTGGTAAAGCTTGAAGCCCTTAGACGCCGCGAATGCAAGCAAGATCCTAATGGCCTCTAGCCTAGCTATAGGGTCAAAGGTCTCCTCAAAATCTAGACCCTCAACCTGGGAGAAACCCTGAGCTACCAACCTAGCCTTATTTCAAATGACTACCCTATCCTCACTCTGCTTGTTTTTGAACACCCACTTGGTACCTATGACATTGTGACCTCTAGGTGGCTCAACAAGCGGCCACACCTTGTTTCTCTCAAAAATTTCCAACTCCTCATGCATGGCATTGACCCAAGACTCGTCAGAAAGAGCATGATCAACATCCTTGGGCTCGAAGGAGGCAACAAAGGCAGAGTGGACACATAAATGAGACATGCCAGACTTTGAGTGTGTGACACACTCGAAAAGGTCTCCGATCATTTGCTCTGAAGGATGGTCTTTTTGGATATGACAGGGAGGTCCTAGATGAGAAGAAGAAGTGGCCTCTACCTCATGAGCTGATGAGGTAGGAACAGAGCCACTAACTTCAGAAGATGTGGAAGGCATGGCTGATCTCCTCGAGGTGCAGTAGAGGAAGCAGGCACCTCAAGGGGAGAAGGAACCGGATCGGGTAGACAACCCTCTTCTCCATCCTCCTCATCGTCCAAAAAGATGGGCTCGAACTACTCTACAGAACCTGAGATATCGGGCCTCATCCCCGGACTGGCCTCATCGAAGGCCACCTCACAGGTTTCTACCATATTACTAGACTCGCAATTCTAGACCCTATACGCCACGACAAAGTCGAGTAACCTAGAAAAATCCCATCACAAGATCGTGACTCGAACTTATCTAGGTTCCCGGACTTCAGAATGAAGCACTTGCAACCAAACACATGAAAATAAGAGACACTGGGCTTTCGCCCGTATCTCAACTCATAGGAAGTGCGATGCAAGTGTGCCCTGAGAAAAACTCTGTTGGAAACATGGCACGCGGTGGCTATCGCCTCAGCCCAAAACTTCCTAGGTGTAGAGTACTCATCAAACATCGTCCTGGCCATCTTGACCAAGGTACGGTTCTTCCTCTCCACGACGCCATTTTGCTGGGGGATGTGCGAAGAAGAGAACTGGTGCTCTACACCCATCTCATCACAAAACCTCTCAAAGTAGGAATTCTTGAACTCTTTGCCATTGTCACTGTGGATCGCTCGTAAGGCACCCGGGAGCTCAACAAAAAGCCTACTAAAAAGACCTCAAAAATGTGTAAACGTCTCATCCTTTGAGGCTAAGAAAAACACCCAAGAGTACCTCGAGAAGTCATCGACCCCGACAAGAACATACCACTTCCCTCCTGCTGACTGCACTCGAGCTGGTCCAACTGTGTCCATGTGGAGTAGCTGTCTCGGTGCATCGGTCATAGTCACTGTGACCAGAGGGTGAGAAGCGGCAACCATCTTGCCATGCCGGCAAGGAGCGCAAATAAGATCTTTGACCATCTTGAGTTTAGGCAGACCACGAATGAGATCGTGGCCGCTAACTCGGGTCAAATGGTCAAATCCGATATGGCCTAGTCTCCTATGCCAGAAGGTAAGGTCGCGGGACTCAGAAGCAACTAAACACCTGAGAGGATCACTAGAAGACTCAACAAAATTAGCACGAAAGATCATCCCATATCTAGAAATCCCGCAAGCCAAATTCCCCGAAGAATTTCTTAAAGCTCACCTCGAAACCGTCATCGGTAAGCTGAGAAACAGAAAGCAAATTATACTGCAGCTTACTCACTAAGGCAACATCTTTTAAAATAAATGAGTCATTAACGCGCACAGTACCTTTTACGATGACTCGCCCAGACGAAGCGTCTCCAAAGGTGATCGACTCATCACCTGGAGCTCGGGCTAGGGAAGAGAACCAACGTGAGTCTCCGGTCATGTGTCGAGAACACCCGGAGTCAACGAGCCAAACCTCTCCCTTCCCTGCCCGGCGAACCTGAGTCAACGAGAGAGAAATGGCTCAGTACCTCTCCCTTCTCAGCTTACCGATGACGGTTTCAAGGTGAGCTTTAAGAAAAACGCTTGCAAAATTCTTGATTCTTCGGGTAGTCTGGTTTGCGGGATTTCTCGTTTCGGGAGGATCTTTCGTGCTGATTTTCTGAGTCTTCTGGTGATCCTCTCGGGTGTTTAGTTGCTTCTGAGTCCCGCGACCTTTCTTTCTGGCATAGGAGACTTGGTCATATTGGATTTGACCATTTGACCCGAGTTAGCGGTCACGACCTCATTCGTGGTCTGCCGAAGCTCAAGATGGTCAAAGATCTTGTTTGCGCTCCATGCCGGCACGGCAAGATGGTCGCCGCTTCCCATCCTCCGGTCACAGTCACTATGACCGATGCACCAGGACAGCTGCTCCATATGGATACAGTTGGACCAGCTCGAGTGCAGTCAGCAAGAGGGAAGTGGTATGTCCTTGTCGTGGTCGATGACTTCTCGAGTACTCTTGGGTGTTTTTCTTAGCCTCGAAGGATGAGACGTTTACACATTTTCGAGATCTTTTTAGTAGGCTTTCTGTTGAGCTCCCTGGTGCCTTACGAGCGATCCGCAGTGGCAATGGCACGGAGTTCAAGAATTCCTACTTTGGGAGGTTCTGTAATGAGACAGGTGTAGAGCACCAGTTCTCTTCTCCGCATGTCCCACAGCAGAATGGCGTCGTGGAGAGGAAGAACCGTACCTTGGTCGAGATGGCCAGGATGATGCTCGATGAGTACTCTACACCGCGAAAGTTTTGGGCTGAGGCTATAGCTACCGCATGCCATGTTTCAAATCGAGTTTTTCTTCGGGCACAATAGCACCGCACTTCTTATGAGTTGAGATATGGGCGAAAGCTCAGTGTATCACATTTTCGTGTGTTTGGTTGCAAGTGTTTTATCTTGAAGTCCGGGAACCTAGATAAGTTTGAGCCACGTTCGTGTGATGGGATCTTTCTGGGTTACTCGACTTCTTCGCGGGCTTATCGGGTTTGGAACTGCGAGTCTAGTAAGATGGCAGAGGCCTGTGAGGTGACCTTCAACGAGGCCAGTCCGGGGACTAGGCCCGATATCTCAGGTTCTTTAGAGTAGTCCGAGCCCATCTTTGTGGATGATGAGGACGATGGAGATGAGGGTTGTCTACCTGATCCAGTCCCTCATCCACTTCTTGAGGTGCCTTCTTCCACTGCACCTCGAGGCGATCAGCTCATGCCTTCTGCTTCTTCTGAAGCTAGTGGCTCTGTTCCTACCTCTTCAGCTCACGAGGTAGAGGCCACTTCTTCATCTCATCCTGGACCTCCTAGACACATTCAAAAAGACCATCCTTCTAAGCAGATTATTGGAGCCCTGTTTGAGCGAGTCACTCGTTCAAAGTCTGGCATATCGTATTTCTGTCTCCATTCTGCCTTTGTTGCCACCTTTGAGCCCAAGGATGTTAGTCATGCTCTCTCTGACGAGTCTTGGGTCAATGCCATGCATGAGGAGTTAGAGAACTTCGAGAGAAACAAGGTCTGGTCGCTTGTTGAGCCCCCTCGAGGTCACAATGTTATTGAGACTAAGTGGGTGTTCAAGAACAAGCAGAGTGAGGATGGGGTAGTCATTCAAAACAAGGCTAGACTAGTAGCTCAGGGGTTCTCCCAGGTTGAGGGTCTTGATTTCGAGGAGACCTTTGCCCCTGTAACTAGACTTGAGGCCATTAGAATCCTGCTTGCCTTTGCTGCTTCTAAAGGTTTCAAGCTTTACCAGATGGATGTTAAGAGTGCCTTCCTCAATGGCTTTATTGAGGAAGAAGTCTATGTCAGATAGCCTCCAGGTTTTGAGAACCCCAAATACCCACACCATGTCTTCAAGCTTTCCAAAGCGTTGTATGGACTTAAGCAGGCCCCTAGAGCTTGGTATGAGAGGCTTAAGTCCTATTTGTTGAGTCATGGTTTCGAGATGGGTAAGGTGGATAAGACCTTGTTCATTCGCTGGCATGACACCGACCTCTTACTCGTCCAGATTTATATATATGACATTATCTTTAGTGGCTCTTCTCATACTCTCGTTTCACAGTTCTCGGATGTCATGAGCCCCGAGTTTGAGATGAGTATGATGGGCGAGTTAACCTTCTTTCTTGGCTTCCAGATCAACTAGACTCGGGAGGGTACTTTCTTGCATCAGGGCAAGTACACTCGCGACGTTCTGAGACGCTTTGACATGAGTGATGGTAAGCCCGTGTCAACTCCCATGGCATCTTCCGCCACACTTGACCCAGATGAGGATGGCGAGCCAGTTGATCAGAAGGAGTATCGTAGCATGATAGGCTCTCTCTTGTACCTCACCGCCTCGAGGCCAGACATACACTTTGTTGTGTGTCTTTGTGCTCGCTTTCAGGCTTCTCCTCGCGTATCTCACCGCCAGGCGATGAAGCGCTTTCTTCGGTACCTTCGAGCTACCATTGACTATGGTATCTGGTCTCTTTCTCGTCCTGTCTTTCCTTAAGAGCCTATTCGGACGCAGACTTTGCTGCCTGTAGGATAGATAGGAAGAGCACTTTTGGCACCTGCTAATTCATTGGCACTTGTCTTGTTTTCTGGTCTTCTAGGAAGCAGTCCGGTGTTGCACAGTCCACCGCAGATGCCGAGTACGTTGCTGCAGCCAATTGCTGTAGCCAGGTGCTCTGGATGGTCTCGACCCTGCGGGACTATGGGTTAGTTATCGACAGTGTTCCACTCTTTTGTGATAACACTTCAGCGATTAACATTGCTAAGAATCCAGTGCAGCACTCTCGGACCAAGCATATTGATATTCGTTATCACTTCCTTAGAGACCATGTAGAAAAGGGTGACATCGTGCTCCAGTTTGTGGAGAGTGACCACCAGTTAGCTGATATCTTCACCAAGCCAGGGATAGCTCTAGGTTTTCAGCTCTGTGGGGAGAGCTTAGGGTGGTCTGTCCTTATGGACTGTTGTGAGGGGGAGCTTTGTGCTTTACTGCTTTATCATATTTATTATGCTTTTACTCCTATCTGTTTCATTGCATATGGGTGCATTGGGTTTAGTCCTTCTAGCATAGGCTAGAGTGGTTCTCTTGTCTAGCTGCTTAGACTTCTTACTCTTATCTTATGATTCTAGGATGTTGCTTATTAGCTGGTTCTCTTCTTACTAGGTTAAGCTTACTCACTGCTTGTAGGTTATAGCGAGGGTTGGGCCACTCTCGGGTAGACAGGGTACGTGTTTGCTCCTTAGTCTGTTAGATGATCAGTTAATAGTCCTAGAGCCATATGGGGTAGATGAGAGTCAGCCTGAGCCATAGTATCATCTATATCTTATCTATGCTTCAAGGACTGCCTATTTGGGTTGCTTTGCCAGCTTCTCGATTTTATTGCTTTGGTTCAGGGGGAGTTCATGTCGGGACCTCGGATTTTCGAACCCGGACCCTCTGTGTATTACTGCACTAGTCCCAGATCAAAGCTAGTGCACACAGTTAAACAAAAATGAATACATAACCAGCAACGCTTTATTACAATATTAACGAGTACAGACCGAAAGGTCTCATTATTACAATTGAAGTTTCAAGACCTCGCACACATGAAACACAGCGAAAGCAAAAGATAAACTCGGTGAAGACCCATCAATACACCACAGGCAATTGACTGGGGAAGCGCGACCTAGAACTCCTGGAATCCTTCGTCGAAGCCACTCGTGAAGTAGTCGTAGTCTCCTTCTTGGGCTTCGTATTCCTCTGATTAATATTTTTGAGTGCAGCATGTGAGTACATAAAATACTCCGCAAGTCTTGGGAAAAATGCAATAGATGCAAGGCTTGACAAAGGAAGGCTATATGGTTCTTTTGCACAAAGCAATGTTTTAATTTCAATTACTACTAATTACTTTCGAAGGCATCAATTTAATAAAGTAATTGTTTTAACAGAATTATCATTAACTTTATAGTGAAGGTTCCATCCACCAACACTAGGTAACCAATTACCATTGGTCAAGTTTAAAACTGCGGGTTCCATCCACCCTCTCTGGCTCCAACCGCCAGGATACCCTTCCGAGAGTTCCCTCCACTCTCGGAATACAAAAACTTTGATTTTAAAACCAAAACCAGAAATCTACCATGTGAATGCATGCCTTGCCCGCCCTTGACCGTGGGCACGGCTATTCGAATAGTTTTACACTCTGCAGAGATTGTACAACTTTACCCACAACAGATAAATTATCCTAAAAGTCAACACGCTTCCTTTGGCATGAGACCCAGATAAAATATCACAAAGCCTTTACCTTACTCTAATCTAGCTAGATACCACCCGCTGAGGTTTCACCGCAGGTAGGCTAACTGCCCGAACCGAAGCCCCCTCTTGCGCCATATGAGTTCAGTAAATCCCTGTCACTCACTGTGAATAACCAGTCCATCCCTGGCACCCACTTTCCACTGGTGGCACCTAAACTAGACTATCATAAGTTAGTCAGCTAGGTCATACCCATATAGACTTGTGGTTGTACGGTTAATGCTCAGTCTGGACAAACACAAGCATCGGTCCTTAATTGACTAGGGTGGAACATACACTTTTCAAGATCTCGTGCTAACTGCACCAACCCAAACCAACCATCCACCCTAATCTAAACCAACTTTCACATTTTAGTTTATTTTAAAAGAACAGTGGTAACTCCAATTACCACTAAATTTGTAAACACAAGGGTATTACAATAAATCATAATTTCCCATTTTCAAGATTTCAAGGGTATTACATAGCATGACTAAGCATTATACTACCTTTCTATTATTCACAAAAGATTATAATACTCTCATTATTGAGACAAAGGAAATTCTATGGTGACAAAGGTACATGGCATTCAACTTCAATTGAGGGCATAACAAATTTGGATTAACTAATACCTTAAGACTTGAACTAATGTTTTATGTAAATAGCAGTGCACATAATTTAAAATAATTAAAACATTTCAAAATCATAGGTTCAAGATGATCAAAGTAGACTTGCCTTCTTGTGCACTGTTTGGTTCCTCTTGCTGCGGCTCGACAAACTCCTCGGCGACGTCGGATTCTACGCGCAAAGGACAAACAACCAAAGCAACTAAATACAAACAAAAATCAAATGAACTCCAAAAACTGCAAAACTAGAACCAAAAGATAGAGCTCAATTTTAGATTAATTTAGGACAAAGAATCGGGTCAATCGGAGTTCGGATGAAGGAGAACAAGCAATCTAAAGTTTGCCGGGTGAGAAAATGCTGGAAAATAGCAAAAGTTACTGTTCACCTGAGAGCGGCACTTTTGGAGAGAAGGCTAGCGTCGGTGAGAGGAGGCATGGGTGGTGAATCTAACTAGCAAAATGGGTTGCTAGGGACCCAAGACACACATAGGAAGCGACGGCGCGCCAAACGGAGAACGATGACGGCACGGGCGGCTACAACGACATGGGTATGAGAGAGGAATAAAACCCGGGCATAAAACATGGAGAAGTAGGGTGAGCACAGGCTAGAACGCGCCTTGGCGAAGCTACGAAAATTGTCGGCTCAGACAGAAACCCACCGGAGACGACGCAAACGACGTTTGAACGACGTCAGGAAGGAAAAAGCAAAATCTTGATATCTTGGTGCTCGGTGAACGAAATCTAAAACCATTTGGAGGGTAGCTACCTGGGATGGTTTGGCACAATGTGACGCGAACGGATTGGGGAAAACACCACCGGTTAGATGGCGACACGAGATGCCATTGACGGCCATAGCGAGGTTCGGAGGCACAAATTTGTGGAGGTTTTTTGGGGAAAAGGAAGTGAGCACGCCATAGAACGCGACGAGGCAAGTCTAAGAAAAATCACGGTAAGGGCTAAAGCTTACTGGAGGCGACGAATCGATGCCGGGAAGCGCTCTTGACCTAGATTGGGGAAAACTCGATTCCGGGAGATTGGCTGCACCAAAACCAAATTAACTTGGCAAGAAGGTAGATGGCACATGATGGCACAATGTGACGCGAAAGGATCACAGAAAAACTCACCGAATAGCTCGAGACGCGACGAGCAAATTCGGGACCGAAGGGCCTCGATGCCGACGGCGTCCTGACTTTTAAGGGGACTTGCCACAGCTTGGGATGGGTTTAGAGGGGTCAAGGGGGTCGTATTTATAGGCTTGGAAGAGGTAGAAACCAGCTCCAATTCATGGATTTTGATTTAAAGTCCGTTTTGGAAAATAGGAGATAAGAGGCAAACGAATGAACGAAATGGAAAGAGGTTAATTCGGATGGATTCCTTGCGTGATTTGGCACAACTTTTCTTTTGGGAGGACATTGAAATAAGGTCCGGATTGGAAGTTATGAAGAGAGAGGAAAAGAAAGGAAACTGTAGATCGGCGCGCTGGAGAAGACGATGAACAGTACCGCAAGTACTGTTCATTCTCTCTCCTCTTTCCTTTTTTTTGAAATTTAAAATTGAGCTCAAACAAACTCCGAAAAATCCAAAAAATTATAGAAAAATTCCTTGTGATACAAGGAACATAAATAAAATAATTTTGGCAAATGTTAATGTTTAATTTAAACATATTAAATCTTTTTAATTAATAAAAAATCCAATTAAGCTTTAATTAATTCCAGAAAAATCCAAATGAGGAATTTTATTTTAAAAGCTTCAAAAAGGCTTTGAAAATCAGGATGTTACAAACCTACCCCCCTTAGAAAGAATCTCATCCCCGAGATTCAGACGGACTAGGAAAAGAAAGGAGAGGAAAACTCGGCTCTTGGGTTCTCTTCACGCTCCCAAGTTGCTTGACTTCGATTGGTTGCTCTCATGTACTTTGTGGAACTTTATGGTCATGCTTCTTGTGTGGCGTTCAGTTTCCTTCATGATTCTATCTTGTTGTTCGATGCTCTGAAGTATTCCTTTAACTGAGAAATATGGTAGACAACAACAAATTGGACTGGTACATCTTTAGTCGCCTGCAAGCTCTGGGTTAACTTCAATTGCCCTTATCATATCGATTAATTCAGGATTCCACCAAAAAGGGCTTAACTTTCGCAAGTGTTCATCCGAGAGAGACATAATTATTTCAACTCTTCAAAAATTCTTGATTCCAAAATCATATACCACAAATGCACCTTATTGATTTCGACAAGTAATCTCATCTCTGTTGGGACCCCGGATTTCCAAACCCGGACCCTCTGTGTATTACAACACTAGTCCCAGATCAAAGCTAGTGCACACAGTTAAACAGAAATGATTCATAACCAACAATGCATTATTACAATTATAAAGAGTACTGACCATCAGGTCTCATTAACTTTTACTCTCTGCTCTAATTTGAATCGACGTCAAACCATAGAATTTTTCTAACATGAATCCAATAACATTATAATTTGTGATTTCCACCAATTGTTTTATGATCATTATCTAATCCAATAGATCCATAACTTTGATCAAATAATATAAGATTAATCCAACCTTTTAGTAATCATCAATCAAGTTTAAGATCATCTAAGCCATAATTTAATATTCATTAGTCCTCCAACATCAATCTCTTGATAATCATCATTTTGGTTCCACCAAATTTGAATGAATTCAAATACCTCAATTAATTCTTATCGGACAATCTCTCAATTAATTCTTATTGAACAATCTATCTCCCATAATTAATTTAAATCCTCCAGGTTATCCATTTGAACATCCTTAAATGATCTAGTTAATCCCATTAGTTAAAATCCAATTATCTAACAATGATCTATTAAATCCACCAATTCAAATGGATATATCAAAGTCCACTTTGCAATGATAAAATTAATCCACCAAGATATCTAAGTGTATTATCTTTTAGAATTCCACTAGTATCCACTTATCATCAATAGGTCCACCAAACTCTGATAATCAATTAACTCCACAAAATTCATCTACTCTTCATGATTCAACCAAATCACCCAAAATTGATATCATGAATTGTTTATGATAATTCAACTTCTTAATCTTTTAATCTCTCCCTTTACTAGATCAATCTCTTAATACTAATTCTCCAACGATCACAAATAATCCCTTTAACAAAATCTTGTTTTACATCCAATTGCTCCTTTCAATCCTAGATAATAAATCCAAGACGAAGTTTAGACTCCTCCCATGATCTAATTAGCTCCCACAAGTTCAACTTTGTATTTATTCTCTAGTCAACCCACAAAGATGACACTCTTTAGATTTATTTATAATCAGTTGGTATCCACAAATATACCTTTTATCTCAATCCTCTCGAATATTATTCAATCTTGTCAATTATAAATCCAAAATATATCACTCTAGCAACAATTCTCCAAATTACCTAACTTGACATGCACTGATTATGACAGCTTTCCCGACAAGAGTACTTTCCATAAATTTATTGTCTTCCATATACTCTAGGTCTCCAAGGATTCTCCAAACTTGGACTGCGGTGAAAGAATTGGAGCTTGTACTATTGCGGTAACTTGGGTTAGCAAAAGATAAGAGGGAAGTAGCACAGATAAGAGATCAGGGGAACAACTAAACAACATCCCGAACAAACACACAAAAGAGAAGCAAACAACGACTAGGAGAAACTTAGCTTGAAATCAAAATAGTTTTTAGGGATAACTGTACTACAAGTATACAAAGACTTGGTACAGTCCACCTAACACACAAGCTAGTAATATATATAAGCGTTCTAAAATCATAGGACTTTACTTGGGTACTACAACTAAAGAACTAGTCCTCGCTGCTTCATGATGACGCGCTTCTCCAGGTCCTTCTCAGACGCAACCTTACTGAGCCGTCTATAGAAATTACAAAGGGAAGAGAGTACAATTACCATTCCAAAATGAAACAAGCAGATAGATAAGGAAGAATGCCATGACGAAGGTAAGGATAGAAAGACAAGAAAAGACAAGGATAGCACAATATGAAATTTTTATTTTATAAAATAAATTTTGAAGTTCTTCTTTTAACGACCATTCTAACTAGGTCATGTCCTACAGTCAAATTGGCTCTGATACCATCTCTGTCGGGACCCCAGATTTCCGAACCCGGACCCTCTGTGTATTACTGCACTAGTCCCAGATCAAAGCTAGTGCACAAAGTTAAACAGAAATGAATACATAACCAGCAACGCTTTATTACAATATTAAAGAGTACAGACCGAAAGGTCTCATTATTACAATTGAGGTTTCAAGACCTCGCACACACGAAACACAGCGGAAGCAAAAGATAAACTCGGTGAAGACCCATCAATACGCCACAGGCAATTGACTGGGGAAGCGCGACCTAGAACTTCTGGAATCCTTCGTCGAAGCCACTCGCGAAGTAGTCGTAGTCTCCTTCTTGGGCTTCGTATTCCTCTGATTAATATTTTTGAGTGCAACATGTGAGTACATAAAGTACTCCGCAAGTCTTGGGAAAAATACAATAGATGCAAGGCTTGACAAAGGAAGGCTATATGGTTCTTTTGCACAAAGCAATGTTTTAATTTCAATTACTACTAATTACTTTCGAAGGCATCAATTTAATAAAGTAATTGTTTTAACAGAATTATCATTAACTTTATAGTGAAGGTTCCATCCACCAACACTAGCTAACCAATTACCATTGGTCAAGTTTAAAACTGCGGGTTCCATCCACCCTCTCTGGCTCCAACCGCCAGGATACCCTTCCGAGAGTTCCCTCCACTCTCGGAATACAAAAACTTTGATTTTAAAACCAAAACCAAAAATCTACCATGTGAATGCATTCCTTGCCCGCCCTTGACCGTGGGCACGACTATTCGAATAGTTTTACACTCTGCAGAGATTGTACAACTTTACCCACAATAGATAAATTATCCTAAAAGTCAACACGCTTCCTTTGGCATGAGACCCAGATAAAATATCACAAAGCCTTTACCTTACTCTAATCTAGCTAGATACCACCCGCTGAGGTTTCACCGCAGGTAGGCTAACTGCCCGAACCGAAGCCCCCTCTTGCGCCATATGAGTACAGTAAATCCCTGTCACTCACTGTGAATAACCAGTCCATCCCTGGCACCCACTTTCCACTGGTGGCACCTAAACTAGACTATCATAAGTTAGTCAGCTAGGTCATACCCATATAGACTTGTGGTTGTACGGTTAATGCTCAGTCTGGACAAACACAAGCATCGGTCCTTAATTGACTAGGGTGGAACATACACTTTTCAAGATCTCGTGCTAACTGCACCAACCCAAACCAACCATCCACCCTAATCTAAACCAACTTTCACATTTTAGTTTATTTTAAAAGAACAGTGGTAACTCCAATTACCACTAAATTTGTAAACACAAGGGTATTACAATAAATCATAATTTCCCATTTTCAAGATTTCAAGGGTACATAGCATGACTAAGCATTATACTACCTTTCTATTATTCACAAAAGATTATAATACTCTCATTATTGAGACAATGGAAATTCTAGGGTGACAAAGGCACATGGCATTCAACTTCAATTGAGGGCATAACAAATTTGGATTAACTAATACCTTAAGACTTGAACTAATGTTTTACGTAAATAGCAATGCACATAATTTAAAATAATTAAAACATTTCAAAATCATAGGTTCAAGATGATCAAAGGAGACTTGCCTTCTTGTGCACTGTTTGGTTCCTCTTGCTGCGGCTCGACAAAATCCTCGGCGACGTCGGATTCTACGCGCAAAAGACAAACAACCAAAGCAACTAAATACAAACAAAAATCAAATGAACTCCAAAAACTGCAAAACTAGAACCAAAAGATAGAGCTCAATTTTAGATGAATTTAGGATAAAGAATCGGGTCAATCGGAGTTCGGATGAAGGAGAACAAGCAATCTAAAGTTTGCCGGGCGAGAAAATACTGGAAAATAGCAAAAGTTACTGTTCACCCGAGAGCAGCACTTTTGGAGAGGAGAGAAGGCTAGCGTCGGCGAGAGGAGGCATGGGTGGTGAATCTAACTAGCAAAATGGGTTGCTAGGGACCCAAGACACACATAGGAAGCGACGACGCGCCAAACGGAGAACGATGACGGCACGGGCGGCTACAACGACATGGTTATGAGAGAGGAATAAAACCCGGGCATAAAACATGGAGAAGTAGGGTGAGCACAGGCTAGAATGCGGCTTGGCGAAGCTAGGAAAATTGTCGGCTCAGACAGAAACCCACCGGAGACGATGCAAACGACGTTTGAACGACGTCGGGAAGGAAAAAGCAAAATCTTGATATCTTGGTGCTCGATGAACAAAATCTAAAACCATTTGAAGGGTAGCTACCTGGGATGGTTTGGCACAATATGACGTGAACGGATTGGGGAAAACACCACCGGATAGATGGGGACACGAGTTGCCATTGACGGCCATAGCAAGGTTCGGAGGCACAAATTTGTGGAGGTTTTTCGGGGAAAAGGAAGTGAGCACGCCCTAGAACGCGACGAGGCAAGTCTAAGAAAAATCACGGCAAGGGCTAAAGCTTACCGGAGGCGACGAATCGACGTCGGGAAGCGCTCTTGACCTAGATTAGGGAAAACTCGATTCCGGGAGATTGGCTGCACCAAAACCAAATTAACTTGGCAAGAAGGTAGATGGCACATGATGGCACAATGTGACGCAAAAGGATCACAGAAAAACTCACCGAATAGCTCGAGACGCGACGAGCAAATTCGGGACCGAAGGGCCTCGATGCCGACGGCGTCCTGACTTTTAAGGGGACTTGCCACGGCTTGGGATGGGTTTAAAGGGGTCAAGGGGTCGTATTTATAGGATTGGAAGAGGTAGAAACCGGCTCCAATTTGCGGATTTTGGGATGGATTCCTTA
The DNA here is from genome assembly GCA_017311315.1 of Dendrocalamus latiflorus. Classification (NCBI taxonomy): domain Eukaryota; kingdom Viridiplantae; phylum Streptophyta; class Magnoliopsida; order Poales; family Poaceae; genus Dendrocalamus; species Dendrocalamus latiflorus. The sequence goes on from CM029640.1 coordinate 20,082,348, forward strand.
CGTGATTTGGCATAACTTTCCTTTTGGGATGACATTGAAATAAGGTCTGGATTGGAAGTTATGAAGAGAGAGGAAAAGGAAGGAAACTGTACAGAGCGAGAGATCGATCGAGCGCGCTGGAGAAGACGCATGAACAGTACCGGGGGGTACTGTTCATTCTCTCTCCTCTTTCTTTTTTTTTGAAATTTAAAATTGAGCTCAAACAAACTCCAAAAAATCCAAGAAAATACAGAAAAATTCCTTGTGACACAAGGAACACAAATAAAATACTTTTGGCAAATGTTAATGTCTAATTTAATCATATTAAATCTTTTTAATTAATAAAAATTCCAATTAAGCTTTAATTAATTCCAGAAAAATCCAAATGGTGAATTTTATATTAAAAGCTTCAAAAAGGCTCTGAAAATCAGGATGTTACAGTTCATTTGGGAGCTTCTGGAGCTTAATATTGTCATAACTCAACTTGAACTAAAAGTTGCATCTCATGTTGAGGGGGAGCTGGATTTTCTTGCATTTCAGCATCCTGCATTGTAATATAACTACATTGAGCCTTGATTATTATCCTGTTATGACATATTTACAATGCTTTACACCTTGCTATGACTTGCGCTTATTTGCTAGATTTATCATGACTTCATATGTGTAGACTAGCTTTTGCCATGATAAGTTAATTAAACTTACTCAAATTGAACTAAAACTTGTCATGTTAGCACTCGTGACTAGTCTCTCTTGAGTTATCCTTTTATGATTCATGCCATGTCAAATAGGCTGAGTTCAGCGTTGACTCTCTATTGAGCTTTAGATTGAGCTATTTTAGTCTCTTGATGCAGCATGAGTTAGTACAACATGGTTAAAAAGCAAAAAGATCTCTTTTGTGCGAAAAAACTGATCTTGCCAATTCTTTCTCATGAGACGGCTTGCCATTGCACAAGGCATGAACTCAGGGGGAGTTTTGAATGACCAAGATCATTGTCTTAAGCTTCTTGCTTGGCATGATCGCATAAGGCTTGAGATCTAGCACATGACTAAACAAAAATCTGGTTGGCAACGACCATGAATTTCAAAAGAAAATATGTCACTTGTGCTTCATTTGCTTAATCTACAAAAAGAACCAAGTACTTAAACAAATATTTCACTCTTGAGCTTGTGGCACTCTAATTAGGCTCAATACTAGCTTCTTGGTTCCGCTTAGCTTATTGACATGGTTTGCATCATCCTTGGATACCTCTAGCTAGACTTTGACCATGGATGACTTGACATGCTCACAAATTGCATTACATTTCAGATTGTCATCTATTTGGTTTGGCTGGCTTATATATATCCTGTCATGATCTAGATAGCATTCTATTGAGTTATGGCTTGATGTAATACTTAATGGTCATCTTGGATAATTCTCATGGCTCTACATGCTTAAAATAATCAAACTTCAGTCATTTCATCCATTTCCATAACTTGTTCTCTTCCTTGCATCCTTGATGTGTTTATTGCCAAAAGGGGGAGAATAGTGGTAGAAAAAGCCATTTTGGGAGCTTTGAGGAAAACTTGTTCTTTCTTTTGCTCCTTGTGTCGACGTGGTCATTAGCATCATTTTTCTTCCTTTGGACTATGTTGGACTTTCTCTTCAAACTCAACTTCAAGCTTTTTCTGGGTTTGTCGATATACTCATCAAGGGGGAGATTGAGAGACCATGTGGTTATGACCCCATGTGATGAGTAATTGACATCGGTTTAGGAAAGTCGAGTTTGGTTTGTGTGGTCGGACCATGTCATTGCACGGTGCAATCAGCTTCGGTCGGACTTGGTCTATGGGCTTAGGATGCTTAGTCTCGTGCTACGACAGGTTTGGCCTATTTTTATGCTTAATGTGGTGTCATTAATGCATTTATGCTTTCATGTATCGAGCAGTGCTATTTGATGTGTTTCTTGTCTGTGTTGGCTGTAGGACATCGAGGTGGAGTCGTGGCGAGACACGAGGTGACCGGACTAGACACGGGTGGTGTCGAGGTCAGAACGATCGGATGTGTCGAAGACGGCGGAGACTCGAGGTGGTTGCGAGTCGTGGACGACAAGGAACGCGGAAGCTTCCCGGAAGGTGCAGGAGGGGCGTTTCAGGAAAAATGCAAGGCTGCACAAGCGGGAGACGGTTCCATTCGGGTTTAGCAGGCGTAACAGGTTGGAGACCCGTTGGCCAAGGACTATAAATAGGAGGGAGAGGCTGCATGCCCCCTCATGCACTCCAAGGATTTCTAGGGTTTGCTTTAGTCAAAATGAGCTTTAGAGGGTTGTTTTGGCTTTAGGCTTTAGTTGGTGAGAGTGGGTGTAAAGCACAGGCTATGTCTCCTTCGTGTCTCCTCTCTGTGTTGTGTCTCTCCAAGAAACATGTAGGGAGTGTGTTCTTAGGATTGTGAGAGGGGAGGATGGATTGATGAGCTTGTAATCATTCCTCTTGTATCAATCATGTATCTCCTTTCCTCTTTATCAATATGAGATGGCGTTTGTTTCAGTTCTTGAGCTCTCTGTTGTTTCTGTTCTTCGATGCCCTCTTTTGGTGATTTTTGAGTTTTTGCATTTTCTTGTTGTTTCTCGTTGAGAAGGCCCAAAATGGGTTGATGTGATCTAGGAGATGCCCAAAAGCCATTTGGCTAGTCAATCATACGAGCAAACCTTGTTTAATTTCAGTTTTTGCAGTTTGGGCTCCTCTGTTCTTGATGAGGCGATGGGGTCCCGATCTTCCGATAGGATGATAACTTCGATTTGGAGGAGAACGACTTTGACGATGCAGGCTTCTAACCGGCCATGACCAGAACACCAAGCAATCGCTAAACCACACTCCGAGTCGTTATCAACCGTGCCAAGAACGCGGTTGACCTGACCACGAAGGTCTTTTCCTGCATGCAATCGAAGAACACGCAAGAACAAGATAACAAGCAATCTGAAATTGCAAATATTTAAATTGAGTTCACAAAGGTGGGATTCCGCTGAGGTTCTTTACGGTTGGTCTAGTCGACACAAGCGAAGAACAAAAGTTTTCACAATGGAAAAACTAAGCAAACGGAATCCAAGCAAACTAGAAGGGTGCAGCCTCCTTAAATAGGGGAGGAAAAACCGCACAAAACTAAAACAAATGAGGTGGTACTATTCATGGTACTGTTCATGTGAACAGTAACCGTGCACAGTATGGGCCTAGGGGGCGCCTCTCCTTTGGGCCCAAGCATTACAAGGCCCGAGTTGGCCCAAACAGGTGACGCAACACCTTCTTTGAGTGATTGAGATGTGCAGAGGAGGAATTTGGAGGTGAGGCTAGATCCATTGGAAATAGGACGAGAAAAGCTTTCCATCGAGTACTCATGGGCCTCAAACGGACTCCGTATGTGAAAGTTATGCACGTTTGAAGTTGGGTCTGTCAGGCTGAATCCGAATTGATCTGGAGGCCAAATTGGCTTCCAAAACCTGTCCAACTTGAACCCTTGCTTCAATTGGTTCCAAAGTGATGTGGTGCTACAAAAATATATATTTTCATCATTAGGTAGCATCATATTCTTATTTAAAGTATGTTGAAGTTGAGGAAACGAACTCACCTTTAGTTCAATCTTGATATTGGCCGCTATGGTCGTATGTGTTGGTGGCGTGGTCACATCAGTTCTTCCCTTTCCATGTTCTTGGTTTCTAGGGTTTAGAGAGAATCTTGATTTCCTTCTCAAGATTGGCCTGAGTTTTGGTCTTGGAAGTCCTTAGGCTATTGCTTTCTTGATTGCAAAATCTCATAAGCAAAAGACTTAAGACCATTGAGTATTTTGGATTTTGTGTTGTCCCTGTTCAGTTCATGCTCATTTCTAGGGTTTTGATGCATTTCTTGATTCCCTCCATGAGATGGCATGAAATTTGGACTTTCTAGTCCTGGGGATATTGCTAATCTATCCTCAAAGTTTCATGGGCAAAGGATCAAAGATTAGGGAGTAATTTGGGTTTTTGTGAAGGTCTCTGTAAGTTTTCAGGTTTTTGCCCAAATCTTGATTTCTTGTGTTTGAGTTGGATTTTCTTGAGTCTCTAGGCTTCTCTGGCTATTTAGGTCATAGTTATGAAATTCTAGGCTGAGGACATCAGAGGGATTCTCTCAATTTCATTGCTGTGAAGAGTTTTGGATTTGCCTGCTAAAACTGCTCTCTGCTGGCTGTCTGAAAATTCGATGGGCGGTCAGACTGGTATTTCACCGGTGGTCTGACCGGAGTTCACTGGGCGGTCAGACTGGCCCATGCTTGGCGGTCTGACCGGCCATAGCAGAGAGGTCTGACCGGCCCCCCTCTCTTGCAGGTTCTATTGCTTGCCTTTTTGCCATCTTTTTCTTGTTAAGTCCTTTGGTGATTGTTTTTCTTTTTAGGTCCAATGAGCCCTTTCTCTTCATAGCACCTGTTGCTATCGGAGAAGAACATACTTCTTTGGGTACTTGTGGGGGACGATTTTAAAAGAGTCAACATTCACCCCCCTCTGTCGCCATTTCGGTCTAACATCGTCCCGCCGAGGCAGTGCCTATCGGGCGGACGACGAAGTCCCGTGCCGGAGCTGAGCCGTCCCGCCGAGGCATTGCCTACTAGGCAGATGGCGAAGTCGCGTCGTTCCGCCGAGGTGATGCCTACAAGGCGGGCGGCGAGGCGTTGCTCCGAAGCCGGGTCGTCTCGCCTAGGCAGTGCCTTCCAAGCGGACGACGAAGTCCCGCGCCGGAGCCGAGCCGTCCCGCCGAGGCATTGCCTACTAGGCAGACGGCGAAGTCGCGCCGCTCTGCCGAGGCGATGCCTACAAGGCGAACGGCGAGGCGCTGCTACGAAGCTGGGTCATCTCGCCAAGGCAGTGCCTACCAGGCGGACAACGAAGTCCTGCGCCGGAGCCAGCCGTCCCGTCGAGGCATTGCCTACAAGGCGGGTGATGTCACCACGTGGCCCCGCCGAGGCAGGGAGGTGACACTGCCATTCCCCCACCTTCAAAAATAGTGCCCGCGAATAGCGGGCGCTTGCGGCGTAGGCCGAGGGCGCTACGCACGTAGAGGCAGGGAGACGGCGCTGTCGTTTCCCTACCTTCGAAAATAGTGTCTGCGGAGAGTGGGCGCTTGCGGCGTAGACCGTGGGCACTACGCACATAGAGGCAGGGAGGCGACACTGTCATTCCCCTACCTTCGAAAACAGTACCCGTGGAGAGCGGACGCTTGCGGCGTAGGCCGAGGGCGCTACGCACTTAGAGGCAAGGAGGCAACACTGCCGTTCCCCTACCTTCGAAAACAGTGCCCGCGGGAAGCGGGTGCTTGTGGCGTAGGCCGAGGGCGCTACGTACGTAGAGGTAGGGAGGCGACACTGCCGTTCCCCTACCTTCAAAATAGTGCCCGCGGAGAGCAGGCGCTTGCGGCGTAGGCCACTCCCAGGCACAACGCACGCGAAGGCACGATATCCAGGTGCTGTGTCGCTAAAGTGAGGCACTCCCTGGCACAACGCACGCGAGGGAACGATGTCCAACTGCTGTGTCGCTAAGGCGAGACACTCCCTGGTGTCTCGGCCATTGCGCAATTTTTATATTCCGTAGAGTGCGTGAGATCATCATCCACGTCTTATTTATACTCCAGAGAGTACGCGTAGGGACAACATCCACGCATGCGCGGGACATCCTCGTCTTGTTTATACTCAGTAGAATGCACAGGGACAACATCCGCGTCTTGTTTCTACTCTGTAGAGTGCGCACAGAGGTATGCCTCGACGCTGCATCTTATTTGTACTCCGTAGAGTGTGTGCGGAGGCGGACCTCGACGCTACATCTTATTTAGAGTCCGTAGACTGCGCGCGGGGGCAAGCCTTTGCGCGTTGCGGGCGATGAGGGTGCGTGCGGAGGCGAACCTCGACGCTACGTCTTATTTATACTCCGTAGAGTGCGTGCGGAGGTGGACCTCGATGCTACATCTTATTTAGAGTCCATAGACTGCGCGCGGGGGCAAGCCTCCGCGCGTTGCGGGCAGTGAAGGTGCGTGCGGAGGCGGACCTCGACGCTACGTCTTATTTAGAGTCCGTAGACTGCACGCGGGGGCAAGCCTTCGCACGTTGCGGGCGGTGAGGGTGCGTGCAGAGGCGGACCTCAACGCTACGTCTTATTTATACTCCGTAGAGTGCGTGCGGAGGCGGGTCTCGACGCTACGTCTTATTTAGAGTCCGTAGACTGCGCGCGGGGGCAAAGCCTCCGCGTGTTGCGGGTGGTGAGGGTGCGTGCGGAGGCGGACCTCGACGCTACGTCTTATTTAGAGTCCGTAGACTACGTGCGGGGGCAAGCCTCCGCGCGTTGCGGGCGGTGAAGGTGCGTGCGGAGGTAGACCTCGACGCTACGTCTTATTTATACTTCGTAGAGTGCGTGCGGAGGCGGACCTCGACGCTACGTCTTATTTATACTCTATAGAGTGCACCGAGGCGCAAGGCCGTCGTGCGATTTAAATCAAAAAGAGGACCAAAACAGAGGCACGAAAGAAATGGCTGAAGATTTGCGGCAACAAAACGCTCCAGAATGCAGTACTGGAAAAGCATTTGATACTACGGTAGCCCAGAACAGGCCAAAACCGGAGAAGCAAACATGGCCAAATCAAATGCCCTCAGAATGGAACTGTAGCCGCAATAAATGGTATGATGAAAAACCATTTCCTTAATTCCATGCACTCAAGAAGTGCAGCGGGGATTATTAAAGCAGCGTACGTGATCACCTGCGGAGCGTACCGGGCGGGATGGTGGCGACGCGGAGTAGACTCCGCTGGTGCGGAGACCCTGGCTACATGAAGCTAGCGGAGGCCTCGTCATGGGGTGCGGGGCCACCTCGACGGTCGCTGTGGTTTCCTCGGACTCCAGTGGCATGGCCTACTCAAGACATGCCTGCGTGCATGTATCGTCCATGCGCCTGGCTACCAATCAACACATGCATGCATGCATGAATGCATGCATGCGTGAGCATGAGCATGTGCATCACTGCCAACGAGCGGAGCCCAGTGGCATGCGGAGGTGGGCAGATGCGGAGGGACGCGTCGAGCGAACGCCGGCGAGGTCGTCGTAGTGCTGAGTGAGGGCCGCCGACGTCACCACGAAGCTGAGCCGAAGGCCAGCGAAGTCGGCACAGCTGGCCTAGACTCCGGTGAAACGGACGCGAAGACCGTGGTTGCGCTCGACGTGGGGGCGCGGAGGTTGTCCTCGGCAACGCGGGGGCTTCGGGCGCTCGTATCGCTCGGCGTAGATACCATCATCTAGACGGACTTCGCCACCGCCATGTGGAGGCCAGTAGCCGGATGGACTTCGTCGAGGACGCGGAGGCCAGCACACGGCTTCGGCAGAAGAGCGCAAAAACTTGGGCACAGAGGCGCGTGGAGGCAAGGCGTCGAGCTTCCGCTTGGCGAGGTCTACTCTGAACACTTCGTTCATGCATGGATGGATGAGGTCTACACTGCATGCATGGATGGACGGAGCCTCACGTGCATGCATGGATGGTGGAGGCTCACGTGCATGGCCATGCATGCATGCAGTGCTTGCAACATAGCTTGGGTGTACTCATGTGGCGAATGACATTGACACGCGAAGGCCCGAAGCACTGCATGGAGGCTGGCGGAGTCTCACCAGACGGGTAGAGGCTCGGAACACAGCGCACGCATGGCAGCCAGCGGAGTCCCAACGACAGCCGCACCGAGATGCAGTTGAGCACGATGTGGATGGCGAGCCCGACGCCGGAGATGACGGTCATGGCCCAGACCTTGCTTTGCGCCTGGAAGGACTTCTGCAGCGGGAAGATGACCCAGCGCGTGTATCAGCCAACGACGTCAGAGATGTCACCCGACTGGTGGGGCGCCCGGAGGATTGGCGTCGTGAAGACGTAGGTCGGTGCGAACGCAAGCGCGGTGGTGCCGCGGGCGATCCAGGTGTACTGGATGTAGACGCCGAGCATGTACCCTGTCCGGCACCAACAGCCTGCCCGCACAACACCTCCAGCCCATGCCCATTGTCTCTCGATCCTGCATGCAGCATGCGCTGAGACGAGCGGAGGCCGAGCCTGGAGGCTCGACGGAGAGCAGAGGTTCGGCGTTGGCTCGGCACGGCGACGCGTGTGGAGTCCAGCTCGCTGAGGCGAGGTCCTGCACGGAGGCGACGCGAAGCCGGAGGCTCGACAGAGAGTGGAGGCTTGGCGTTGTCTAGGCGCAGACTGCAGCGCGGAGGCTCGACGGAGAGCAGAGGCTCGGCGTTGGCTCGGCGCGATGACGCGTGCGGAGTCCAGCTTGCGGCGGCGAGGTCCTGCGCGGAGGCAACGCGAGGCTGAATGCTCGACGGCCAGTCCCACCGTGACGGCGGAGGCGGAGGCCGCCGTGGAGACGCAGACCCTGGTGAAGCCAGAGGCTAACGAGTGCGCGCGGAGCCGACGGCGCGGATGTCCCTTCCGCTTGGAGTCCAGCCACGCATGGCCAGCGGAGGCGGCACGAAGCTCGGCGGAGCTGGGACGGAGGCCGTCTTAGGTGCTCAGAGTTGTCGCGAGCTCGTCCGCCTCGGAGCACTCATGTTCTTTCCTGCATGCAGTGAATGATGACGAGCAGTAGGCACAGGGTTCATGCATGCGTGGATAAATATACATGAATGGCCATTTGAGTGCATGAATGGATGCATACGGGAATGCATGGATGCATAAACGTGGATGCATGGATGTTTGCGGCGTCTGCAGCGGGAAGTTGGAGCCGAGCGACACGCGGAGGCAGGCCCATTGCGAGGTCTCGCGCGGAGGACTTCGTGCCTGCATCGCTGGCTTTCAAGTGGCACTCATGCATGCATGCACGTGCTGGGAGCTCACGCAGAGTGCGTGCATGCGGAGCTTGCCGCGTCACCGCGGAGCCTGGTATGCACACGAAGTTTGGCATACAGGCTACGGCCGGAGGCGAAGACCACGCGCAGGCGCCAAGCGGAGGTCGATGTTTCGCCTGTGGAGTCCAACGTCGCGCACGGAACGTCCGGGCGAAGGTGTCGGACTTCGTGTTAGCGTGCCTGTCGTCGGCCAAGCTAGGGCTACCAGCGGAGTATGGCGAGGCCGAGCATGCGGAGGCGATGAAGCCGGGGCTAGGCGTAGCGGCGGAGATAGCAGCAGCGTAGAAATGAACAATTTGAATAGATTTATGCAACTCGTCATCCACAGAAAATAGCAAAGTATACAGGCAAAGCCCGTACACTTTACCCAATCAGATCTGCCAGATCTAAATCTGGAAAAGAAATGCGAGCTCGCAACAGATCCGTGTGTTCACAACATTTCTGCCACGCATATATAAATCCCAAAGCGAACAGGCTATCAACAAGATGAACTTATCAGTGATGCTTCACGACACGAGCAACCTCCTCTAGCACCCACCTACTTATCCTTTTGTTGAATGCTGGAGAAATCTCTTCCATGCACAACTTTCTTGTCGTCCCCACGGGCCCCAACCCCCCGTAACTGGGCCTTGCAACTGGCCTAATATGTAATAGGCCCGATAGTGTAGAGGAATATACTCATGCAAATATACCAATGTACCCTCATCCTTTGTAAATATTAAGGAATAGAATGGAGATTTCCCATTCTACCCCACTTATGTATATAAACCCCCAGGAGGGGCAGGAGGGGGGACATCCTCTCATTCTTACCAACTCTCTCACAGATCTGGCTCTCCTCTTCCTCTTCTACTAGTCCCCTTCTCTCTCTATTTGGTCTGTAGCCACAACAACAGTCTATCTACTTCCTTCTCAAGATCCACAACCCTAGCTCTAGATCTAGCATAAAATCTTCCTAGCTTAAGGAATGCGTCATTGAGCTGTTCATAGGAGGGATCTACCTCATCGGTGTTGGTGTAGAGCTCGTCGTCGCTGACGTCGCCCTCATGGGCCATGAAGCACATCCCGATGAAGTCATCGCCGTCTTTGGGATCTTGATCCTCCTTGCCGTCGTCATCGCTCCACCCCTCCACGTCGCTGAAGTCGATGTCGTTGAAGGCGTTGAGGACGCTGTGGAACAACTTCTTAGCTTTGCCAAGGTTGCGGAACTTCTTCTTGCCTTGGGCATGAGCTGGGGGCTTCTTGTTGTGGTTCTTGTCGAGCTGAGTACAACGCATCAAGAGTCAGGATCGAAAGATCGGTTGTGTCTTTAATTGTGGTCACCTTCATCTCCCACACAAACAAATCCAAAGCAGAGAGCATCTGTCGAGCGTTGTCCGAGTCGGGGTATGTAAGACCGACAGCTCGGAGGTTGCTCAGAATTTTGTGAAATCTAGCAAAACACTCATCAAGGGACTCGCCAGCGAGCATTTCAAACTTGTTGCAATCTTGCTTGAACTGGTTCTGTTGTACCGTCTTGATTTGGGTGGTGCCCTCATAGTATGCATCGAGGGTCACCCAGATGTCGAAGGCCGACGTCAGATGAGAGATGCGATCGAATTCGCTTCTGCTCAGACCCTGAATTATGATGTTCCTTACCTTAGCATTTGCCTCAACATCGGTCATGTTTCCGGCATTGATGTTCTCATCGGCAGGAACAACAAATCGGGTCTTGACTTTCCGCCAGATGGCGTAGCCCTAAGCCTGGACGTAGGTCTCCATCCGACTCTTCTAGAAGGGATAGTCGATTCCATCGAAGATCGGGGGCTTGGTGGAATACTTGTTTGTCGCCATGGCTCTAGAGACCGGTTAAGATCTACGAGGAAGAGCTAACCGGCTCTGAATCCAATTGAAGGACCGGAATCGGCAACAGAGGGGGGTGAATGGTGCCTTTAAAACTCCCCCAGTATTCTCACAAACTTTCCGCTTCGATAGCTATAGAAACTATGAAGCGATAAAGTTGGATGTTTACTTAAGAGGCTAAAGTCCGCTCGACAAACGAGCAAAACAGATTAGAGAAACAGAATGACAGTCTGCCAGAAAGTCGGTAACAATTGGCTGAAAAAAACTTGCCTAAAAACAGCTGCGAGGACTAAAAAGAAGTGCTCTGAGAAACTGCTGTAAGGACTGAAAAGATCAGCCGAAAATAGCACCCATGCTGTAAAACTGAAAATAGATCCTTTCGGCTGAAGTACTTGTCAGTACAGAGACAACCGAATCAGCACAAGAAAACCCCAAAAAGGAGTAAGTTGATTGCTGCTCTTCCTGGGCAAAAGAAAACTGAAATTTAAATCAAATAGTCTACTCAACTCTGGTTGAGAACAAAAAGAGAAAGAGCAGTTTGGTAAAGAAAGATTCAGAATCGGCATAGTGACTATTCTCAAGGAAATGAGCTGCCGAATAAAAGATTGATTGACTGCTGCCCTTCTATGTCAATCTCGTGACATAACAGCACAAAAATCAGACAAACCAAATGTTACTGATTGTCAAAGATCGGCACAGTAAAAATAGCATAGAAGCATTTGACAGAAACTGAACAGAGGTGAGCAGAACTGCCAAACACCAAATCTGCAGAGGAGCTTGACTGAAAATTAGACAAAGTAACTAAGGCCGGTACATTAAATACCGAGGAAAGAGCCAAAATAGAGAAAAGTTTGATTAGTGCTTGCTCTTCTCAGAGCTAAGAAATTGTACTCCAACCTAAACAACCAATTGCTCTTAGCGGAAGAGACTTCAGATCACAGGACGTGCTCAGCCAAAGAGCAAACAGAGAAAATCTGGGACTGCAGCCGATAACAAAGAGATAGGGAAGTTGCTGTCCTAGAACTAGCGGCACAGAATGAACTGAAGAAAACTGAAGGAGCTGAGTAAAAGTTAAACCGAATAGCCAACTGACCTCAAGAAATGAACAAACGAAGAAAGAACAGTTCGGCTACAAGATGAACAGAGCAGAAAAGATTCTATTGACTGAAAATCTGAACCCAAAATCGAATAAGTAATCCAAATCTCAATTTCTTGTGATTCTGAGGACTTTTGAACTAGAACCACATCATCTTTTGCCGAGACAATCAAGAAAATCAAAGTGCTCTGTTTGCGGTAACAGTAAACCCTAGAATATCAAATACAGAGAAAGTATGCCGCAGACCAAATCTTGACAGAAAATAGCAATTGAATTTGTTGCTCTCGGATATAATCTAGCCAAGAGGTCATGAACACAAACCCAGTTCAGGGCACAAGATTTGGCAGCTACTTAACAAAGATTCATCTCAATTGAAAATCAACAGAGATAAAAGAAGCACCACAAAGAGATCATCCAAAGGAACACAAAGCAACAAAACCTGAGAGTAGATGAAAAGAGATGAATGATTGTTTTCAGAGGAATGATTACATATTGTCTTGATACAATCAGCTCAAGCCATCCCTTCCAAAACCCAGAACACACACAAAAGGGGAATCAAGAACTCATGCAGGAGACATGGGTAACAACCAGAACAACCCCTCCTGCTCTCACCTGCTCCACAACTACTCAAAAGAGAAAAGCACAAACCAATCTTTTAAAACCCTAACAACCCTTCCAAAGCCATACATGCTTTTACAATCACCAGGAGAGGTAAAGCACTAAAACCCTCTAATGCTTTCAAGCCTACCCTTCTCCTTTTATAGTCTCCACTAATGGGTTTACAATTTGCTTTGCCTATTAAGCCTTAACGCTTTACCCGCTAATTCTAACCAAATCCACTTCCTTTTGTGCAGCCTTGCGTATTTACCAAAACGCCCCTCCTGCACCTTCCGGGAAGCTTCTTCATTTCTTGTCGTCCAAGCTTCGCAACCACCTCGAGTCCTCGCCGTCTTCGGCACATCCCGACCGCTCTGACCTCAGCACCGCCTGCGCCTAGTCCAGTCATCCCGTGCCTCACCACGACTCCGCCTCGATGTCCTGCAGCCATCACAGACAAGAAACCCATCACATAGCACCGCTCGAGATACAGATAACACAAAGTTGTATTAAGATTAAATGCTCACACCCAAAACAGCCCAACGACCGGTCGAAAAGAAAAAAGGCATCCTAAGCTCGTCCGACCACGGTCGACCAAGTCCGACCACAGTCAACTGCACCATGCAACGACTCGTCTCGAACCACTCAAACCAAACTCAAACTATCTAGAACACGTGTCTATTACTCATCACAAACATAGGGTCACATCGACATGGTCTCTCACTACCTCATGTCAATACTTTGTGCATTCTTAGGTTTGATAAACATGAAGACATTGGAACTGAGAGGGAGGAAAGGGAGACTGGGGCCAAAGTAATGGAGGAGTACAAGGGTTGAGCAGCCATACTTGCAGTCAAGCATATGGGCATACACAGGGGAGAAGGCCCATGCATCTAGGGGGCAAGAAGAAAAGGTAGCCCACGCGGCTTGGTGCAAGCCCATGTGGCCAGGATATGAAGACCGATGCGGCTAGAGGGGAAAAGCCCATGCAGCTAGAGAGTCCCAAGCGCATGGAGAAGAATCCTACCTGCATGAAGAGGAGGCCCAGGTGCATTAAGAAGCAATGGCAACAAGGGAGGCTAATCTGAACCAGAGGTTGCCATGCCCAGCAAGAAAGAAGCCGATTTTGAGGAGTTCTCCTGAAAATCAAACCAGTTTTCCAGAGGACCACCACAAAACTGAAGGATTAGATGAGAGGGTCCCCACAGCCTACGTGCCAAGTCCTTGACTGGAACCATTTGAACTCAGTCATGTAATTCTGTTTTAAATAAAAGTCCAAACTAGTTTGTGTTAGACTTGAGTTCGAACTCTAGGTTACATGAGTTAGTCTCATTCTCGTGACTGAATAGGAGATCAATTTGGTCTCTTGGTCGAATGCAACATAGCTTGACTAGGTCTTGCGTGCATGAGTTGGGGGGCATAAATACCCAAGAACCCCATTGTATCCCTTAGACCATGAATAATAGATTGATTTCCATAAAAGAGCTATGGCCTTTATTCTTCTCCTATCATTGCACAACAATTAGAGAGGCAAATTGGGTGTTCTCTTTCCCACGTTCTTGTTGTTCTTGAATTTGCAGTCACATCTTCCACATCCTTATGATTGGGTGGAAGAATCTTAAAGTGTGTGATTGGGTTAGTTCATACATCACAGGTCATTGCACAGGCAGTGGCTGGCCACGCCAGACTCATCAGGTTGAGTAAGTTATCTTGATCATGTGTTGAGAGGATCGGGCATCCCCGTATTAGAATGAAGTCAGTTAAGGAGCATTCTACAAAAGTAAGGTCGATGTGCAGGACTTGGTAGGAACGGGGTCCCGATCTTCCAACAGGTTCTGGATATGTTCGATTTGGTAGAGGCACAACACAAATCGATCCGGCTTTCGGCTTCCGAACAACACGTTCCGAACCCCGCAATCGCAACACCACGTCTCCTCAGGTTATCAACCGTGCGTAGCCCGGTTGACCTTGCCAAGAAGGCTAATCCTCGCCTGCGAATCGAACAACACAAGCAAGAACAAGGAAGAACACAACTGAATTGCAGATGTATTGATTTAGCACTCGAAAGTTGTGGTCTCACAAACCGATGAACGGCGAAACTGTTCAAAGACAGAATAATCTAAGCAAAACCCAAACCCTAATGGTGGGGGTGGCGGCTGGATATAAAGGAGTGAGGGGCGTGCAAAACCCCTGGACGCGCCCTAATGGGCTCCAACACGATACAAAGCCGAACGGCCCAAAAGAAGGTGGCGCAGCACCCTGACAGATTCTGAATGCCTAATTGTTTTGACGATTTCTGTTGACTCAGAAGGAATTTTGACATGGGACCAGAGCCATTAGAAATGTCACCTTCGCAGCTTTCCATCCATATGTAGAACATCCAAAACGGAGCCCGGATGCGATCTGAGCATCCATTTTAGTGCGGCCTGGTCCTGGACTCCGAATTGGATTCGAAGTCGGCTTGAGTTGGGCCTCCAACATGATTTGACCGCCCTTGCTGGACTTGTGCGCCTCGTAACCCTTCTCCAAGTACTTCCTGGTCCTCTCCATGGTTCCTAATCATAATTAAATTATTAGGTAGCAATCGATTCTCAAATGAACAAAAAGAAGTACTTAAGAACGAGCTCACCTGTAAATTCAATTGTCGGGCGCGAGCTCTAGTAATTGGTCCTTGAATGTCAAGTGGAGGAGTGTTGTGTGTATCTGAAGAAGTGATGTCCTCATCATCCTCCCCCTCTTGAAGCGGAGTTGTCCTCAACTCAGCCTCATCTTCTTCTCCCAAGTATGGCTTCAAATCTGAAATGTTAAAGGTGGGACTAACCCCAAACTCGGGAGGCAACTCAAGTTTATATGCATTATCATTTATCTTCTCAACTATCTTAAAAGGACCAGCAGCTCTAGGCATCAATTTTGACTTTCTTAACTCAGGAAATCTATCCTTTCTCAAGTGCAACCAAACAAAATCACCCGGTTCAAGTTTAACTTCCTTTCTACCTTTACTACCGGTACTCCTATATTTTTCATTCATCTTTTCAATGTTTGCCTTAGTAGTCTCATGCATTTTGACAATAAAATCAGCACGCTCCTTAGCATCATTATGAACTCTCTCACTAGTAGGCAAAGGTAAAATATCAATAGGGGCACAGGGATGGAATCCATACACTACCTGAAAAGGACTTACCTTGGTGGTGGAGTGTTCTGCTCGATTATATGCAAACTCAACATGCGGCAAACACTCTTCCCACAGCTTCAAATTGTTCTGAAAAATAGTTCTCAACATGGTAGACATTGTACGGTTCACCACCTCAGTTTGGCCATCAGTTTGTGGGTGACATGTTGTAGAGAACAACAACTTTGTACCCAACTTGTTCCATAGAGTACGCCAAAAGTGACTCAAGAACTTGGCATCACGATCTGAAACAATAGTAGAAGGCATATATACCATGCAAACGAACTATCTCTTTGAAAAAGAGGTCAGCAATTTGAACGGCATCATCGGTTTTATGACATGGTACAAAATGAGCCATCTTAGAAAATCGATCCACAACAACAAAAATGCTATCCCTCCCCCTCTTAGTCCTGGGCAATCCTAAAACAAAGTCCATAGAAATATCTGCCCACGGAATAGAAGGAACAGGAAGAGGCATATATAAACCTTGTGGATTCAAGCGAGACTTAGCTTTTTGACATGTAGTGCAGCGAGCCACAAACCGCTCAACATCTCGCCTCATCTTTGGCCAAAAGAAGTGTGTGGCCAGAACGTCCTCCGTCTTCTTAGCACCAAAATGTCCCATCAAACCGCCTCCATGCGCCTCCTGCAACAACAAAAGACGAACGGATCCAACTGGAATGCATAGGCGGTTAGCTCTAAACAAAAACCCATCATTGATCACGAATTTATTCCATGCTTGTCCGTCTTTACAATGCAACAACACATCCTTAAAATCAGCATCAAAAGCATATTGTCCTTTAGTAGTTTCAAGACCAAAAATGCGACAATCAAGTTGAGACAACATGGTATAGCGTCGAGACAAAGCATCAGCAATCACATTATCCTTCCCTTTCTTGTGTTTAATGACATAAGGAAAAGATTCAATAAATTCAACCCACTTAGCATGTCTACGATTCAAATTGGTTTGACTACGAATATGCTTAAGTGATTCATGATCGGAATGAATGACAAATTCTTTAGGCCATAATAGTGTTGCCACGTCTCTAAAGAACGAACAAGAGCATACAATTCTTTATCATACGTGGAATAATTAAGAGCAGGACCATTCAATTTTTCACTAAAATAGGCAACAGGTTTGCCTTCTTGCATCAAAACGCTACCAATACCAATTCCGCTAGCATCACATTCCAGCTCAAAAGTCTTACCAAAATCCGAAAGTTGGAGCAATGGTGCGTGTGTAAGCTTGTCCTTCAAAAGATTAAAGGACTCCTCTTGTGATGGCCCCCAATGGAACACGACTCCCTTCTTTGTCAACTCAATCAACGGTGTCGCAATGGTGCTGAATTCCATGACAAAGCGGCGATAAAATCCTGCAAGGCCAAGAAAACTCCGCACTTGGGAGACCGTCGTGGGCGTGGGCCAACTCCATATCGCCTCCACCTTGGCTCTATTGTAGAGACCCGAATATGCAAATCCGGACTCTCCTATGTATTCTGCACTAGTCCAGGATCACGCTAGTGCACACAGTATTAACAAAGATGAAATATCGAACATATCACAATTTACTAAGAAAAGACTCAAATATTATTAATAATTATCGGAGTGCGACCTTATGGCCAAGCTTACAATAGACTAGCCCGAAGGGCTTAACAAAAACTAGCAGCGGAAATCCAAAAGGAAGCGCAGCAGCCAATCGACACGCCCACAGGCTATCGAGTGGAGAACGAAGCCTAATCCGCGAAGACGTCGAAGTACTCTCCTTCTGGGACCTCATGCTGGTGATACTCCTCCTCAACTGAGCAACAGGGGCATAAAGCCGTGAGTACATTGGTACTCAGCAAGTCGTTTGTAACAAATGAATGCAATATAGTGTGCAGGGCTTAACAATGGATAGCTGAAAGGTTAACTTTGCATAAAGCAACGATTTAAAGTAAATACAATAAATAGATTGAAAAGCAACTTTAACAAAAGACATTAAATAAATAATCAAAGGAATTGAATATAACCACAAGTGAACTAACCATTCACTTCCCAGCTCAAACCAACCAGATTTCATAAAGACTCTACCCCTCGTGTGAAATCACCGAGCATTGTCCATGACCGAGGACACGGCTATTCGAATAGTTTTACACTCTGCAGAGGTTGCACAACTGTACCCACACGATGTGATTAGCCTCGCGCTAAGGAAATCACAACAAGGCCTTTACAATGATCCATCTCCACCTAATCCCACTCGCTAAGGTTTCGCCGTCGAGTAGGGTAACCCCCTAGTCAATAATTGCCCCCTCTTGCGCCACAACAACATCGGTAGTAAAACCAAAGTGGAGACTTCACAAATTATTATGCCAGGTCTATCCCATACTAGACATGTGGTTTGCACGATTAAGCTCAGATCAATGGCGCACAAAGTTAAGTCCTTAAGAATTACCCAAGCGAAACATCCACATCCCAATGTGCAACTTGCACCCCCTTTACTGCACGATCAATCGCCCAAGTGAAAACCAATTTTGTACAACCAACACCAATGACACTACCCATGCCATGGCAACAAGTTTTATAATCGTGGTTAACCACCACATTCAAGTATATCATTAAGTCAAGATTAATTAACCACGTGTGATGATGAACCCTTTCGCAAAATAAGCAAGGCTAAGCATTCTAATCGTACCAACCCAATGTGACAAATAACATAGCATCACTAATTAAATTCCCAACCTAAGTTGACAATGGCATCAAGGTATTCCAAAATATCAAGGAGGGAAATAACCAATTGGGACGATAACTACCAATACAAGGGTTTGATAATAAAATAGCGATGCATGATAACTTGAAACAAGATAATACATAATAGATTGAAAACTAGGTTCAACATGATCAAAGGACACGACTTGCCTTGGCCTTGCTCAGTTGACAGCTCTTGATCTTTAAATCCAACTTCCGCTCCTTCGAACGCGTGATCTAACGAGAGAGAACGCAAATTGAAACACAAAATAAAATCAAATAAAATTCAAATGAACTCCAAAAATTCTCAAACTTGAACCAAAAGACAGAGCTCAATTTTAGATGAATTTAGGAAAAAGAATCGGGTCAATCGGAGCTAGGACGAGGGAGAACCGGCTCTGGGAAGTTTTAATTCAGAGAAAAAGAGACAGACGGGTAGTCGTTACGACCACAAAGGATCCCTACGACCACGCAGAGAAATTACGACCACGAAGAACCTTATGACCACGAAGAACTTTACAACCACGAAGAACTTTACGACCACGAAGAACTTTACGACCACGAAGAACCTTACGACCACGAAGAACTTTACGACCACGAAGAACTTTACGACCACGAAGAACAATCCACGACTACGACCACACGGGCGGCTACGACTACTCAGGCAGACTTACGACCATGAAGTCGTTTACGACCACATGATCGGACTTACCGGTGGCTTTATGACTTACGACTAAGGCTCTACAACGTAGTCGTAGAACCTTACAACCACACGGATCTACGACACACGGATCTATGACCACGGATCTACGACACGGATGGCGGCGGGACTCACTGGCGACGGCAGAACGACGGCGAGGACGACACGATCTCAGGCTCCGGCACGACCACGGCAACGGCTACGCGTATGACCACGGCTTCGGCGAGGCGCACGACCATGGCTTTGGCGAGGCGCACGACCACAGCGGCGGGCGGCACGACTTCGGTTTGCGGCTCAACTCGGAGGCGAGGCTTAACTTGGGATGAGGGAGACACCAGGGGTTCGGCCCTTTTATGCCCGGTCGTAGAGGTGTCCTGGTCGGCCACGAGTACGAGTCCGGGTGGGATACGACCTGAGAGTCCCACTCGTATACGAGTACGACTGCTAAAAGCGGGCGACTGCTAAAAGCGGGCGACTGCGATGCGGGGCGGGGTTCTGGATGGCTGACACGCGGCGGGGGCGGAAGCGGTTGCGGCTCGACCGACTGGTTTTTCTTTTTCTTTTTCCAGAAATTCAAACAAATCATTTTGTGCTCTAGAAAATAGCAAATAAATCCAGAAAAATCACATAAAATGCCAGAAAAGCTCTTGAGGCTCAGGGAACTCAAATAAAATACTTTTGGCACATTTTAATGTTTAACTTAATCATATTAAATCCTTTTAATTCATAAAAATTTTATTTAAGCTTTAATTAATTCCAGAAAAATTCAAATGGTGAATTTTATTTCAAAAGCTTCAAAAGGCTCTGAAAATCAGGATGTTACATCTATCAACCTCAATTCCCTGTAGAGTCACAACATGGCCAAGAAAAGAGACTCGATCCGTGCAAAAGGTGCACTTCTCAAGGTTACCAAACAAACATGCATCTCTCAAAGCATTAAAAACAACACGTAAGTAATTCAAATGTTAATCCATGGACTTGCTATAAATCAAGATATCATCAAAGTAAACGACCACAAATTTGCCAATGAAAGGAGCCGAACTTAGTTTTAAAAGCAGTTTTCCATTCATCGCCAAGTTTCATTCTTATTTGGTGGTATCCACTACGCAAGTCAATCTTTGTGAAAATTATAGCACCACACAACTCATCAAGCATGTCGTCTAGCCTGGGAATAGGATGACGATACCTTATAGTAATGTTGTTAATGGCTCTACAATCTACACACATACGCCAAGAACCATCTTTTTTGGGAACCAAAAGAACAGGAACAGCACAAGGACTAAGGCTCTCACGTACGTACCCACAGTCCAAAAGGTCTTGGACTTGTCGCTGAATCTCCTTAGTCTCTTCGGGATTGGTCCTGTACGCTGCACGGTTTGGCAAACACACTCCAGGGATCAAGTCAATCTGGTGCTCAATCCCTCAAATGGGTGGAAGTCCTGGAGGTATCTCATCAAGGAAAACATCTATAAACTCCTGCAAAAGGTTAGTGACAGGAGAAGGCAAAGTGCAAGGCATATTATCAAGAGATAATAAAGCATCTTTGCACACAAAAGCATAGCATGTATCATTAACATCATCAATTGCAGCAAGGTCTGATTTTGTGGCAAGCATAACAGAATTTTTCAAATGGATTACTTGCTATTTTTCAGATTTATCATGTTCCTTTGGATCATTAGCAGCAGCAGCTCTCTCCCTATCGGCCTCTATAATCTCAGCTGGGGTCAAAGGCAGTAAAGTAACTTTCTTTCCCTTATGCATAAAAGTGTATTTGTTACGACTACCATGGTGTAAAGCATCATTATCAAATTCCCAAGGTCGACCCAATAAAAGAGAGCATGCTTGCATGGGAACCACATCATAATCAACATGATCAGCATAACCACCAATGGAAAAATGGACTCGGCATGTTTGCGTTACCTTAGCTTTTCCAGAGTCATTTAACCACTGAATATGGTATGGATGTGGATGCGGTCGCGTGGTCAAGCCAAGCTTCTTGACCAAATCAATACTCACCAAGTTGTTGCAGCTTCCTCCATCAATAATGACATGTGCGCGCCGGTTCTTTATTGCGAAGAAAGTCTGAAACAAATTATGGCGTTGAAGCTTATCGGGTTGTTGTACCTGTGTGCTGAGGACTCGCTGCAGAATGATGCTCCGTAGCGTCGCTGTAGACGCCCCACCAAGGACCAGGTCGTCATCACCACCGCCATTGTCGTCCGAGGCAGCAACAGCATCATCATCCTCCTCGACATCCGAAGTGCTGATGTAGCCTCCATCTTCTGTGGCGATGTATGCCCGTTGGCTAGGGCAATTCTTCTGCACATGACCAAGCCCATGGCAGCGGTGGCACTGAATGTCGGAGGAGCGGCCCGTTGAAGCCACAGAAGAAGAACTCTTGGCTGGAACCTGCAAAGAATTTTTTGTAGAATCTGCAAGGCGTGTCGTGGAAGGTGGCTTCGGTGGCACTGCTGCAATCTTGTTCACAGGTGGTGGAGGAGAACGAAAACTCAAAGAAGACTTGGGCAGTCCCATCGATGTAGTCGTTCGCGGCGTGTAGAAGGGTCGTCCGGTGCTTGCCTTTGCTGATTCCTTGCGTCCCTGCAATTCTTTTTCTGCAAGCATAGCAAGCTGGAACAACTGGCTGACAGTAGTAAAATCTTTATAATCAACAATGTCCTGAATTTCACGCCGTAACCCCCCGTAGAAACGACAAATCTTATCCTCTGTTTCCTCAACAACCCCACAACGCACCATACCCTTTTGAAGCTCAGCATAATAGTCCTGAACAGAACTATCACCTTGTTCTAAGCGCTGCAATTTTTTTCTCAAATCACGTTTATATGAGGGAGGAACAAAACGATTACGCATAGCTTCTTTTAACCGCTCCCATGTATCAGGATGTAAACGCATGGTACCCAGTTCATTCCACCAGATAATAGCAAAGTCCTTAAACTCACTAGTAGCTTGTCTAACTCTATGTTGTTCAGGAACCAAGTGAGAATTAAACTTCTGCTCTACCGTCATCTCCCAATCAAGATATATTTCAGCATCATAAAGACCAGAAAAAGATGGAATGGTAAACTTGACTTTAGCAAAAGGGTCGTTGTTACCATGACGGTTCTGGTTATTACCTCCCATACCATGTCGGTTTTGCTGAAGACGCCGACGTAGTCGTGCATCTTGTGTCACCCGCTGATCAATGTTGCCATCCGCATCATACACTGTGTCATCATCATCATGATGGCTGTCATTGACAGGTGGCAGGCGTGCCTCCAATGTGTCCATCCGACCAGTGAGGTCAGCCATCCGCCGCTCCACCCGCTCAATGCCTTCCGTGGTGTTCAACTGGGCAATGGCGGCGACGATGGTGTCCATTCTCGCGCTGAGATCAGTGAGTGAAGCATTTTGTTTGTCGAGCGCAGCTTGTAGCAAGGCGCGACTACCACACTCGTTGAAATCGCCCGGTGTCCCGTCCCCTTCGTCTCCTGCCATGGTTAGTGGAAACACAGGGAAAACAAAAGGATTATCCCTATCAACTACAAAGTAAGGGTAGTGGGAACCCGCAAAGGAAGTGGCTTACCAAGCTCTTACAAGTGTTCTTACCAAAGCAAGGCAAATGATACCTGGAGAGTGTGATCCGGCGATTGCAAGGGTCAAAAACTGTGCTATCCGAAAGTAGGTATATGGAACACAAATCAATAACAGATAGTAATGCTGAATAAATGTCCAAAGCACTGGTCCTAGTTGCTGGTCTAAATGTGTCCTATATCAGTTATGATATGATGAACAAGGAGTCAAGAGCAGAATAGTAAAGCAAAGACAGCAACAAAGATGGCCAGGCAATGAGAAACTTAATTCAGCATAAGCACAAAACAAATGAAGCTCTGTCACCTAAAACTGTGTTCTGTCACGGTTGTTTTTCTTGTCACGGATAGCACTCTCAGCACTATAACCCCAGGTGCCGAAATTTTTCTTTTTCTTTTTTCTTCTTTTTTTTCACAAAGCAGAGCACAGAAATAGGAACCACACAAAGTTTCACCTCAATCTGATGTAAGGTGTGGCCTACAGAAAATGATGAATGTGCTGTAAATTCTGTGATGAAATTTCGGAGCTCGAGTACTGAACTTTCCAGGCCGAATTTGGGCAAAATAAATTCGCCAAACCTGGCAAAGCTGGGAGTTTCAGATGCACAATTCAATTTCACTCAATTTGAAAAAGTTACGGTTGCCGTGGAGGCCGAAACGAAATCAGGTGGAGGAAAATGGTGGAAATTGGGGGCAGAATCTCGGGGAAAGGTGGGGGATGGTGCTGGGTGATCCCGAGATGCGATGGATGACTAAAAAAAACAGAGGGTGGGATATGGGTGGAAAACAAAAGTTGACGGCTAGGATTTGTATGAGACGTAGCAGAAGCAAGACAACCTGAAACAAAACACGATCTAAACTAGCAACACAACTCGACTAAGGACACAAACTCAACACTACGGACTCTGAAATCAAACTGTGCAAAAGGCTAAACGAGATCTGGGACAGTAAACAACCTATGATTATAATTTTTTTGTACGGTTTTTTCTTGGACTCTAGGATGAAATCGAAAACAACAAAGGTAGGGTAAACTCGAACCCGAAGGAACACCTGAAGCTCTGATTACCACTTGGTAGGAATGGGGTCCTGATCTTCCAACAGGTTTTGGATATGTTCGATTTGGTGGAGGCGCGACACAAATCAATCCGGCTTCCGAACAACACGTTCCGAACCCCGCAATCGCAGCACCACGTCTCCTCAGGTTATCAACCATGCGTAGCCCGGTTGACCTCGCCAAGAAGGCTAATCCTCGCCTGCGAATCGAAGAACACAAGCAAGACATAAGGAAGAACACAACTGAATTGCAGATGTATTGATTTAGCACTCGAAAGTTGGGGTCTCACAAACCGATGAACGGTGAAACTGTTCAAAGACAGAATAATCTAAGCAAAACCCAAACCCTAATGGTGGGGGTGGTGGCTGGATATAGAGGAGTGAGGGGCATACAAAACCCCTGGATGCGCCCTAATGCGCTCCAACACGATACAAAGCCGAACGGCCCAAAAGACGGTGGCGCAGCACCCTGACAGATTCTGAATGCCCAATTGTTTCAACAATTCCTGTTGACTCAGAAGGAATTTTGACATGCGACTAGAGCCATTGGAAAGGTATATTTCTCAGCTTTCCATCCATATGTAGAACGTCCAAAACGAAGCCCGGATGCGATCTGGGCGTCCGTTTTAGTGCGGCCTGGTCCTGGACTCCGAATTGGATTCGAAGTCGGCTTGAGTTGGGCCTCCAACATGATTCGACCGCCCTTGCTAGACTTGTGTGCCTCATAACCCTTCTCCAAGTACTTCCTGGTCCTCTCCATGGTTCCTAATCATAATTAAATCATTAGGTAGCAATCGATTCTCAAATGAACAAAAAGAAGTACTTAGGAACGAGCTCACTTGTAAATTCAATTGTTGGGCGCGAGCTCTAGTGATTGGTCCTTGAATGTCAAGTGGAGGAGTGTTGTGTGTATCCGAAGAAGTGATGTCCTCATCAGGAAACAGTCAAGTTCTAGGGAATGTCATTGAGGAAGACGTTCAAGGTGGTGAAGTTCAGTCCATGTGTGTATGACATGAAGTGTGAGATAAAGGGATGCCCATGGGGAGTTCATGTGTACCAGCCTATGTTGGACACCCAAGGGAAGTGATCCATAGTCATTCCACACACTTGCATAGTGACAAAGTCCATGCAACCCCATAGAAACATGTCCTTAGGGTTTGTTGCAAATATCATGTATGGAGAGATTATCAACAACATGGATTTGATCCATGTTCCATTATTATTACAATGGATCAAAGGTTTTAATACGAATTGGTGGGCAAAGAAAAAGGCACTTGAACCAAGGTTTAGTACGTTCGAAAACTCATACTACAACTTTCCCAGTCTGCCCCAACTCATACAACAGAGGAATTCTAGGACCCATGTTGATATTCTAGAATGGTCCTTGAAGTAATTCCCCCAGAATGATGATACTTAAGTGAGCATTCTTTACTTTTGGTGCATGAATCAATGCATTCATACATTATCGTCATTTCTCTACATGGATGGAACATTCTTGACTAGGAAGTACAAGGTTCTTCGTATGCCATTTGTATTTGTCGAGAGTGAGAATACTGATAGTTGGTTGTGGTTTCTCAAGAATGTGAAAGCGGGTGTCACGGGCAACCGCCCATGAGTCTTCATCCGTGATTGACAAGCTAGATGACCTCCAATGGCCTGATTTGCAAAGTAGGTCGTACAAGAGGCACGTGGGTTCTATTTTCTACAAGCAATTTAGGAAGAAGGACCTAATGAACATTTTCAATAGGCTTGTGATCAGAACTAGCAGAGAAAGTTCGATACATTGTGGAAGGTACTGGACGACCTGACGATGAAGCACATGAGAGAGGCAATGAAGAACTCCACAACAGGCACACAAGAGCTCCCAGTTGCCCTCGGTAAATTACCCACATATCCTACAGAATTGGTTAGGAGGAACATAAGGCAGACAAAATGATTATTAGATTGGATTGATCATGATCCTAGGGAGAAGTGTGCATTTCTTTCTGACACTAATGGTGCAAGGTACAGAGTCATGACCACCAACTTAGACGAGGTGTACAATTGGGTCATGAAGGGGTTGAGGCCCTTTCCTTTGGTAGCTATTGTGGAGGGAATGCTACGTAGTATTATCAAGTACTTTGTTATTAGAAGCGCTCTGGCTCGCATCTCCATGAATAATTCACAACTAATGTACTCGAATATGATCACAAAGTGCTTGTAAGAGAAGAGAAAGGAGGGGAGATGCATAGATCATTTAAAATGGGCATGAGAGAGCTTCGGTTCGAGCTACTATGTAGGGCCAAAGGTTGTCGTGGGACGAACTGTGTGACAATTATTCAGGAGTGCACACTGGGAAGGTGCAGCTGTTTATGCGCATGAAACAAGTCCCGACTATTGCATAGGCCATGCACACATGTGATGGCTGCTTGTTTAATAGTTGCATAAGATTCGATCAGATTCCTGTCAGATTATTTCATGAAGGAAGTAGTGATGGAGACATGGAGTGGAGAAGTGTATTATTTTGGCATGGTTGGATCATTCACCAGCCATCCCAGGTGGGAGCAGAAGAGGTGGGTCCTCGACATTGAAAGGCTCAATGGAGGAGTTAGTCATTTGTAGACCTGACATATTAGGAAGCACATGGATGAATCAAAAGCTAGGCCTCATATGAAGAAATTCTCCATTTGCAAGAAGATTGGTCATAAATTCAAATATGGCACTCGGGTAGTGGACCTTCAAGATGGGGTGGTGCACGTCATGGAGGATCCACCGAGGCACTTTGTTAGCACGACAGACACCTACCGCACTCAGCCGCACTCTGTCTACCATCACTTGGTTAGAAACACACAATTAATTATATTTCACTACTTACAGTTACATTAATTCTAACATGTTTTTCTTGCTGCATAGAGTGATCTTGCGAGGGAGGTTCATGATAATTTGACCCCTCTGATGTCGAGAACCAAAGATGGTGGACATAGAGCTGTGCTTGGTCGGATCAGAGATAAGGCCAAGTACATCATCTTGCTGACGTCATGTAGGACAACGAGGATGACGTGGTGCCACGTTCTTTCACGGTACATGCTCGAGAGGTGAGCCACAACACACCATGCACATCGCACACACTCCACGCTTCGCCACCAGATGTGGTAGGGAGGTCTTCTTGGTAGGGTACTGCCTCTACAACTTAGTACGCCCGGATGTACCAAGTATGCCACTCACTTCTCTTTGCCTTTGCTTGACTTTGGAAAGACATTTTAATTGTATCCTATCTTCCTTGTAGGCCACCTTCTTGACGACTATGTGGAGTACACATTCACCCACGACATGCAAGTTACTGACGACATGATAGGCCACAGGGTGGAGTGGGACGATGATGACAACGGCCCAACGGACGACTGGTTAGCTTGGCCCCCAGAGGATGAGGCAGCTCATGTCCTTGGCAATTTACAACTCTTCGACACACAAGGACCAAGCCAGTCGACCCAGCAGAATGTTGCAACTCTTGCACCTGTGGCTCAGCCAGCCAGGTCATGGTACGCACCTAACCAATGAACTTACCCATCAGGTCATGCACAACATCAGTGCAGGGATGAGGCCATTCATGAGGTAGTGCCTAGAAGGAACCCCATGTAGGTCCATTTGAGTTAGTGGGTCTTTGTAATATGATGCAATGTGTTGCCACAGGCTACAATTTTTGTAATAATAAGCTATTCACTCTTTCTTCTAGTTTCTTTGTAAAGTTGTCGTACTACATGATTTTTCCTATAAGCATGATATAGCCCCCCTTCTCAGCAGCACGATGAAGTGGTTATGGTGACAACACGCATCGCAAAAATAATTTCTTTTTAAAATAATTTATTTCATACTTAATATTACATAAATATATCATAATCCTTGTCACTGTTTCAAATGGCAACAGAGGTTTGTTTGTCACCATTCCAATCTGGGATAGAGCTCATGTCACCATTTAAGCGCTATTATCAAACCAATGAACAACATAGTGCCACATCGGGGCCACAGGTTCTATCGCTATTTCAATTGGCGATGGCAACAGAGATAGGGGCCCCCCAAACCCTCTATCTCTATTTTAAGTCTAGAAAAACCTCCCAAAATTCATTTTAATTTGGTAAAAAAAGAAAGCAGGGAGAGCAGGAGAGGAGAAAAAAAACATGGCAAACAGGGCTGGAAGCTCAAGGTGTGGGAGGTGATGTGGGCACGGGCTGGGTTTCGAGGCTATAACCCTTCCCTCGAAGACACAAACATTTGTAGTCCCCTAGATCATATCCCTTCAAGCCCTAATCTACTGGTCAATACGAGGGAGTCCTACATCGCTAGAAATCCCTCTGCGACTACGCACACATCCTTGAGCCTTAGCTGCAATGCAAGCACAAACTTGATGTTGTGGTCTAGGTTTTTGACAACAACGCATATACAGGATGTTGATTCTTTCACTGCCCTCTGTTCATGGTAAGTGGTTCATTTACTATCTACTAGTAAGATGCCCGTGCGTTGCAACGGAGTACTAAATAAAGGTGATACATATTATCAAATGTGATCTCAAACTAAACATTGAACATCAATTTTATCTTACATCATCACGTATCAAGCAAAGTATACATGTTCACACTTGTAAATAAATGAAATTAGAACATACAATGAAACACTAAACTTTACATAAATAACAATATTTCCCTTTAACACATATAGCGAATCAACCAATTAATTGATGGTGACACACACACACACACACACACACACACACACACACACACACACACACACACACACACACACACACACACACACACACACACATATATATATATATATATATATATATATATATATATATATATATATATATATATATATATATATATATATATATATATATATATATATATATATATATATATATATATATATATATATATATATAAAATCAGGGCACCAAATCGATGATCAATGACTTCCTTTCCAAATCAATGCTTTTTTGAATTAATAAATGTATATTATATATAAACGGGTTTACTTCATATATTATATATCATTGCACTTGCACACATCTAAAAGCAATCCAAAGGCAGAGAGGCTTAGTGCCCAGATACCATGGTGCCCCATTTCAGCGTCCTATATATATACCTACAAGCATCACATATATCTACAAGCATCACATTAGTGAAGCATGATAGAACAAGCACCACATACAACAACTATGTACAAAAATAGTAGTAAACAATATTTGACAGAGAAGTAGAAGTGCAGGATTAGGAGAAGGAGCAGCAGTTGGAAATGAGTATTAGATGTACCTCTTTTATCTTTGATGGAGCAACCGTTTTGCGAACACGTTCCTTCTCACAATCGTTCTTACAACCGCACCATAACCTAGGTCCAGTCTGCAACCACAGCAGCAGGCCCTTGCATCTTCACACTGGCCTCACTTCCATGTCAACTAGCTTACGGATGACCACTGTGGAGGCCCTGGATGTCAACCGCGGCTCCATCGCTAGGGCAGCACTGGCGACGACCCACTCGAAGTGGAAGTGCTGAGGGGAGGGCAATACATGTTGAGCAGCTCATGGATGACCACCGTATAGACCCTGGACATCATCTGCAGCTGCATCACTGGGGTACCTTGGAGTGCCATCTGCAAATCAAATGTAATTGGTGGTCAAAAGCCAACGTAAGTCGTCTGTGGTCGAAAACCATCATGATCGAAATCCATCGGAAGATGGCCATGGTCGATGTCCATCACCATTGAAATCCATCAGAATATGTCTATGGTCGAAAGCCATCCTGGTCACAACTAATCGGAAGATGTCCCTAGTCAAAAATCCATCGACCATCACTCATAGTCGTAAGTCAGGAGCGGTCACCCATCGCTGGTGGTCGTAAGTTGGCAGCTGTCGACCATCGATCGTGGTCATAAGTCAGAAGCCAACAATCATTGCTCGGGGTCGTAAGTCGGAAGCTGTCGACCATCGCTCATTGTCGTAAGTCAGAAGCCATCCAACATCGCTCGTGGTCATAAGTTGGAAGTCGTCGATCCAACTCATCGTCATAGGTTAGAATCCATTGATCCAACTCATCGTCATATGTCAGAAGCCGTCGACCATTGCTCGGGGTTGTACATCAGAAGCCATCGACATTTGCTTATGATCGTACATTAGAAGCCCTCGACCATCACTCGTGATCGTAAGTCGGAAGCCACCGACCATCACGCGTGGTCCTAATTTAAAAGTCATCGATCACACCTCATGGCTGTAAGTCAAAAGCCATCGATCCAACTCGTCATCGTAGGTCAAAATCCCTCGATCATAACTCGTCATCGTAGGTTGGAACTCATCAACCATCATGAGTGGTCGTGAGTTAGAAGCCCTCGACCATCGCCCATGGTCATAGGTTGGAAGCCATCGACATTCACTCAGGGTCGTACATTGGAAGCCCTTGGCATTCACTCGTGGTCGTACATCGGAAGTCATCGACCATCACTCGTAGTCATTAGTCAGAAGCCATCGACCATCGCATGTGGTCCTAAGTCAGAAGCCATTGGTCCAACTCACCATCGTAGGTCAGAAGCCTTCAAACACAACTCATCATCGGAGATCAGAACCCGTCGACCATTATGACCATTATGCATCGTCGTAAGTCGGAAGCCCTCAACCATCGCCCGTGGTCGTAAGTCGGAAGCCAATGACCATCACTCGGGGTCGTAAGTCGAAAGCCATCGACTATCACTCGTGGTCGTAAGTCAGAAGCCATCCACCATCGCTAGTGGTCGTAAGTCAGAAGATCTCAACCATCGTGCATGATCGTAAGTCAGAAGCCATCCACCATTGCTGGCGGTCGTAAGTCAGAAGACCTCAACCATCACGCATGGTCATAAGTCGGAAGCTATCAACCATCGCTCAGGGTTGTACGCCGGAAGACATCAGCATTCGCTCGTGGTCATACGCTGAAAGCCATCGAGCAGTGCTCGTTGTTGTAAGTCAGAAGCTATCAATCATTGCTCATGGTCGTAAGTCAGAAGCCATATACCATTGCTCATGGTCGTAACTCAAAAACCGTTGACCATCCTTCATGGTCGTAAGTCAGAAGTCATCCACCATCGCTTATGGTCGTAAGTCGAAAGCCGCCGACCATCGCTCGGGATCATATGTCAAAAGCCATCGGTATTTGCTCGTGGTCATACGTTGAAAGCCATTGATCACACCTCGTGGTCGTAAGTCCAAGCCATCAATCACACCTCGTGGTCATAAGTCGGAAGCCATCAATCACACCTCATGGTCGTAAGTCAGAAGCCATCAATCCAACTCGTCGTCGTAGGTCAGAAGCTCTCGATCATAACTCGTCATCGTAGGTCGGAACCCATCGACCATCACACGTCGTCATACGTTGGAAGCCCTCGACTATCACGCATGGCCGTAAGTCGGAAGCCGATGACCATTGCTCAGGGTTGTACGTCGGAAGCTGTTGACCATCGCTCATGGTCGTAAGTTAGAAGCCATCCACCATCGCTGGTGGTCATAATTCAGAAGACCTCGATCACAACATGTGGTCGTAAGTCAGAAGCCATCTCGGGGTTGTACGTTGAAAGCCATCAGCATTCGCTCATGGTCATACATCAGAAGCTATCGACCAGTGCTCATGGTCGTAAGTCGGAAGCCATCGACCATCACTCATGGTCATAAGTCGGAAGCCATCCACCATCGCTCGGGGTCGTAAGTCAGAAGACCTTGACCATCTCGCACGGTCATAAGTTGGAAGTCATTGACCATCACTCAGGGTCATACGTCGAAATCCATCGATATCCGCATGTGGTCGTGCGTCAGAAGCCATCGACCATTGCTCGTGGTCGTAAGTTAGAAGCCATTGACCATCGCTAGTGGTCATAAGTCGGAAGCCATCGACCATCGCGCATGATCCTAAGTTGGAAGCCCTCGATCACACCTCATGGTCGTAAGTTGGAAGCCCCCGATCCAACTCATCGTCATAGGTCAGAAGCCACAATCACAACTCGTCATCGTAGGTTGGAAGTCGTCAACCATCGCACATCATCATAAGTCAATAGCCCTCGACCATCGCCCATGGTCGTAAGTCGGAAGCCGTTGACCCTCGCTCATAGTCATAAGTCGAAAGCCGTCGACCATTGCTCGGGATTGTAAGTCAGAAGCTGTCAACATCGTGCGTGGTCCTAAGTCAGAAGCCATCAATCACAACTCATCGTCATAGGTCAGAAGCCATCGACCATTGCTTGTCGTTGTTAGTTGGAAGCCCTTGACCATCACCCGTGGTCATAAGTCGGAAGCCGTCGACCCTTACTAGTGCTCGTAAGTCGGAAGCCGTCGACCATCGCTCGGGGTTGTAAGTTGCAAGCCGTCGACCATCACGCGTGGTCCTAAGTCAGAAGCCATCAATCACAACTCGTCGTTGTAGGTCGGAAGTCATCGACCATCGCTCATCGTCGTTAATTAGAAGCCCTCGGCCATCGTCTGTGGTTGTAAGTTAGAAGCCATCGACCCTCGCTCGTGGTCATAAGTTGGAAGCTGTCGACCATCGCTCGGGTTGTAAGTCGGAATCACTCGACTTCGACAAGTGATCGAGGACATCCATCTTCAAGAAGTGGTTGGAGATACCCATCTTCAAGAAACAGTCAGAGGCACTTGACTTCCGCTAGCGATCGGAGACACCCAACTTAGACAAGCCGTCGGAGAGGCCCGCCTTCATGAAGTGGTTGGAGGCACACGACTCGGTCGAAGACGCTCGGCTTTGACAAGCAGTCGGAGGCACTTGACTTTGACAAGCGGTCAGAGAATTCTGAATATTGAAGGCAGTCATAAGCGCCTGGGTGTCATAGGCGATCGAAAGTGCTCGAGTATTTCAGGTAGTCGGAAACAGCCAATTATGGCATGTGGTCGAAAGCGCCTGTGTTCCAAAGACGGTCAAATAAGTATGAATATCAGTAGCAGTCCACAACATTCGAGTACGACGAGCGGTCGTGAGCGCCTGAGTATCTCAGGCGCTCCAAAATACTCGATAATGGCAGGGAGTCGAAAGCACCTGAATATCACAACCGATCGAAAGCGCCTATGTTTCGAAAGTAGTCAACAAAGTCTGAATATCAAAAGCGGTTGACGACGCTCAAGTACGGTGAGTGGTCCTGACCGCCTGGGTATCATAGGCGGTCGAAAGTGCCTGCGTTTCGAAGATGGTCGAAGAAGTCTAAATATCAAAGGCGGTCGACAACGCTTGAGTACGGTGAGCGGTCGTGAGAGCCTAGGTATGGCAGGCGGTCAAAAACGCCTTAGTTCCAGAGGCAGATGAAGAAGTCTGAATATCGAAGCCGGTTGACGATGCTCGAGTACAGCTAGTGGTCATGAGCGCCTAAGTATCGCATTTGGTCGAAAGTGCCCAAGTATGGCAGGAGGTTGAAAGTGCCTAAATATCACAGTCAGTCGAAAGCACCTGTGTTCCGAAGGCAGTCAAAGAAGTCTGAATATCAAAGACAGTTGACGATGCTCAAGTACGGTGAGCGGTCGTGAGTGCCTGGGTATCATAGGCGGTCAAAAGCACCTGTGTTTCGAAGGTAGTCGAAGAAGTCTGAATATCAAAGGCAGTCAATGACGCTCAAGTACGGTGAGTGGTTGTGAGCACCTAAGTATCGCAGGCAGTCGAAAGCATGCGCCTTTGACAAGTAGTCAAAGGCACTCATATATGACACATGGTCGGAGGCATTGTATACCGACGGTAGTCAATGATGATTGAATATAGCAATCGGTCATAAGCGACCGGGTATTGAGGACGGTCAACGACGTTCGAGCACTACAAACCGTCGTAAGCTCCCGAGCATGGCAAGCGATTGATAACTTCCAGGTACAGCTGGAGGTCGTAAGTGACCAAACACAGTAGGCAATCCATGAGTGACCAAGTATCAAAGGTGATCGGTGTCGTCCAAGTACGGTGGATGGTTGTAAGTGACTGAATAATCCACAGTGGTTGTGAGCGACTAAACACAGAAGGTAGCCGGTGATGTCCAAGTGCGGCGAGCAGTCCAAGGTGTCAAGTACCACGAGCGATCATAGATATCTGAGCACAGCGGGTGATCGGAGATGACCGAGTATCAAAGGTGGTTAGCGACACCCAAGTGCAGTAGGCAGTTGAAAGCGACCGAATGTCACAGATGGTCAAATGCATCCAAGTGTTGGAGGCGGTTGGAAGCATCCTGGCCCAATAGGTGGTTAGTGCTGTTTGAGTACTGTGGGCGGTCGATGGCACCTAAGCATTAAAAGTGGTCAGTGAACGAGCGTCGGTGCACGTACCCTCGCTGTTGGTGCCGCCGTCATCACCATAGGGGATGAAGTCACAGGTCTTTGACATCTTCACCGTCTTCCTGGCCGCCTCCTTCTCCTTCCCCAGTGAGGATGCACCTATCAACACAAGCAATTTCAACCACACTAATCCAACGCAACACAAGCACACGCACACGCACAGGGAGGGAGGCAAAGAAAAACCTATCCAGCCATTGGAGCGAGTTGTGTGATCCTGGTCACTCTCCTCCTCCATGGATCATGTTCCCCCAAATTCACCACACCTACAACCTCCAACCCAAAGATACGGCCAACGGTGACGAGGCCCATGGTGAGGTGGTGGTAGGCGACGGCCTCAGGGGGAGAAGGGGGTTTTGTCGAGGACCTCGTGGAAGACGTGGAGCGCGGAGTTGAAGCGGGTGACTTTGCAATGGGCGAGGATGAGGGTGTTGTAGGAGACAACGTTGGGGACGATGTTGGAGCGGTGGAAGAAGAAATCAAATAGGGAGACGGCATCGTCGTAGTGCCCGACACGGACCATGATGCGGCGATAGCATTGCAGGTGAAGATGGTGGGGCAGACGCGAGAGGAGACGGCAGTGTGGGTGGCGAGGGATGCACCATCAAGGTTGCCGAAGCGGATGAGAGAATGTACGTGTTTGTGGAGGCTGAGATGGGGGCTGGCAAGGGTGGAGCATTGGGTTTGCGCGGAGGAGGCGAGGAGGAGGGGTCACAGCAGAGGGTGTGGAGTGGCATGAGGAGTAAGGGCATGAGGGTGGGGAAGGGGGTGGGGGAAGGGGAGGGCAGTTGGGGATCACGGCGTGGGGAAGAGAAGGAACATGCAGTCGTGCAGTTGGTTTTTGAAGGGAAGGTGATGTGTGATGTGAGGCTGGCTACGAAAGTAGGAAGGAGCACCTAGATTCTTTCCTGGTAAGATCAGATAGCTACGAAGAGACAACGAGAGAATGCACCGATGACCACCAACTCATACTTTTAAAGAGTAGAGATACTTTCGTGCATGCATTGCTTGTAATCACTTTGTCTTGGTTGCAGACCATGGATTGCAAGTTTACCAAGTAGGTGAATCAAGTGTATAGAATACCTACCCAGATTTACATTCACACTGTCAAAATCCATCTAGAAGAGTTGTGAGAGTAGCTCTAGACCAAGAAGACCAACAACGATGAGCTCCACAGGTAGAGAATCAGGAAGAGGAACAACGAGGAGGTGGTCCACCTCAGCAATGACTATTGCCCATATTGCTACTGCGCCAACCTGGGCTGCAATTGCGCCTACCACTACCACGACAACTAGCTATGTCCACACCACCCTAAGGACCGCCACTCCATGTGGGTGCCCTACGATATTCCATCTATCCCTTAGGGGTGTTCCCTTGTAGGCCCTCCTAGAACTATATCCATCAATGTCATTTCTATTCAGCAAGGTCCACATGTATATTAGATGTAGCTCAGTTTGATAGTCCATGCATGTTGCCATTTGTCTCGTACTACTAGTGCAATTTAATATTCCACAAGACGCGCCATGTCATGTGTAAAGTTTACTGGAATTTGACTAGTCAAATGACAACACACCAGCTTTTCTCAGTAAATTGGTAGCACGCGCTAGCTTTTCTTAGTAAGTTCATAACACATGCTAGCTTTTCTCAGTGAGTTGATAGCACACACTAACTTTGGTCAGCGAGTTGACAATACGCACTAGCTTTTCTCAGTGAATTGACAATGATGTGACCTTTCCTGTGCCCATAAGATTCGCTCTCATGGTCATGAGTACACTACCATTGACAAAATTTACTCCCAAATACTACACACTTACCACCTATAAAAAAGGGGCCAGACTCCACGACCAAAGCCAATACTCCACTCAACATAACCTCGAAAATAGGGCAAAGGGAAGTGGGTTGCCAAGAAGATGGGATACTACCCAAATAATTATTACAAGGATGTACCTATGCCACCAAAATTTCCACACCAGCAGTGCGACTGTGGTAATCCGGCATAGATCATTCGGTCAACACATGCAGCCATCGCCGTGCAGGTGCACTACACGTGTGGTGATAACCGCGTAAGTAAATGTCACGTATTGAAAAATCATATGGCATCATTTCACATATCACTAACTTTCTCCATGCATGATGGTAGGTAACAGAGCGTTGCTACTTCTTCCAATGGATCAACGGCCTAGAGAGATACGATAGGGCATTCATCGAGTAAAAATACATACTTAACTACCTAATGGTACCCGAGAACTTCACTCGTTGGAAATCTTACAATCTGAAGGGCAAAGGAAAGGCCGAAAGGGGGGAAGACAAGGGAAAGACATGATAGCCTCTAGTGCCCCTGCTGAATGGGAGGTTATTTTGGACCAGGACAAGCCTGTACATTTCCTAGAAGGTAGTCATCACGAAGGCCAAAGCTCACAGGGGAGACAAGGGAAAGGCACTGATAGATCCAAATACATAGGACGTATGACTGTAAGCATGACTTCATTTTCATCCCTGGTGTTTTCATTCAAAAGTCACACATGTATCTTAGCTGCAGTTCTGATTGATGATTCGCGCATATTGCCATTTCTATTGTAGGGGTAGTGAAGTAACACATGTGCACTTAATCAAACCCTATGTAATTCACACCTTCACTACTAAGCGCTATTTTGGCTCAAAATTCATAATTACTTAAACCAGAATCATGAACCACACAGGGCTCTATGTAGAATTATTGCTATTTCAAAAGGTGATAGAACTCTCACCCTTTCGAATGGCGATAGAGGATTATTTCTGTAATTTTTTTGAGCGTTGGTATATTTGTGTAATATTAATAAAAAATAGATTATTTAAAAATACATAATTTCAGCACGTGTCAGCTGTGATGATTTCCTCGCGTTGCAAATTTGCAACGTCCTACATCAGCCACGGGGGATGACGACTCACTTTCACCGACAGAGCACGCTCGTACCTATCACCAGCAACCAGCAAGTATTAAATAGTGTTCGTAGCAGCCACTATAGCGCCCACAATAAAAGCAGCGAGGTTTAAGCACTACCGAGACGATGTAGCGCTTCAAAATAGCGTCCTGGAATACAGTGGCCGCTTTTGCATTGGTAGCGGCCGCTATTGCGATGGTAGTATGGTAGCATCCAAATTTATAGTGAGCGGTGTTGCAAGTTGTGTCTATAATTTTTTCGGAAGTATATATACTTGCTATACTCATATAATGATGTAGATATTTATTCCACATTATTTTGATACTAGTAGGGCTTTATATATGCACACATAAATTAAAATTATGAATAATTTAAAGATTCCGATATAAGAATATAGCACGTTCGCTATCCGCTACACCAAAGCTAACCGCTACAAGTCTCCTATCCGCTATGTAGAACCTATCACGAGCCAGCCTTGTCAAATTCAACCATTCTCATGCGCCACACCACATGGCAGCCATGTGTAGTGCTCGTCCAATCCTTCCATGCCGAGACAACATGGCCATTTGGCCATTGCATGGCAGCAGTGGCACTCCAGGGCCTGCCCTCTCTGGGTCAGGTGCCTCTATTTATTGCAACATGTGTAGGTGCATTGTGCCTATCAGTTGTCACACACGTATGTAGCTCCAGGGTATGGGTGAACCCAGCCGCTAATTGGCCTTGTTGATGGCGAAAGATTTGGGAGACATACGCCAATGTTGTTGTTGGCCAGTTGGGATGTCTCGGGGGGAATTGAGATTGAGATGACCTGGTGGACATTTGTCAAAGGAAGTTTAATTTCTAGCGTATGCATGAGTTGAATTCATTGCGCACCGATGACGAAAGATAATGGTCCCTTTGCTAGTTAGGACAATGTTCATCAGATTGGTGTATTAACCTTGGCAGGGCCCAATCTTCCTATATCCTTGGAATTCTGGACTGGAAACCACTGCGGACAAACTAGCAAAGATGTCTTATGTTCCGAACTCGCGAGGACCGAACTAGTAATTGCCACGTATCATATAAATTTTGATTTATGTGGCATAGATCAAGGTAGTATGTTGGCTTGTTCTAGATACTACATGTATATTTTACAGGAAGTGTGTACACATGAAGATATTTTGTTTGCAACATTAACGCGTAATCAAATTACTATACACGTTTACTCGCAAAAAAATTACTAAACACGTTAGGAACTTTCAAATTTATACAACAGCCATTCACCGCTCCGTGACATTGCATATTTGATATTCCAGTGTTAAATTGTTTTTTCGCCGCCAAGTCTCTTTTAGGTTGGCCTCCATGTGATCAGTATTTCTGTTCCACTCCATAGTTATCAGACAAGGTATCCTGCTTCGGTAACAGCTTGCATGCCACATGCCACGCGCAAGATCTTCTAGTATTCTTCTCGGATGCGTTGTATCTGCCGTAGTCCTGCGAAGACGCGTGAAGTCACTTTCCAAGCCTAAGGGATCCTTGACCGGTTTTGCTGCGGGTTTCTTCAGAGATCTCTACATGAGGCACGAATATTGGCATAAGCAAAGCAGAGTTTTGACTTCTGTTGTTGCAGAGGAGCAATTCTTGCAAGCACTTCAGAAGGCAGAACTCACTCAGCGCCCTTGGTTTACCATCATCGTTTCCTGCTTTTTCGCATTGTCACGGGGAAGCTTCTGAATTCTGATACATGTAAAGAATGATACAGATGGATTTGATATAGTGATTGCCATGCAGTATACCCTAAAATGCTTTGCTTATATAATGGAAGATTTCGTTTTGTAAATGATTTTTTAAAATCCGTGTAGTCAAACATTTTGATTTTTAGCCACCGATATATATAAAATTATCTAGGTCAGCAAACAAACTGTATCATTATATTTGCCAATGAAAATGCTTTCTTATTATAGTTGTAATTATTTATACTTGCATGTTGTTATATAAATTAATAGTCAAGTTTTTGTTTTGGAGAATAAACTAACAGAACTGCTAGAAGTCTGTGGAATGAAATGTTTCATGTAATCAGTTGAATTTCTCACCTTTCCATGCGTTTGAAGATTCGTGCTCCGGCGTGCTCATCATCCTCCTCTCTGACACTGTCGTCTCCCACCGCCACCGGGTTAGGGTTTGGGGTTCACTGGTTATGGTTTAGGGTTCATCAAGGCCCAGATTTAGAGAGAGGCCAGGGAGGAAGAGGGGGTGTGGCAAGGTGATGGTGGTGCCACTGGTTGTGGGCTTGGGTGAGGGCGGTGGAGGTCGGCGGGGAAGAGAAGACCAAGAGAATAATAGAAAGCGGTGGCGGATCTGGCGGAGATGAGGAAGAAGGTGGATGTGGGGGAGATGGAGGTTGGCGACAGCATCAACGAGGAGGAAGAGAACGACCATGATAGAGGTAGAGACGAGGGAGGAGGAGGGGGAGGGACTTGCCGGCTTCACCAATTGGGCGGGGGCTCAGGAGGCAAGAGGTGGGCGGTGATGCGAAATGGAATTAGTAGTAGTCTTGGAAGGGGAACATGAACCATTGGATCTAGATCCAACAGTGCAAAAAATGACTAGTTTTTTAGAAAGAAACTGCCAAATGTCCAATAGACTGATCCATAAACTAATAGCATCATTTATAATAGAACTGAGATGTTTGTGTAGTTAGATTTGGCCATCAATATGTTCAAAACTATTCATTGGTCATGCGATATATCACTAGATTTTCAACTAAAAGTACTTTTTTATAATATTATAGTTTTATTAGTTTACACTAATATCTCTACACCTTAAAAGTGTGAGATGGTGATCGTCAGTCTGTTCTCTTTTAACTCTCTGCAGCCGTTCGTTCTTCCTCGACTCGTCCCAGCTGTCCGATCAAATGTGCATGGCTCCTCTCACTGTCGCTTTCCAAACCACTCCCCGCTACACCCACTACTTTCCTCCACTCTCTCTCCCAAGTTTCCACGCCTGACAACCACCATGTTCCCCGCAATCGATCCTGTCTTTCCTCATATCCGTCTCCCTCTTCTCCTCCTCCCGGGCGATGCTCCTTTCCTTCTTGCCGCTCCCCTCCACAGCCTCCATTGAGTTGCTCTTTGTCGAGGCCAAGCTGCCCAAGCTCGCCCACCTGTAGCGGGCTATGCCCAAGATCACCTACCTCATCTTCAGATCTGCCGGCGATGATGCCACGCTGCACTGGACGCTTAGGGTGCTCTACCGCCTGGCCAACCTATACATGGTGCACCTTGACCTGGAGGCACCGGCCGCCTAGTGCTTCAAGCTCACCGCTACTCACAGTTCCAAAATATCAAGGTGCTCACCTGCGCCAACCTGGTCACCTACTAGGGCCTGACCATGGTGGCCAACATGCTGCATGCAGCGGCCATCCTACTGCGTGAAGGCGGCGACTGGGACTGGTTCATGAACCTCTCCGCCTCCAACTACCCACTCGTCACCCAGGACAGTAAGCACAGATGCGATCTACTTCACCCCAATTCCGCTCTGTTGCCGTGCTATCCTCCTCCACATCGTCATCACCTAGCACTGTCTCGCATGCTCTCTTCTCATTCGCCCCCCATCTGCATCGTTGCCGCTCAGGCACCGTCCCGCCTATTGTCTCCCAGTGCCAACCCACCGAAACCTCCCCCTTTCCCTCCACCTCCAACCGCAACTGCCCCGAGTGAGTCGCCTCGTTGTCATTCCCTGACTAGATCTGGTCATCGCCATGCCTCTTCCCTCCCTTCCCAAAGTCTCCGCCTGGATTGCTAAGATGGGAAGTTCTTGATGTAGCTGCACGGCAGCATCCCAGCCCAAGTCATGATGTAGTCCTTGCTGGACAAGGTGTAGGAGTGGAGCGGCATGGCGGCCGGTGACACCTTCACCATCGACGATGGCAACCTCTTCAAGGCACTTGACGGCACCCCACAGCCCTTCATCGACCTCTCCACCAACTTCTACACCAGGTCTAGTCTTTGGTTTCTCTTGTCCCGTCAGCTCTAATCTAGGTTTTCTTCCTTCCTTCCCCAATTTCTTTATGAGAAATTTGATGATTTGCCCCTTCTTTGTTGGCCAATAGCTCATTTTCCCCATAGTTAGTTTAATTAATGATTTGCCTAATCTTTCGCTCAACCATTGATCATTTGACCTTTTTGACAATTTTGCCCTTATATTCCTCCTCCCTCCTCTTTTTCCTTCTTTCTTCTTGCTCCAGCCATGGTTGGCCCAGTCCGCCTCCGCCGCCGCCGCCATCGTTGCAAGAGCAGCTCACTGAAGAAGTTGATGAGAATGCCTACATCCACCTTGCTCATGTAGAGGTACCTAGAGAGGCCCGCATGAAGATGGTGTTGTGCACGAGGTTGTAGCCATCGCCGGTGATGGTAGGCATGCGGAGCATGAGGTCGGCGATGAGGCCGCAAAACTATTAGGAACTTTGACCATGGCCACTACGACTATAACCACGGCTGTTACAACCACGAACGCTACGACCACAAATGCTATGACCATGGCTGCTACGACCACGCTCACTTCGACCATGGACTCTATGACACTACGACCATGCTCACTTCGACCATGGTCATAGCTATAGTGGTCGATGGTAGAACATCGTAGCTACAATAGTCGATAGTCATATCTACAGTGATCGATCATTGTAGCTACAGTGCCGATGGTCGTAGCAACAATGGTCGATGGTCGTAGCTACCGTGGTCGATGGTCATAGCTATAGTGGTTGAGGGTCAATGATCATAGCTACAGTGGTTGAGGGTCGATGGTCGTAGCTACAGTGGTCGAAGGTCGATGGTCGTAGCTACAGGGTCGATGGTCTTAGCTACAGTGGTCGATGATCAATAGTCATAGCTATAGTGTCAATGGTCGTAGCTACAGTTGACCATCGGTGCTGGAAGACCTGTGTGGTCGGAGATGCAGTCAAGGTGCTTGGTCGACAAGCCTTGGTCGCTGATGTGGTCGACAAGGCGCCGTCGAAGCAGTGGTCGAACGAACGGTCGAAGCCATGGTCAAAGGAGCAGTCGAAGTCATGGTCGAAGGAGCGGTGTGCTATAGCACATGTGTGTGGCCTGTCACTATAGCAGTCGGTGGTCACTATAACAAATGTGTGCATTGGTTGTGGTCTAAGGCCTAGGAGTTGCGTGGTCAAAGCCACGATCAGAGTGTTCAGGTACTGTGCGGTCAGTATTGAGTGCTCGGTGAGTTCGAGTACTACGTGGTCGTAGTAGAGTACTCGATGTGTTCGAGTACTACGTGGTCGTAGCCACAGTGGCTGTAGGCAAATGTACTCGGTGTGTTTGAGTACTACGTGGTCGTTATCGAGTACTTAGTGTGTTCGAGTACTGCGTAGTCGGTGTGTTCAAGTATGTGTCGTAGTTGAAGGCCCGGAGTTAGAGAGCGGTTGGAGACTCTGGACCAGTTGAAGGGTGGTCGGCAAGCTGTGGTCGATGCCATGGTTGAAGGCATAGTCGACAAGTCGTGGTCGATGCCATGGTCGATGCTGTTGTCGAAGGAGTGGTCGAAGCCACAGTGACTCAGTCGGTACTCAGAGGAGTACTGTCGCAATCGTTAGCCAAACTGCGTAGTGGTCATTGGTCAATAGTTGTAGCTACAACGGTCGATAGTCGATAGTCGTAGCTACAATGGTCGATGGTCGATAGTCGTATCTATAGTGGTCGATGGTTGATAGTCATATCTACAGTAGTCGATGGTCGATAGTTGTAGCAATAGCGGGTCATTGCTCGATAGTCGTAGCTACAGTGGTCGATAGTCGTAGCTACAATATTCGATGGTCGTAACTAAAGTGGTCGATAGTCATAGCTATAGTGTCGATGGTCATAGCAACAGTAGTCGATGGTTGATAGTCATAGCTACAGCGGTCGATGGTCGATAGTTGTAGCTATAGTGATCGATGGTCGATAATCATTGCTACAGTGGTCGATGGTCATAGCTATATGATGGACCATGTGGAGGTGACCCCGAGTGTGTGATGAGTAATTGACATCAGTTTAGGAAGTCGAGTTTGGTTTGTGTGGTTCGGACCATGTCGTTGCGTTGTGCAATCGGCTTCGGTCGGACTTGGTCAAACTTGGTCGAAGCGATTAGAATGCTTATTTCTTGATTCGATAGGTTTGGGCTCCTTTATGAGTAAGTATGATTCATTGATGTTATTTATGATTTCATGTGTCGAGCGGTGCTATGTGATGTGTTTCTTGTCTGTGATGGCTGCAGGACGTTGAGGCGAGACACGAGGTGACCGGACTAGGCGCAGGTGGCGCTGAGGTCAGAACGGTCGGGATGTGTCGAAGACGGCGGAGACTCGAGGTGGTTGCGAGGCTTGGACGACAAGAGACGCGGAAGCTTCCCGGAAGATGCAGGAGGGGAGAATTGGTAATTTCGCAAGGCTGCACAAGCGGGAGCGGGTTCCGTTGGATTTAGCGGGTGTAACGGGTTGGAGACCCGTTAGCCAAGGGATATAAATAGGAGAGAGTGGCTGCATGTATTTCATGAGGGTGAATGGGTTGTTAGGGTTTGCTTTAGTCAAAAGAGCCTTTGAGAGG
The DNA here is from genome assembly GCA_017311315.1 of Dendrocalamus latiflorus. Taxonomy (NCBI): domain Eukaryota; kingdom Viridiplantae; phylum Streptophyta; class Magnoliopsida; order Poales; family Poaceae; genus Dendrocalamus; species Dendrocalamus latiflorus. Next base: position 20,125,770 of record CM029640.1, read on the forward strand.
TGGTTTTGGCTTTAGGCTTTAGTTGGTAGAAGAGGGCAGAAGGTTGTCTCCCTGTGTGTGTTCGTGAGTTCTTCTATCCAAGAAGCATGTAGTGTTCTTGTGATCTTGAGTCTTGGGAGAGGGAGAGGATTGAGTAGATACTTTATGTAATCATTCCTCTGTTTGTAATCGCGTATGGGGACTCCTCTGTGATCCTCTTGTTGCCAGGAATGAAATCCCAGAAGTTTATTTCTAGTGCTCCTGTCTGTTCTTCGTTCTTCCTTTTTGGTGATTTTTGAGCTTTCTTGTTTTTGTTTTGGTTCTTGCTGAGGAGGAGCAAAATGGGTTGCTGTGATCTAGGAGATGCTTCAAAGCCATTTGGCTAGTCCATCCTAAGAGCAAACCTTGTTTAATCTCAGTTTTTGCAGTTTGAGCTCCTCTGTTCTTATTTCCTTTTCTAGGGTTTTGGTGTAAATCTTGTTCCCCTACATGAGATGGCATGGATCTTGGCATACTAAGTCCTCAGGCTATTAAGTAGCTATCCTCAAAGTTTCATGACCAAAGGATCAAAGATTAGATGGAATTTAAGTTTTTGGGGCTGCTCTCTGTATTTTTCAGTTCTTAGGTAGAATCTGAAACTCTTGCTTTTAAGTTGGATTTTCTTGTTTCCCTAGACTCCTCTGGTTAATTAGAATGTTATTTCTCTGTTCTGGGCTGAGAAATCCAGAGAGAAACCTCTAATTTCCTTACTGTGAGGAGAGTTGAGTTTGCCCTGAAATTTGCAATCTGCTGTTTGTCTGAATTTTCGAGGAGTGGTCAGACCGGGGTTGGAATGGCGGTCAGACCGGCTCACCATGGGCGGTCAGACCGGCCCTATATGGGCGGTCAGACCGACGGCCAGGGAGCGGTCTGACCGGCCCATATAAGGCGGTCTGACCGGCCCTGGTTGTCTTGGCAGTTGTTTCCCTTGGCTTTTGTGTTTGCGGTTTTATCTTTTGCTAGTTGGTTCCCTCTATGTTAGCTCAAGGCTCAGTGTGCTCTTGAATCCTCTTTATAGCTCCCATAGCTATTAGAGAGGAGATTTTTAGTGGATCTTTTTGAGGGGTTGTTTTTAAAAGTCGACATTCATCCCCCCCTCTGTCGCCATTTCGGTCCAACACTATAGTCGACAGTCGGTGCTGGAAGACCTATGTGATCAAAGATGCAGTCGAGGTGCTATGGTCGATAAGCCTTGCTCGGTGATGTGGTTGATAAGGCACAATCAAAGCTATGGTCGAAGGAGTGATGTGCTGTAGCAGACGTGTGCGCTGGTTGTGGTCGACGGCCTGGTCGATGCCGTGGTCAAAGCCATGGTCGATGCCATAGTCGAAACCACAGTCGAAGGCATGGTCGATGTGTGGTCGAAGCTATGGTCGCAACTACAGTAAGACGGTTGGTGCTTTGATTCTACTGGTATATTTACCAAAAATATTATCTACAAAGATATCCTTATGTCCTAGATATCTTATGTATTTTATTTTTGATCAAGTTGCATAAGAAACAATATCAACTACTAAACATGAACATCTATTTCTAATTTAATTTGTTTATTAGTTTATACATGTGTGCTTTGCTTGATACATATTTTTCAACAGATAAAATTGATGTTCAATGTTTAGTTTGGGATGATCGTTTGATAATATGAATCACTCTCATTTGGTACGCCATTGCAATGCACGAGCATCTTCCTAGTAATGTTATAAAAAGTAAGGATCAACATAGAGTGAAAGTTCACTAACAGCTTTTTAAAAAGAACCCAGGTACTATTTTTTTTTAATATTACATAAACGGCATGTAAGTAAATGTCATATTCCATGTCGATCAATATAGATACTTATTTACAAGGGAATTGCTAAGGAGTACTCATGAGTTTTTTTCACCTTAGGAGTACTAGAATTTTTATCCCTTCAATATTTTTAGGGAAAACATCCCTCTGATTTGCCTCTAGATTCACGCTCTGACTTCATCACCAACAATGTTGGCGGCTCTCCAACGATCGCTCTAAAGCGAGTGTGAGCACAAACCACCGTGCTCCGCAAGCCAATACACAGGATGCAGATAATTAGCATGCACGGCTTATCAAAGGAGAGGCTCGGGTTATTTTATTTGCCAGAAATTGCTTTTAACATTACTTGTATTATTTAATCATAGTATTAATGTTGCTGCCTAAAACTCCACACAGCGGGTGTAATCATTTATTTAATCCACCGATCAAACAACTCCCATTACATCGTCTAAACATTCTATTATTCACATCGGGGTTGCTAGCTTCCATTTGAATCTAAATTTTTCCACCAATTCATGGATCCAATCTCGGGTTCACTATTTACCAACTTCTTTATTTTAGATCCACCAACATCTTGTGTATTCTAAATTCCTAACAATCCAGTCTTGTGGTTGGTAATCATCAACTCTTTATTTTTGAATTCCAATGATTAACAACACATTTGCTTTTACATCCACCGAAATTATTCGTATTCAATCTTTTTGTTATTGATCCAAAAATCATAATTTGTTCTTCCAATAATCAGTCTCATTTTTCATTATCTACCACTAAATAATTCACTAGTATATCTTCTTCTGAGGAAGGATTAACCAATCCGTGTTGTAAAGTCTTTTAGGTTGTATAATGGCAACTTGATAGTGGTGGTCAAGTAGATGAGTTTGGTGAGATTGTAGGTGTCAAGTTGTTTGAGATTCATTGAGTGATAAATTGATTTCTTGGAATAATTCTTGGTGAGGATTTGATTTAAATATAATGTTTGTCTTTGGAGCTAACTGATTTCATTGTTGCAATTAGTAGGACCTATAGTAGATTGTGGTTCAAGAATGTTTCGATCATTTTGATGGAACATTAGAATTATCAAAAGTATGAGAATCTTGATCAATCTTATTAGAGTATCGTGATTGGGCACTTTGCAAGGTTTAGTAGGAGGATTATGGTGGTGTAGTTAATGAGATTATAATTGTGAAGAAGGCTAACTGTTATGGGAATCATTGAATAGTAGGGATTGTTGAATTATCGCCATGCATGACTTGGCTTCAGTGAGTAACCCTCCAGGAGTTAGAAACTTCCTAAAGATAATTAGGTTGAGAATATGTTTTCATGTGATTGTTAATGATTGAGCATGTTTGATTGTGGGAATTTTAGTCACCAAATTCGCGAGTCATCGTATCAATTATATCGAAGTACATATATAGGAGCCTTGGAGATGGAAAATTTTGGTTTGGTGTTTTATGCTAGAACCTTGGAGGCTAATGATGTTGTGTGGGAATATTGGAACAAGGGGATTCTAAATAGTGTGATGCTCCTTGATAGTGTCCTTTGGGTGAGGGAACTAAGTGTGTGTGCCGAGAATTTAAAGTTAATTATCCTTAAAGGATTGTGGTGAAGTGATTGTGGGTGAAAACAATGATGAGGTGTATTGGAAATTATTTATCAAAGTAACTCCGTTGGTAGAGGAGTTGGCTAGAGTATGTTATTTTGAGGTCAGTAGAGTCTCTCCACAAAGGTGTGGTTGATGCACTCGGTTTGAGCATAGTGTTGATGTTGGCAATTTAAGAGAAATGAGTTAGTGTGGTGTGTGATGATTTGGAATCTTGTGATTCAAGAGAAAGTTTATTCCTAAAAGAAAAAAACAATATGTTCTCGGGTAGTAAAATGCCCTCTTGATTCTTGTTTGAGCTATGTGATGACAGCAAAAGTCTTTTGTGGTTTGAGTTGACTTTTTGTTGGCATGTGTGGTTTTTCCGGTTCAGGAAAAAAAGGGGTTTGGCATTGGAGTGATTCTCTTTTGACTTATGTGTTGTTTATTTGCAAATTACCTATTTGGAATGTGGAGATGTTCTCATGTTGAATCCTTGATTTTTAGATTTGATTCTTTTGGTGGGGAGATGGTGAAGCATGTTGTGATGAGAATCTTTTGTTTTCAGTTGGATTCTGGTTGTAAAGGAGGTTGTTTACAACGAGCTCTGTTGTGCGTCCGGGGTTAAAGGAGGTGCTCCTTGTTAAGGTAAAAGAGATCGACTGGGAGTTGGAACCAGAGTTTCGTTTGTTGTGCAGGTTGTGTGGGTTGGTACCAAAGAGAATGATAACCCGAGATATATTTAATCGCATCTGTTAGTTGTGAGGATTTGGAGGGTGGTGTATCGCTAGGACCGCCTTGAGTCCTAGAGTGGGGCACACAATGTTTTGTATGACCCAGTGTCGAGGAGGTACCTGTGAGATCCGGAGCTTCATTTTTCACTAGAACCGTTAATACTTGAACAGGATATGTCCTTTGAGTCCAAGCTAGTGCGAATTCTGGAAAGATCAGGAGAAGCATTGAGGAATAAACATTAAAGTATGTCAAGGTGCTTTGGTCGTAGCAGACAGAGATAGAAGCCACTTGGGAATTAGAGTCTCGCATGCGTGAGCAATATCCAGAATTATTCAGAATAGGTGAGTGTTAGTATGATTAAGTTTTACCTGTGATTAAACCTTGGTGTAAGCATGGATAGAATTCGGGGTTGAATTCTGTTTAAGGAGGGTAGAATGTAATACCCCAAAAGTGATTCAAGAGTTAATCGATTAATTGGAGGGAAGGACCATATAGAAAAGAGTTAAATAGAGATTTTTAGAGGGGGTATTTCTGAAAATCCTGGCAACCTGGGCCTGGGCCTTGGCCCAAGAGGTGGCTGGCCAAAAAGGGGAAAAGGCACCCCTCCCCCAAACCCTAGCCACCACCCCTTCTCCCCCTCTCCTCTCCCCTTGTGGCTGCCACCCCCTCTCTCCCCCTTGCGCCTCCCATGTCCAGCAGCCCCTCTCCCTCCCCTCTCCTCCATTGAAGCCCCCTACCGGTGAAAAAGATCTCCATTCGCTGCCGGTCGAGCGGAGGAAGGAGATCAATCGCAGCGAGGCGTTTGGATCCGGAGGAAGGGAAGAGGAAGGGAAAAGGGGGAAAGGAAAAGAGAAGGAGTTCGTGGGGGTCGTTGTGTTCTTCAGCAATTCGTCAAGGGTAATCCCTGTTTTCCCCCAATTAGATGTATATTTTAGTTGTGGTAGCAATGTCGGTATTCTGGACTGCTAGGACATATTTCATTGGACGGCTGTTTTGGTGTAGTTTCGTGGGGATTCAGGTCTGGACTTCTCCTAGAGAGTTGTATAGGACGTCGTTATATTTCCATGAAGTGCTAGAACGCATCGATCAGACCTTTGTAGCAGAAGTTATGATTTTTCTGGTAAGACTGTTCTGCAAATCGGGAGATTTCTGTCAGATTTTGGTAGATTGGATTGGGAGATTAGAAAACGGGAGAATCAGAGGATCTCCATATTATGAAAGTTGTATAAAATTGTCTTAGCTTTCCAGGAAGGTCAATAAATTATGATTCGGACACTCGGGCTGGAATTTATGGCATTTTTAGTGCTCGGTCCAGAGAACCCGATGTGAAATTGATGTTTTAGAAAATGGGATGGTGCGGGTAGAAGATGGCCGAATCAGGGAAGCTCACAAACTAGGTTTAGTTAGATAATTTAATTATCTTTCCATAAAGTCTAAGAACACCCTATTCGAACTCCTGTACCAATAGATATAGATTTTTGAAGTTGACTATCCACAGAGGGGGGCGGGATGACCTGTAGGATTTGGGAATTGGAACCAAGTTAGACGAATTTATTAGTTCGAGATTGTTTTATTTGGGCAAAGGTCCGCTACTGTTATCTTAGCAAATATTATAATTATTATTCAGGTGGAGGACGGATCCCAGAGGCGGCACCTTCTGCATGTCCCCCGTTTTCTCGCGGTTAAGGCAAGTATAATGATGGTTTAAAAATTGATAGTGTGGAATGTCGATGTTTGATCTATAATATGAATATAGGTGTTTATGGTTGTGGTAAGGATGTATTGGTGCTGTTTATGGGTGATTGCAATTTACAGTGTTCATGAGTATTTCTGGTGCATGGATAATGTGAATGCAAGATTTATTTTATTGAGACATTCACTCATATGCATCATGTTGATCTATTGAAGTCTTGGTCACGAGATGACTAAGCGCCGAGGTCCCCGTCATGTTGATGACATGACGGGCTAAAGGTCCCCATACTTGTGGAGTATGGGCAATTGGTGCCTGTACCAGATGGTACAGGCATGGGTGTGCATCGACGGATGCACACTTTGCATTACCGGTAAAATGCAAAAGAGAAAGAGATAAGAGATTTTTGATCATCTTGCATAGCATGGCTTATTTATATGGTTGATGGATGAATGTGTGAAGTGATGTTCATGAATGTTCTTGTTACTATCTATTATATTTGCTGAGTCGTTGGACTCACTCTTGTTGTTGTTGTTTTTTGTTTTTAGGTACCGTTATGAGGTCGGCATGCATGGGGAAAAAGAATGATTAGTCTTGTTGCACTTACACGTTCCACCCATAATGGAAATAAAGGAAGAAAAATTAAATATAAGACACAAGGACTATTTAAGTACCATTTGATTATTACCCTTGGATTTTAATTGTAATAAGAGTTTAGAATATTTATGATGCTCATGGTCTTTCTCTAGGTATTATATCCATGAATGGTTAGTAATATTTAATCTATTTGCTTAGCATTGAACTTATTACTTAAGGATTGTCTATTATAATCGATATTGCTTGTGAAATCTCTTATTTAGAAAGATAAACAAAGGAGGCTCTGCAGAAATTTTGTATAACACAATTAATTAACATTGCTTTACTTCTAGTTGGGTAGCATTCCAGGTCATTGTTTGGCTGGGGTGTTACAGAAATTGCCTGAGACCTAGCAGTTTTGAACAAAAGCATAATGTGTAAGGAAATGCAATATCCATAATAGAGATCCAGATTTCCATCCACCATTACATAGCATCTGCACCATATGCTTATCTTTCAGCGTTATAACCGCTTAACTACCACTGGGACGACACCCAGGACAACTCAAATCAGAGCTTTCCACTGCCCTCCACTTTTGCATTTCCACCCACAAGGTTGTTTTTGAAACAGAACTATATCTGGTTAAGTTCTCATGTCCGCCCTTGACCGTGGGCACAGCTATTCAAATAGTTTTGACTCTACAGAGTTTGTACACTTTCACCACAAGAGACAATCAACTCATTGCCCCACACGATTCCTTAGTCATGTGGTTGAGCAGACCATCACAGTAACCGTTCAAAATACCTCGCTCCTTCCATCATTTCACCCTATGGGTCGCTCCCACTTGCGGTGGGTCCCACACGTTGTGCGGGATGTTCTCCTTCTGAATGTCTAGCAGCTGGCTACCCCCTCTAGCCCGCCATAGCAGAACTTCACCCTCTGCGAGTATCCCATTCAAGCCGTCACCCAGACAGCCACTTGCACTACCTCACCACCTCCTCTTGTGAGGATGACTTTCAGAGTCCGGTAAGTCTACTAAGCCAAGTTGTACTTTACAGACTTGTGGTTGTACTGTTTTACATAGGAGGTCATGACAAGATTCAGTCCTTAGTGGTACCTGGGTGGTTCTACCACAAACCACACTCTCGTTCACCCCTGCACCATACCCCCGAACCATCCGCCTAGATAAATAAGCAATTTGAGGTTTTTGGGAATATAAAATAACCATATCCAACATACACCAGTCATTACCACCATGACTGCCCAACCAATTTTTCTCAGGATTAAAAGTGATGCTTGGACGCTCTCGCACCCATGAGTATCTAAACAAGACTAAGCATAGCATATAATTACGGACTTATTTTTGAAAGGTTACTATTTTAATTTTTGCTAGGGCGACAAGGTTCACAAATTCAAATATTCCAAAGGAGGTGTAATATTAATCAAGGTACGCAATGGGATATAACTAGAATCTTAAATTAAACATGTATTTGCATATAAAATAGCAGCATGCAATTTGATAATTTAAACAAAAATAATTTGCAGGAAATGTAGGTTCAACATGATCAAAGTATTGACTCGTCTGGCGCGTTTTACCGCGGTCTTGAGCTCACACAATGCTTTATCTTGAGCTTTTGGTCTCTAAATTCACTTCAAGCTTAATCTCGCTGAATCCACTGAATCTTCACGACTCCCAATTTCTAATTACACGACAAACGACTGAATCCAAATGAAAGCAAATAACTCAAAAGATCCAAATAAATCCGAATAAACTCAATTTAGTTTTATTATGAGTTAACTGGTGATTTGTGTGATTTGAGGCAAGGCCGGTGGTGGGGTACGATGACTTGATTTTATTAATAATATCTTTTATTATTTTTTTTATTTATCAAGGAAGTTTCATGAGTTAGGTTAGACCTATGATTTAATGTACAAGTTTAGATGGGTATTACTTTGTCGAGCGCTATTATTCAGGGCATTTTGGCTTACCGAATTAATTTTAGAGTCTAGGTGTATAACACTTTATAGGGTGATATTTTAGAGTTTGTGGCGCCATAGGGAGGCTTCATGGCGGCGGAATTGGCCGGGGATGGCCCCAATTGGCCGAAGGCGAACAAGAAGGAGGGGAAGGCGCTATTGGCCGGCGGTGAGGAAGAAGCCGATTCCGGCGAGCTCGGGAGCGGGGGCTTCGATTCCGCGAGAGGGGAGGAGGTGTGGGGAAGGGCGGTGCGAACGGGGAACTGCGCCGGCTTTATAGGCGACAGACTTGGCGGGTAACCGGGCAGCAGTTGGCCGGGATTCGCGTGAAGACCACGGCGTGGGTGCGGGGCTCGGCGCGCGGAGACGCGACGTGCAGGGCGTGGGCGCAGAGGGAGGATGCGGGCGGCGCTGCAGCTGGATTCGAGGAATTTCGCACGCGCTGGCCGCGGAACCGTGTCGGGCGGTTGGAACAGAGAGAAGAGGGGGAGGGGGAGAAGAAAAGGAGCGGGGAAGAGTCGGTCACGCGGTCGGCAGGGGAAACCGGGCCCGCAGACAGTGTGGGGGAGGAAAAGAAGAAAGGAGAGAGAGAAGGGAAAGGGTGGGGCCCATAGGGCAATGAGAGCATGGGAAGGAAGTGGTAGGGTGGAAAAGAGAAGAAAGTGTTTGGGCTTGATTTTGAATCTCATATTCCTAATTTAAATTTTTGTCTCATATTTATGATCACTTATTTTTGTTATGACATTTAGAGTTTAAGCTTTGAATTTTTAACTATTAAATGAGAGTTTCTATTATTATTATTATTATTATTATTATTATTATTATTATTGTTGTTGTTGTTGTTGTTGTTTAGGTTATATGTATGTATGTGTATTTATATACACACACATATATATATATATATATATATATATATATATATATATATATATATATATATATATATATATATATATATATATATATATATATATATATATATATATATATATATATATATTCTATACGTTGTTATTTTTGCTGGCTTACTTAATTTTGCATATATATATATATATATATATATATATATATATATATATATATATATATATATATATATATATATATATATATATATATATATATATATATATATATATATATATATATATATATATATATATATATATATATATATATGCATATCTGTTTGTATTTTATTCATTCACTTTTATTGCTATTTATGTCATTATTTCCAAAATGAGATTTTATATTTTAACTCAGGTTTCTCCCTCCTTATACTGGATCATCTTTTCATATTCATATTTGAAATTTTATCTTTCTATTATTTGCACATTTCCTTTTAGGGTATTACTAATGTTTGTTTCTTTTTGAGCTTCTTAAATTTTTGGAACCTCAACCAAATTCCAGAAAAATGCCATAAAAATCCAAACTCAAATAGAATTTATTGCAAAAACCATTCAAGAAATTCGTATTTTAAATTTCAGATTTTTCAGGATGTTACAATCTCTCAAATATCTCATCTCAATTTCACTTAATACAATGCAATGCTCATGATCAAGTCTCATTTTCCTTCTGTAGCTCATATCTGTATAGCAGAGGGTAAACCCGTCAATGTCACCCTCTACCTCCATCCTGTGGAGGTGCCTACATCTGTAGGTCTTACTCAAGAGCATGCTAAAATAGTCCAATAGCTTTACTCATAGCTATCAACTTTCCCACCGCCCTGACTCGTATGCATATGTCATGTCATGAATGTTATTTTTCATCATTTTATCACATATCACAATTATCATCAAATTAATATCGTGTTGAATGAAAGATAATCAAAATTATTGCAGGGTATGAATAATTAATAATAGTGAGCAATTATCAACCATCATCTATCATTCTACTAAGCACTTGCCTCTATAGTTGCGACGATCGGTTTGCCTCTATAGCAATATTCATTCTCAAAACAGGTCAAAGCATTATAAGACAACAAATAAATGACAATGCTCCTACATGCTTTCCAAACCCACAACTTCCCCTTTTACCGGACTATCAACCCCGCTATCCTGGTACTAAAATTATCATAGCTTTCATTTCCCATTTCAAACTATAGCAAACCATACTAGTTCGAAAATCTATACAAGATTTTCTATAACTTTCTAGTTGATCAAATGTTCAAATTAAATCATCTAAAATTATGTTTTTAACTTAGAAGACAGATTTGTCATCTTCTGGACAACAGACTTAATAATTTCATATCTTTTAATTTGCACATGCAAATATATTGAATTATTACATTTTCATACTACCACCTCCTAGTTATTCCTAAAATTTAATTCTGTCATTATATTAGTTAAATTAATATTTTCCCACGACTACGTGCAGCAATAATCCGGTACTAGACGGCAGCCTCCCAAAAATATAACTTCTATTCTAACTGTCTAAAATTGTGTTCTTGGATTTTTTTTTTTTTGAAAACTTTAGGAAACTACCTACAATATTCACATTAACAAAATTCCCAAATTAGTTTATTACTATTTTTAATTTACTAATTACTACATGCTACCAAAACATGACAAATTTACCAGACAATGGATTATAAAAATTCATATATCGCATTCTATTCATCCGATCTTCATGAATAAAAATTCTATAGAAAGTTATTGAAATTCTCTACAACTTTCTAGTAGATAAAATTCCTTGATTATGTCCATACAACAACCGAATTTATAGTAGAGCAATATGGTAGATTAAACCGATCTACTATTAAATCCCTAATGAAAACTTGATATCTTCCTCTCTAATCTCGATTTTAGTATATAATTAAAATAAACTAAATAGAAGGAAAGCCATATCGTTACCCGAGACGAAAAACCAGATGACGACTCCCTTCTCACTTTCCTTCCTCTCTTCTGCTCTTCTCTCCTTGATTTGATTCCTTTGTTTCCCTGCTTGATCTTCCTCCGATTCAGGCTTCAGCGCAAAAAGCCGGTGCGGCACCCGAGGCACGGCTCCACCATGAGCACGAGCGATGGTTTGGTCGGCAACCCAAGGCGACGCGTCACACCGAAGTGACACGGCAGACGCGACGCTGGTGCGCCCCAGGCGGCCAATGGAGCGTACAACCGCGCGTGAAGGCGCTGCCACGCGCTGACCCGGGCTAGCGCTGTTTGCTAGCCCGACGACGCAAGCACGGCGTAGGATTCCGGTGATGTATTGTAGGCGCGTGGAGCGAAGCGATACGGCAAGCTCGTGGCAACAGAGGTCATGTGCGATGATGGGAAAAAAAAAAGATTTTGCTCCGCACGGCGCACAAGGAAACCGAAGGAAACTGGTTTTAGGAATTCTCTCTCCCATGATTCCAATTTAACTTGGTACGAGATCTTCATCTTACTTTAACTCCCCGTTCTAGAAAAGTAATCTATCATCTAAAATCCACATAACCCTTTTTCACGTATTACTTTTTTTATTATTTACGTATAAATCCTCAAAAAGGTATTTTTCGGAATATTACATATAATTTCCAGACAAAATTCATAAAAGCTAAACCTACAACGGGTTCACGCAAGACGCCCAATTTGCCAAATGCTAGAGAACTGAGAACAATGATCCCAACCAATGTTAGCTACAAGATAAATACGTATAAATACTAGTTATTACAGCTCATTCAGATGTTTAACATACGAAGTTACAGGAAGATCTTTCCAAGAAATAGTTCTTGGAAGGATACATATTAAAAATTGTTACTTTTTGAAAGTCATCTAAGAAGTTGTTTTTTTTCAAAAAAGAACTTAATCACAATGCTCGAAATTGGAAATGTTCGATCCTGTCTCTTTAGAGTGGTCTTCACCCTTGGATCTTTTTTATTAACACCGATGGATCTTTTCATTTCCTGGATATATTTTTCTGATCATATGGTGCATTCATTGTTGAAATCAATTTATGACATTTTCCTCACCTTTCCATGATTAGAAAGCAACAAGAAAGAGTAAGAGCAAGTACAATAATGGTCTTATAGCCAAGTTAGTTAGCATTTTTGCTGATGTGGAGGAGAGAAGAGAGGAGAGAGATGAGAGCTTGGCTCTCATGCAAGCAACAAGCTGGGCATGTGAGCCTATGCAGTGGTGGGCCTAGATAATAAATGTATGTGAGGAGGAATAGGAAAGAGAATGTGAGACATGGTACCACATAATAATAAAAAACTTTTTGTAGACAAATTATTGTATAATTTGGCTCTTATAACTTGACTTATAGCCAAACACTTGGCTCTATTATTGAACTTGCTCTAATATGTGGAATCACACATATTAATGTTCAGACATGGTTAGTTGACGCTGATGACAATTAATTAGTGATCACCATAAATGTCTAATCATGGATTAGTTATTATCATGTATGTATGATTAGTATGCCTTTAGCATTTATTTTAAATCTAATTTATTTTAAATCTAATCCTAAAATTAAAGGACAAACTTAGGAAAAATTAGGGATAATATGTGGAAGCTAATAAAATTTAAATAAGGCTTTAGAGAGTTTATGTGTGATTTAAATTCGGATTAGTTGTCATGATAAATAATTAGTGTGACTTTAATATTTGAATGGTAAATCTAGCTATTTATTAAAGGCATTAATGAGGAGAGGTGGCTTTGGATAAATGTCTATATTTAATAAAGATGGCCCTTAATTAACATGTAAACATATATGCCCAATATTTATCATGCCACCATTAAACAAACCTCAGTGACATATTTTAATGTAATAGCCCTAGGTTATCAAGATTGAAAATAATCTCACAGACATATAAATACTCTAAATTGAACATGTAACAAATAACACGAGTAATTAGGGTAGCATAAACTGCTACATACCAAGCTTTGCCCAGATAGCTAAGTTTAAACTAAAATTTGAAATAAAGCTAAGCCTAATAATAGCTAAAGTATAAGCAAGATAATAATAGTACCAATAATTAAATCTTAACATTAAATGTAATACATAATATTGAGCATTATATATATATATATATATATATATATATATATATATATATATATATATATATATATATATATATATATATATATATATATATAGCAAGCTGGGACCTGTACAAGTAGACCCTGATTCAAGTTAAACTTGGCCTAGCGATAAATGAAGGTACATAATAAATCATACCACCAAAATGTTATAAACATAGATTATAAGATTAGCTCGGTAAGCTAAGATTTGCAAACATTACTTATGCATGTATATCATATGCCCTAAAAGTTAACGCTCGACAAAATAATACCCAGCTAGACTTGCACCCCGATTCATGGGTCCATCCTAACTCATGGAATTTTCTTGATAAATACACAAATAATAAAAGAGATTATTAATAAAAAGTATCGAGCCATCATAATTCTACCACCAACCTTGCCTCAAATCACTCATTAACTCATAATAAAACTAAATTGAGTTTACTCGGATTTATTTGGATCTCTTGAGTTATTTTCTTTTATTTGGATTCAGTCGTTTATCGTGTAATTAGAAATTAGAGTCCTGAAGATTCTATAGATCAAGCGAGACCAAGATCGATGAAGACTAGGAATTAAAGATCATCGCATGAGACAACTTTGTATGAGCTCAAGACCACGGTAAACCGCGCCAGGCGAGTCGATACTTTGATCATGTTGAACCAACATTTTCTGCAAATTACTTTGGTTTAAATTATCAAATTGCATGTTGTTATTTTATATGCAAATACATGTTTAATTCAAGATTCTAGTTATATGCCTAGTATTCAACTTGATTATTATTACCTCTCCTTTGGAATATTTGAATGTGTGAACCTTGTCGCCCTAGCAAAATTATAATAGTAACCATTCGTAAATAAGTCCCTAATTATACGCCATGCTTAGCACTGCCTAGATACTCGATCAGGGGCGCTGAAATGCCCCAAGCATCATTATCATTTTCAATCATGAGAAACTGGTTTGGGAAGTCATGGTGGTAATGACTCGTATATGTTGGTATGATTATTTTATGTTCCCGAAAACCCCAACTTACTTAACTATCTGGGTGGATGGTTCGAGGGTGTGTGTGTGGTGCAGTGGAAGCACAAAGTGGGTAGTGGTAGAACCGCCCAGATACCACTAAGGACTGAATCTTGTCATGACCTCCTGTGTAAAATAGTACAACAACAAGTCTGTAAAGTACAACTTGGCTTAGTAGATTTACCAGACCCTGAAAGTCATCATCACAGGAGGAGGTGGTGAGGTAGTGCAAGCGACTGTCTGTGTAACGGCTTGAATGGGACACTCGCAGAGGGTGAAGTTCTGCTGTGGCGGGCTAGTAGTGGGGGTAGCCAGCTGCTAGACGTTCAGAAGGAGAACATCCCACACAACGTATGGGACCCACCGCAAGTGGGAGCGACCCATAGGGTGAAATGATGGAAGGGGCTAGGTACTTTGAACGATTACTGTGATGGTCTGCTCAACCGCACGACTAAGGAATCCTGCGGGGCAACAAGTGAACTGTCTCTTGTGGGTAAAGTGTGCAAACTCTGCAGAGTCAAAACTATTCGAATAGCCGTGCCCACGGTCAAGGGCGGACATGGGAACTTAACCAGATATAGCTCTATTTCAAAGACTTTGTGGGTGGGAATGGAAAAAGTGGAGGGCACTGGAAAGCCCTGATTTGTGTTGCCCTAGGTGTCGTCCCAGTGATAATGTAAGCGGCTATAACGCTGAAGGTCTAGCATATGGTGCAGAGACCATGTAACGGTGGATGGAATCTGGATCGCTATTATTATTGCATTCTCTTACACATTATGTTTTTGGTCAAAACTACTAGGTCTCAGGAAATTTCTATGTATTATATTTTTAAATAATGATAATACTTCTCATAAAATAAAATGTCAGGAAAAATAAATAGAGTTGTAGGAAAAGAAGATGGATGTTTGTGGTAAACACATAAAGTTGTCGGTGGATTTATGTCGATCATAAAAAGGAAATGATAGTGTGGATTCTTAGAGAAATAAGTTAGCAGAGTCTAAATGAATAGATAGGCTAGATAGATGATTTGAATGATTTTTGGAGAATTAGGAAGTGCAAAGGTATTTGCTGGATTACGACACTGATAACTAATATAAATTGTTAGGAGATATTGGCGATAATGGGATTAATGGGATTTGATCGATTACTAGATGAGTTAATTGAATTTTTGGGAGTTTGGAGATATGATAATTTGATTATAGACTTGATCAATAATGTTCTTGGTGGATGTATACTAGTGAATTAGTTAGAGATAGATAGTAGAAAATAAGATTGATTACTAGAAGACCAAATTATGGTTTTGGATCAATAACAAAAGGATTGAATACGAATGATTACGGTGGATTTGAAAGTAATTATTTTAGAGAATCATTAGAATTCAGAAGTGAAGAGTTGATGAATAGCAATTACAAGATTGGATTGTTAGGAATTCAGAACACAAAAGACATTGGTGGATTTAAAATTAAATGATGTCACTCGCTATTTGGAGTTTTAGACAGCAATATAGCAAGAGTATGATCGGTGGATTAATTAAATGATGTCAATCACTATTTGGAGTTTTAGACAGCACCCAATATGGAAAGTGTGTGTTCGGTGGATTCAGTAAATGATTACATTCGCTGTTTGGAGTCTTAGACAGCAATCAATAAAGAAAGTGTATCTTAGGTGGATTAAGTCAATTATAGCAGTCGCTGAGTGGAGTTTTAAGCAGCAACAGTAACACTATGATTCAAAAATAATAATGTTACTAAAAGCAATTTGTGGCAAATAAAATAACCCGAGCCTCTTTTTTGATAAGCCATGCATACTATTTATTT
This sequence comes from Dendrocalamus latiflorus, assembly GCA_017311315.1. NCBI lineage: Eukaryota > Viridiplantae > Streptophyta > Magnoliopsida > Poales > Poaceae > Dendrocalamus > Dendrocalamus latiflorus. The sequence goes on from CM029640.1 coordinate 20,141,971, forward strand.
GCATTCTGTGTATTGGCTCGCGGAGCACAGTGGTTTGTGCTCACACTCACTTTCACAATAAATCTAGAATCAGGAACCAGATCACTACACCTCAGCAACACGATTGGACATGATGACAGAGAAGAAGAAGATGTCAAGGGCTAGTTCGCGAACCTCCAGTTGGCTGCCTGTGGGCATGTCCTGAAGGTCCCACCTGCGTGCTTCGTTCTTCCGCTGCTGAAATTTATTGATTTTGGCCTAATCGGCCCATGAGTAAGTCTACTGTTATATTTACGTTTCCGCATGATATGTACTTTGATAATCAGAACTGTAATATGTGAGCACTATCTACTGATCCAAGGAATTGTGCGGTGGAATCACAGAAAAATCTGGATTGTAAAATCTGGGTACTTACACAATGGATGGGGCGGGTCACTTGCCCCACAAGCCTCAACCCCATTCCGCCAGTATGGCCGCTGGCACGGTGGGGCATCGATGTTGTGGGACCACTTCCTCGGGCACCAGGAGACCTGCGGTTCACAGTGGTCGCCTTGGAATATTTTTCCAGGTGGCCAGAGGCTGTGGCTCTAGCTAAGATTACCTCGGCGACCTTGCAGCGTTTTCTTTGGCAGAACATCATATGCCGCTTCGGGGTGCCCAGGGAGGTCACCGTCGATAATGGCCTGCAGTTCGACTCTGCCCTGTTCAGGGAGCTCTGCGACAGCATGGGCATCGTGCTCCGATTCGCTTCAGTCGGGCACCCACAGTCTAACGGAGCAGTTGAACGGGCGAACGGCACCATCTCCGCCGAAATCAAGAAGCGTCTCGTCGGGCTGCAAAAGGGCAAGTGGGCAAGTGAACTCCACAGCGTCCTCTGGTCCCTCCGGACAACGGTGACACGCCCGACGGGATTCACACCATTCAAACTTTTCTTCGGCGATGAGGCGATGACGCCCGAGGAAATCAAGGCTGGCTCGAGAAGAGTCCTCGTCCAGGCCCCAGAGGAGGAGCGTCGATTGTCCCTGGACCTCCTCGATGGAGAACGAGTATGCGCAACCCAGCACGTCACAAAGTACGCGTGGCAAATGGTGCGCACACGCGGGCGCTCCATATATCCGCGAGGATTCCAGCCTGGGGACCTCATCCTCAAAATGGCACTTCATGCAGAAACGGTTGGCAAGCTGGAATCCAAGTGGGAAGGCCCGTACATTGTTGTGGCAACTCTGCAGCGGGGAGCCTATCGCCTCGCCACGCTGGAAAGGGCAGACGCTTTGCCACACATGGGACGCGGATGTTGTCCCTGTGCACTCTACTGAGTATAAACAAGACGCGGATGTCCCCACACACGTGTAGGCGTTGCCCCCACACGTACTCCCCGGAGTATAAATAAGACGTAGTTGATGTTCCCACGCACTCTGCGGAGTATAAATAAGACACGGATGTGGCCCCTACGTGCGTCTACCTCGACTAGGCGCCAGCTCCGCTACCACCGCTTCGAAGGGTAGGGGACGGAGCGCTCGCGCGTCTACCTCGACTAGGTGCCAGCTTCGCTGCCACCGCTTCGAAGCGTAGGGGACGGAGCGCTCGCGCGTCTACCTCGACTGGGCGCCAGCTCCGCTGCTACCGCTTCGAAGGGTAGGGGATGGAACGCTCGCGTGTCTACCTCGGCTCGGCGCCAACTCCACTGCCACCGTTTCGAAGGGTAGGGGTCGGAGTGCTCGCGCGTCTACCTCGGCTAGGCGCCAACTCCGCTGCCACCGCTTCGAAGGGTAGGGGATGGAGCACTCACGCGTCTACCTCGGCTAGGCGCCAGCTCCACAGCACGACCTTGGCCGCGTCCTCCCCGATGTAGCCCCAGATCTGACTATAGAAAGCCTGGAGGGCGGACTGAGTGGCGCGGACGGCATTGGACATCGCCCGGCCTCGGCTGGCAGATCCAGCTGAGGGTTCGCCAGCTCGTTGATGTGTCCACACCCCCGGGTGTGAAGCATGGCAAAGGCAAGGTAGGCGCTAGAGAAGCCGCAGTGATCACCGAAGGCTCTGGCACCGCGGAGGGCGAGGCTCGAGCCCTCTTCGATTCACTCAAGCGTCTACGCCAGATTCGCGGGACTGTGCGTAACGTCCGACACGTCAACACAAAGGTCCTGGAGGGCCTGTTCCAAAGACTCCATTGCCCTCCACACCGACACCGATGCATCGCCCAAGGTTCGGTTCCTCTCCTCAAGTGACGCGGCGAGCTGGGCCTTCTCCCCCTCTAGCGTGGAGATTTGCTGAAGCAAGCCGGCGCGCTCCTCTGCCGCGGCGCGTTGGGCCTCCTCTGTGGCACGTTGCACCGCCGTTGTTGCGCACTCCGCATTCGCAGCAAGCATCTGCGCATCAGAAATCGCCCTCGCGCTTTCCGCCTCCAGCGTGCGAATACGCTCGTCCTTGACGGCATGAGCCTCGTCGGCAGCACGAAGCTGGCCCTCCAGCACCCTCTGCTCTCGAGTGCTAGTCTCCTCTAGGGCTTGGCTAAGAGCAAGAGTCTAAAAGAAACTTTGAATGTTAGCTATGTACTTGACAGCGACGTAGGCCGCAAACCTAGGCACTTACCCTTATCTCCGAGCCACCCAGCGCAAGCGCCAGGAGATCTCCCCCGCACGTTGACAGCACCCACCGATCCAAGCTGCCGCCAGCGCGCTCCGCGACCTCGTTAAGGACGTGAAGCATCTCCGATCGAGGGACGAAATTGGAGACGACGGGCCTCGGTCCCTCTGCGCCAGTGGCTTCGGCAGCACCGGGCGTCTGCGTCGCGTCCTGCGCAACAAGGTTGGAGACTTCGTGGACACCTCCGTTGCTCGATCCTTGACCGTGTCCGAGAGACCTCGTCTCGCCTGATGTCGATGACGGAATGAGTAAGCAAATCGGAGAGAGCTTCACGAAGTCGCGGGGGGAAAAGGAATTGCGCCTACCTTCGACACCCTCTACCAAAGCATGGGGAGGTGTCCCCTCAGCCTCCATCAGGGGCACGGGGGCTTCATTGGCCCAGGGAGTGACGACTTCTTCCTCAGCCTTGACGGCTTCCCGGTCGGACCCCAAGACCCCGGTGACCACACTCGCCACATTGAATCGCCTCCCCAAGGGCGGGGCGACCGTATCCGGGTCGCTTCGCTCTCGAGGATGTGGGCAACACTTCCCCAGCCGCCCCAGTAGCCGTAATAACTGGCGTGGGCGGCAGGTTCCCGGTGGCCGCTGCAGGTGATGAGGCCTCGTCTTCGGGGGCATCGGTACCGGGGCCCATCGCCTCACCGCCGCCTAAGGCCTCCTCGCTGGGGGCAGGGTGCCCCCCAAACCGGCATATTCAGACCCAGCGTCGATTGTACCCTCCGTCTCGACAGTACTGACCGGGGATACGGCCGACGGGCTGGATGCGGCGACATCAGATCGGGCCCTGAGCCGAGAAGGCAGCGCCTCCACCCTGTCGTCACCATCGCGGCGGCGGCTCCGGACCTCCGCCGGCACTGCGTGTTCGAGCACGGGAATCTCCAGGACCTCACATACCCGATTTATCCGCCCCTGCTTCACCGAGGCGGTCGCAGCTTCGCGCAGCTTATGCTCCTTGGCCGTGTATGGCCCAAGGAGCGCAACTACCGCTCGCTCCGCATCCTCCAGCCGGGGCACTGCATGCAAAAGTGGGGCATCCTTCATAAAGGGTCGCACGCGTACACGCGTGGGCACGCAGCCTAGGGCCGGAGGACTTATGATGTGACCACGCCACCAACACATACGACCATAACGCTCAATATCAAGATTGAACTAAAGGTGAATTCGTTTCTTTAGTTTCAACATATTTTAAATGAGAATATGATGCTACCTAATGATGAAAATATATATTTTTATAGCACCACATCACTTTTGCACCAATTCAAGCAAGAGTTCAACTTAGACACGTTTTGGAATCCAATTTGGCCTCCAGATCAGTTCGGATTCAGCCTGACAGCCCAACTTCAAATGTGCATAACTTTCACATACAGAGTCCGTTTGAGGTCCACGAGTACTCGATGGAAAGCTTTTCTCGTCCTATTTCTAATGGATCTAGAATCATCTCCAAATTCCTCTTGTGCTTGCCAAAATCACTCAAACAAGGTGCTGCGTCACCTGTTTGGGTCAAATTGGGCCATGTAATGTTTGGGCCCAAAGGGGAGGTGCTCCCCCTCCTAGGCCCATACTGTTCACGGGTTACTATTTGTATGAACAGTATCATAAATAGTACCACCCATTTTTCCTTAGTTTTGTGCGGCTTTTCCACCCCTATTTAAGGAGGTTGTACCCTTCTAGTTTTCTTGGATTTCGTTTGATTAATTTTTCCATTGTGAAAACTCTTGTTTTTCGCTTGTGTCGGCTAGACCAACCGTAAAGAACCTCTACGGAATCCCACCTTTTGAGTTCAATATAAATATATGCAATTTCAGATTGCTTGTTATCTTGTTCTTGCGTGTTCTTCGGTTGCATGCAGGAATAGACCTTCGTGGTCGAGTCAACCGCGTTCTTGGCACGGTTGATAACGACTTGGGTGTGGTTCAGCGATTGCTAAGGCGCAAGCGACGTCGTACGGTTGTAGTTGCATTGCAAGAGTCACCTCCACCAAAATCGATAGTTATCATCCTATCGGAAGATCGGAACCACATCGCCTCATCAACTTACAAGGAGCGCAGGGTTTTAGAAGGGAAGATACTGTCGGGTGGATGCTATCTTTCCGGGTGTGGCCCTGTCGTTCGTACTTCCGTCGGCTGGAAAGTGGCGCCACCCCGTACATAGTGAACCCTTCAGCGAGGTCACGCATGTTGAACCGGAGGGCGACACTGACAAGCCTCCGCGCCTTCTGCTCATTGTCGACCTTCGGCTTCACATCCGGCGAACTGTTGAACGATATCGGCTATCCCCGACACAGTAGACCGCTCGTGCTCGTCACGTGATAGTAGAATCACCGACGCATCCAACCGGACTTCCACTTCCCTCGCGTAGCCAACACGGGGAAGAGCTTCGTGCATTGCGTCCTCAACACGAAGTTGACGGTGCCGAAGTTCGACAGCGCCCCTCGTTCGACCTTCTTCGGCTGGCAGCGTGCATCGTGCAGAATGGCGAACAGGCTCGCGCTGGGACAGACACCTTCTGTTCGTGCCGCCCAGGCGTAAACAGCCAGGTGAACTATCGCACTTGGGGTCAGTTGCGCCAACTTCAACCCGTAAGCCCGCAGGACCTCGCCGACGAAGAGCGTCGATGGCATCCGGAGCCCAGCATCAAAAAACGCAACGAAGACAATCGCCTCTGTCTCCGCCGGGGGCGGCTCCGTCTCATCGGGGCTGGGCAGACGAGCCCCTGCACGCTCCTCCAGTTTTTTCTCCTGGAGGAGGGTCTGGATCATCTCCTCCATAATGTGACTCCGCCCCAGCACACGGGAGCAGCGGCCTTTCGACTTCTTCATGGAATCCCACCGCTTGTCGACTTGCGGCGGATCGCGAAGCACCAAAGTGACGACAAACAACGCTGGCTTGACGAGGCGCTCCCACTGAGCCGATGAGTGGGGACTTCGCGGTAAGCCATCCTCCCCCGAGGTGAAGAAGCAGGAGCAAGGGCAGATGGCACAAAAGAACGGGGAAGAAGAGCAAAGCAACGGCAAGCGAGCAGCCAAGAGGAGCATTCGTATGCCGGTGGTGACGCCTTATAAAGCCCTCTCACCTCCCCCACGATCGAAATGCAACTAGCGGGAGCCCAGCAGTTCAGCTCCCCACGATCGGGAAGCGTAACCACTGACAGCTGGGGGCACGCAGTGGCAGGCGGCCGGACAGCGCATGACGCACCAGTAGCATTCTGCCACGCATCCCGCTTCTCTCGGGAAGGGCGCGCGACCGTGGTCGTGCGACCGCTGGCAGCCCACGACGCGCCAATCGCGTCCCGCCACGTGTGCCTTCCCATCGGGACAGCGCATACGGCTGCAGCAGCCTACCCCTGACAATTCAGGGGTCGGCGCGATTCTCGCCGCCATTAAGATGAAATCTCCGGACCGCGAAGCTGTCGGTCCACGTCGATGCCGGACTGGGCGGAGCCCCCTCCCCCCACTTGGCCTCCAGATGCTACGTGCAGGAGCCTCACCTACCTCGCGCCCAGGGGTGTCCGCGGCATGAGCCTGTCTTCGCATTGACTTCGACTCCGCCGGCACCTATGACTCTGCCGGCATCTTCGACCCCGCTGGCACCTCCAACTCCACGGCTAAACGAGTCCAAGGCCGAAAACACCTTCGACAGCAGGTCCAGCCCCATATCCTCAGTACGACGGCAGGCTGTACCGGCAAGGAACGGTCCTGTGCAGGATCATTGAAGGTCACAGGCCGCAGGGACGGAGGGGGCCAAATGGCTCCGCAACATGGCTTCGGCCCGTGAAGCCCTTCACCATGAGAGGCTCCTGTTGTAGGGGTGGCCCCCACCTAAGCCCAGCCAGGCCTGTTAGGAGGCTGTAAAGCCCAACATGGGACACATGTAATGACATAAATACCCTTGAGGGGGTTACTCAAGTGTAAGGGCAAGGTTGTAAAACACTCCCCATGTGGATATATATACGATACAGGCCATGGGGGAAACCCTAAGCATTGCTTACCTAACTCTCCACTACCATACTCTATCTCTCTGTTTGGTCTGTAGCCACAACAGACACGAAGATAAAAAGGCTAGGTCAAATCTGGAGATGGTTCAGCTGTAGAGATACAAGGAAGGGGCTTGGTACTACTGGAGAGTTCTACGGGTGAGCATCGTATTCTCACGCATGTTTACTACATCCCAAGGCTGAGAAGCAATATCATCAGCCTCGGGCAGCTGGATGAAAATGGCTACAAGATTGTGCTCGAAGGAGGAGTAATGTCTATCTTAGACAGAACTTATAGGTTGCTGGCTAAGATGAACAGATCAAGAAACCAGATGTATGTGTTGAAAATCAATCCGGTTCTCCAAGAGTATCTTCTAGCAAGGAGCACAGAAGAAGCGTGGAGATGGCATGCTAGGTAGGGCATGTAAACTTTCATGGTCTAAAGGATCCGGCTCACAAGAAGATGGTGCAAGGCATGCCCATGATAGAGCAGGTGGATCGTATCTACGACAGTTGTTTGATCGGAAAGCAATGTCAGAACCCTTTTCTGACCACGACTCTATACCAAGTAGTTGTTCCTCACGAGTTATGACACGGTGACTTATGTGGGCCAATCACTCCGACCACGCATGGAGGAAGTCATTACTTTTTGCTGCTGGTAAATGACTATACGAGATATTTGTGGCTAGCGTTACTTCGAAGCAAAGACAAAGCATTCAAGGTGTTCAAGAAGATCAAGGCTATAGTCAAGACAGAAAAACACCAGAGGTTGGAAGCTCTACGCACCGACCGCGGTGGAGAATTTACCTCGAATGAGTTCGACGACTACTGCGAGCTGCTGGGAATTAGGCATTATCTGACAGTGCCCTACTCGCCCCAACAGAATGGAGTGGTCAAAAGTAGAAACCATATGGTGGTCGGTGTGGCGAGGAGTCTATTGAAGAGCATGGGTGTCCAAGAAGAATTTTGGGGGAAGCGATCTCGACTGCCGTTTATCTCCTAAATCGGGCGCCAATGAGAAGCGTCATTGGCAAAACTCCTTACGAAGCCTATTACGACCGCAAGTCTTGTGTGGGTCACCTCCGTACGTTTGGGTGCATTGCACATGTAAAGACAACCACGCCACACCTCTCCAAACTAACAAATCAAAGCAAGCCAATGATGTTCATTGGGTATGATTCGAAGACAAAAGGCTATCAGATGGTTGATCCAATGACACGACGAGTTGTGGTGACTCGTGATGTCGTGTTCGAGGAAGTGGGAGTGGAGCAGAGATTCTTCAATAGAGGTACGACCTATGGAAGACATCTGCATGGTGCATTATCCTAATACTAATGCAGGTCTTGATGACCACGTAACCGATACATTGACTATGGTGGGCGTAGTCGGAGGATCCGACCACAACGTGGTCATCAATCTTAACAACCACGGAGTAGCTTCCGACACTACAACCATGTAGGACCAAGTCGGAAGGCACGACCACGCTGTAGAAACTCTGGGCACGACCACGGCAAGAATGAGCACGGGAGTCAGGATGCCCGGGTCGACTACACCATGTACTCTAACAGCAACAATGAGAGCACTGGTCTCACCTGTTGCTTCGCGAAGATTGGAGCTTGATGAAATCTCGTCTGAAGGACCTCGACAGGAGCGTGACATCAAGAGTCTCTACGATGCCACATCTCCAATCAAGCTAGAAGATTCTGAGTTTTGTTTGCTCAGAAAAGAGGAGCCTGTGAACTTTGAAGAAGCTAAGTCGAAGCTAGAATGCAGAAGAGCTATGGAGGAGGAGATGCCCTCTATCCAAGAAAACGGAATGTGGAAGCTAGTTCCATTGCCAGTCAGTCACAGACCGATTGGGTTGAAATGGGTGTATAAAGTGAAGAAGAATACCTAAGGCGTGATCGTAAAGCACAAGGCGAGGCTAGTTGCAAAGGGGTACATTCAATGACAAGGTTTTGATTTTAATGAAGTCTTTGCCCCTGTTGTAAGACTAGAAACAGTGCGACTGCTTATTGTGCTGCGGCACAAAAAGGATGGGAGGTTCATCATATGGATATGAAGTCAACCTTCCTTAACAGCGATCTGGAAGAAGTCTACATTGTGCAATCTCTAGGATTTGAGAAGAAAGGAGAAGAGCACCTAGTACTAAGATTGTACAAAACCCTATATGGTCTGCGTCAAGCCCCGAGAGCTTGGAATACGAAGCTAGACAAGTCTCTGGTAGCACTCAGTTTCGAACGATACCCGCCAAAGCATGCAGTGTACAAACGAAGCAAAGGAAAAGGGAGTTTGTTAGTCGGAGTTTATGTGAATGATTTAATCATCACTGGAGAGAGTATCGAGGAGATCAATAGCTTGACATGCCAGATGAAGAAATTATTTAGCATGAGCAACCTCGGGTTACTCAGCTACTACTTGGGCATTGAAGTACATCAAATTCCCAGAAGATTACTCTCAGCCAGTCCGCATATGCAACAAAGTATTGGACAAATGCGGCATGAAGGATTGCAATCTAATGCAAACTTCAATGGAACCTTGTCAGAAGATGAGCAAAGATAGCACAAACCCTCCCGTAGATAAGATTCTGTACAAAAGCGTGATCGAAAGCTTGAGATACTTGCTACACACACGACCGGATTTGACGTTCTTAGTTGGTATGGTGAGTAGGTACATGGAAAATCCATCAACAGAACATGTGGGTGCTGTAAAATGCATCCTAAGGTATGTAAAAGGAACAGTGAAATATGGGTGTATCTACGAGAAGAAGGAAGAAGGTTTAGGTTTGATCGATTACTCAGACAGTGATCTAGCTAGGGATATAGATGACCAGAAAAGTACTTCGGGCATGGAGTTTTCCCTTGGAACCAGGGGCGAAGCCAGGGGAGGCTCGAGCTTCACCTCCCTGCGGCGGCGGAAACCCCCCCCCCCCCCCCCCCGGCGAGCGGCCCCCCTCCCAACGAGTGCCCACAGCAGCCGGCCGACGGCGAGTCGACGACAATCACAGTCTCACAGAGGCTTTAAGCGCAACAAACAACAAAAAGCAGCCCATTTCCCTTAAAGAGGCCCAGCAGCCCACGAAAACACATATTCACACATTCACTATTTCCAGGCAGCGGTAGACCCAAAGGAGCACATATTCACTTCCCACTTCCCAGGCCAGATCTGGCGGCGCCCCGGCAACTCGGCGGGAGGAGTCGGAGCGGGGCGACGAGAGGGCCGAGCCGAGGCTAGGGGGCGGACCGGGGCGGCGAGGGTCGAGGCGCCACTGGCGAGTCTGGGAGGCGGACTCCGACTCTCCGAGTGAGGCGAGGAGGAGCGGAGGAGTCGAGGAGCTGGGAGCGAGGCGAGGGCCGCGAGGCAGCGAGCGAGGAGTGGAGCAGCCGAGCTGCCGAGCAGCCAAGAGCGAGGCGAGGGCCGCGAGGCGGCGAGCGCCGAGCGATATGAGAAGCGAGAGAGAGAGGGCGTTGAGGAGCTGCGGTCTGCGGGGTAATAAAAGCTGCGCTGCTGCCGTGCTGCAGGTGAATTGAAGTAATAAGGGGGTGGAGGCGAGCTGCAAACCTGCGCGAGTGCGGCCGGTCGGGTGGACGAGTTGATTTCCAACGAGTGTCCAGTGTGATTGTGTGAACAGTCGAACAGAGAATTGAGGATAGGGCGGCCGATGGCTTCACTGCTTCAAGTAATTTTTCTATACTTTTTTTTTATCAATTTAGCATTTCAGAGTTTAGATTTTAGACTAATAATTTATTTATAGATTTTGCTATAATGGAGAAACGAACTTTGTGCAACTATTTCGCAAGTAATTCAAGTGGTTCTCGTCCAACCAATGAGAGTACAACTCAACCAAAGAAGCTTCGACTAGAATTTAATCCAAATGAAATAATTGCCGATCCAACTGTATAATTTCTGTATGAATTTGAAATTCTATAAGAGTATAAGACTATATTTGTGTCAACTTAGTTTATTCCGACAAATACTTCAGCCCACCCTCAATTTTAATCCTGGCTTCGCCACTGCTTGGAACGAACCCAATCGGTTGGTGTTTGCAGAAGCAGAAGGTGGTTGTTTTATCTTCGTGTGAATCAGAGTACATTGCAACTTGTGTGACAGCATGTCAAGGGGTATAGTTGGGACGATTGTTGGCTGACCTATTAAAAATAGAGGTGAAGAATGTAACTTTAAAGATTGACAATCAGTCGGCAATAGCGTTGTGCAAAAACCCAATCTACCATGAGAGAAGCAAATACATCGATACTCGGTTCCATTATATAAGAGAATGTGTGGAATCAAAGGTGATAGTAGTACAACATGTTTGCACAAAAGACCGACTCGCAAACATCCTAACCAAATTGCTCGGAAGAATGAAATTTATGGAGATGAGGGAGAAGATCGGTGTGCGGAACATTGACGAAAGATAAGAAGCTTAAGGAGGAGATTAATAGAGTTAATCTAGTTGTCTTCAAGTCCAGTTGAATTTACAACCACGTTCAAACTCTGTAGTAGTATAAGTCGTAAGGACTATAGCATTCATAAGTCGTAAGAATTCTGTAGCAGTCACAGTCATAAGGGGTCAGGAGTCAGATTCTGTTTAGGATATAGAGTGGTCGTAAACTGAAAGTCGGTTTATTTCCATGTCGGATTCTCAGCGTGGTATGCCGTGTTGGATTCAAAATCTTATTCTGCTTCTCTATATAAGTAAGAAAAAAAGGACACAGACGCATCCACTGCATCGTGTCGCAAAGAAACAAAACCAATATGAGTTTACTCATATTCACTTGTATAATCTCAAAAGTTATCGTTTATCGTTGGTCTAGATTCTAGGTGATTCCCCAACAATTCCTTGTTGGCGCTGCAGAATTAAAATCTGGCAGTTTGCCTCGAAAAGGTTCGACTACCACTGACCCTCTACCTGCAACGTGGTGCAGTTCTCTCATGCATAGCCCGCCAACCAAGAGACCGGAGAAACATGGGGTAGAGATAAAAATATTTGCCCAAGTCCTAGCTCTCACGCATGGGCTACGTATTGGGCATGGCCGTGATTTCCAACACCATTTGACTCGGCGGTGATTACTTCAGAGAATAGCTAACTGGTCCTCAAAGTTTTCCTTAAGCTCATTTTCGTCGCTCAACTTTGAAAAAGACCAAATAGATCAATGAACTTCTCTTTTCGGGCCAAGAAGGGACTCCATCCACATGGCATGGCACATGCATGCCGGATTGGAATTGGAATCCTCACGTATGTAGAGTTGCCAATCAATAGAAAAAGACGTTTTTGCCCTCTATCTAATTCCACTTTTTACTCTTCCTTTCAGACTTGTACCGTTCTTTCCTCCCCCCTCTATTTCGTTGAGATGGGGAGTAAAATAGTGGAATATGAATGGAGGGCAAAAACATCTTTTTCTGTTGGCTGGCAACCATCCATGCATGATAGGATCCTAATCAATATGTACATGTTGCATGTGATCATGTGGACTGAGATCGCTCTTTGACCCGAAAAGCGAAGTACTTTAAGGATGTGTTTGTACTTTTGCAAAGTTGAGGGGCAAAAGTGAACTGAGGAGAAACTTTGAAGACTAAATTGGCTATTCTCCCTGATTATTTTAGTAGCAGTGTAGTATGGACACCGAAGCAATGAAGCAACAAGATCAGAAGGAGCGATGGTGCATAAAGAAATCGAAATGTGATGTACGTGTGATGCTACTACTACTTGGCCTGTAGAACATAATGGTGGCAATTGGTCAGTGTTTCAGAGTTTCAGTTATTCTCGGAGTCAGTGTCCATGGGAGTGTGGGAAGAAATGGCAAGAATTGGAGCATGCGATGATGATGGTGGTGGCCGTGGTGATGGTGTCAGGACACAGGCACTTCTCGTACCGATCAAACCTTCACTTCTGAAGCTTGGAAGTAAGAGAAAAATTTGAGCAGAGCCAGGGTAAAAGTACACACCTTTCCATATGCTCCCCCTCTCATCATTTTATCCTGCCTCCCCCTTTGTTTTTCTCACTCCATTGTTGATGCGTCGATTAAGAGACAATGATGTGAACATCCTTAGCTATATTGCTAATTCACATGTTGTTTTCAATCTATTACTTCAGAACAACATAAGTTTACTAAAAGGGCTAAAGTTTTTGCAAAGAAGTTTAACATTGAGGTGAACTCGTTTCCAGTTATTCCTAATAATGTTATTAATGAGAATTTCATACTATCAAATAGCGGGTTGATGATTGATGTTAGGTTTGAATATAATGAAGATATTGGAATCCAGAGGGAGGTGAGGGAGGCCGAGATCAGTGCTAAATATTTGGTGTTGTTACATCACCCAAAAGAAGCAAGCGTGTGTGAGGGCTATGCATTCCATGCGACGGCCGAGCATGGAATGCATGGACGGTGCCAACATATGCATTGGCTCATGCGGCCAGTAAAGGTAGAATTAGAAGGTGGCGCATGGCACGACATACATGTGGCTAGGGCTTGGAGCCCGCATGGGAGCCTTTGGGCTGGGCACATGCAAGCGGTTAGGTAGCATGGAGACCAAGATACATGCAAGCATGCACGGAAAAGAAGGAATAAAAGGAGAAGAAAAAGAAGAGAAGCCAAAAAGTCCAAAGTCTAAGTCTTGAATAAGATTTGCAAGCCCAACTCGAATCTCCCACAAGTCCAATCAAATTCAAACTCAAAATCAACTCAGAACTCAATTCAGATTCAGCTCGGGACAGCCCACAGAGCCCTAAAAAAGGCCATAACCTTCACAAGTATAATCCGATTTGGGTGTTTTGTATTTATTGGAAATCTTATTCCAAGACCCACACAATGGATAAGGTGCTAGCCTCAGAAACCTTATGGTTGCACCGCTATGACCAAACAATTTGACAGCTGTAAATTTAGGTTTTCTTTTTGTGTGAGTTTGAATTCAATACATGTAAGGATGAGTTGGAGCCAATTTCGATACCTTGTGGTTGACCCTATGGGCTATATAAACCCATGTTTTCATGACCTTTTGGTTTAAACCACTTTGATATTAAATAATAAATTGCTTTTGCATCTACATAGTGTTCTACACTTGTTCTTCCTCGTGATTGGCTGAATCAACACTTGAGGGAGAATTGGATGTTATCTATCAAAAATCATTCATGCTTTTCTCTAGAAATTGAGAGATCGATAGGTCTTCACTTGGTGGTCCGTGAAGACCAATATGGTGTGATTTGACGAATTATAGAGTGCTAGTCTTTGCATTGGCAATAAGGTATCACTACGATTCATCAAGGTATACGTGAATATTATTGATCTTACGTTAAAAAGATCAGGCACCCCTTATCGGACAATGTGGCAGTTGTTTAAACGACAAAAGGCTACAAGATCTTAACGAATATAATTAAGCTGAAGGATGGAAAGAAAATCAATATAAGGTACACGCCTCTCAAGTCAATAGCAAGATCAGTTATGACACAAGAAATAGCCGAAACAAACAGCAGAGAGCTAATTAATAACATCCGGAATCATATGCATAATTCACGAAACAATCCAGAAGCGAACTTACTAATTAATAACATCCGAAATCATATGCATAATTCCCACGGAAATCCTCCACGAAGCGACTCCAAGTGAACAAAGCTAAAGCACTTAACCTTTCTAAGCTGCGGTCTCGATTAGAACGGCGTCGGGCGACCACCGGCGGCGCCCGGGTTCCATCCGTAGGCGGCTTCCGGCGGCAGCTGCACGTTGCCAAGAAGGTTCGGTGGAAGTCCCTGGAAGAGGCTTGGATCCACTGCCCCGCCTGAGAGCTGCGCTGCTTGCTGCCCGGCGGCGAGCATCCCGGCGCTGTCGGCCTGCCCTTGCGCCGCGAGCAGCTCATCCTCCTCCAACGGCAGCCGCTCGTAGACAGCGTTCGCAAAGGAGGCCGCCATTATCACCACCAGCCCGGCCGCGGTCAGCGCGCCAACGACGCTGCCGCCCACCACCTGCCCCTGCCCGCCGGCCAGGTAGACGGTGAGCCCCGTGGCTTCAGGCGGGGCGGGCGGCGGGAGGAAGGAGCCGGAGAGGGAGAGAATCTCGAACCGGCCGTGGAGGGCGACGACCGCGCCCTGCGAGGCGGGCTGCCTCAGGGTGACGTTGGTCACAGTGCCCACGCCGCTAAGCACGCAAACCCCACGTTGACGGCGGCGCGCGAACGCCGTGATGCTCTCGGAGATGTCGCACCCGCCGGCCACCTCCATGACGTGCGTTCGGAGCGTGTTGGCGCTGTCCCTCGTGATTATGATCGGCGGCTTCGGCTTGTTCTTGGACCCCGCCGGTCGGCCCCTCGGGCGGCGCGTGGCGATCTCGCCGCCATCCGGCCCGCCACCTGAAGGCGGAACCAGGGCAAGCTCACCACCACCACTGCCGTGTTCGTTGCCACTGTTTTCATCATCCTCGTGGTTGTGCTTGGTGCCGCGGCCGCCGAACACCCCCGGAGTGCCGCTGCCGCCCCCCTGGTCGTCCACGGTCTTGAGGTGCAGCTGGTGGTGCTGCTGCTGGAGATGGTGATGGAAGTCGCGGGTGTTGAACGGTGAAGGAAGATGGTGACCGTGTATGGATGCCGTGACCGGATCCATCCTCAGAAGCTAGCTAGGTTATTCTTTCCCTCCGACCTCTCTCTCTTCTCTGACTTGCTTTCTTTTTCTCGCGAAATCTTTTTTATTTCGCCTCTATCTTATCTACTAATAAATCTCTCAAGTGGGAAGGGATGAAACCTACGAGATGGAACAGTGGCAAGGAAAGCAAAGGGAGGAGTAAAGATGGGGGAGAAGAGCGGAGGAGAAGAATTAGCTAATTGTTAAGCGAGGAAAGCCATGGAGTGCACGGTTGGGTTGTTGTGTGGTGTGGTGTGGTGTGGTGTGCGAGAGGGAAAAGATGGAAATAAAGACAGCGCCCTGCCCCTTCTTTTCTCTCTGTCGCTCACTCTCTCTACTTTGCCGCTCGATTAGAATAATGATAGGTGGGAGGGAGGAGAGGGACACCACCGCCGCCGTCGCTACTACCCTTCACCAGACAGAGAAATTTGGGAGGGGTGGGTAGACCAAGCAAGGGAAGGGGCAAGGCACTTCTCATGTCAACCACCAACTTAGCTGATTCTAGGGCATCTAACTAGACCAGCTACTCCTATTCCTCCTACATTCTCTCTTTCTAGCCATCTCTCTCTCTCTGATATGCGGGCCGCTCCGCAAAAATCGTTTGTTTCCAATATATGTTTGTGATCAAAAGTTGATCCCAATCATCACACTTATGTGCGTGTTACTGACATGAATTCCGAAATGTATTTGTCGCTCTCAATCAGGACATCTAAAGTTGTGGTTTAAGATGTGACTGAAAACTTAGCTTGATGCGACCTACAGGGTTCTCTTTTGTTGGTTTACTCACTCAACAGAATTTTGTGTTCTACTATTAATTACAGTAGGGAAATTGAATTTGCTGTGATAAAGGAGGAGAATATTTGATGTTCAAGGACATAATACCTATGAAACGGTCGTAAGGCTTTCTCAAGTTACAGGCTAACAAGGGTTAAAAAAACATCCGCCATCGATCTAACTCAGCTAGCGAGCTGCATGCCACAGCCCTAGTATCGCCAGCAGAGTTCAATTTACATGCCGAGTTTCAGTGATTTTTTTGCCGAATTTCACAATTACCAGCCACCCCGGGTAAGAATGCATACCGGCAAAAAAAAACAGATGTACATGATTTTTTTTATCGAATGTAAAAGAAATTTATAACCATTCCAAAGCACATATGTGCATGCGCCCTAGTGGTAAGGCAGGTCGTGCGTTCAAAGTTCAAACCCTCAAAGTTGCACATATTTTTTATCTTTTTGTCTGACCTTCAAGAAATTCAAATTTTAATTTGAATTTTTAAAAATGGATTTACTGCCTACCCCGATAAAAAAAATGTAACCAAAACTCTGATTGGCACTGCTGGAGAGATCTAACTCTGGGTCACTAAGAGACTAGTACGAACTCCAAAATAATGGAAGTGAGTAACAAATGGCAGAGCACCAAGTAATTGGGTGGAGCCGCTTCCATGAGGTGCATTGAAACTGCAATAAGTCCCCCTTTCTCTTGAATCATTTCTAATTCCCTTCCCTAACTCATCTTTTGATAAACCTTACACAGGACAGGGCAAGATGTGAACAACCCAACACCAGAGCGGAACTCAAGATCGTATACATGGCATGCTTCTTCGGGAAACACACTCCAACAAATTAAGGCTCGTCCACCGTAATTATTTATGGCTCCTTTTCACGTCTTTTTGTGTATATATAGAAATACTATTGCTTGCTTAATGATAGCATATATGAAAGTGACAAAGTCGAGTTCTGGTGGGAATATTCCGAGAACTAGCACGGAGTTAGCTGGTCTCTTGAAGTGTCAGTTCATGAACCGATCCAGTGCTGTCCTGCTTAGCTTCTTATGCATGCAGAAGTGCAGACCAGAAATCTGGAGTTGTTTCCTCTTAAGCTTTGTCGTGTCGGTTATCCAGGCCCTGCCTGGTCCAGCCACCCAACAGGCAGTGCCTTAAATTAGCATTCAGACAGGCTGGTTCTGGGGAGTCTTAACCCAAACGAATTGATCATAGAGCTTGATGATCATATCCATCCATCGTTGCGGCCCTCGGTGTGGCCTCTCCCACGCCCCCGCCCAAAAAGCTCACTTTGCATTGGCCGTCGCATCGCTGTCCCATTGGTCCGAATTGAAAGGTGAAGCTTGTTAAATTATCTGCCGACCAGATGCGTTTACTTTTCTTAATTCCGTGGTTGGCGCGTAGCTAGCCCTGATTAAAGAAATGCGAGTACTCTTCTCTCCCCCAGGCTCGACAACTTATGTGTCATTAGTAAGAGTAGTGTGTATACTATGTGCATGTAGAGATGACTTACGGTACGAAAGGTAGGTAGCCTTGTTCATCTCTCGATGATGTGATTGGGACGGCTACCTTGATTGCGATGACTTGAAGGAGGTGTATACATACTACATGGGAACGCATGCGCTACCTAGAAGCTCAGAAGAGATTGATTTGAAGTAGATACACGATGCATGTGCTAATTGAACTCATGAAAGCTTTGAAGCACTTCGGTCAATATATATGGCAAGAAGCGTCAATTGACATAGGGCAGCAAAATGCCAGGTCAGCCACCTGTATTATATGACATATGAACCTCGATCTCATCTCAAAATTCCCTTTCCATGTGAGCAAACTTCATAATTCAAATAGATGTAGTGGCTAGTGATGCCTATGTAACGCAAGGCTCAGTTTGCGATTGTATTGTTGCTTGTGTACATTTATTAAGCTGAAATTCTGTTATCTAATGGCTGTCCTCTTACATTTCATTCCATATGTTCTAGAAAGTAATAATATATATTCGTTTGCAACTCGATTAATAAAAAAGTGGCCAACCAAAACCCCAAGTACATATCTAAAAATGGCTCAACCAAACGAGTTATCATGATCCACTGCAATACCAAACGTAGCCCAAGTGACACAGCAACCAACCATTCAAATTTAAGGCTTGCCAATGCAATTTTCTTAGTAACTGCTAAGTTACTAAGAACCGAATTGGTTCTATTTTTTTGTGTTCTAGCTATGAACCGAAGTTGCATCTGCTAAGTTTCTTAGTAACTGATCCAACACCTATTAAAATACCTAGAACAGACGCTATATCACGCCAGTGACAAGAGTTACATCAACCTGCCCAACAAAAGGTTTCCTCAAGAAACGTAGCTTGTCCTATTTTTCCTTTTCAAGCTGCCACTAGATGTTTCATGCAGGCTATGCAGACAATGGAAGACGATGCAGAATCCCTACGATATATACAAAACAAGCTAGCGTGATTGTAAATTTGGTTTATGCATGTAATGATGGGAGATCCAGGTACATAAGCTATTGGCTATATACTATTATTCATACATTATATATATATATATATATATATATATATATATATATATATATATATATATATATATATATATATATATATATATATATATATATATATATATATATATATATATATATATATATATGACGAGTGTTTCATGCACCCAGGTGCCTAGGCACCCATATCAATACCTGTTGATTTGCTTTGAGATTCGCAACGTTTGATGTGGGTATCTTCATATACCCATAAAAAAGTATATTTGAGATGTCAAACTCCAAAAAAAATTAAATTCAACTTCAGTTTAATTAGTTTGAACTATTTTTATGGTATATATTCACTGTGGTCGCATTGAACTCAAAAGTAGTTCAAACTAGTTTGAACTGAGTTCAAAACTTACTTACCATAAATATATCAAGAGTATAAAACATTTTCATACCCAAACTCAAAAAAATTATCAATCATACATGTGTATCGGACGGTTCTTGATGTGGGTGCCTAGGCACCCAGGTGCCTTATGTTCATGGTTTATACTCTATTTTCACGGTTTGAAACGCATGTACATGTTCATTGCTTAAATAACTAATCATCAATGATGAACTCGATCATTTGTCATAAAATATATGCGAGAGATCTTGGGAAATGTAAATGAATACTGAGCCTCAGGTGATTACTATGATCTCCTTTTTGCATGAAATGTGGTGATGTCCTGATGACTGCCCATGTCTTAATTAAAAACTAGCTGACGAGGTCACTACGCAGCTTAATTAGTTATTTCCTACAATAGACATCCAGTGTGTTCATACATGTGGAGGTATATAAGTAAAAAATGCATGTCCTAATGGTTGTCTTTTGTCTAGCAGTGTGCCGTATTATCCATACTACTTGTAATTGTTAACCTTGAGCATTGTGCCCGTCCACTACAACATCCAAACTAAAACTATAGTCAAGTGCTTGCAGTGGCGGAACCAGGATTTAGCTACGCCCCGGGCTGAACTCTAACAAGTAACAACTTAAAACTAATGCTAATTTGTATCCATACCACGATATAACAACAGTATATCATAATTGGCTAATTGCATTACTGATATGAAACTTGAGTTCAATACTAACCAAGTAAACATAAAACATAATAACAAACATGGCATTATATTAAAATATATAAAATGTAGCATGACAGAGATACAATTTGAGTACCTAAATTACGAAGATTTGCTATCTATCATATCCTATCATTTCTTCATTGATAGTTGGACATGAACCAGAACCTGTAAAGACAACATATGAGAGTAAATCAAACATGTGTATGAATAAATACGAACAACATGAAGTTTACATTTATAAGAAGCTAACTTACCACTAATTTCCTACAGCAAAAATTCAGATATTTTTTAAGACATAAAACACTAATATTTTTTCAAGAGCTATAATACAAGAACAGCTAGGATTTTCAGTATATGCTGGATTTTCACATAAGAACAAGAAATTGGTTGCAAAAGATTGAAAAGCTAGAACTAGTTTCAGAATTTACGCAATGGTAGATCTTAACCAATTTGACATTGCCCTCTGAAAGTTATACACATCTCTAACAATTTATACATTTCTGAACTTTGGACTTGTTACAAAATCTTAAATATCAATCAGTTTGACATCTCTGAAAAAATAATGCATCTCTATGCAATTACAATCTCTAAACATTTACATAAATCCAAACAATTACACCTCTCACATCTGAACTACTGTCACTCTGTTAGGTAATGATGCATCCATCATCCATGAACATGTTATATCAATTAACAGTTGGCACATATTACAAATGATAATTTGATGAAAGCAAGAAATCAGCGTGAAGAAACGTGTTTCCTCTACTGGCATCACTCAAGCATCATTATTCCCCTCAGATCTAGATATTTGGGATGAATCTACACAATCCAAAGAACAAATTGGGGATGTTTCTCAAGGCGGCCAGTCGTGAGAACAAGGGAAGCGAAAGGGAAGGAACAGCCGGTGAGCACTTACCTTGGGAGGTGCGGACGAGGCGGCGCTGGTGTCTGGCGACGGCCGACGAGCGGTTGCGGACTTGCGGGGTGGGGGGCGGCGCTGGATCGGCGGCTCAGCGCAGATCTGAGATGGCGGAGCGGCGGAGGCGACGAGCGGTTGCGGTGCGCCGGTGCAGTGCGGTGCGGCGGCGCTGGATCGGCGCCCGGCTTCTCGCCTTCTGCTGCTGCTGGCGCCGGGCGACGAGAGTTAGGGTTTGCCGTGCGGCGCGTCTGCGCGTGAAGGCTTAGGCCGCGGGGCACGGGCTGAACTCTGGTGCCTAGTGGGAGTGGTGGGCTGCGATGCCGCGTGAAGACAGTGGGCCCCGCGTGAAGACTGAAGACGGTGGGCCGCGCGGAATTCTGAAATATATATGGGCTACTGGGCTGAAAACTACTAATAATACCCCGGGCTGGGCTGAAAATACCTAGGCTATACCTGAACCATTTTTTCACGCCCCGGGCTAGAGCCTACCTTGCCGGGGGCCCAAATCCGCCCCTGAGTGCTTGGATATTCTGTTTTCTCGTGTTTTGCCCTGATTCGTCCTTAGTTTGCACATCACAACGCCAATAGGTTCTTTGTGTACATGGACAGAAATGCATGCATCTGACTATCAATCGTACTACATATGTCCTTTGAATGCACAGATAATTTGCTAGTTTTCCAGCTAACCTGAAATTATATGCATGTCTCTTTCACTTTCAGATAGGTGAGGCCAGAATATTATTGTGATAAACCATTGTCAAGTTTGTACAGTTAGAATTTGAATTTTGCATCGTTTGCATTTTTCAATAGGTTTTGTCAGTGAAACTGGTCTGACCATTGGCTATTGCCGGTTAGACCGCTAAGTGGTATGACCAGATATGTAATGCTGGTTGCAATTTTTTAGAACAAGTGTTTTATGCTGGACTTGCTGGTTAGACCGAGCCCTAGTTAGTGGTCAGACCGGCCCTGAAGATTGGTTCTGTGATTTTGGAAAATTG
Organism: Dendrocalamus latiflorus; assembly: GCA_017311315.1. Classification (NCBI taxonomy): domain Eukaryota; kingdom Viridiplantae; phylum Streptophyta; class Magnoliopsida; order Poales; family Poaceae; genus Dendrocalamus; species Dendrocalamus latiflorus. The sequence goes on from CM029640.1 coordinate 20,163,489, forward strand.
GTTTTTGAATGAATTGAATTATAATTGGTTAGTGCATTTATGTTGCATGAAGTATGTTTTAGCTAACGTGGGTCAAGTTGTGAAGAACTTGTGCTCAAAAATGATTTCTTTGTTTTTGGAAATGAAGTAAAGATTTGGAGTCAATCATGGTTAACAGTGAGAATTAGGGGTACACTCATGGAGGAGCCGAGACCTAGAACTGTTAAGGATGCCGGGTGAGGTGGTTGAGTTCAAGCATGGCACGAGAAAGGCAAAAAATATTGAAGGGAATGTTCGATCAACGGTTTGCACTAAGTGGCTTGGTCAATCCAAGTGGGGCATGGTCCAGTAGAACCAGAATGAGAGAAACTTACTGATGTGTGGCAAACCATTGGTGCATCTGCACGCAGATAGTATGGTGATTGCTCGTGAGAGAAGATGAAGACTAAGTCAAAGTGAGGGTATTTTGGTAATTTACGAAATACAAAAACTTAGTTGGATCAAAACTACGATGTTTAGGAAAGCAGTTTAGGTCAAGTAGATGCTGAGAAGATCAATGGTTTAATGGCTAAATATTTATTGGATTCAGCCTTATGTGCTTTGAAAAGCGTGCATGAGTTGAGTGTGTAAGTAAAACATGTGTTGTGTGGATTAACGGATTTCTCCTAATTGTTCTAGTGGATAGTATCAATTAGGATTAGATATGGGCTAGTTTCCTCATCTATTTAATGAGTTAGGGTTGAGGCTTGCAAGTTAACTATCACAGCCACCCAAGATTCCAACCTTGTGTTCTAGGGTTAGGGTTAGAGAAGAGTGAGTGATTCGATGTGTTCCCTTATCCTCCAGATGTAGTGACTATAAAACCTTTATCCACAAGTAGTAGTATATCAACTTTGTTTATCACTTATGATGTCTTCTTGTTTTAGTTGATTTGCTTTTGTTCTTATTGGGTTTGATCTCTTTTCTCCCCTTCTTGATCTTGCTATGTGCCAAGGATGTGTAAGTGACAGAGATGGCTCATGAAGATCAAATCCCATCCATCTAGGCACCAAGTCCTGTAGAATTTCAAAGTTGTCTGGTTTTACTTGGTTTTGGCCTATTCTAGAGGTTTCTTGATCTCAAGTTTTTTGCTTTGAATCTTTTGAAGATTTTGTTTGATGTAATATGTGGAAATATATTTAGAGCCATCTTTGCCATCCTCTATCCATGAGCAAGTCTTATCCCAAGTTTTAGTTTTTGCCCGGATTTGGTGCAACCTTTCTTATCTTTGGGAAATGTAGGAACTTTGACAAGGATTCATGTGGTCCTAGGATGGAATAGGTTCCTGAGACTATAAGCAAAGTATGTGCAAAGTTTATCTCATTTTGCTATGGATTTTGGGAGTTGCACCAGAAGTGGTTTGAACTCGGGCTAAATTTTTATTTTGGGAACAGGGGAATGGTCAGACCGGCCGTCGGCCAAACCACTACTGGGTTAGACCGCAAGGGCATCATCGGTCTGACCGCAGCTATGTGGCCAGTTAGACTGCCCAGGTGCAAGAGCTATCCTCTTTAGCTTTTGAAGTTGTTGTTTTGTTCTAGACTTCTAATTTTGATCTTCATAGCTCTGTAGCTACTGGAGTGAAGAATTTGAGAATGCTTTGGGAAAAATTTCTGAGGCACCATTTAGCCCACTCTGTTGCCATTGCGATCCTACAAGTTGTGTCAGAGCCCAGTTAGCTCTTCTTGATAGATCTTAACCTATCTTAGAGCTATGATATTAGATAAGTATTCAACCAAGCCACCCATTTTTGATGGGTTTGACTTTTCTTATTGGAAGGTCCAGATTCACTCATATATCAAAGCTCAAAAGCACTCAATTTGGCTCAAAGTTAAGAATCCTTATGTTGTGCCTACCGATAATTAGGTGAATACACCAGATGTGAAGGTAAATAGTAACACATGAAATTTTCTAATTAAGGGGCTTAGTTGATCTGAGTTTGAGAGATTAGCTCATTTGAGGTCTGCTTATAAGATCTGAAAGTACTACCATGAGGGTTCTACCACGATCAAGGAAGTGAGATAGAACCAATTTAAGAAAGAATACTCTAAGATCGAGCAAATGCCTGGTGAAACTTGGATGTGTTGTGGGAAAGATTTACTAAGATTATCCATGATTTGCAAGATGTTGGTTTGACTTTTTCTAAATATGAGAATGAACACCAACTACTGTTGGGTGCACTTGATGTGGACTCGGGGATTGAGGATGACTCTAGGAGCAAGAAGATGACTTAGAACTTCACCAGCATGTGCTTCGTGGCCAAGGGTAGCATCACCGACATCAACACTTCTGACAACGATCCTTACAGTGATCCCGATGAGATACATCCATCGAATCAACAATTGAAGTGTGCTCTTGCTGCAACTAAGCTAAACATGAAGAAACAAGCTAAGACAATCAAGAATCAAGATGTTATGATTGACAACTTGAATCTAGACATTGCTAGGCTCAAGTCCATAATTTTTTATGTTCAAAATTATGAATCTTGCTTGTCTTTGCATGATCAGTTGGCTAAGTTTAGATCGGCACATTCTTCTTATCATGCAACTCAAAGATGCTCTAGATGAACTAGAAAAACTCAAATCTAGTAATAAAAATGATTGCATAGATGCTATTGCCTTAGATGTTATTCCCTTAAATGTTGTTTCTTCATCATACTCAAACTGTGTTTTACTTGAACTGAAACTTGATAGTTCTACTAAATAATTTTTCAAGTTTAATCCTATCTTACTTGCTTCCATTGTAAGGATAGTAAAAATAAGTTGAAAGAAATGATTGAAATGATTCTTTATTCTAGAATTGAATCTTGTGAAAACTACTATAAGCAAAATTTTAAATTGATGCTCTTAATAAGACAATTGAGGATAAATGTAAAAATAAAAATTCTTGTCCATGGCTACATCTAAGAAAGTATTGATTCTATTTCTTACGCATTTGTGTTGATATTGGAATTGATTTAGATGAGTAGTAAGTTCAAGGAGTAGTTTTGTAGGATTAAAGAAACGCCTTATGTGTCTTGTGAGGGTATGACACTTGAGGTAGCTGTCTATAAAGAGATATATGCTAGGGCAACAAAGATCACTGAATGTACCTTATGTGAGAAACTAGCCCAAGAAAATGACTACCTCAAAAATACTTTTAAGAGATTTTTCAGTGGAAAGAAGAACCTCAACATGATCCTTGACCAATTTAAGGTCAGTGCAAAAAAAGAGGTCTAGGTTTCAACTCCCTAGAGCATTCGAAGAACAACCCACCTAAGATTATGAGAGTTGTGGAGAGTGGCAAGTTTGAGGTCAAACCTCCTGAGCCTTCCAAGACTGTGTTTAGGTCAGATGAACTTGCTCAAACCACATCTAGCAAGTTAGGTGCTTCTACTTTAGCAGGTCAGACCCCTAAAAAGGTCAAGTACCATTGCACCTTCTGCAAGAAGAAGAGGTCTATTCTCATTATTATCTTACTAACCATTTTATTCCTACTTCTACCGCTATACCTAGATGTCATATGGCTCAGTACTGGATTCCTAAGTCTTTGATTTCTAACCCTAGTACTGAGGCACCAAGGTCTTTTGCTTATGCCCTGTAGGTCCAACATGTGAGGAAGGAGGACATGACGCTTGTTGACTTCGGATGTTCTTAACTATTAGACCATGTGGTGGTCGTGCATTTAGTGATGATGAATAATTGACATTTGGGTTTTATTGAATTTACATTTGTGAAAGTTCTGGTCGATGCGCTATTTGTTGCTGGAGCTTTTAGGTTAGCAGGACTAGTCGGCAGACGTTGACCACGGTATATCAACATGTCGACCATGGGTGAATGACCATGGTCGAACAACCTCAGTCCGGAGTCAGAGAGCAGAGTAGGTGATGAGATTCAGTGGACCGATCGGAAGTCATATAACCGGTCAACAGCCAAAGTTGTGGAAGGAGTCCTTAACTGGGAAGGATGAGAATTTGAATAAAACCCGTGTTCAGAAGGGTTTCGGGCCCGTGGTTTTAGGAAGAGATTAAGTTTTGAGTCCGTGTTTGAGGTAGACACAGTTTGAAATGTTAGCCTATAAAAGCAAGGAGAGACTAAGGGTTAACGTGTGATTTTTGAGAAGACTTTAGGGGAGAAAGCTTTTGTTGGTTTGAGAGGGCTTTCGTCAAGAAGGCTTTTAGGGGTGCTTGTGAGGGTACTTTGTAAATCTATGAAAATCCAGTAATAAAGATCATCTTGAATCAATCTGGTTTGAGCGATTGATCCGGTGATTTACCATCGATCGGTTGAAATCTTCACCGACCATCAGGAGATGCCAAAAAAGTGGTGACAATCATTCACCCCCTCTGATTGAAGTATTCGATCCTACAAGTGGTATCAGAGCAGGTAGCGATGGAATCAGAGATGTATGTGAATGTCCCCCCATGCTAGATGGTACTGATTTTGCTTTCTGGATGTGTCATATGCATGCTTACATTGAGGCTCAAGGTAGTGATGTCTAGAAAAAAGTTTCTCAACCTTATGTGGTTCCTACTAATGTTATTACCGAAAATAAAATAGAGGTTGATTGAAATGCCTATGCTCGTAACTTGCTTTTTCAAGGGATTTCTAACAAAGAATTTGATCATGTAGCTCATATTGTTTCTGCCTACTTAATGTGGAAAACTCCTTGCAATTAACATGAAGGAATGACTAAGATTAAGAAAGTGCATAAAAATCTGTATCAAAAAGAGTACTCAAAATTTGCTATGAAATCTGGTGAATCTATTGATTATCTTTTTGCTCGTTTTGAAATGATTTTGAGTAACTTGCATAGAGTTAGTTATTCCTGCCGATGGAGATAATGCAACTAAAATTTTGAGGTCTTTAGGTTCAGAGTGGTTGATGATCGCCGCAACTATTAATCAAACTGTCAATCTAGATACTCTAACTATGGATGATTTGTACTCTAGATTGAAAACCTATAAGATAAAAGCTTTGTCTTCTAAGACTAATAATTCTTCATCTTTAGCACTTGTGACTAACCCCATGCAAGCCGCTTCGGCAAGTGTTTTGTCTTGTGTTTCCTTGTTTGTTTTACCCTCTTTTTCAAAAGATTAGTTCAAGCAGCTCCCTGAAAAGGACTTGGTCTTAATCTCCTTATGAGCATACAAGGCTTTCAACAATCTGACGATGAGAAAGCGAGGTGAAGTTCCAAGTCTGATCAGGTGCTTTGAGTGTGGCAAGCTAGGCCACATTAAGATGGATTGCCCAAGCTCAAAGGGAAAGTGGTCAAGGAAGACCAGAATTATCATCGTCGACCATCCAAGAATAACTCCAAGAGTGAAAATTTCCATCATAAGGTTGTTGAAAAAGTCTTACTAGCCATCGAGCACCTTGATTGGAGTGATGGAGATTTTAGGAGTTGTGATGACAACCACCATGGCAATGATGGTGCCAAAGGCAAGAAGAAGGTCATCGATGACTTCACGGGCATGTGCTCTATGGCAAGCAATAACAGTGATGACGACTATAGTGATCCCGATGAGGTAAGACCAGATTAGCTTGAAGATGGTTTAATTAAACTTGCCATTAAATTGAAAAAGACTAAAAGGAAATTGAAAGAAAACAATTTTGTAGTCGAAAGCTTGAATTCTGAGATTATTAGACTTAGAGTATCTATTCCTAAAGATGATTCTTGTGAAGCGTGTCAAGTCTTACATTCTTAGTTGGAAATGGTTAGATCATTTAATGCAAAAAAAACCTGGTTCAACTTAGAGATGTAACTGATAGATTTGGTGAATTAAGAATGATACATGATTCTGTGATGACCTACTTACCACAGATGGGTTGTGAATGGAATATGATATTCACTGCGTTATTCTGTCTGTGAGGAGGCGATGGCTTTGAGGCGATTTGGTGAAAAGAGACCAAAGATTTGGAAGGGTGCTTGTATACCCATTTGTTCTTGGTGATCTAAGGTTAGTAATTGGTACTATATATAATGAAATGCATTATATTCCAGCTAGATCTGCGTACTTTTTAGTTTCCAGGAAAGAGAGATCTAGTTTGGTAGTTTTTTCTCCAATTTAAGAGTGGGTCTCACTCCTATCTACTTTAATTCTTGTTAGATTGGTTCGTGAATCATAGCTAGCAACTTCAAATGAATAAATTATGGTGAATGACAATTATATGTAAGATCTAGTGTATGTATATGTAATGGCTATCTAAGAGAGCATTAATCTGATTTAAAATTAATTTGTTATATGCGTAGCGTAGATGGACCAAAGTTGGATGTATGTTGAGAACCGTGAAAGTGAAGAATACATCGATGGTGTGTTATGACTTATCACATATGGTTTGGGAGCCGTCTATGATAACCACCTGTTATCACTAATGCGATAAATCAAATGGTTCAGAAACTATCTCTGATGAGGGTTACAAACCATCTGTAATGGCCCCATGTGTGGTAGTGATAGAAACAGAGAAGCTTAACATTTTATAATTTAGTTTTTTTAAAAATATATAGGTCCTTAAGGCATTTCCATTCTAACTAGGCATCATACTACAGTTGATATGGCTCTGTTACCATCTCTATCGAGACCTGAATATACAATTATGCACTCTCTATGTATTTTGCACCAATCCAGAATCACGCTAGTGCACACAGTGAAAACACAGATGAAATATCGATGATGATCATAATTAATTGTGAAAGATGTAAAATATTATTAATTATCGGAGTAGTGACTTTATGACCAAGCTTACAAATAATAGCTTGAAAGGCCTAACAAGATCTAGCACACTAGTGCACACGACTCAAGGGCTGATGATAGGGTGGCTCAGGCGTAGCGGAGAGGAAGGAAAGGGGCAACCAGCATTGGGGCGCAGGGGAGGTAAGTGGAGCAGCGGGGATGGGGGTTTCATAGGCATGGTGTAGCACCAGGAATCCCAGAAAACACAGGGTGAGGGAGTGGCACAACATCAGGTGAAGGCCGAGGCGGCGCAAACGCATGGACACATATGGCGCAAAGCAAATGCATGCAGTGTGTAGCCAGGGCACGCATGGACACATATGGCACAAAGCGAATGCATGCGGTGTGTAGCCAGGGTGTGTCTGGCATGGCATGGGCCAACGCAACACATTCTAGGCTAGCCTAGGGGACTAATTGGGCCAGCCTAGGGCCTGCTAGGCCAAGAGGAGCAGGGGTGGGCTTAGGCCAACCCAAGGAAGGTTTTGAAATTTTTAGATTTTCAAATTTTGAGTGAGTTTTGAGATGGGATTTTTGGATTCAAACTTACTTTTGAAATTTCATTTTAAGAAAATTTGAAATCCCAAAAATGGGGTGTTACAGAATGGTTGAGCTCAAACATGGAACAAAGAAAGTGAAAAATATTGAAGGGAAGGTTCGAGCGATGGGTTGCACCAAATGGCTTTATAGATCCAAGTGTGGCGTGTCAAGGTGGAATCGGAATGGGAGAGACTTGTTCATGTGTGGCAAGCCTACCTAAACGAGGTGAGCATGGTGATTGCTTACAAGGAAAGATAAAGACCGAGTTAAGGTGAGGGTATTTTGGTAATTTGCCAAAACAAAAAACTCTGTTGGATCCAAACCGCAAAGCTTGAGTGGTACTTGGGAAAGCGGTTTAGGTCAAAGAGATGATGAGAAAATCAAGTGGTTCAAAGGCCATAGGCTTAGCAGATTCATGCTCATGTGCTTTGAAAAGCGTACATTAGTTAAGTGTGTGAGCAAAACCCATGTTGTGTGGGGTTAATAGATTTCCCTAAACGTGCTAGTTGGTAGTATCCATTAGGGTTAGATTGGGTTGGTTGTCTCATCTATTTAATGGGTTGGAATGGAGGCCTACAAGCTAACCATCAAACCTTCCAAGATTCCAACCTTGTGATCTAGTGTTAAGGTCAGAGAAGAGTGAGCATTGTGTTGTGCCCTCTTATCCTCCAAGTGGAGTGGTTGTAAAACCTTCACTCTCAAGTAACAATATATCAAATTTGTTCATCACTCATGATGTCCCATTATTTTGGTTGATTTAATCTTGTTCTTATTGGTTTTGATCTCTTCTCTCTCCTTCTTGATCTTATTGTGTGCCAAGGAGTGTAAGTGATGGACATAGTTCATGGAGATCAAATCCCATCCATCTAGGTACCAAGTCTTGCAGGATTTCAAGGTTACTCGGTTCTGCTTAGTTTTGGCCTATTCTTGAGGTTCTACTTGGGAGATTATGCTTGTTGTAACATGTGAGAATACATCTATAACCATCTTTGCCATCCTTTATCCATGAGCAAGTCTTATCCCAAGTTTTTAGTTTTTACCTGGTTTTGGTGCAACCTTGCTTATCTTTGGGAAATGTAGGAACTTTGACAAGGATTAATACGATCCTTGAATAGAATAGGTTCCTAAGACCCTAAGCAATGGGTGTGCAAAGTTTCATCTCATTTTGCTTTGGATTTTGTAAGTTGCACCAAGAGTGGTTTGGACTTGGGTTGATTTTCTATTCTAGAAACTGGGAAGCAGTTAGACCACTCTTTAGCCTGGTCAGACTAGTTACTAGTCAGATCACTAGCTTGTCATCGGTCAGACCACAGGTGCGCTAGTGGTTAGATCGCACCTCTATGACCGGTCAGACTGCCTAGGTGCAAGTGCTAGCCTTTTTGGCTTATGAAGTTGTTGCTTTGTTCTAGGCATCCAATTCTGATCTTCATAGCTCAGTGGCTACTGGAGTAAATAATTTGAGAATACTTGGGAGAAAATTTTCAAGGCACCATTCACCTCCCTCTATTGCCATTGTGGTCCTACAATAGGACACTTTAATTTGTTGGTGTGTTAGTTTTGGAGAATAAACTTAATAAAAAGAACTGGTGAAATTTAAAAGATATAACATGTTTGCACACCATTATAGATAGACTTAGGGCTGATTAATGTCAAGACCTGAATATGCAAATTCAGACTCTATGTATTCTACACTAGTCTAGAATCACGCTAGTGCATACAGTGTAAACATAGATGAAATATCGATCGCGATAACGATTAACTATGAAAGACTCAAATACTATTACTTATCAGAGTAGCAATCTTATGGCCAAGCTTACAAATAATATCCTGAAGGGCTTACAAAAGCTAGTAGCAAAAAGTAAAGATAAACACAGTGGTCATTCGATGTGCTCACAGGTAATCGACTGGGAAGCAAAATTCTATTATAAGAAGTCATTGAAGAATCCTACTTCAAGTACCTTTGATTAATATAGTTCTTCTTCAGCAACTAAGCAACAATGCATATAGCTGTGAGTATATAGAGTACTCAGCAAGTCATTTGTAATAAGATGCAATATAATTGTGCAAGGCTTATCAAATTTTGGCTGAGTGGTTATTTTACAAAAAGCAACAGATTGAAAATGCACGTTTGGAAATGACATAAATAAATAACTAATGAATCAAGGATTGAATAAACCACAAGTGAACTTCACGTTCCAACCAACTTACTTTCAAACCAAACCAAGTTTTTAGGAAAAAACTTAACCCTTGTGTGAAATCACCAAGCAATGTCTATAACCGGGGATACGGCTATTTGAATAGTTTTACACTCTGCAGAGGTGGCACAACTTTACCCATATGATATGACTTTCTTGTGGTGTCACCGGTATAATACACTTCCTTAGGCCTGCTAACCAAGAGAATCACAACAAGGCTTTTACAATGCTCAATCTCGAACTGAACTCACCTGCTAAGGTTTTACTGCCGAGTAGGCTAACCACCTAGCCAAAAAAGCCCCCTCTTGCGTGAACAGAACATCTCAATGGCGAAATCAAGGCTAAAACATTACAAATTAATTAGACAGGTCCATCTTATACTGGACATGTGATTGTACAGTAAGGCTCAGATCAATGGCACACAAAGTTAAGTCCTTAGACATTACCCAAAAGAGGCATCCACGTGCCAAAAGTGTAGACCACATTGCCATTTTACTGCATGATCACTCACCCAATTGAAAACTATTTGTATAACCAACACCAATGACATTATCCATGTCGTGATACATAAATTTTATAACTATGACTGACCACTATGTTTAATATCTCACTATGTCAAAATTAATTAATTAATTAATTAATTAATTAATTAATTAATTAACATGTGACAATAAGCCCAATGTACTATAACCATGACTGAGCATACTAAATGTACATGTAGGACCGGACAGACAACAGAGGGGGGTTGAATGGTGCCTAGAAATTTTTTCTCCAAATATTCACATATTCCTTTTACTCCAATAGCTACAAAGCTATGAACACTAGGATATGAGGTCTACTTGAAAACAGAGGAACACAAATCACCGTACGACCACATCAGAACACAATGTGGTCGAGATACGACCACTCAAAGGAAGCACAACATGGTCGATAACGACTACTGGTCAGAAAGCACAAGACTGCCAAACTGAACGCAATCAGTCAGCAAAGAAAAGCAACGTAGTCAAAATTCAAACAACGTGGTTGAAAGGCAGACAATGTGGTCGAAGCCACTGTGGTTGAAACCAGCTTGGTCAAAACCAACGTTGTCATAACCAGCGTGGTCGAAACCAAGGTGGTCGTAACCAGTGTGGTCATAACCAACGTGGTTGAAACCACAGTGGTCAAAACCAACATGGTCATAACCAACGTGGTCGTAACCAACATGGTCGAAACCAACGTGGTCGTAACCAACGTGATTGAAACCACAGTGGTCGAAACTAACATGGTCGTAACTAACATGGTCGAACGCCAACATTATCGAAGACTAACGTGGTCAATACCAACGTTATCGATGTCCAATGTGCTGTTGAAAGCCCAGCGTAGTTCAAGACCAATGAGTGGTCGGAAACCAGCGCCGTCAAAGACCGACATGATCGAAACCAACGTTGTTGATGTCCAATGTGCACACAGAAAACACATGCAGTCAAAAACCAGAATGTGATCATAATAGTTCAGTGTGTGACCAAGAGATCTACGACCATTGAGCAAACGAAACCATGTGCAGTTGTAAACGACTAGAGGTTGCAGAGAAGTCGAGCGACAACACAACTTAGGACCATTGAGCGATAGAAAGCAAGTGTGGTCATAAACGTCTAGATGTACCAGAGGTGCCTGACCGAGACCATCAGATGTGGTTGAAAACCATCGAGCATTCATAACCGACTGCGGTTGTAAACAACTCGTAAGGTAGTGGGGGCACAAGACCATGAGATCTATGACCATCGAGCAGTCGGAAACAAGTGTGATCGAAAGAGTGAACGCGGTCAAAAAGTAAAGCACTGCGGTTACAAACTTGACCGTGGTCGAAACACTGGCAGTGGTCGTAACTTTCACAAAAGAACAGAGGAAAGCAGAGAGCGCACAACCGCCAGATCCAAAATCCACAGAACTTTTGATTCGAAGATCAAATGGCCATGAAACTTTGTACACAAATTGCTTAAGGTCTCAAGAGGCTACTCCAATCTTGAATTGAAAACTTATCAACCAGATTGAGATATTTTTGTGATTTGATGAAGAGCGCACAAGAACTGAGTTTAAGACCTGAAGTCGTTGATCAGAACCGCTCGTGGGTCAAAGAGAGCCAAGATGGCTTTAGTTATATTCCCACCTGTCGCTGCGATTCAGAGCATCAACGAGATCAAGCCAAGAACACCTCTAGATCAAGAAGAGAGAGGAACCTCCAGATCAAGAAGAGAGAGGAATAGAACGGAGAACGCAGAGGAAGAACCAAATGGAACCCGAGCAAACTCAAACAGAGAAGAGATACACAAAATGAAGATCAAAGATTGATGTATTGCTCAGATGAATGGTTTCACAGCCACTCCCCTCGGGAGGACCAGGCTCTAACCCTAGAGCCAACACTCACTCTCTAACCTAACTCCCATGGGCGGGAGAGGCGCCAGCCGCCAAGGCTTGGCCAACCTGCTCAACCCTAACTCTTGCCTCCCCTCCCCTTTTTATAGTCTCACAAGCGAACTCTAGACCTAATGGATCTAACCATTAGTCCACACCGCAGATAACCTGTTAACCCCACCTAACACTGGGTTTTACTCACGCATGCTTCTCAAAGCAGCTCCATGTGGCCCCAATGACTTGTCGTCAAGCCTCTCACGCATTCGGATCCCACCAAACCGTCATCGCTTGCAAACGACCCAAGTCACTTGGCGCACCACGTCCTTTTCCTTGTGTATGACGGCACCCGGCATCCTTGACTATCTGGACCTCGACTCCTCCTTGAATCTAGTCCCAGTCCACCTCGCCGTTGCCCGTCATGTCCATCTCCAGTAGCTCCTACTCCGGTTCCTTGTCGTCCCGGCTTGCAACCACATCACTGGCCTCGATCATCTTCGGTGTCTCCCTGACCATTCTAGACCTCAACACCTCTCTGTACCTAGTCCCGGCCCTCCTACGCCTCACCATGACCTAGCTCCGAAGTCCTGCAACCAACACAAACAAGCAAACCATCACATAGCACCGCACAATACACAAGAATCATCAATTTGCACAATCAAAATATATGCACCCAAATTACCGATTCTAATCCTAGAACCAAGCAATATCCTCATGTGCACAAAGCAACAAACACCTTGGTCAACCTTGACCAAAACACCAGTAAATCCAGTGATAACCTAAGCACAAAGACTAGTCTTAAACGACTTACGAGTACTCAGATGCACCAGAAATGAGGTACTCGTAGCCCACGAGATCCTTCCAGTAGCCTACGACCACACAGCAGACTGCTACGACCATCACACAGGTCGCACAACCATGCAGCAAACGCTGCAACCACCGCTTACAGAACGATATGAATATCGCAATGATCGCTACAACTATCGCTTACTTCGGCTATGACTTACCCAACCAGGTCGCTACGACCTATGATTACCACAACCGATAGCCACGATCACCAATCACACAGGCTTCGACTTCTGCACCCGATCGCTATGACTATCGAGCACCGCAGCCTACGACCATCGATTGCAGGCAACGACTATCGACCAGAGCTACGACTATCGATCACCAGGCTTTACGACTACCGATCACGATTGCTATGACCACCAATTACATTGGCTATGACTATCGATCGCTAGCCAGGCAGAGCACTACGACCATCGATCACGACCAATTAAAGCTACGACTGTCGACTAGCAAAAGCTACGACCAACAAGTCGTAGGAGCAGCTATCGATCACCAAGTCATAAAAGTTTCTGCTGACTAGAAAGTCATAAACACGACTGCCGACACCAAGTTGTAAAATCGACTACCGACTACCAAGTTGTAAAAACGACTGCTGACTTCAAAGTTGTAAAATTGTCTGACAACCACATGGTTTTTAATGCCACTGCCGACCACATGGTCATAAAAGCTACTACTGATCACCAAGTCGTAAATCCGGCTGCCGACCTCCAAGCTATAAAATTGACTACCGAGTACAACCACTAAGTCGTAATCAGCGTCTACGACCACGAAGTCGTAATTAGCGCCTACGACCACCAAGTCATAACACAAGTTGTCGATCACATGGTCGTAAGGATGACTGCCGACCACCTCTGTCGACCGCCAAGTCGTAAGGCCTCAGCCGACTACCAAGTCGTAAGACCTTGCAGACAGAGAGCCAACTTCTACACAAACCTCAAAAACCAAACTCAACCTCTACACAAATTATAATCCAAAGGTCAATTACTCATCGCAACCATGGGGTGACCTCCACATGGTCCCACAATCTCCCCCTTGATGAGTATATTGACAACACTAAAAAGGCATGAAGATGAGTTTATTTTTGAAGAGAAAAACAAGAAGTTGCAAAAGCCACACATGGTCCAAAAGAAGTGAAGGAACTCATGACCATGTTGACAAAGTGTGAAATGGAGCAAACAACAAGAAAAAGCAAGTTTTCTACAAAAGCTCCAGGTCACACCTAACAGCTCACAAAAACCCAATCTTGCTCATGGTCAAAGAAAAGAGCAATTGCTCACCATGACTATTTTCATAGCAAGATGCTCAAGCATTCTCCCCTTTGGGTGGCCGAGGTGCGCGACAGCAAGAGGAGAGGGTGGGGAGGCAAGCTCACCTTAGCGCGGGGTCCAAGGGGCTCGGAGATGGGCCATCGATGAGTTTTTGCGGTGGTGGAGCAAGGGCGTTGGTGGCGGGGCTCTTCGGATTAGACTTTGTTTTTCATAATGGTTTATGAAAAACCTTATAGATAGATGGAATCCATGAGAGATGAAAAACGTATGGATGGATGGAATCCATATGAGATCTTTGGGAAAGATGGTCCGGGTGGGATGCCCATAGATAGATTGGTGTAGGGGATGGACCTACACTAATGGTATCTATTTTGATTACAATGTTGTTTTTACCTACTGTATTAAATTCAACAATTTCAATCTATTTACTGTAATTCTTAAATATTGTTTTATGCTCAAATAACCATATATGCCTTCACTTGTCAGCCTTGCATTATTGTGCATTCTCTCATGTAATTTGCGGAGTATATTTTATGTGCTCACCTTGCTTAATTTTGTTGCCAGAGGACAACTTCAACTTCGGTGAGAATCAGAACAAATAGGCCATGTCTTACTGTTGTTTGCCTATGGGCAGATTTAGTGAGCTTCTTCCGCTTTGGTTTTTCCTTCCGCTGCTTATATTTAATTTTGGCTTATGTGCCATTCATGTAAACTTTGGCCATCAGGCCCATATTCAGTCAAAAAAAGTTTGTCATGGTGCTTGATATGTATCCCTGTTATCGCTGTGTGTAGCTGATCCTGGACTAGTGCGATTTACACAGAAGGTTTCAGAGTTGTTGCTCTGGGATCCGACATTTTCTCAATTACCAATTCTTGAATTTCAGGTCCTATTTTGCTCCTTCGAAGACGTTATCTAATAAGAGAGAAAGCAAACAAAACACAACTAAATTCAAATAAAATCTGAAAATAATTAGAACTAGAACTAAAAGATAGAGCTCAATTTTAGAGAAATTTAGGAAGAAGAATCGGCTCAATCAGAATTTGTATGAAGGAAAATGGACTCTCAGAATTATTTACCAGGAAAATAAATTCCTAGAAATTGAGAGAGAAAAGAGAATATTCTCTGGAATATTCACTTCAGAATTAAATAAAAGAAAAGGAATTGCAATCTGATAATGGGGTCCGCATGTTAGTGGCTTGGTCCACGGTAGATTGGGTCCACCGAACCAGTTCGTGGGCTTGGCTGACATGGCACAGTGACATGGCAGACACGTGGATGACACATGAGCAAAATAGGTGACATGGCGACACGTGGCTGCTGACTGGACTGTTGACGTGGCAGGGTGTAGCGGTGAGGTGAGCTGTGCATACTGGTGTGGCTGCTGCATGGCACGTACATGGTTGAGATGAAAGGCCTTACTGCTGATGTGGCTTGCCACGAAGGCTACTAACTCGAACAGATCTGATGGCTGAGGGTCTTTATCTCCGGCGACGATGATCGACAGCAAGTAGCGAGTCGACATGAACACCATGAGCTTCACTGTGTATAGTGAACCCATCCCACAGCTCGGATTAGCCAGAGGAGTTCGACACGATGGTCAGCAATGGCATAGGCAGCAGTGCAAGATCGGTGGCGGTGAACTTCGACAAAGCAGTGATAGCATGGGTAGGCGAGCTGCGCATTGGCTTCCTGGGGTTTTGTGACGCTATTCTGATTTGGCGCAAAATCCTATGGTTGTCAGAGTGACCGACAGTGAGAAGAAGGCAGTGGCGAGCTCGAACTACGGTGAACTCATGCTTCGATGGCACATTGACCATAGCAAGGTGTAGAAGGGAGAGAGAGGAGTACAACGAACTTGGCGGAGAGGACAATGGGGCTCGAAACTTCTTATGTGCAGCAGTCCCTAAATCAGATCAGAGTTTGTGAGATATGACACGAGCGTGCATAGTATCAAGAACAAAGAAGATGAATCTCGTAGAGAACTAAAATAACAACGTTGAAGCAACCACGATGAGAGAGAAAAGATTTGGCAAAGCCGACCGTAAATTTTTTAAGCACAGTCTCAAAAGAGTAAGGACATTGTTGCTCACTCACAACCCTCTCGAATCTTCTCCCTCAGATCCTTGTCCTATAGAAGAATCTAGTGCTAGAAAATATCCTAGCCTTTATTTCTCTCGTGCGTTCTCTGCTTTGGATAAATAGACCTGATTGCTTGGTTACTTTCAATGGTCACCCTCATTGTTTATATAGTCCCTCCTATCTCTTCTCCAAATTAGAGTAGAAATCCTAATTTAAATTGGAGTAGGAGTTCTAATCCTAGTAGGATTTATCTAGAACTCTTATAGCAGATATTTTTAAATCTTAAAAGACTAGATATGAGTCATGCTAACTCAACATCAACTTTTTAAAACTATAGCAACTCATATGCGTAAAAGTATTTAGATTTGTCACATGTAAAATGATATTAGGAGATTTGTCATCAAAAGTGCTTTCATATCATTGTATTTTCAATTATTATTTACTAGCAATAATTAGGACTAATTGTCACATGTGTGTATTGGAGACCACGCTGATGCCAAAAACAAGTAAAGAGATATCAATTGAGTAATTACACTATGAAGTCAACTTGCTTTATTGCTAATGCCTAAATAATGCGCTAGGCTTTTTTGTTTTGATATACACGTTACTATTTGTTGTGACCTAGAAAACAATGGGGAATTAGGAAGGGTTAAAGAGTACCCTTTGCACCCATGTCGTATCTCCCATGTTAATTAGAAGGGACGGTACAGTTTTATCAACTGGCAACAGTTCCTTTATTCTATAGAAAGACATCCATAGATACATAATGCAATTCTTCTTTGTTAGTATTTGTTTTATATTTCCTCATTTTTCAAAATTTTATTTGTACTTAATTTACAATACTATCTGTCTTGTTTTACAGATGTTCTGCATAGGTTCATCCAGGCACAAAGAGGAGCCTTAGATAGGGCACTAGGATCATCAGAAGGTCCTCCTGCTGGGTTTCAATACAACGATATGTCTAACGTACGTAGTCATGCGCTTGAAATCCAACACTGATCCATGAAACCAGCCGCCCCATGTGCCCACCAGACAGGAACCCACCAACTATCCCGAGGATCTAGCTAGGCCGGCCGGCACACCACCGTCAGTCCACCACCAGGAAGTCAAGTCACACCGGGGGCCACCGAATCCCGCACTCGCAGAGGTACCCGCACCCGGCGCGGCGTGCGCCTAGCGCCGCGCGTTCGGCCACGCGCGCGACGTGCTCGATGGATACGGCCGCGGAAACGCCGAGAAGCGGGTGCACGGCCGGGAGCGCGCACCTTTTTAACGCCGGCCTCGTCTCGTCAGGTCCGTGGGCGAGTGCGATCGAGTTTTCACCCGCACGCACCGCTGTCCACGAGCCCGGGGCCCGTACCGCGCGGCCGGCACCGCACGTTGCCCGGGCGGACGGAGCAGAGAAACTGACGGCGTGGGCGTGGCAGCCTCCGCAATTAGGCGGCAGCGGCGTGGGCGGGGCGTGAGGGAGCGCGGGGGGCATGTGCGCGCCCGTGGGGAGGCGCGCGCGCGCGCCGTGGGGGCCGGGGGCTTGGCTCGGATCTCGGCGCGTAGTAGCAGCGCGTGGGCCCGGACGGCACGGCGAGTTGAGTTGGCGTGCGGTCCCCAGCCTACCAACCTGTGCCACCGGACACCTGGCGGATTCCACCCAACTACGTGACACGACACCGCAGGCCGCAGCGCGTTCCTCGGGCGCGCCCGTTCGTCCGTGCGTGCGTGCCGAGACCACCTTTTTGGGCCTTTTTCCTGTGTGCGCACGGGTCGGCATGCACTGTATGCCAGTGCTGTGGGTGCTCCCCGTTCCAAACAGGGAATATTCTGATTTTCAGAAACTAAGACCTCACTCCTTTGGTTTTGGTCTTCTAACTTTCGGTTTGTTTTCACTATTTCTAAATTTTGTTTTTTCTAATTTTTCAGATTTTTTGAGTTTTTCTTTCGTTTCTTTTATTCTGCATTATACGTGCTAGACTAACATGTTTTTTCTATTTTTAAATTTTTTAAAATTTAATTATGTCAAATAAACTACCATTCAGTTACAATGTAATTTCAGTCAGTTACAGTGAAAATTCAACCATAAGCCACAAAAAAGAAGCCCAATTGAGCACACCGTAAAAGCTATTTAAAACATATTATCTTCTTTTATACAGTTTGTTCTTTTTTAATTACCTGTGAAAATAGAATGATATTTTTTATATTTTTTATATTTTATTATTTATATACTTCAGAAAAAACTAATTGTTCCCTGTTTAGGGTCAAGCAAAAAACAAAAAGCTACTTACTTTGAAGCAGGGCCGTCGATGGAGCTTAGCAGAGGAGTGCCTGCAGGTGGTGCGGGTGCGGTGTCCGGGCGTGGGTGCTGCCTCGGGCCGAGGAAAGAATGAAGATGTAGACTGGACTGGAGGCGTCAGAGCTCAGGTCGATGGGGAGCTAGTGCACATTGCATGCGCTTGGTGGCTTGGGTTGTGTGTGGCCGGATTGGGCTGCCACGAGAGTGGGCCGGTAGTCGAGCAGTCCTATTTCGGCCCACTCGTAACGAAGCGAATGCATTCGGTTGGCGCAGTCCGGCTGGCGTGATGGGCCGGCGAGAACGGCTGTCCGGGTAAGCAGGAGGACGGCGCGGCGGATTGGAGTTTTGAGTCTCCTGACGCATGAATGCCATCGGTTCGTTCGGAAGAGCTCTCAGCGATCGGTCTGAGCTCACAAATGCAGCTGGATAGTTTGCGAGCTATCGGCATGAATATTTGGTTTGCAAGATACGTTGCATTGGTTCGCCTATCTTTAAGAAATCACCCGCTGTCTCACTCGTAACCTCGAGTGTGCCAGGGGTTTTAGGTCCGGGCGGCAAGTGCACAACCTCACCGAGAAAGTTTGGGATCTTGACTTGATCAACTTCAATGCCCTGTGGAGTAACAACATAACCAAAAAAAAGAGACTCGATCCGTGCAAAAGGTGCACTTCTCAAAGTTACCAAACAAACGTGCATCTTTCAAAGCATTAAAAACAGCACGCAAATGATCCAAATGTTCTTTATATGACTTGCTATAGATTAGAATATCATCAAAATAAACCACCCCGTGCATCTTTCATATGACTTGCTATAGATTAGAATGTTCTTCATGTATCTGATATGCGTGATTTCGCATGACATTGTGCAACTATAGCACTAGCATGTATATTAGCCGTGACAATGATCAACTATAGCAACAGCTTGTATCCTATGTGCCAATTTGGTGATATGGAAGGAAATGGCGTGTCGTAGGTGTTGTATGTGTTGGCGAATATCTTGTACATGATATTCGGTATATGGAATGCAACCTCGTAATTGCCGGTTGTTACTGTATCCCGTTCGGCACGGGGTTTGTTTCCTTTGTTTACGATTCTCTACGATCGGTTTGTAATCCTTGATGTATATCTTGTTGTGACATTGAGGGCTTTAGTGTAATTTTCCATTTTGAGAAAAAAAAAGAGGAGGTGGGTCCCATCTATCGGTGGGACATAGGGAAGAGTTAAGGCTGGAAACTCAGTCTCTAGCCCTATCCCTTGCGTGTGTGGCTAAGAGGCTTGTTTGGCTCTTGCGGCGTGGAGCTTCCAGGCGATGAAGCAGGATAATGTGACGATGGCCCAATCTTTCGAAAGGTACTGATAAGTCGATTGTGGAGAACTCGACGTTGATGATCCAAAGGCTCCGACCAAAACAGATCGAAACCCTCGCAATCACTATACCACTACTCCGTTGGTTATCAACCGTGCCGAACACGGTTGACCTCGCCAAGAAGGCTGTCTCCTGCAAACGAATCGAGAACACAAGCAAGAGAGTTCAAGATGCAATCTAAAATTGTATTGCAAATAAAGATTAAGTTCATAAGTTGGGGTTCCTCAACCGAACATGCGGTGAAACTGCTAAGCAGAATAATCTCTTAAAAAACCCAAGGAAAACTAAAGGGGTGCGACCTCCTTAAATAGGAAAGGGGAAGACATACTTATCTAATGAAAAAAGGTGCGGTACTATTTATGGTTACTGTTCACGTGGCCGTGGTACTGTTCACGTCAACAGTACCGGCCCAAATTGCCTAAGTTACAAGGCCCTCGGCTCACTTTGACTCGGACTGGAAAAGTGATGTGACTTGTTTTACCATTTCTGATCTGCTCGGATAGAGTTTGGAGGTGAGACTATATCCATCTGAAATTAGACTCCAAGAGCTTTCTAACGAGTACTCACAGCCCCCGATAAGCCTTTTGGATCAAAAGTTATGGCCGTTTGAAGTAGACGATGTTACAAAGGCCGAATCTGAGTCGAACTCGCGAACAAGACTTGGATTGCGCTTGATGGTTCCACTTCTACACTTGAGCTCACGTGGTTCTTCCACCTGGTTCCTAAGGACAATTAAATCATCACAAAAATTAAGTAGTATGTCATTCTTTGAAACATTTGTATGCAAACTTAGGAACGCATTCACCTGATGGTTAAGTTGACGTGCGCGTGCTCGAGTCATTGGTCCTTGTATCATAGTTTCAGTTTGTTGAGTTTGTTGTGGAGTTGGCACAGTTGTATCTATGGAAAGGATGTCCTCATCATCCTTCCCTTCTTGAATTGGAGTCGTCCTCGACTCAAGCTCATCTTCCGCGCCCAAGCAAGGTCGCAAATCTGCAATTTTAAAGGTGGGGCTAACCCCAAAATCTGCAGACAAGTCTAACTTATATGCATTATCATTAATTCGTTCAAGCACTCTAAAAGGACCATCTACACGAGGCATGAGTTTAGACTTTCTCAATTCAGGAAATCGTTCTTTACGCAAGTGTAACCACACAAGATCACCAGCTTCAAAAGTAATATGCTTGCGTCCTTAACAACATGTACTTTATATTTAGCATTCATAATCTCAATGTTCTCTTTAGTTGTCTCATGCATCCTACGTATCAAATCAGCACGTTGTTGCACATCAAAATTTACCTTCTCAGAAGCTGGAAAAGGCAATAAGTCGATAGGTGCACGAGGTATAAAACCATAAACAATCTCAAAAGGGCATTTCTTTGTGGTAGAATGCAGCGAACGATTATAAGCAAATTTCACATGAGGTAAACATTCCTCCCACATTTTTAAGTTCTTTTTAAGCACAACCCTAAGCATAGTAGACAATGTTCTATTGACTACCTCAGTTTGTCAATCGGTTTGGGAATGACTGGTGGAAAATAACAGCTTAGTTCCCAACTTACCCCACAAGGTTTTCCAAAAATGACTAAGAAATTTAGCATCACGATCTGAAACTATCGTATTTGGAATACCATGCAAGCGAACAATTTCCTTAAAGAACAAATCAGCAACATTTGTAGTATCATCACTTTTATGATATGGTATAAAATGAGCCATCTTAGAGAATCTATCCACGACAACAAAAAATAGTATCCCTCCCCTTCTTTGTTCTAGGAAGCCCTAACATAAAGTCCATAGAAATATCTTCCCAAGATATGCTTGGAACAGGAAGAGGCATGTATAAACCATGAGGATTAAGTCGTGACTTAGCTTTTTGGTACGTAGTGCAGCGGCAATGAAGCGTTCGACGTCACGCCTCATCTTTGGCCAATAAAAGCGGTGGAACAAAATGTCCTCGGTCTTCTTCACGCCGAAGTGACCCATCAATCCTCCTCCATGTGCCTCCTGTAACAACAAAAGACGAACGGAGCCAGCTGGAATGCATAGCTTGCTAGCACGGTATACGAACCCATCATGCATAACAAATTTATTCCAACCCTTTTCCTCTTGACAATTTAACAACACATCTTTAAAATCAGCATCATGCTCATATTACTCATTTCTTGTCTCTAACCCAAAGATTTTGAAGTCAAGTTGTGAAAGCATGGTATATCTCCTAGACAATGCATCAGCTATCATATTTTCTTTGCCCTTTTTAAATTTAATGACATAGGGAAAAGATTCAATAAACTCAATCCACTTAACATGTCTACGGTTCAGGTTGGTTTGACTTCGAATATGCTTCAAGGATTCATGTTCAGAATGTATTACAAACTCTTTAGGCCATAATAATGTTGTCATGTTTCCAAAGTTTGAACTAGAGCATGTAATTCTTTATCATATGTAGAATAGTTCAAACTAGGACCACTTAATTTTTCATTAAAGTAAGCAACATGTTTTCCTTCTTGAATTAACACACCCCCAAGACCTATGCCACTAGCATCACATTCTAATTCAAAAGTCTTGCTGAAATCAGGAAGTTGAAGCAAAGGGGCATGTGTTAGCTTATCTTTGAGAGCGTCGAAAGCTTGTTGTTGTTTAGTGTCCCAAGTAAAAGGAACACCCTTCTTCTTTGTAAGCTCATTCAGTGGTGCAGCGAGGGTGCTGAAATCCCGAACAAAACGCCGATACAAACCAGCGAGCCTGAGAAAACTCTGGACTTGTGTGATCGTTTTAGGAGGCGGCCAACTTTGGATAGCGATGATCTTGGCTTGATCAACTTCAATGCCCTGTGGAGTAACAACATAACCAAGAATAGAGACTCGATCCGTGCAAAAGGTGTACTTTTCAAGTTACCAAACAAACGTGCATCTTTCAAAGCATTAAAAACAGCACGCAAATGATCCAAATGTTCTTCATATGACTTGCTATAGATTAGAATATCATCAAAATAAACCACCCCGTGCATCTTTCATATGACTTGCTATAGATTAGAATGTTCTTCATGTATCTGATATGCGTGATTTCGCATGACATTGTGCAACTATAGCACTAGCTTGTATATTAGTCGTGACAATGATCAACTATAGCAACAGCTTGTATCCTATGTGCCAATTTGGTGACATGGAAGGAAATGGCGTGTCGCAGGTGTTGTATGTGTTGGAGAATATCTTGTACATGATCTTCGGTATATGGAATGCAACCTCGTAATTGTCGGTTGTTACTGTATCCCGTTTGGCACAGGGTTTGTTTCCTTTGTTTACGATTCTCTACGATCGGTTTGTAATCCTTGATGTATATCTTGTTGTGACATTAAGGGCTTTAGTGTAATTTTCCATTTTGAGAAAAAAAGAGGAGGTGGGTCCCATCTATCGGTGGGACAAAGGGAAGAGATAAGGCTGGAAACTTAGTCTCTAGCCCTATCCCTTGCCTGTATGGCTAAGAGGCTTGTTTGGCTCTTGCGACGTGGAGCTTCCACGCGATGAAGCAGGAGGTGCCAACGGCCCTTTGGCTGCAACAACGCCAGTTGCCTCGCCGCTCCTCCATTTTAAGCCAGCCTCCATCTCCTCTTCATACACATGGAAAAATTAGTGAGTTCCAATTGTTTCCAACCTCTTCTCTGATTGGATCTCGATTTGGATTGTTGAACTGCTCCTCCACCATGCTTATTTCCAGCGCAGACGACAATGAGGTCCGTGTTCATTCCTCCTTGGGTACTTGCCGTGTGGTTCCTTGCGCCGTCTCTCTTTGGGGGTTGTAGTGAGGAAATTTGGGGTTTTTGCCCTTGAGAATTGAATCAGGCCAACTTAGGATCAATTTAGAAGAGAAGAGCTTGGTACTTGATGTTCACGGGTGCTCTTGGCTAGTGCGCTCCGGTTGGTTCTTGTGCGGCATCTCCTGTACCTTGACTTTGCATCTTAGGTTGTCCAGTTTGCAAATAGGCATTTTATCTCTGACAAACTCGTCCATTCTTCGTGACACAGTGGGGTGATTGGTTTTCTAGGTTAGCGCCATATGGTGTGCCTTGCCCGGTTTACTTCCCGGTGGATTTGAGTGCCATCCACATCACGAGTATCTCTAGTTTTGAGCATTGCTTTACCAAGTGTGTTGTGCTAGTTGTTCTTATCATTTAACTAGTACTGGGGACTGGGATATGCTAATCATAGCATTGCCTATAGATTTTTGATAGTTAAAACTGAGGTACCTGACATGCATGTTGGTACAATTATGGAGTCTCGAGATGCAACATTCTTTGAGAATATTTTTCCTATGAAGGATACACATAACACTACTAGTCAACCTTCTGAAATAATTCCCAGTTCAATCACATCACCTGAACCTTTTGAACATACACATGAACTTGTCAATAAGGAGGATGACAGTGGAGCTCCTAGAAGGAGCAAGAGACAAAGGATATTCAAATCCTTTGGTGATGATTTCACTGTGTACCTTGTGGACGACACTCCCAAGTCTATTTCAGAAGCGTATGCATCCCCTGATGCAGACTACTGGAAGGAGGCTGTCCGTAGTGAAATGGATTCCATTATCGCTAATGGAACCTGGGAGCTGACAGATAAACCTTATGGGTGCAAACCTGTAGGGTGCAAGTGGGTGTTCAAAAAGAAGCTTAGGCCTGATGGTACTATTGAAAAATATAAGGCTCGGCTTGTTGCCAAGGGCTATACTCAGAAAGAAGGCGAAGATTTCTTTGACACTTACTCACCTGTTGCTAGACTGACCACAATTCGAGTACTACTTGCTTTGGCTGCCTCACATGGTCTTCTCATTCATCAAATGGACGTTAAGACAGCTTTTCTTAACGGAGAGCTGGATGAGGAAATTTACATGGAACAGCCTGATGGATTTGTAGTAGAAGGTCAAAAAGGCAAGGTGTTAAAACTGTTGAAATCTTTGTATGGTCTGAAACAAGCCCCTAAGCAGTGGCATGAGAAGTTCGATAGAACACTGACATCTGCAGGCTTTGCTGTCAATGAGGCAGATAAATGTGTATACTATCGTTATGGTGGGGGTGAGGGAGTTATTCTATGTTTGTATGTGGATGACATCTTGATTTTTGGGACAAACATTAGTGTGATAAATGAGGTCAAATCATACTTGTCTCAAAACTTTGATATGAAAGATCTGGGAGTGGCTGATGTTATTCTAAACATTAAATTGGTTAGAGGTGAGGATGGGATTACACTTTTGCAATCTCATTATGTGGAAAAGGTCTTGAGCCGTTTTGGCTTTTCTGACAGCAAGCCTTCTCCAACACCTTATGATCCTAGCGTGTTACTTCGTAAGAATAAGAAAATTGCTAGGAATCAGCTGGAATACTCCCAGATAATTGGCTCACTAATGTACCTAGCTAGTGCAACAAGGCCAGACATCTCCTTTGCTGTGAGCAAATTGAGTCGGTTTACATCTAACCCAGGAGATGATCACTGGAAGGCGCTTGAGCGAGTGTTGCGCTATCTGAAAGGTACCTCGAACTTTGGACTTCACTATACTGGGTACCCGTCGGTGCTGGAGGGTTACAGTGATTCCAACTGGATCTCTGATGCTGATGAGATCAAAGCCACTAGTGGATATGTTTTCACTATTGGTGGTGGTGCTGTTTCATGGAGGTCTTGCAAACAGACCATTTTGACGAGGTCAACCATGGAAGCAGAGCTTGCAGCACTAGACACTGCTATTGTTGAGGCAGAATGGCTACGAGATCTATTGATGGATCTACCTACGGTGGAAAAGCCAGTGCCAGCTATCCTTATGAACTGTGATAATCAAACCGTTATCGCTAAAGTGAACAGTTCTAAGGATAATATGAAATCGTCTAGGCATGTTAAGAGACGATTGAAGTCTGTCAGGAAATTGAGAAACTCCGGAGTTATAACCTTGGATTACATCCAAACAGATAAAAACCTGGCAGATCCCTTTACAAAGGGACTATCACGGAATGTGATAGATAGTGCATCGAAGGAGATGGGTATGAGACCCATGTGAGTTATCTATGGTAGTAACCCAACCTATGTGATCGGAGATCCCGTGAATTAGGATCTGGGAAAAACAAGCCATTAGTTAACTGGACGAGAGTAATTTCAACCCTCTCTATGTGAAGATGCAATACTCTCAGAAACTGCAAGGCAGGTTGACTAAGGTCTTAATGTGTTCCATTGGCTTTTAGAAGCGAAGACGCTATCCTGCAGAGCGTTCTTGAAAGAACACACCTATATGAGCCCGACTGTTAGTCGCAGTCTATGGAGATCTTGGGTAATCTCCTACTAAGCTCATGAAGAGACCAAGGAGTATGACTTATACGCTCCAACCGAGGGGTAGCCTACTGGCGGCCTAGTATCAGTTAAGTCTTTAAGTGAAGCTTGCTTGCACCAAACTTGCAATTCAAGGCATAGTCCATTGTTCAAGTTGCGAGTAAGTGTAGCTTGGAGTTCTAGGTGGATGTTCAACCTTAATCGGTCTCCATCGAAATACTGATATATAAACAGTACATTGGAATTCAGGCAAATCTCTGTGGGACTTTGAGATCTGGTGGGGGATTGTTGGATTATATGTGGGCCAAGCCCATATAATAAGAATAATTCCTATTAAATCTCAAAGGCCCACTCATGCAAAGAAGGCATGCATGTGACCTTTAGTACCATATTGCTAGTTCTAGGAGAGGAAGACCACCTTAAAAGGGATGGTGCACTCCTAGCCACTTGAGGCATGTGTGGGAGAGAACTAGAGGATAACACGCGCGCGCTCGCTCGCCTCGCCTCGCCGGGCCGGGCCGGGCTGGGCTGGGCTGGGCTGGGCTGGGCGGGCGGCGCGGGCGCACGGCACCTGCGTGAATGGTCCGCCAAAATCCGCTCCAGGTGCTTGCGCAGACGCGGCTTCCTTTTGCAGTTTTATTTTGCTGTTTTGAGTGGCGGTGAATCCGGATCGGTTACGGTTGCTAATCCGGTTCGGTTACGAGTTATGGAGAACGTGCAGGCGTCTTGATCACGCGTCCTGGTCTTCTATAAATACGGAGCCGCCGCCTTCATACAGAACATGCGAAAATCAATCTAGGGTTTTGCCTCCTCCATCCATTGTGCTGCGCCGTCCCACGTAGTCTACTCCGTCCCGTCCGCCGGCGTGCACTGTCGTTCGGGAGAGCAGGTCTCCGGAACCGTCGCCTTCGAAGTCCTGCACCGGGAGAGGGCGAATAAGGTTTTTGGGAAGCGCTCTGCGCGACTGCTCGCTGTAGCTCTGGCTCGTCTTCCTCGTCGTTCGGCTTCGGCGAATCGTCATCGACTTCGTGTCATCCTCACCGTGCCTGCGGCGTCTACATCGGCAAACCGATCAGAACAGAACCATCGGTACGTAACAGTAATGTTCTCCGTATTAGATCTGTTCATGTACAGTTTCCTGGTTTACATGTCTAGATCTTTTATGCCTGTGATGGTTCTGTTATTGTGCGTGCATGATGTCATGATTAATTTATGGAATAAATTGAACCTACATGTGCTTATATTTTCAACAATCCAAAAACCTTATTGTAGGCATTGTGGTTTTACTATGGCTGGATTTGCCGATGCACTGAGGCCGGATAAGTTCTCCGGTGTGCATTTTAAGAGATGGCAGATCAGGGTCACTCTGTGGCTTACTGCTATGAATGTATTCTGGGTTAGTAATGGCAAGCCTGAAGGTGTTCTTGA
The DNA here is from genome assembly GCA_017311315.1 of Dendrocalamus latiflorus. Lineage (NCBI taxonomy): Eukaryota > Viridiplantae > Streptophyta > Magnoliopsida > Poales > Poaceae > Dendrocalamus > Dendrocalamus latiflorus. The sequence continues at coordinate 20,190,927 of CM029640.1, forward strand.
TGCTGAAAAGCAGAAAGAATTCGAGACTGCCACTACTCTCTTTGTTGGATGCATTCTTAGTGTTCTTGCTGACCGTCTGTGTGAGGTGTATATGCACATGACAGACGCGAAGGAGTTATGGGATGCACTGAATTCCAAATACGGTGCTACTGATGCCAGCAATGACATGTATGTCATGGAGCAATTTCATGACTACAAGATGGTTGATAACCGTTCTGTAGTAGATCAGGCTCATGAGATACAGGCCATTGCCAAGGAACTCGAACTCCTGAAGTGTGCCTTACCCGACAAGTTTGTGGCTGGATGTATTATTGCGAAATTACCTTCTTCATGGAGGAATTTCGGAACAGCACTCAAACACAAGAGACAAGAATACTCTGTTGAGAATCTGATTGGGTCTCTTGAAATTGAGGAGAAAGCTCGGGAAAAGGACGCTGTGTCTAAGGGTGATGGAGGGCAGTCTAGTGCCAATGTGGTACAGAAACCCTCAAGCAAGAACAAAGGGAAATTTGTTAAAGCCCAACAGACAACCAACTTCAAGAAGAAGAAGAACAACAACAATCAGGATGATAGAACTTGCTTTGTGTGCGGTGAGCCTGGTCACATGGCCAAGAAGTGCCCACAACGCAAAGGAAAGAAGGCACCTGCAGGACAGACTTCTAAGTCTGTCAACGTGACCATTGGCAAGACTGGAGACGGGACTGGGTATGGTAATTTACCTACTGTTCTTTCAGTTAGTCAATCTACCAATTGGTGGATTGATACAGGAGCTAATGTACATGTGTGTGCTGATATTTCGTTGTTTTCTTCTTATCAGGTCGCCCGAGATTCCTCCGTCCTAATGGGGAATGGGTCACATGCTACTGTTCATGGTGTTGGCACGGTAGATCTGAAGTTTACTTCGGGAAAGATCGTGCAGCATGTCCCTTCTATAGACAAGAATCTCGTTAGTGGCTCCCGTTTATGTAGAGACGGGCTTAAGTTGGTATTTGAGTCTAATAAAGTAGTCGTGTCTAAACATGGACATTTTATTGGTAAAGGCTATGAGTGCGGAGGCTTGTTCCGCTTTTCCCTATCAGATTTCTGCAATAAGACTGTAAACCATATTTGTGGCAGTGTGGATGATGAGGCTAATGTTTGGCACTCACGTCTATGTCATATTAATTTTGGTTTGATGTCTCGGCTTTCCAGTATGAATTTAATTCCAAACGTTTCCATCACCAAAGGTTCTAAATGCCATAGCTGTGTGCAATCAAAGCAACCTCGTAAGCCTCACAAGGCTGCCGAGGAGAGAAACTTGGCACCACTAGAACTCCTGCATTCAGATCTTTCTGAGATGAATGGCGTGTTGACGAAGGGTGGAAAACGATATTTCATGACATTGATTGATGATGCAACTAGGTTCTGTTATGTGTATTTATTGAAAACGAAAGATGAGGCTTTAGACTATTTTAAAATCTATAAGGCAGAAGTTGAAAACCAGTTAAATAGAAAGATAAAAAGACTTAGGTCAGATCGTGGTGGAGAGTATTTCTCAAACGAATTTGACTTATTTTGTGAGGAACATGGCATTATACATGAGAGGACGCCTCCTTATTCCCCCGAGTCAAATGGGATTGCCGAAAGGAAAAACCGCACGTTGACTGACTTGGTGAATGCCATGTTAGATACTGCGGGATTACCTAAGGCATGGTGGGGGGAGGCTTTGCTAACGTCTAATCACGTATTAAATAGAGTTCCTAACAGAAATAAGGACAAAACACCATACGAGGTATGGATTGGGAGAAAACCATCACTTTCTTACTTGCGTACATGGGGGTGCTTGGCGAAAGTTAATGTGCCAATAACTAAGAAACGCAAGCTTGGACCTAAAACTGTGGACTGCGTTTTTCTGGGATATGCTAATCATAGCATTGCCTATAGATTTTTGATAGTTAAAACTGAGGTACCTGACATGCATGTTGGTACAATTATGGAGTCTCGAGATGCAACATTCTTTGAGAATATTTTTCCTATGAAGGATACACATAACACTACTAGTCAACCTTCTGAAATAATTCCCAGTTCAATCACATCACCTGAACCTTTTGAACATACACATGAACTTGTCAATAAGGAGGATGACAGTGGAGCTCCTAGAAGGAGTAAGAGACAAAGGATATTCAAATCCTTTGGTGATGATTTCACTGTGTACCTTGTGGACGACACTCCCAAGTCTATTTCAGAAGCGTATGCATCCCCTGATGCAGACTACTGGAAGGAGGCTGTCCGTAGTGAAATGGATTCCATTATCGCTAATGGAACCTGGGAGCTGACAGATAAACCTTATGGGTGCAAACCTGTAGGGTGCAAGTGGGTGTTCAAAAAGAAGCTTAGGCCTGATGGTACTATTGAAAAATATAAGGCTCGGCTTGTTGCCAAGGGCTATACTCAGAAAGAAGGCGAAGATTTCTTTGACACTTACTCACCTGTTGCTAGACTGACCACAATTCGAGTACTACTTGCTTTGGCTGCCTCACATGGTCTTCTCATTCATCAAATGGACGTTAAGACAGCTTTTCTTAACGGAGAGCTGGATGAGGAAATTTACATGGAACAGCCTGATGGATTTGTAGTAGAAGGTCAAAAAGGCAAGGTGTTAAAACTGTTGAAATCTTTGTATGGTCTGAAACAAGCCCCTAAGCAGTGGCATGAGAAGTTCGATAGAACACTGACATCTGCAGGCTTTGCTGTCAATGAGGCAGATAAATGTGTATATTATCGTTATGGTGGGGGTGAGGGAGTTATTCTATGTTTGTATGTGGATGACATCTTGATTTTTGGGACAAACATTAGTGTGATAAATGAGGTCAAATCATACTTGTCTCAAAACTTTGATATGAAAGATCTGGGAGTGGCTGATGTTATTCTAAACATTAAATTGGTTAGAGGTGAGGATGGGATTACACTTTTGCAATCTCATTATGTGGAAAAGGTCTTGAGCCGTTTTGGCTTTTCTGACAGCAAGCCTTCTCCAACACCTTATGATCCTAGCGTGTTACTTCGTAAGAATAAGAAAATTGCTAGGAATCAGCTGGAATACTCCCAGATAATTGGCTCACTAATGTACCTAGCTAGTGCAACAAGGCCAGACATCTCCTTTGCTGTGAGCAAATTGAGTCGGTTTACATCTAACCCAGGAGATGATCACTGGAAGGCGCTTGAGCGAGTGTTGCGCTATCTGAAAGGTACCTCGAACTTTGGACTTCACTATACTGGGTACCCGTCGGTGCTGGAGGGTTACAGTGATTCCAACTGGATCTCTGATGCTGATGAGATCAAAGCCACTAGTGGATATGTTTTCACTATTGGTGGTGGTGCTGTTTCATGGAGGTCTTGCAAACAGACCATTTTGACGAGGTCAACCATGGAAGCAGAGCTTGCAGCACTAGACACTGCTATTGTTGAGGCAGAATGGCTACGAGATCTATTGATGGATCTACCTACGGTGGAAAAGCCAGTGCCAGCTATCCTTATGAACTGTGATAATCAAACCGTTATCGCTAAAGTGAACAGTTCTAAGGATAATATGAAATCGTCTAGGCATGTTAAGAGACGATTGAAGTCTGTCAGGAAATTGAGAAACTCCGGAGTTATAACCTTGGATTACATCCAAACAGATAAAAACCTGGCAGATCCCTTTACAAAGGGACTATCATGGAATGTGATAGATAGTGCATCGAAGGAGATGGGTATGAGACCCATGTGAGTTATCTATGGTAGTAACCCAACCTATGTGATCGGAGATCCCGTGAATTAGGATCTGGGAAAAACAAGCCATTAGTTAACTGGACGAGAGTAATTTCAACCCTCTCTATGTGAAGATGCAATACTCTCAGAAACTGCAAGGCAGGTTGACTAAGGTCTTAATGTGTTCCATTGGCTTTTAGAAGCGAAGACGCTATCCTGCAGAGCGTTCTTGAAAGAACACACCTATATGAGCCCGACTGTTAGTCGCAGTCTATGGAGATCTTGGGTAATCTCCTACTAAGCTCATGAAGAGACCAAGGAGTATGACTTATACGCTCCAACCGAGGGGTAGCCTACTGGCGGCCTAGTATCAGTTAAGTCTTTAAGTGAAGCTTGCTTGCACCAAACTTGCAATTCAAGGCATAGTCCATTGTTCAAGTTGCGAGTAAGTGTAGCTTGGAGTTCTAGGTGGATGTTCAACCTTAATCGGTCTCCATCGAAATACTGATATATAAACAGTACATTGGAATTCAGGCAAATCTCTGTGGGACTTTGAGATCTGGTGGGGGATTGTTGGATTATATGTGGGCCAAGCCCATATAATAAGAATAATTCCTATTAAATCTCAAAGGCCCACTCATGCAAAGGAGGCATGCATGTGACCTTTAGTACCATATTGCTAGTTCTAGGAGAGGAAGACCACCTTAAAAGGGATGGTGCACTCCTAGCCACTTGAGGCATGTGTGGGAGAGAACTAGAGGATAACACGCGCGCGCTCGCTCGCCTCGCCTCGCCTCGCCGGGCCGGGCTGGGCTGGGCTGGGCTGGGCTGGGCGGGCGGCGCGGGCGCACGGCACCTGCGTGAATGGTCCGCCAAAATCCGCTCCAGGTGCTTGCGCAGACGCGGCTTCCTTTTGCAGTTTTATTTTGCTGTTTTGAGTGGCGGTGAATCCGGATCGGTTACGGTTGCTAATCCGGTTCGGTTACGAGTTATGGAGAACGTGCAGGCGTCTTGATCACGCGTCCTGGTCTTCTATAAATACGGAGCCGCCGCCTTCATACAGAACTTGCGAAAATCAATCTAGGGTTTTGCCTCCTCCATCCATTGTGCTGCGCCGTCCCACGTAGTCTACTCCGTCCCGTCCGCCGGCGTGCACTGTCGTTCGGGAGAGCAGGTCTCCGGAACCGTCGCCTTCGAAGTCCTGCACCGGGAGAGGGCGAATAAGGTTTTTGGGAAGCGCTCTGCGCGACTGCTCGCTGTAGCTCTGGCTCGTCTTCCTCGTCGTTCGGCTTCGGCGAATCGTCATCGACTTCGTGCCATCCTCACCGTGCCTGCGGCGTCTACATCGGCAAACCGATCAGAACAGAACCATCGGTACGTAACAGTAATGTTCTCCGTATTAGATCTGTTCATGTACAGTTTCCTGGTTTACATGTCTAGATCTTTTATGCCTGTGATGGTTCTGTTATTGTGCGTGCATGATGTCATGATTAATTTATGGAATAAATTGAACCTACATGTGCTTATATTTTCAACAGTCACTTGGGAGCAGGATAACTTCCTCATGGTGTCATGGTTATACACCATCGTATCATTGCAAACCCTCAGCATCATGATGCAGTCTAACGAACCGCCGTCTCTGTTTGCAACCTACTGGTTTCGTGGACTCCTCAAGGCCAGATCACGTCTGTCTCCTAACTAAATCTCCATGGGCTAAAACAGGCTCCGCGAACCTAGTACACTCGCTTTGCCACATATACATTCTCTCCATTGGTTTTCTTCCAATGAGCTCACTTATCTTCTTCTCTATGTTGGTGATATCCTGCTTACTGCCTCTTCTAACTCCCTTCTCACCCATCTCATTTCACCTCACGGAGAATTCTCCATTAAGGATCTTGGCCCCCTCCATTACTTTCTCAGCATTTCCGTTACTTGGTCGTCTTTGGGTTTCTTTCTCTCTCAATGGAAATACACTAAAGAGCTTCTGGACCGAGTTGGCATGGCTTCTTGCAAACCCACCTCCACCCCAATTGACAATCGTCCAAAGGTTTCTTCTGCCAGTGGTATGCTGCTGCCTGCTGGGCCTATATATCTATCGGAGTTTCGTAGTTGGTTCTTCAGTACCTTATGTTGACATGCCCTGACATTACATACGTGGTCTAGCAGTTGTGTCTTCATATGCATGATCACTAGGACTATCACATGGCACTCGTCAAACTCACCCTCCAATACATTCAAGAGTCCATTGATTATGGTTTGCAGCTACATGCTACACCCTCCACCGACTTCATCCCATACTCTGATGTCGACTAGGACGGCTGCCCCTACACACATCACTCGCATCTGGCTATCGCGTCTTTTTCAGTGACAACTTGATCTCATGGTCCTCCAAACGGCAGTCCACTGTGTCCCGTTCAAGCGCCGAAGCATAGTACCGCTCTGTTGCTAACGCAGTTGTGGAATGTTGTTGGCTCCGGCAACTATTGACCAAATCGCACTATCCCCTCGGCAAGGCCACTATCGCCTACTGTGATAATGTCTCCGCTGTCTATATGTCTTTGAATCACGTGCAACATCGGCGTATGAAACATATCGGGCTGGATCTTCACTTTGTTCACGAAAAGGTTGCGGTAGGTGAACTCGATTGACCGTCAGTGCTTTCTTGCAATGGGAGAATATGGAAGAATGCCTTCAGCTTCAATGGCCCATTAGTTTGCATGCTGGATGAGTACTTTTCGGTTTGAAAGATAGGTACGTTTGAGTTTGAGTGTGAAAAGGAAATAAAAAAAGTCAAATGTTACTATTGATAGCAAATTTGCCTTTTTTTCCCCTTCTAAGTTCTAACAAACTTTGAGTTTGAAGTTGAAATTTTGAAGGGTGATAACTTAGCTTTTTTGTTTCTATCGGACCATGTGGAGGTCACGATAAATGTTTGTGATGCATATTTGACAACCATGAAGTTTAGTGTGGAGTTTGTGTGTTGTTGAATTTGCAGGTATGAGTTTTTCAGAGTTTCTAGTCGTGGGTGTTCTAATTGGTCTGCATAGGTGGTCAATTCGATTTGCAGTTGTGGTCACACCAGGTTTAAGGTTTAGGGGAGAGTGTGTGGTCTGACCAGTGTTCAAGCCACAATCAGACCGGTGGTAGTGGTTTGACCAGTGTGTATATGGCAATTGACTTTTTCTAGAGAGGATGTTTTTGGCGTTTTGAGTCTAAAAACTAAAATTCTTCAGAGACAAGTCCCCTGTCGGATTGCTACTCGTAGTAAGGTCAAGTGTTGTCTGAAATGCGGTCAAAGTGGCCAAGTGCGTTGTGACCAGGCTCTAGTAGTCGGATCAAATTTCCAGAGAAGGTATTTGGCCAAGTACAAGTTGCAGTATGACTGGCCAATGATTGGCATGGAAGTTGATGTCAGACCAATTTCTATTACCGAGAAAGGATGAGTCTGTTTGAGGGAAATTGAGTGCGGTTTCATAGGCCATTGGTTGGCAATCTAGCCAGTGATGGCTAAGTGCAGTATAACAGGCATTGTAAATGCAGTCTGATCCTAAAGTTGTGAATTTAGTTGAATTTTGGTTTGGGGATGTTAGAATAGATGCATATAGACTGCATATTGCATATTTAGACTAGTATGTGTAAGGTTGTGAAGTACTTATGTCCAAAAATAGTTGCTTAGTATATTTGTGTGTAGGTAAAGATTGTTTTGCCTGCAGTTTAAAGGCTTTAATTCACCACGAGACAACAATTCATTTGTCAGGGATTCCGAGTCTGCCCTGGGCTTTCAGGCCTTTATTGTGTAGAGTGGAGTCCATCTCAATAGCTAGTTATTTCAAGAAATGAAAGCCTAATTTGGCCCAAAATCTTTTGCCAAATCTTATCCGTTTAGCATTTATGGTCGTAGCTGCACCAGCAGCGAGCTAGCCCCTAGGACACCAGGTTGAGGCCGAGAGGTCAAGCCTTTGCAGTTGCAAGGGCGGGTAGGCGCTTCCGGGCCACAAAACACGAAAGCATGGCTCTCCTCCACTCATCTCCTCCCACCGTCTCCTTCCTCTGTCCCATTGTGCCCTGCTTTCCCGTCACCCGAGCTCTGCCCACCGTGACGAATGCCTCCCTCCGTCTAGGTAAGCTCTGCTAATAATATTTCCTCCACTCTCTTGCTCACTTCCTTTTGTAGCTTGGCCTGTAAATCGATCGAGATGGCTGTCAGTTTGCATCTTTGATGACCTTTCACTCTTCTTGAAAGAGCCAGTTTGACACGGGGATTCACAGAGGATGTTGCGCTATTGCACTTCTTGCTAGTGTTGCTGTACAGGGACCTCTTAATTCTGGTCTCAATATCTATTCGTGTTGGCTACTGAGCATCTTTACATTTGATTGCATCGTAGCGGTATGTTTACAGCTCATATTAAACAAATTGTTGTTGTAATTACGCTGCATTTTGTTTAATTTAGGGGGTCTATTTCATAGGTGCATGAAAATTCACCAAATCACAGTCACTTTTTTGGACAGTTGGATTTTAATCCAACTATCTATATCTTTCACCCTCTCTCTCTCTCCTGTATATTTTACCATCCACGCCCTAACCCTAATTCGCCTCACCCCTCAGCAGTTGTCACTGCCACTCCCTCTCCATGCACCGCCTCCCACCACCTCGCCAGAGCCCTGCCAACAAGCTCCTTCCCCACAACCAGCCTCATCTTCCTCCTTCCCGCCTAACCGTTGTGACCAGGCCCGTTGATGAGGGAGTGCAAACTGAGCGATGGCACAGGGCCCCCAAATTGGTGGGGCTCCCAAATCATGCTATAGGCCTATACCGATATGTATTATGTACTGATGTACAGCCGGTTCCGGTTCTGCGGCTCCTGCCGATGCGCATGGCGTGCCTGCTAGGGTTTGTTCAATTCTGCGGCCGCTGAATCGCTGATGTGGTGACCGCTAGCATCAGTGGTTCGTACGTGATACGACGCCTTCGTCGCGGCGGCCGGCGCGTTCCCGTCCTTCGGCGACACGGGCGACGACAGCGAGCGCAAGCGAGAGGTCGCCGCGTTCTTGGCGCAGACTTCCCAGGAGACCTCCGGCTCCGGTACCGGTACGTACGTAACTACGTAACTAGCTAGAAACTAGAAAGTAGAAACTCTTTCGTTTTCGCACGTAGGAAATTAACGTATATTAGTATATACTGTGGTTGGAGTAGAGGCTGGTTAATCAGGGCATCTACGAATTTCGTTGATCAGGTTTAATTAGTGATTAGATTGATCAGCAATGGTTAGAATTTTTATTAGTTCTGTAATCAGCTACTTCTTTAAAAAAACATTAATTATGAAGATATAATTGGAGATTTCATTTCAAGAAATACAAAACGTATGATGCTTTTTAGTAGAACATGAGGTCAGTACCATATTTTTTTGGTCTTAATATTTGATATATTTCCAAATCTTGTATGGAGTAATACTTATTGAAGTTAATCTTACATGATTGTGCGATAGTATGCCTTAGTTATATTAGATCAATATTTTTAAAAAAATTAAGGGTCTCATTTTGCAATTCGCCCTGGGGCCCCAAATTTCTGGAGACGGCCCTGGTTGTGACCACCACCTTCTTCCTTGTCTCCGATGAAATGCCGCTACTTAGGATTAAGGATAATCGACTAGAAGGGATGAATAGGAAGTTTTTAAATTCTTTTCGCTAAATCACGATTTTTAAGCAAGTATGAACTAAAATTCATTTTGCACAATTCGAAGACTAAAAGTTCTAAGTCTCGCTGTGGCACCAACAAGTTAAATCTAGGCAAGATACAATTCTAACTAAATACATCAAGCAATTAGTCACTAGAAATATAAATGCACAAAGTAAATGGCAAGAGAAATAAACCACATGATTAACACAAAAACATTATACCATGGTCTCAAAGACATGGTGGTCTTTCCTAATTCACGTTGAGGGAACTTGAATGAATCAAGTCGGCTACTTGCGTAACTTGGAGTCTTTCCTCAATCCAATAGGGTAGCTCTTTTCCACCCCGAGAGGTGAGCTACAACCTTCACATCTACATCAGGTCTCTTCACAAACTTCTTAAAGAGATCATCAGGCCAACTCCTCTAAGTTGTCTAGGTGATGGCAACTGTCAAGAGTAACAAGGCAGTGACACTTACATAAACATCTTCAAGTGCCACAAAGATCAACCAAATGATGTAAAACACTTGAATGCTCCCAACGACCTCAAAATGTCAAATAAATGCACTTGAGTTGATGAGAGGGATGTAAGAGCTCAAAAGTATTTAATTGGGTCCAAGAGTGTGCCCTTGCTACTGGTAGGGAAGTATTTGTAGCCTCCACCAACCAAAATGAACATTGGGGATGAAATCTCCAAAAATCAGGTCGAGTGGTACTACCATCATGGGATGGCCGGTACTACCACACCCATTATTCAACGTCTACTTACTACTCATTAAATACATTAAAACTATCCATTAATACAAAAATCGGTCGTACCCACATTTAAGCTACGGTACTACCATTTTCCAGTGGAGAGAAAATCTCCTATAAATGTACCTCTCAAGAAAATAGTTATTGCCAACTAAAATGCGATCATACCACAGATACGGTAGTATCATAGATAAAATACGATCATACCATTGTGGTACTATTGGACAAGAACAGTGGTAGTACCATTTTAGATTAAGTCCAAATCTGCATCTTTTTAGAAAAAACGTACTAGCATGTAATTTCTGGTAGTACCAATGCAGCGGCACTACCACGGTTTCAACAGCGGTCATACCGGAATTCAACAGCAGAGAGGATAACAAAAGCAAACCCAAAAGCATGCATACACTAATCAATGTGGCACAAGATTACCGTCAAATTACTAGCCGTGAACCCCTCTTAATGGTATGGCATCTAACCTACTGTTGTGGTTACAGACCAAACAGAGAGAGTGTGTGGTAGTGGAGAGTTAGGTGAGTGAATGGCTTCGCCCCTCCCTCATGGCTGGTATTGTACTCATATACCCTCTTGGGGAGTGCTTTTACAATAGTACCCTTACATTTGAGTATCCCCCTTGGGGGTACTTATGTCATTATACATGTCCCGTTTTGGGCCTTACAACCTTCTAACAGGCCTATTGGGCTTAGGTGGGGGCCACCCCTACAACAGGAGCCTCTCATGGTGAAAGGCTTCACGGGCCGAAGCCATGCCGCTGAGCCCTTTGGCCCCCTCCGTCCCATCAGCCTGTGACCTTCGACGGGCTGGATACACTTTGCTTCGTGCTGATGATTGCGGGAGCCGGCTTGTCTTCGGTTCCCGGAGCGGCGCGGCTTCGAGGTCGAGGATATTCGGTAGGCCGAAGGGCCTCGACGTGGCCGAAGTCAGGGTGTGGCATGCCTCGCGTCTCGAGCGTTTGCGGGCGCGAAGTAAGCTTGGGTGGCTGCCCCGGGAGGTGGCTGCGTGGCTTGGTAGTGCGCTTTAATGACGCCCGGAATCGCGCTGGCCCTTGTCAGGGGCAGGCTGTCGTGGCCGCTCTATCTGCTCCACGCTGGGTGGGTGGGGGCACGTGGCAGGCCGCAATTGGAGCGTCGTGGGATGTCAGCGGTCATACGACCACGGCCGTTCGCCCCTTCCCCAGGGAAAGTGGCCACGCGGCAGGAATGCATTGGCGCGTTACGCGCTGATCGCCCACGTACCGCCGCCTGCCGCGGCTGTCGGCGGTTGCGCTGCCCGATCGTGGGTAGCCGAACCGCTGTAACTCTGCCGCTTGATCTTCTACTTGCAGGGGATACGGGGGACTTTATAAGTCATCACCATGGGCATGCAAATGCTCCCCTTGACTGCCTGCTGCTTGTGCTTGCGCGTTCCTTTCCGTTTTCTTGCGCACCCCGCTACTGCTTCTGCATCCACTCCTGCTCGTCGCCATAGTGGGGAGGGAGGAATGGCTGCGCGCGACGATCGCCCCGCTGCCAGTGGCCCCGCCCTCGATGATCCTGCGCGCCATCTTAGCGAGAGCGCGTCGTCGAGCCAGCGCTGCCTGATGCCACCACCGGCGGAGTATCGCCTGGTTTTGCGCGACAAAAAGCAAACCAACCATCGTTGGGATGCCATGAAGAAGTCAAGGGGCCACTGCTCCCGTGTGCTGGGGCGGAGTCGCGCCACGGAGGAGACCCTCCAAACCCTTCTTCGGGAGAAGAAGCTGGAGGACCGTGCCGGGGCTGGTTTGCCTGGGCCTGACGAGACGGAGCCGAACCCGGGAGAATCGGAGGCAATCGTCTTCGTGGCGTTCTTCGATACCGGGCTCCGCATCCCGTCGACATTCTTTGTACGCGAAGTGCTGCGGGCCTATGGGTTGGAGCTGGCGCAGCTGACTTCGACCGCGATCGTCCGGCTGGCTATCTTCACTTGCGCGCGGTGGTTGCGATTCTTGGGCCGTACACGGCGAAGGAGCACAAAGCCCGTAAGTCCGCAACTTCCTTGGCAAAGCAAGGGCAGATTAACCGGGTATGCGAGGTTCTGAGAATTCCCGTTCCGGAACGCCCGGTGCCTGTGGAACCGCCGAGCGGTGCGACGGTGGTGGCGTCGCCCTCTCGAGGCGAGGTCCGATCAGAGACCATTGTCTTCAGCTCGCCGGACATGCCACCGGTCGAGACCGTGGAGAGGGGGGCGAAACGGGCGGTGAGCTCGAATGGACCGGTTCGGAGAGGCACACTACCCTTGGCGGGGCTTCACGTGGTGGCGAGGCGGCGGGCCCGAGCCTCGTTGTTCTTGAAGATGATGCTTCGTCGCCCCCAGCAGCAATCGCGGCCTTGTCGCTGAGACACCCACCACGGCTACTGAGGCAACCACGGAAGCGTCGCCTGCATCTCTCCGAGGGCGAAACGCCCTCAGGTGCGGTCACCGCCGCCTTCGAAGGGCCGGTTCAGTGTGGCAGGCCTAGTGACCGAGGTCCTGATACCCAGCGGGGATGCTGCTGAAGCCGAGAGGGTTATCGCTCAGGCCAGCGAGGTGGTCATGACCCAGGTGGAGGCTGGACGAAGTACCGCGGTAGAGGGTATTGGAGGTAGGTGTGGTTCGTTTTCCTCCCGCGACTTTGCGAAACTCTCTCTGATTTGCTCGCTTATTCCGTCGATATCAGGCAAGACAAGGTCTTCCAGACGAGGACAAGAATCAAGCAACGAGGGTGCCTGCGGGGTCTCTGGCCTAATTGAGCAAGGGACTGAGTGCGCCCCAACTGTTGCCAAAGGCGCTGGGGCGGGGGCTCTAGGGCTTGGCGTCTCCGACTTCATCCTTCAGTGGGAGACGCTCCGTGCCTTGAGCGAGGCGGCGGAGTACGTTGGTGGCCACCTAGATCGGCAGGCGCTGCAGTCCTGCGGGGGCGATCTTTTGGCGCTCGCGCTGGGTGCCTCAGAGATGAGGGTAACGGTCTCTGCTCTTGCTGCATATCCTTTGCTTATCTGATGGGTAACCTTTGTTCCTGCGCTTGTGTAGACATTTGCGACCCGCACGCGTGAGCGGAGGGCGCTGGAGGACCAGCTGCGTGTCACTAACGACGACCACGCCGCCAAGGACGAGCACATTCGGGTGCTGATGGCGGAACGGGACGAGGCTATCTCCGACGCGCAGTTGGTAGGCGCGAACGTAAAGAGCGCGGCACTAGCCGCACAACACGCGATGGAGGAGGCTCAGCGCGTCGCGACGGAGGAGCGGACTGCCCTTCTTCAGCGAATCTCCGCACTAGAGGCGGAGAAGGAGCAGCTTACTGCCTCCCTTGCAGAGAAGGCCTTATCTTGGGACAACGCGTCTGCCTCCGCGTGGGGGGCGATGGAGTCTTTGGAGCAGGCCCTCCGGGGGCTTTCCGTGCATGTGGAGGATGCCACTCATAGCCGTCAAGACCTGACGGAGACGCTTGGGCGAATCGAGGAGGGCTCGAGCGTCGCCCTTCGCGGCGCCAAGGCCTTCGGCACCTACTGCGGCTACATGAGTGCTGGCCTTGCCCTTGCCTTGCTGCACGCTGGTGGGTGTGAGCATGTCAATGAGCTGGCGAACCCCCAGCTTGACTTGCCTGTCCAGTCCGGGATGATATCTGATGCGGTTCGTGCTGCCCAGCCCACCACTCGAAACTTCCATAATCGGATTTGGAATTACATCGGGGAGGGCGCCGCCACGGTTGCTTTGCGGCGGACACTGCACGACGAGGGGGACGTGCTTCGCTGGCTCGAAGAGGTTCCCCGGCGCAGCGAAGGCGGTGCGGGCACTCGTCGCGGCGAAGATGGCGCGGACTTGTAGGAATAATTCCAGATTTTGGTGTGTCCCGCGCCATGTGTATGTCTGCTAATGTAATGCAACTACTGTCTTACACGGGCTAAGCGACAACTCTCCCGTGCTCTTTTTGTTATGTAATGTGCTGTGAGCTGGGGTGTCATGTAAGGTACGAGTCCTCAAGCTTGACGTCGCCCCTCGTTCTGATAGTAGCAAGCAGACTTGCGAACGCTTTGCGCCATAGACCCCAGGCTCCGAAGTGGTGGCAGCAGAGCCGGCGCCTAGTCAAGGTAGACGCGCGAGCGCTCCGTCCCCTACCCTTCGAAGTGGTGGCAGCGGAGCCGGCGCCTAGTCGAGGTAGACGCGCGAGCGCTCCGTCCCCTACCCTTCAAAGTGGTGGCAGCGGAGCTGGCGCCTGGTCGAGGTAGACGCGCGAGCGCTCCGTCCCGTACCCTTCGAAGTGGTGGCAGCGGAGCTGGCGCCTAGTCGAGGTAGACGCGCGAGCGTTCCGTCCCCTACCCTTCGAAGTGGTGGCAGTGGAGCTTGCGCCTAGTCGAGGTAGACGCGCGAGCGCACTGTCCCCTAACCTTCGAAGTGGTGGCAGCGGAGCTGGCGCCTAGTCGAGGTAGACGCGTGAGCGCTTCGTCCCCTACCCTTCGAAGTGGTGGCAGCGGAGCTGGCGCCTAGTCGAGGTAGACGCGTGAGCGCTCCGTCCCCTACCCTTCGAAGTGGTGGCAGCAGAGCTAGCGCCTAGTGGTTACATGCGTGGGAACTTCGACCACGTCTTATTTATACTCCAGGGAGTACGCACAAGGACAGTGCCTGCACGTGCGTGGGGGTATCCACGTCTTGTTTATACTTTGTAGAGTGCGCAGGGATAACATCCGCGTCTTATTCATACTCCGGATAGTGCGTGCGGAGGCGGACCTCAACGCTACGTCTTATTTAGAGTCCGTAGACTGCGCGCGGAGGCGAGCCTCCGCGCGTTGCGGGTGGTGAAATTGCGTGCGAAGGCGAACCTCGGCGCTACATCTTATTTATACTCCGTAAAGTGCGTGCGGAGGCGGACCTCAATGCTACGTCTTATTTAGAGTCCGTAGACTACGTGCGGAGGCGAGCCTCCGCGCGTTGCGGGCGGTGAAATTGCGTGCGGAGGTGAACCTCGGCGCTACGTCTTATTTATACTCCGTAGAGTGCGTGCGGAGGCGGACCTCAACGCTACGTCTTATTTAGAGTCCGTAGACTGCGCGCGGAGGCGTCCCCCCACGCGTCTTTATTTATGCTTATGCATAGTGCACACAAAGGTAACCCTTTGCGCGCTTTTGGTATGAAACGAGAGCATTTGCATGAACGGTGCGCTTTATTAAATTGCTGTTTGCGCGGATGAGCGGTTACAAGAGGTAAGGCACTAACCGCTGGCTGCTCGCGCCCGCAGAAGCCGTGGAAGGTCCTTGCCCTCGCATGCTCGACTTAGGCGTAATAACGCCGCAGTCTGTCTGCATTCCACGTGTGGCGGAGCGTCTGCCCCTCTAAGGTGGCTAAGCGGTATGCTCCCTTCTGTAGGGCTTCCGCGACGATGTACGGGCCTTCCCACCTGGATTCGAGCTTGCTTACTGTCTCCGCGTGGAGTACCATCTTAAGGATGAGGTCTCCTGGTCTGAATTCGCGTGGGTACAGCGAGCGATCACGACCACGCACCATCTGTCGTGCGTACTTTATAACGTGCTGTGTTGCGCTTGCCCTGTCCCCGTCAAGGAGGTCCATGGACAATTGGCGTTCCTCGTCTGGTGCTTGGACGAGGACCCTTCGCGAGCCAGCCTTTATTTCTTCAGGTGTGACTGCCTCGTCACCAAAAAGGAGCTTGAATGGCGTGAACCCTGTTGGGCGTGTGACCGTTGTACGAAGGGACCAGAGGATGCTGTGGAGCTCGCCCAGCCACTTCCCCTTCGGTAGTTCGACAAAGCGCTTCTTGATCGCGGCGGAGATAGCGCCATTGGCCCGCTCCACCGCCCCGTTGGATTGTGGGTGTCCAACCGAGGCGAACCGGAGGGTGATGCCGACGCTGTCGCAGAATTCTTTGAATGAGGCTGCATCGAATTGCAGACCGTTGTCGACGGTGATCTCCCTGGGCACGCCGAATCGGCATATGATGTTCTGCCAGGGCTACCACCTCCGGCCACCTGGAGAAGTATTCCAGAGCGACCGCCACGAACCGCAGGTCACCTGGGCCCTGGGAAGCGGTCCCACGACGTCGATGCCCCACCGCGCCAGCAGCCATACCGGGGGTATGGGTTGGAGGCTTGTCGGGGGCCTGCGGATGGCCCTTCCCATCCACAGGCAACCTTGACAACGGCGCACGAGATCCTGGGCGTCCGCGACAGCTGTTGGCCAATAAAAATCCTGCCTGAATGCCTTGCCCACCAAAGACCTTGGTTGGAGGTGCGAGCCGCAGAGCCCCGCATGAATTTCTGCGAGGAGGCGCTTTCCCTCTTCGCGCGGGAGGCATCGCAGGAGCGGTGCGCAGACCCCCTTTTTGTAGAGCACCCCGTCGAGCACCTGGAAGGACCTAGCGTGGTGTTGCAAACATCGGAGCTCGGAGGGGTCATTCGGTTCCGCAATGCCCTGCAGAAAAGCGAAAAGGGGTTCCCGCCAGTCACCCTGCTGGGTGATCTGGTGGACGAGGGCCGCATCACGGTTATCCTGCGCGATGGCCGCCGCTGGCAGGATTTCGTAAAATGCCCCTTCGGGAGTTGGGAGCTGCTGACTGGCAGCCTTGGCGAGGACATCGGCTGGCTCGTTGTCTGCTCGAGGGATGGCCTTCACCGTGACACCCAAAAAGTGCCGTTCCTTCGCTCGTACGGCTGCTAGGTACTTGGCTAGCTCCGGGTCCTTGGCCTGGTATGACTTCTCCACATGGCCCGCCACTAACCGTGAGTCAGTGCGGATGAGGACTCGCCTCGCTCCCATCGCTTTGAGCTTCCTGAGGTTGAAGAGTAACGCCCTGTACTCGGCCGTGTTGTTCGTAGCCGGAAACGCTAGGCGCGCCGAGTACAACAGGCGCTGCCCCTCAGGTGTGGTGATAACGGCGCCCACTCCTGCGCCCGCAACACCGTAAGCTCCGTCAGTGTTAAGCGTCTATACCGGGTCTTCAACCTGGAGGACAGGCTGAGCTGGAGGGGTCCATTCTGCGAGGAAGTCCGCCAGAACTTGAGACTTGATCGCCGTTCGGGAGGCGTATGTTAGGGAGAATGGGGCAAGCTCGGCCGCCCATTTGCCGATTCGCCCTGTGGACTCCTTGTTGTGCAGCATCTCCGCCAGAGGGAAGGAGGATGGCACCGTTATCGGGTGCACCAGGAAGTAATGCCGGAGCTTTCTTGAGGCCATGACCAGCGCGTAAGCAAGCTTCTCGAGCTCGGTATATCGCGTCTTGGCGCCCTGGAGGGCTTCGGAGACAAAGTACATTGGTTGCTGGAGCGCACCCTCTTCGAGGATGAGGACGGCGCTGACCGCCGTTGCCGAGGCGGCGAGGTAGAGTAGGAGGGGAGCCTCTGGTGTTGGGGCTACCAGAGTGGGAAGGGTTGCGAGGTGTTTCTTGAGGTCGTCGAAGGCCTTTGCGCAGTCGTCGTCCCAATGAAACCCATCGCAACCGCGGAGAGTCTTGAAAAATGATAAGCCCCGCTCCGCCGCCCTGGAGAGGAAGCGACTCAGGGCCGCCATGCGGCCTGCCAGCCTCTGGACCTCCCGCGTCGTCTTGGGAGGTTCCATGCCCAGGATAGCGTCGACCTTGTCGGGGTTCGCTTGAATGCCTCGCCCGGATACGAGGAAGCCCAAGAGCTTGCCCGCCTGCACGCCGAAAACACATTTGTCCGGATTGAGCTTAATGCCTGCCTTCCTGAGGTTGTCGAATGTCTCCTGAAGATCCCGACCGTGAGAGGCGAGCTGCCTGGTTTTTACTACCACGTCATCCACGTAGGCCTCCACGTTCCTTCCTAGCTGAACGGCTAGGGCCAGCGCAACGAGGCGGGTGAAGGTTGCGCCCGCGTTCTTCAAGCCGAAGGGCATCCTGACAAAGCAAAAGGTCCCCACCAGCGTAATGAAGCTAGTTTTGTCCTCGTCGTCTTTGGCCATGTAGACCTGATGGTAGCCGGAGTAGGTGTCCAAGAAGCTCATGAGCTCGCATCCGGCGGTGGCGTCGACCAGTTGATCTATGCGCGGCAGAGGGTAATCGTCCTTCGGGCATGCCTTGTTGAGGGCGGTAAAGTCGATGCACATGCGCCAGGCGCCGCTGGCCTTCTTAACCAACACCGGATTGGCGAGCCAGTCCAGATGTTGGACCTCGCGGATAACCCCCGCCCGGAGGAGCTTCGCCACCTCCACCTTGGCCGCTTGCTGCCGGTCCATGGACATATGGCGAAGTTTCTGCTTGACTGGCTTGGCGTCAGGGCAGATCGCGAGGTTATGCTCGATGAGGGCGCGGTCCACACCTTTGATATCCTTCGGGGACCATGCGAAGACATCTATGTTGGCCTGGAGAACTCGGAGCAAGTCTTGCTCTACGTCCGGAGGGAGGCCCTCGCCTATGGACACGAGCTGCCCCTCCGCCTGGAGCGGCACCCTCTTCACTCCGCCCTCCGGGTGGGGCTTAGGTGTCCATCCTAGAGCGGATGGCGTGTTCGCCTGGTATTTGTCGGCGAGGACGTGCACCTTACGGTGCAAGCTTCCAGCTCCGATTTCGATGCTCCTAGCCATATCC
The DNA here is from genome assembly GCA_017311315.1 of Dendrocalamus latiflorus. Classification (NCBI taxonomy): domain Eukaryota; kingdom Viridiplantae; phylum Streptophyta; class Magnoliopsida; order Poales; family Poaceae; genus Dendrocalamus; species Dendrocalamus latiflorus. Next base: position 20,209,654 of record CM029640.1, read on the forward strand.
TGATCGCCGAAGACGGTGATGATGCCCCGCCGGCCTGGGAGCTTCATGCATAGGAATGCGTAGTGTGGGACCGCTTCGAAGGAGTTGATGGCAGGCCGGCCCAGTATGGCATTGTACGGATACGAGACGTCCACGACGCCGAAGACGACATCTTCAGTCCTGGCATTGTCGGCCTGGCCCAAGGAGACTTGGAGGCGTACTTGACCCAAAGTCTTCAGAGGCTGCCATCCGAGGCACTGAAGGGGGGCTTCTGAAGCTTTTAGTAGGTTCCGAGGTATTCCCATACGATCAAGGGCCTCCGTGAACAAGATATTTGTGGAGCTCCCTCCGTCAATGAGGATACGCCTGACGTCGCAACCTGCGATGTCGGCCTGGATGACCAAGGGATCTTGGTGGGGGAATTCCACGCCCTGGGCATCGGCTGACGTGAAGGCGATGCTGCAATGGGACGCCCGCAGAGGTAGTTGTGCTGGGGAAGTGCTCGACGAAAAGCCTCCAGTGATGACGTTAATACCACGGCACTGGGTCTCTCCGAGGGGCAGCACGCGAGGGACTGCCTTGCGTATGCTGTACATGGGCTATTGCGGGGGTCAGTGTCTCCGAGGCCCGTACGTGGGCCATCGCTTGCCGTAATGCCGCAATTTTGGTGCATGTCCACGTGAAATGGCCCCCGTAGCCGTGCACTTCGCACCATGTGCCGTATTCTAGAATTTCCTGCTCCGCACGCGGCTTCTCATCGCGGCTTCCTTCGCGTCCCCCTCCGGCGCGCGAGGTTAAAGCGGCCTCCCGGGGAACGCCTTGCGCAGCGAGAACGTGGCGGGCCTTCTGGGGTCTTCACTGGTTATGTCGGGGCTTACGCCTGTCACCTGGCGAGTTTTGGTGCACCCCATCGTCGACGAGCTCACGAGTGTCACCTACGGACACTTGCTTGTGTTTCGTCCTCAGGTTGTCTCTTGTGCTTCTCCTTTGCGACAACTCCTCCGTTTGCCCGGCATCGGAGCTGTCGCCGCTGCGCCTCCGTGCGTCCTCCTCGGCTCGGGCGTACGCTTCCATTTTGTCGAAGAGCTCTGCCTCTAACTTGAGTGGCTTCCGCGCGCTATACTCAGCGAGTGGTCCCGGGCGGAGACCTTGTATCACTGCGTTGATAATGGTTGCCTCGCTAATGTCCCTGACTTGGCAGCGTACCTTGGCGAAGCATTTGAAGTAAGTCCGGAGCCCCTCCTCGGGTTTCTGTTTGACTGCGAAGAGATAGTCCGCATTGACACGCTCGACGTAGCTTCCCTGGAAGTTGTTGTAGAGCCGATCGTGGATCTGTTCCCACGCGTAGATGGACTGTGGTTCGATGGTGAAGAACCAGGACAGCGCCACCCCTTGTAACGCGAGGGGGAGTCCCTTTGCCTTCGTGGTGTCGTCTCCGCCAACGGCTTCGATAGCGGTCTCATACACGCGCACGAACTCTCGCGGGTCGGAGTCACCCTTGTACGCCTTGATGATGCTCGGGAACTTGAAGTCCTCGGGCCAGCCGCTTGCTGCAGGTCCACGGAGAGCGGGGACTCCGGGTCTATGCGTCGTAGTGGGATGCGACTGGACGCAAGTGCGTCGCGGCTATTCGCCCTCTCCGAGGTGGGCTGAGACGCAGCCACCGGTGTGGCGCGTTGGCTCCGAGCCTCTTGTATGTCTCGCACGGCCCCGCGGAGATCTGACAGCTCCCGCTGGCACGCGCTGAGGGCCGCCAGCAGGGCGGTCTCCACTGTGGGTGTGGTTGGGGCCGTCGGTACGCTCGGCGGCGCGACCGGGCTGGCGGCGACCATGGCCTGTGCACCCAATCTACCCGCAGCGCTGGCGCGGAGGACCCTGGAGCTGGTGATGAAGCCCGCGTCGTCGCCGGGACCGCCCACCGCTCCCGCGTCGAGTAGGGAAGTGGACGCGCCTGCGTTGTCATCGCCGGGGTTGGTGGTGGCGGGGTCGGGCGTCGCGTTGTGAACGCCGGTGCTCACGGTCGTCACATCTGCGCCGCCACCCGCACCTGCAGCTACTAAAACCGAAGCCTTGGTATTGACGCGAGATTTCGCCGCCTCCGCCTTCTTCTTCTTCGCCACCGATGTTGAAGCTTTCCTTGGTGCCATCCTCCTTCAGATCTGGAGGCTTGCTCTTGTCCTCCCCACGGACGGCGCCAACTGTTGTGGTTACAGACCAAACAGAGAGAGTGTGTGGTAGTGGAGAGTTAGGTGAGTGAATGGCTTCGCCCCTCCCTCATGGCTGGTATTGTACTCATATACCCTCTTGGAGAGTGCTTTTACAATAGTACCCTTACATTTGAGTATCCCCCTTTGGGGTACTTATGTCATTATACATGTCCCGTTTTGGGCCTTACAGCCTTCTAACAGGCCTATTGGGCTTAGGTGGGGGTCACCCCTACAACACCTACCAATCCGGTCTTAATCCAGCATACATTAAGGCCGGTAAAATTTAGAAAGAGGTCCTTAGGCTATTTTATACCATTGCGTTGAGCCTTGTCTTGAGTCATGTCAATCCATAGTCATCTTTACATGCTTTTCTGTGTTTTTCTCATGATATCCTCCATATCCTGGACAAATCTTTTAATCATCTTCATATACACATTAGGCTCTTAAGCATTGTCATCATTAATTATTAAAACTATTTTCAAGGGCTTAGATGCTTCAATCTCCTCCTTTTGGTAATTGATGACAATATAATTAATTTAAGTGAATTGAATGTTTTCGAATATACATCAAGTTTAAGAACAAGTTGCATATTCTAGATTTTGATATTTGATAGCATTTGACTCTTGAGATGAGTTAAAAGGAGATAAAGAGTTGAGTGCTATCAAAGTCTTCAACAGATATACAAAACTCCCCCCAAATGTGTGCATAGAGGTTCATGAAGTGATTTCATTTGCACACTTGTGGATTTTTAGGAAATTTTTGGCGGAGTTTCCTCTATTAGTTGGATTGAGGAAGCATCAAGCAACAATAATGATGAATCAATTGAAAGCTTAAAGAGATGCTAGCAATGCTCAATAAATGGACTAAATAGATAATAATTCATCATGACAAAGCATTGTAGCATAATTAATGTGGAGTAGCTAACAAAGAGGTTTTAAAAACTTACAATTCAAGATTACAATAAAATCAAAGCTTCTTAACCTCACAAAGTACAATACACAAAAGAGCAACATAGATAATATAGCTAATAATGCTAGAGATAGATAAGCTTGTCCTATTCCACCTTTCACACTCATTTCTCCCTTCACTTAAGCATTTCAAATTTTCTCCCCCTTGGTACCAAATACCAAAAGGACTCTAGTTGGGGAGGACCACCAGAATGGTCATGGCGATGATAGCGGTAGATAAGAGGAGCAAACGGTTGCGATGATGAAGGATGCTCACATGCTGCGTCAAGGCCGCCAATTGAGTGTTGGTGTCAAGTTGAGCATCCCAAATCTCAGAAAGAGTTTAGTTGATTTGAGATAAGAGCCAAGAGAATTGGATCTTCCAGTTGAGGCTACTCTTATGGATGTTCTTCTTGAGCTTGAGGTGGAGGTTGAGGTTGTGCAGTTGTTGGCATGGGAGGACCTTCATGAAGCTTGTGAACTGACGGGCTAGTGCCTTGGTAGCTCGTCTTCCTCATGATGAATGCCATGATGTGAGGAGCATAATAAATATGCTTCACTTTATAATTCTTTGAAGAGGCTATCTCTCTAATTATTAAGTCAACTACATCAAACTTGTGTCATTGCATGATGCAGTCTATGATATTCCATACATGCCCTCATATAGCATCAAAGTTGCCACTCTTTGGAAAGAAGGTGTGATTGATAACTCTATTGATCAGACTTGGAAGAGGGAGGAGGCCTGAAGCTTTCTGGGGGTGAACCTCACACTTGAGTCATAGAGTTGGCACTATCCCAAAGTTTGAAGAGCTCCACAGGAGTGGAGCTTCTAATAGTGGCTAGAATATATCCCCAAGCTTGCTCAAAATCTACCTTGATCACCTAGAATATATCCCCAAAGCTTGCTCAAAATCTACCTTGATCACCTCATTTCTTTGATGCTCCATCATGCAAGCAAGATACTCAAAATCATGAGAAACATATAAAGTGGCATAAAATTGATGAATAATATCCTCTTGGTAGTCAAACTTCAATGCCACAATGTCATGTAATCTAGCTCCATGAAAGAGATTGTAAGCTCCTAAGAAGTGAGGTAGAGAGATCAAGTGCCTCCAATCGACATACTTGTGGTCGGTGAATTGCTTCTGGTGGTTGTATATCTAATTATAAACACCATCTTGGAATTGAGTGAAGAATTGAGGATTTGTGGATCTTGTAGGCATACGGAACTAGTTTGGATGCCTAAGCTAAGCATATTGTTCAATTGAGATTTGGAGAAGCTTGATTCTAGGAACCTCTACCTCAGCCATATCCTCATCATCATCATCATTATCATCATCATCATCTTCCTCTTGTACATAGCTTTCTTCTTCTTGTTCAAATTCAGCTTCTTCTTGTTGTTGTTCTTCTTGTTCTTGAGTTTCTTCTTGTACTATGTACCTTCCATCCTGGCACCTCATCTCATGCATAAAAGAGGCAATCTTTGGGTCACTATCCTCTTGTGCTATTGGAGCCAAAATTTGAGAAGCCGACTTTTGGGCATCGCCTTGTGACAAGACGATGAAGGGCCTTGTTGAGGAGAGGATCGATCAACTGGTTCTCCCTCAGGGGAAGCGTTCTTGTTAGTGGATGCTTTTGTTCTCACATGAAAAGGGTACTCAAGTAATTATACATGAAAATTCTGACTTCTCTGGTAGGAGCGGTATGATCGCACATAGCATGCCAAAACTACCAGATTGGTAGTACCGCATTGTTGCATGCGGTAGTACCGTGCCCATAGAGAAGTTTCAAGGATTTGAGCCAATTTGCGAATAAACATAGATCGGGCATAATGTATAGAAATAATGACATGTAAATTCATTGGTCTTAGGTTTCTAGCAATTTTACCCAGATAAATTAATTATTTCATGCACATTTGCTCCAAACCCTAAAATTGAGAGAGAGCAACAAAAGGGTAAGGAGAGATGGATTCCAAGGAATTACTGAGAGGAACAAAGCAGATGGAGTGCCAAGACTCAGATTTTGGCTTGAGTCGAAGAGGAACACCACTTTCCGTGGAGATTTGAGTCTTGAGAAAAGAGAGTAAATGGAGAGGAGTGAGAGAGAAGAGGCAAATGGTGCCAATGAGGTGAAGTGGTTGGTTAAACCGGTAAGAAGAATTCTAGGAAGATAAGGCTTCGGTAGCAGCTGATTTGGGACCACTTGACATGAGCGGTAGTACTGCACTTAAGTGCCAGTCATACCACGGGCGTAGTATCAGCGGCAAAGCTACGGTAGTACTGATTCTCCAAAAAAAACATGGAGAGGTTTGAGGTGCAAATGATCCATATTGCCAACACTCAAATAAAAATGTTTGAGGATCATTATGCAACCAAATGAATATAAGCCCCAAATAAAATAATTATTATTAAAATAGAGCCCTTTTTGAGATTTTGAAGAAAACTTGAAAACAAGTTTTTCAAGAGAAATTCATAAACTCCAAATGAGTGCAAATCATGTTGCATGAGTTCAAACAATATTTGAAAAGTCTATGACATTTAACTCATTTCTCAATTTGCAAAAGCAACTTTTATCTAGTGGCTTGGTGAAGATATCCGCCAATCAGTCATTGCTCCTTATGTGGCTAATAACAATATCACCCTTGCTCACATAATCTCTTAGGAAATTGTGACAGATGTCTATGTGCTTGGTTCTTGAATATTGGATAGGGTTATTTACTATCTTCACAACACTATCATTATCTCACAAAAGAGGCATGCTTTTGAAATCAATTCCATAGTCGATCAATGTTTGACTCATCCACAATAATTGAGCACAACAACTGCCCACGGAGACAAACTCTACTTCGGCGGTGGATAGGACAATGAAATTTTATTTCTTGAAGGCCCATGAAATTAGTGATCTATTTAGTAGTTGACAACTACCAGAGGTGCTTTTTCTTTCCACTTTGCATTTAGGGGTGAAAACGGATCGGATACGGACGGATAATACCTCTACCATATTTGTTTTCATATTTTTTCGGATACGGATACGAATACGGATAACTCGAATACGAATACAAATACGAATAATATCGAATACAGATACGGATCGAATACGAATCGAAACGAATACGGTTATGAATATTTATCGGAACATGAAAACCCTTTAAACTATACATCCAAAATTAACGAAAATATGTAAATAGTTCATCTTGTCAAAATTACCATCTACTCTGAAGCATATTCCCTCACTGTTATATGTTGTAGAAACATTCACTTAAATTTGTATTGCAGTAAGTAAAAATGATTTCAGAGACAACCGACCATGAGGCTGGGAAAGCAAAAGGAAGCTCTAGAATGGACGTCAGAAAGTTTCCAAACAATGTGACAAAAAGTTCATCTTCATATGTTATATTTACAACAAATAAACTAAAGACTGACATAGCCATTGTTTCAGATTTTAAACTAGGAAATATGAGGATAAAACTAGCAAGCTATTACCATTATGTCTTCGCAGTCATTTCTCTGGTATCCCGTCAAGCAAATGTGCAATGATTCACTACCTGGAATTCCATTCAAATCTCTCACTGGCCAATAAATAACCTGGCAAAAAAACAAACAGTACTGCTTCACAAAACTAAACTGACGATAGAACTACGGCAACAAAAACAAGTGGGGAAATTGCACATATACCCCATATTTAGTAGGCACTTGTAAGTTTGCCCCACACTTGAGTGGCCTTGTAATTTTGCCCCATACTTGACATGCCTCTTTATTATTTTGCCCCATTGCCCATTTAGCTGCTATTTTAATTTCGGTTTTTATTTTTTGGGGCAGGAAATGACAGTAAAACCCTTTAATTGGTGAACTTCCTCTCTTAGCTGTGTGTACAGATGCACAAAAAGGTTTAGAAAATGCAGTAAAAATATTTTTTTAATGTCATTTCCTGCCCCAAAAAATGAAAAACGAAATTAAAATAGCAACTAAATGGGCAATGGGGCAAAATAATAAGGGGGCATGTCAAGTATGGGGCAAAATTACAAGGCCACTTAAGTGTGGGGCAAACTTACAAGTGCCTACTAACTATGGGGTATATGTGCAATTTTCCCAAAACAAGTATATGAGTTATGACCGCGACGAATGCAGCAATTTTAAAACGAATTTGTACAAATTTTTGGCAACGATGCAAAAATAGGAGCAAGGTACAAAAACAATTAGCAGCAAAACGGACCCTATCGGCATCGGCAAGCACCCCCCCGATCCAAGCTATGGTCCACCCACAATTCGCTGACGACCTTGCTCCCTTCCGCCCACGCCGCCACGCACGTCGGGTCATCCTGCCAAAAAACCAAATCACACCAGGCCCCCAACGAAGCCGCCAAAACAGCAACACACCGAATCGCAAAACCAACTCACGTAGACGCGGCCGCACGCGACGACGTGGGTGCACCCGTACTGTAGGAACAACACCGAGAGTCAGGCCGGGGACCGACGTGAACCGAAGCAGAACTGAGCTCGCGAGACAAAATGAGAGGAGGCGGCAGAGCCGCGCACGCGCACCTGGGACTCAGAGACGTGGTCGAAGCGGACGCCGGCGAAGAGGTGCTCGTCGTCGTCGCCGCCAGGCGAGGCCATGGCAAGTGGGCCGCGAAAACCACGATGCGTTTGGATCGGCGTTAGCATTATGGACTGGCTGGTTATGGGCTAAAATCCCGGATATCCGGTTTCATATTATCCGGATTATCCGTATCTGTATCCGTATTTGACGGATACTAGGCTTACTGTATTCGTATCCGTATCCGATAAAAAAATCCGTATCCGTATCCGATCCGAGAACTATCCGAAAAAAATCCGATCCGACACAATCCGTATCCGTATCCGTCCGGATCCGACGGAAACTATCCGATCCGTTTTCACCCCTACCATGACAGCAAGATCCAGCTCGGTAGGCGACGGCTTTGTGCGGCAAGTGGAGGCGTATCTCGTCGGGCAGGTTCAGGAGCACCTACCGCATTGGATAGCCGCAGCAGGAGGAAACAATACATGCATTACACTAACGCAAATGCATTAGTGCATTCTTAAGTTATAAGTTAAGTACTAATGCATGCTTACTTAAAGACTACTTAATTTAGAAATAAGTCGATATTACATCATGAACTTTGCAAAAAGTTCACTTAACATCCTCAACTATAAAACCGGCTATTTAACCCTCAAATTTATAAAATCGAGTCAATTCACACCACAAGGTGGTTTCGGAGGGTGTTTTAAAGATGTGGATTTCACCAAGGTGGTTTTCGCCATATTTACAGCAACATCATCGAGTTTTGGCGATAAAGATTCAACACAAGATGTTAACATCTACATCGCGGACCTCTTTCTAACTCCTCTCTCTATACATTCTTTTCTTCCTGTTGTCATCCCTCCTGTCATTTGGATCCGTGCCAACAAAAATTGATAACATGACTGTCAACATAGCAAAAACCACCCTGAGTTAGATCTCCATCAACAAAATGCTCTCTAAAACCGTCTTAGAGTGTAAATTGCCCTGATTTTTGTAAGTTTCGGAGTTAAATGCCAGATTTTATAGTTGAAGGTGTTAACTGAACTTTTTGAAAGGTTTAGAGTGTAAAATGAACTTATTCCATTAAGTTAAAATTTTGTCGGTCCGTTAGAGCTTATTGCACTGTTCAGTTTGTGCACTGTTGTCGCCTCATCGTTGTGCACACATTGCGGCTGTTTCATTCAGTGCTATAGATCCAGTGGACAAGTTGACCCCGAAGGGATTTGTGCGTCGCTCCCAAAAAACCTTACTGCCAGATTATCACCACCAAAACACCAACATCGGCCAACATCGGCAATGCATCGTATTGGGGAGAAAAAGAAAATGTATACCATTTTATAGCTTGCATTTTCATTTTTATATGTAACTTTACCTTGGTGGCGCGAAACCTTGTCTACATGGCTTACGACGAGATATTGATTTCCAACTGCCACAACTTGGGTGGGTTATTCATGTTGAATTTTTCACTATGGTTTTTTTGGATTTAATCTTGTCATGTGTAGGTTGTAAACATTAAAATGACTGCGCTAGCCAACTGTTTCCGCTTTCCTAAGAAAAAAAGTAAATGTATAATGTAGTGCAATAAACTTTCTCTTGAATTTATCCTGCGGAGTTACAGCTATACCACGTTGCTAAAATTTAATGTTTTGGACCAACCATCGTGGAGAAATAGCAAGTTTTCTGGACAACATTTGTCTACATATCAACTCCTTGGTTGGAAACTTGGAAAGCACCAAACGCGTGCAAATCCTACTACTGCGGTGATACTTACGGTTGTGCCAAACAAGCACGCACAAACAAAAAGTCATGCTCTTACGGATCTGGAAGTGGGACTTGGACCGGACCTTTCTAGGTTGCCCACAACCCGGTCGGCTTGGCATGGCCCAAGCACGGCATAAGCTGGCTTGTGCTCCAGCACGAAGAACTGGTCAGGCCGGACCTAGGGGAACGTCATGGCCCACCACGACGAATGGGTTGTGCCTGGGCTGCCCTGGCACGAAAACGGCCCAGTGCACGGCAGCCCAGTGGCACCTTCCCCTCCACCGTGCCGCCACTGCCCGCCAGTTCTCATCGATCTCTCTCCACTCCAGTCTCATACTCTCTCTCGGTCTCCCTCTCCACTCTCCAAATCTGCGCTTCTGCTCCCCCTCTACCGTGACGCCCGCTAGTCCTCACCTTGCCAGCCTTGTTTGCCACCCGTCCACCGCTGCCACTCTGCCTCCCCCTCCACCTCTCCTTGTCCTTCGCGCCATCGTTGGTCATCCTTCCCCCTCCACCGCTCGTCATCCTTCGCGCCGCCACTGGTCATCATCTCTCCTCCACTGCCCCTTCCCCCTACTGTGCCCCTCCTCTTCCCCTATGCCACCCTCCCCCACAGTGCCGGCCACCCCCTCCTCCTCTCCCTTCCACCGCACCATGTCAGAGTTTAGGCTATTTAGATCCGACTCTAACATAGCCACCTCCTCACTAGCACTGGAGCGTTGTCTCTCTTCATCCTTGTTGTTCGATGTTCATGGGATTTCGAGCTTGAGACCGAGTGCATGAGAGAGAGCTTGCTCTACGGCTCCAATCCCTCCCGAGGAGCTCTAGTTAGTAATCACGAGTTCCGTGGAAACTTATGCTGTCATTCATGCCTTCATGGTGAGCGAAAATGGTGTCTGTGCCTAAGCACGGCAGCAAGGACATGGTAGAGGTGGTCGAGTGAGGAGCCATATCGGGCGTGGCCGTGGCTGAACAAGACTCAACAACGAGGGCACTAGAGAGGACATCCACTAAAGCGACGCCCAAGTGCAGCGGCACAGATGTTAGCAGCAGCACAGCTTGCATCCATGGGGTTAGGATGATGGCACAGAGGCGATGTCACCTAGGTGAGTGTCGTGCCCAGGTTGATCCGACCCGAAGCGGCACGGCGTGCCTCTATGCTTGGACCTCGCTGGACTGTTCTAAGCTGGCACAGTATGACCCAATGTGCTCACCGTGGTAGCCAATACATCCTGATAGGCACAATGGTGCCAAGGCCCACCCAGGTCCCACCTCTATACCCATCCATGAAGTTAGCACCTTTATCGATGTTATATGACATATATGTGTAAAGTAACTAATATCGAAAATACTCAAGTCAAAATAGTACCATATACAAGTAATGTATAACCAAAGATATAAATAATAAAGGTAGACACGGTGTGTGTTGTAGTATGGCTACAATATTGGGTACAAGGTACCCTTCTTCATAGGAGATATAACCAAAAGAACTACAAAAAGAGAACTGGTGATAAAATGAGTGGATTTGCCCTCTTTATGCCCCTCTTGGGGATTTATATATACGAGTGGGGTAGGATGAAAAATTTCCATCCTACCCCTTAATAATTACAAAAGGTATGGGTACATGGTACATTCCTTTATACTATTGGGCCTATTATATATTGGGTCAGTTGCAAGGTCCAGTCATGGGGGGTTGGGCCAGCCCTATAACAGGACTCTCTCGATAACATGCGCGGAGGTCCTGAATGGCGAGTTGATGTGACCAACTATCCCAGTCCTCCATCCCCTAACATCAAGCGCGAAGGTCCCGACTAGTGAGCCGATGCAACTGGTAGCTTGCAGCCCTAGTAGAGGGTTCTTCTTTTACTGATCATAATGCAACAGCAGAGTCCACCAACAAAAAATCATGGAAGCAGAGTAGGAGTGGTACCGTCCTTCCGAGGCGACCTTAGAGGAGGTCGGCAAATTCCCTCGCCGAAGCCAGTCCATCCCGCCGAGGCGATGCATACAAGACGGTCAGCAAAATTGTGTCGCCCCACCGAGGTGATGCCTCCAAGGTGAGAGGCGAAGTCTCCTGGCAAAGGTGTGTCGTCCCGTCGAGGCAATGCCTACGAGGTGAATGGTAAAGTCACGCCGCCCTGCCGAGGTGATGCCTCCAAGGCGGGCGACGAATTTCAAATAGCGAGTGGATCGACCAAAACATCTATGACAATGAGGTGGCCAGACGAAATCTTGACCACGAGGTGATCGGATAAGGTCCAGACCACGATGTGGTTGGATGAATTCACGACTGCGAGGCAGCCGGACAAAGTGTCAGCCACGAGGTGGTGAGACGAAGGTACAACCACCAAGTGGCTGGGCCAAGTCAAGACCACGAGGTAGTCAGACGAAGCATCGACAACAATGTGACCGAAGTCCCGACTGCGAGGTGGTCGAACGAAACATCTGCGACCACGGGGTGGTCAGACAGGTGTCGACAGAGTTAGCAGAGTCACGATCACTAGGTAGTCGGACAAAGTCACAACTAGGAGTGGTCGGACATTGTCGACGAAGCTGGTGGCGGGACGAAGTCCTTAAAGCGCACGCTTTATCCCCCACCCTTCGTACTGGCACGACGAAGCCGACAGCAGGACGAAGCCTTGTCGTGTGCACTCCGTTCCCCGCCCTTCGGACTGGTGTCGATGAAGCTGGCGGTGGGACAAAGCCTCGACGCACACGCTCTGTCCCCCACCCTTCGAATTGGCATTGACAAAGGCGGCAGCGAGACGAAGCTGCAGCGCATGCGCTCCGTCCCCACCCTTCAGACTAGTCGTGGATGAAGTCGGCGGCGAGACGAATCTGGCACACGCATGGACTGTCCCCTGTTGGACGAAGCGTCTATGACCACCATGCGATCGAACGAAGCGTCTACGACCATGAAGTGGTCCAACGAAGAGTCTACGACCATGATGTGGTCAGACGAATTCATGACTATGAGGTAGTCGGATGCAACGTCTACGACCACAGGTGGTCGGACAAAGTCATGACCGCGAGATGATCGAATGAATCATTAATGACAATGAGGTGGTTCGACGAAGTCACACGGCAAACTCCCTAGTGTGCGCGTGTGTTGTACCCCACCTTTCGAACTTGACATTGATGAAGTCGGCGGTGAGACGAATCCTTGCGTGTGCGGCCCGTTCCCCATGTTTGGAGTCATGGTTGATGAAGGCGGTGACAAGGTGAAGCTCTGAGGCTCATGTTCCGTCTCACTCCCTTTGGACTTGAGATCGACGAAGGCGGCGATGAGATGAAGCTACAGCGTGTGCGTCAACGAAGTCAGCAGCGAGATGAAGTCTTGAAGCGCACACTCTGTCCCCCACCCTTCGGACTAGCGTTGATGAAGCCGGTGGCAGAACGAAGCCTTGACATGTGCACTTTGTCCCCCGCCCTTTGGATTGGCGTCGACGAAGCCAGTAGCAGAACAAAGCCTTGAGGCGCGTGCTCCATCCCCCACCCTTCGGACTGGTGTCGACAAAGTTGGCGACGGGATGAAGCCTTGACATGCGTGCTCTATTCCCCACCCTTTGGATTGGCGTCGATGTAGGGATGAAGCCTCGACGTGCTCCCCACGACTGCGAGGCAGTTAGACGAGGTCTTGAGCATGATGTGGTTGGAAGAAGTCACGACCGCGAGACGGTCAGACAAGGTGTCGACCACGATGTGGTCGGACAAAGTCGTGACTGCGAGACAGTTGGAGATCGTGCGAAGCCCAGCGAAGACAATGCGAGGTTGAGCGGGGACCCACGGAGGCCACGCGAGCTCTGGCGATAGCAAAGTCATGACTGTGAGGCGGTCGGATGAAATCCCAATCACGATGTGGTTGGACGAAGTCATGACCGCGAGGTAGCCGGACAAGGTCACGACCGCGAGGTAGTCGGATGAGGTTAGGACCATGCAGCGGTCGGACGAAGTCACGACCGCGAGTGAGCAGACGATGTCTGGACCACGAGGTCGGACGAACGGTAGACCGCCACCGATGGCAGCACCATTTTCGAAAATTAGTAGAGTCCCAATCTAGCGCCTTCCCTTTGCGCAGCTTCTTACGCGAGTCCCGACGGATGATGCCAACTATTGTAGGATGGCTGCAACAGTGGGTACAAGATACCATTCTCTATAGAAGACATAGACAAGAGAACTACGGTGAGAGAGAGCTGGTGATAAAATGAGTGGATGTGTCCTCCTCATGCGCTCTGGGGGTTTATATATACAAGTGGGGTAGGATGAGAAATTTCCATCCTACCCCTTAATATTTACAAAAGATAAGAGTAAATTGTTACATTTCTCTATACTATTAGACTTATTAGATATTAGAAATGTAACAATTTACTAATAGTATAGAGGAATATAAGACCTAATCATGGGGTTGGCCATCCCTACAATAGTATGCATGTGAAATTCCTAAACAATTGCTGTACACCTTTCGATCTTGTCCTAGAAACAGTCTAAAATTGCAACCAACGTACCCAGCTTTTTCAAAAGTTTATCATTAATGGGGTGCGGCTCTGGTGCTGTGCCCCCTGCACTTAGCGCGTGCAGGGGTGCGCCCAGGAGCCGCCAAGTGTCCCTCAACATTCAAAAAAATTCCGAAAAATTCAAAAAAATACTTAAAAATCAGAAGAATTGTAAAAAGTATTTTTTTGTAAAAGTACTTTTATTAAAAAGTATTTTTAAGTACTTAAAAAATACTTTTTAATAAAAGTATAAATCAAGAAAAAATTTAAGTACTTAGAAAAAAATACTTTTTATACTTAAAAAAATACTTTTTACAATTCTTCTGATTTTTAAGTATTTTTTTTGAATTTTTCGGAATTTTTTTGAATGTTGAGGGACACTTGGCGGCTCCTGGGCGCACCCCTGCACGCGCTAAGTGCAGGGGCACAGCACCAGAGCCGCACCCTCATTAATGTGAACAGCTTTTCCAGATGTACGCCTCCTTAATACGTGTATAATGTATGGAGCTCATACACGGCCCCTCACCAAAATTGGTACCTTCTCTGTTGGGCGTGCAATTAAAACTCTCCTCTATGAAGACAGTAGTCCTTGGCCATTGCATACCTGTGGGGTTCCAGAGCACATAGATGCCTCCCCGCGTTCTACTAGACCGACATGCAAAATAACATGCACGACGAACCTATCCATGGCTAAGGCCCCACCTAAAAATTCCGTGATTTTTAGCTAAAATAATATTATAGCAATTATTTTCTAAGGTACTCAATTAAAACAAACAAATAAATAAATAATAGAAAAACTCCTAATAAACGCAAACGACTAAATTAATTATAGGACCTCGTCGCATCGTATCGTATACGTCTAATTGACAGCTTTCAATCCTTTGTTTCGGTGAATTGTTTGTTTGTGCATATAAAACTAATTGAACTATTAAGACGAATTAACGGCACCTATTCCGGTTGTCGTACTTGAAATGCAGAGTACTCTATGTTTATAGCTGAACACTTAGCGGATTAGCTACAGAACTTGTGCTAAAAAGCACAAACGAACGATCTTCCCCCTGCAAAGCAAATATGCAATAACAGTGGAAAAAATGGGTACTAGTAGACGGCACGTCGCGGTGGCGGTGCTGGAGCGAGCAAGGTCGCCCGCCGGGTGGAGAAAAAAAACTGGGAAAGGCTAGCGAGGTTGTGGGCTCTCACCTCACCGCTTCTTGGACCGTCACCTATTCCACCACAATAAACGTAAGAGATTGTACAAGTTTTCTGATTATTAGAATGGGTCGACTTATTAATTTTGTTTTTTAATAATCGAAATATGAATATCGAATTAAATCAAATTTAGCACCTTTAAGATACCATAAGCTAAAGCAAGAGGAATGCTTTAAATATCTAAAAATTCTCTTGACGGCCACTAAGTGGTACTCTTTTGGAGATGCTTGAAAATGTACAAACATGTAAACACTAAACATAATACTAGGCCTAGATGCAATAAGCTTAAGCATGTGACCACTAATAGATCTATAAAACTATAAATCAATCGGTGTACCTCCGTCATTAAGGTCGAGGTGACCGTCAGTAGCCATGGGAGTCTTGATGTGCTTTGCATCCTTCATGCCAAATCTTTTTAGTAAGTTCTTCACATACTTGGTTTGGTTCACAAGTATTTCATCCTTGAGTTGCTTGATTTTAAGTCCAAGAAAATAGTATCGTTCATTCAATTATCCTACATATTTGCACGGGCGCGGCTTAGCGCGCCCTCCCACCTAGTATAGTTTAGGGTAAATGGATCTTTAACCATAAGTTTTATTCTGACAGTTGTCTTACTCATTATGAGGCTTGTTGGATTGTTTATGGCTACTCCCAATAGCTTGGCATCGACTTAGATGACACCTTTAGCCTGGTTGTCTAGATGGCCACAATTCGTGTTGTTATCGGCATTGCTACCTAATGACCCAAAAGTACATGATGTCATTTGCAGTAATTTTTCTCAGAGTATTCTAAGATTTATATCAATCCCTCAGGACATATCCATTACCTTCAAATAATCATTAATTTAACTACAATTATAATAACAATGGGTAAAGTAATTATGATGAGAATAATAAAGGACTAGTTTACTTCTAAAGCAATAATAATTCTAATGCTAAAAAGTATTAAGATCACCTGCATCGTAAGTAAATTGCAAGGATCAAAATAATAGTAATGATCTAATAAATCAAAGCAATTATGATAATTACGTGTTCATGTAGGCGGCACACCCTATATGCATCTCAAACAAACATCGTGTGGGACAATCAATTGTCCCATTCACGTGCATATGATTGTACATCACGCTCGCAATTAAGGAATTAATGCATAGACCAACCAACTTACAACCAAATTGACGCCTTAAGTGCCATGGTTATATGGTACTTCGTCAAATGGATTGCTTTCAAAGGCCAAACTCTACCGCTGTAACACCCTGTGTCTTCGATTAACCTTAAGCCACGAATTATGAAGCTAATCAAGGTTAATTAAGCGATGAGTGATCTAAAATGTGGGACAATTTAAAATTTTTATGTATTTGTTTAAATTGAAACCGACGAATGATAAGTACATTACTTTCACAATTTCATCGACGAGGATAAAAGCAATTTGCATAGACTAGATGGAAAAATAAAATATAATTGCGCAGCGATTAAGAACATTCAACTCAAATAGAAAATATATCAATCCACGGTACAACAGTTAATTGATTACAATCCATATATGGTAAATCAATTACATCCATCGAGCAACAATTAGAATTTACATCAAGTCAAATAAAAATTTAACAATTTGCATTACATAATAGTGGAAATATGACTTACAACAAATATATAATTTCATGTCTCAACCAAATAACCATCTAAAAAACTAAGCAATTGCAACACAACCTGACAGCCATCCACCGACAAAGGTAGTCCCCATCCATTCTCAGTAATAGCAGCAATTCATCAAAGTAAACCATGCATGCCCGTAACTGATAAGCCATCAGCCAGTTATCACATAGATTTGCTAGAACCTCATCGAGCCATCATAGAAATTGCTAGCTAACGGTAGAGGAATAGAGGCGAGGGAGCAAAAGTTACTGAGAAGGCAAGCCGCTGTAGGGCAGGTGAACTCCGCACACCCGATGGCCATCCCATGCTCCCCCAGCGCATGGGGTAACCTCGAGCCCCACCATAGCCACCATACCCCACCCTCGGTTTAGTTCCAAGAATCGAAAACAAGTAATCAAAATTTAAAATACACTTAATTAAATTGAGAGAGGGAGAAGGGTAGGAGAGGAGAAGAGGAGTAAAGGGGGAAGAGAAGAAGATGGATCAGAGCCGGCGGGCAATAGCCCTGACCCTGGCCAACCTAGGGTTATCGACGAGGGCGAGTAGAGCTCGGGCAATGAATGCCGGCGGAGGTGAGGGGCCGGAGAAGCCGACATAGAGGGGAACCGGTGGCACTAGCTGAGAGGGCAACCACGGAGAGGAGACGGCGGAGGCGAGGCCAGGAGAAGACTAAGGATAGTGGAGCAGCGGCTCAAAACCGAGCTAGAGGAGGAGACGGCGGGCCGGGAGTCGACGGTGGAGGCACCAGGGCTGGGGAGAGGCAGGCGGCGCAGCGCTAGGATCCGATCTGGATAGGGAGAGGAGGAAGCAGCTAGGAGAGTGAAAAGAGACGGGATAAGTGAGAGAGCCGGTGGGGTAAGGAAAAGAAAAGGGAAAAAAAGAAGAGAAGAGAAGGAAAAAGAAAAAGAAAAAAAGAAAAAAGAAAAGGAGAAAAGGAGAAAGAAGAAAGAGAAAGAGAAGAATAGGAGGAAAACAAAATAAATAGGTAGAAATAAAAATTGTAGGCTAAATTTTGCTAAATTTAGGAATTTCTCACTAAATGATGTGCAGAATGGAGATCTCGTCATATAAGAGTTGTCGTAAGTAAATAAATTAATTGGATGTCCTAAGAACTACGTAATTGAATATTAGTTGCATAAAAATGATAGAAGCTCTTTTAAGAACCATTCGAGATCTTAGCATAAATTCTCCATGTCGATTTAGTATTCTAGAATCATTGCGCAATTAAATAACATTGATCAGATCGTGCCAATGAGTAGATAACAATTGAAATAAATAAGAAACCTCATGAATCCGTTAATACACGAGGCGAAAATCTAGAAATCATACAGGAACACTTTAGTATAATTCACTCGACTATTAGGCCATGTTATCTATTTTACGTCATAGATTAAACCTTAGTACTCATACAAATTGCAGGCGAGGTATTGGGTCTTCAGAGGGAATTGCATCAGGGTAGTGTGGAGACTCAGAACTTTCTTTTAGATTCAGGCAAGCATTCCTTTGAATAAATCTTCAGAGTATATTTCGTAAAACAAGTATTTTTGTATTAATCTAGTATCACCCTGCATGAAAGAAATAAAGAATCTTTAAATCGAGCAATGGCTATAAGAGATAAGAGAAAAGAGATGGATGGCAACTGATGGAGCAGTTGGCCACCTAAGTTAATTAAGAAGGTGGGCAGAGGTTGCCCTGGCAGGTGATAAAGGGGCAGGTTTGAGACCTCTGCATAAGAATAAAATATAAGAAGTCACAAACTTCATCCGTGTGAACGGACCGTACTAAAACGTATCAACCAACATTTCGTCTGAGGACGGACAGAATTAGTAGCTCTATCGAGGTTATTATATTCTCCACATAGGTAAGTAATATAACCAACTACAGGAACCCAGAGCTGGAAGAGACTGGGAGTGGGGGACACAGCCGCAGGAACCCAGAACTGGGAGAGAGCCCAAAAGTAGGGGACGCGGACCGCAGGAACCCAGAACTGGGAGAGAGAGCCCAGAAGTGGGGGACGCAGAGCGTATATATTAGTGCAGGTGGAGTGTTGGGGAAGAGCGAGGCCGCTCCAACCAACAACTATGTCGAGGTCGGTGGGCACCAGGCGAAGGTGAGAAACCACCTTGGGCTACCGGTTGAGAATAGTTGGGTGTAGATATAATATACTGAGATAGATGTAAAAGTTATGTACTCTGATCTGGGCACCGCATCTAAGGAAATGCGAAGATCCATGAGCCACCTGGATCGGAGTGATGATGGGTAAAGTTGTACAAGCTTGTTCAATGCTATACAAATCATGAATTCATGCCTGTCTCCGGAAAAGGAGAATTACAGAAACTTATGGGGTTTTTACTGTTCATACGAATGTTCAGTAGCTTTCTAAATTAATAATCTGAAATCCTTTCAAAACCTAACAACCAAACCTTATTTTCTATAAGTCATGAGAAAGAATGAGGAAGAGAAAAAAGAGAATAAGAATGAGCAAGAGATTGAGGATAGGAATTGATATTCCTAAAAGTGTAGAAGATAAGCATTCCATGCATTTTGCTAATAACACTTGCTGAGTACTTTCATACTCACCATTGCTATTATCTTCCCTTGTTTAGGAGTACGTCAGTTTGGAGAATAGCTAGGATCAGGCGAAATCTACCTGGACAGATTGAATTACTACCCGAAAGGAATACTGTGGACTCGGGATACGAGTACAAGGTGGACACTATGTGGAGGCCGAGTAAAGTAGGCAACAGTCAGGAGTCGCCTTGGGTGAAATTGAGTGCGATTAGATGTAGCTGTAATGTGTTCGTTTGGATAGATAATAGTTAGAACATTTTTATTTCTAAATAATGTGATATTCAAGCTCTTGCAGCTTTGTAATAAACTTTAGCCTTACGTGGCAATGTTCTTATAATATCGTATTTGTCTCTAATTATTGTTCTGCTGCAATACTCTAATGGGTTTATTATTCGTTAGAATGATGTTCTATCAGCTAAAGCAAATAATAATCCGTTGACTAGTGTTTTTACCCCACGGTAAAATACGGGTCGCCACAACCGCTTTCATTGTCATCGACTCATGTCAATCATTCTTCCACTCACCATCTGTTGCTACCTCTCCTTGCGCTAACCTATGGAGCATTATGGCCCATTGAGTCCTAGTATGAAGGAAATACAGACAAACACTAATAACAATGATACACAAAAACATGCATAAAAGTTAGATCCCCTTGATTACTAATGATACATGATTACCATAGGTGCTGTTTGGTTGGGTTTAAATAAGCTGACTTATGGCTGAAATTGTACTGTACATAGCCGAAATTACATTATAGCTGATGGTGGTTTATTCTAACGTAACTAAGTTTAAAAAAATTTAAAAAATAGGTTAGGCCACACAATACAAACGAATATGGGAAAAATGACCGGCAAAAAAGCTCAAAAAAGCTAGAAAAAGTTGAAATTTAGAAATAATGAAAATAGACCAGAAGTTCATGCAGAAATGAGCGAAGCCTTAACCCCTATCCTTTAGAGAATTATTCATTCATGACCATGAAAACCAAGAACAAGAACAATAGATACATAATGAAGGACATAGCGACAACAATCTGAGAATAATAAAGATAAATTATTAAAAAAATATTACCGACGTTCCCGTTATGCCAATAGACGAAGATGACAAGGACAGATGAGTGGAGGATGAACTATAGTGGAATGGATGTTCTGGATGTGGGCGCTTTCACCATGCTGCTTTCGTATGACTATCCTTTTCAGAGTTGAGTACCCCGTAGTTGTAAGACAAGGAAGTGGAATTTCTCATATCCGTTTAATCCATTGTAAGAACCATCAACTGAACACCGTCAGGCTGAAGTGGAACAGTTCATACGATATATACTGGCTAAGTCACTTGTGAACACTTTAACATTTACTGCGTTATTTGTGAACACAAATAACATTTATTTCCTCTTAGCAATAAACTTCTTAGGGCTACGCCTTTCCACATATAGCCAGAAAAATTACAACTAGAAAATCGAAGCATGCTATTATGGTAACAAACAAAAAAAAAAAAGAAGCAAGCCTCGCATCAGACTAATCTTGAACCTTTTATGTTTCAGTTACATACGATTCTGATAATCCACACATATATTGCCAGTCGTCAATAAATGTAGCTGACAGTTCGTAGGATGGTGCTGGAAACCGTACTATGTGGCTCAGCTATCATCTCCTTCATGGTTAATATTCCGAAGAAAGATGCGTACCTTCCAGTGACAAACCGTGATTACCACCCCGGCACACGGTATACTGGTTAAATACTACCAGGATATGTACAGCGGTTTGGTTAATTATTAGGATAAAACCACACCGTATACTGGTTAGCTACAACTTGGATGTCTTGGATGTATGTACCACACCATCCAAATGATCAGGTCATGTACAATTACAGGTCAGGATCCTCCAAATCCTTTTTGTTCGCCTGCCAATCTTATCTAGCTTCTTCATGACAATAGCAAAGAACTGATGGTGATATGGAGCACCAGCAAGTTGTCCTCCATAGCTCTGAGTAATTTCACCACCATTTAAATTTATATTACGTTCTTCACTCTGAAGGTAATGCCCATTGCTTCCACCATTCTTGTGTAGGTAGAAATTTCTACCTCCCACATCTCCAATCTTGTCATTTTTGTTCAAACCTGTCAGTAAAAACTTCAACATGTTACTATCTAGTCAGATTTCCCAATTCTGTAGAGACAATCAACCACAAAGGGCACACTCCCAAGGTAATATTTGAAAACGTCAACTTCATAGTTCGTAGTCATTTGGGCAATTAAACTTGAGTGAACAGGGGCTTAGTGAATGCATTTGCCATTAGTTACTTATGGTCAATATATTATGTTCCATAAATATTTTTTTCGAAGACTGTTCCACAGATATAATGTCCACATACTTTTCAGAAATTTCGTTTTTCAAAAGCCCTTCGTAGAACTATTAATATGTTTTATAGATCCTTATTCATCATGATTGACCTGGATTGCTCAAAGAATGAAGCAGTTGAAGAAAATCCAATACTTAAATTTAACCAGTTAACCACAATGACATGGTCAAAAACTGTTTTTGGAGGGTTTCATAACAAAAACACCAGCAAGTAGTGACATAATTACATAATGTATTATGACGAATCAAAATTCATAAAAATGAGTTTGAACAGGGAAATTGACCAGAGCCAACCGGTTATCGGTTGAGCCCTGAGCTCTCTTCAACTGCTACCATAGAACTATAGCTGGCATCAAACAGTTGCCATTGAAAATCAGTACAGACCACCTAACTGTTCTCAGAATCCTAACTTACACTAGGTCAAATATTCCAATCAAAGATATTCTAAAAAATATAGTTGTGAAATCAGATTTAAATTTGAGAGCTTATAGTCCGTCCATCCATCCTGTTCCATGTATACCTCAGTATTCCACATGTGACAAACAAGAAATCAGTCAAAAACTGGGCATATAATTTCTAGAACCATGAGGCATGTCCAGAAAACGGGGCCAGCCCATGGTCAAGCTGGGCCCAGTCAAACTTGACTTCAAGGTTCCTTACTGAACCTGAGGTTAGGATGACAAGTATATATTTTAAAGGAGTACAACCTGCCCAAAGCCAGGAAAATTTCCAGGCCAGGACCTCATTGAACAGGTCTGCTCACATTTAATGGGAATGAGTTTGCTAGTGCTCAACTAATGATGAAATGAAGATTGATGATTGTACTGCAGTACTGCTGTTCTCTTAGACGTGTCAAGAAACTTCGGCCAAATCTCTTTTATGATTTAATACATAAACAAATATTTTATGTGATTCCAAATTCCTCCAAGGATGTAATACGAAAGACTTGGGGAAGACTAGTTGGATACAGGCATAATTACACCGACAATGGCATCATTACACTGCTAGTGATGAGAAAACCAGGAAATAAATTTGCAGGTAATTTTTTTCAGAAAACTGAAACTACCACAATTCCATCGTGGTTTGCAGGTAACCATAAGTATAATTTAGCCTACCATCAAAGTTGCAAATTCATACCATCTTGCTTTGATCATAATATGAAAACAGGCTTTCACTAATAACAGAAATCAAACTATTACTACTCTAGCAACACAAGCCAAACTAATACTACAGTTCAATCCCATTTAGTAGAAAAATTCACCTCCCATTAGCATTGCATCTTAACCTTTAGGAGTTCCCAGAAAAGAAAATCTTAGCCTTTTAGGAGTAACAACTAAGTTAAAGGACTACGGGACTACTCAGATACCTACATCACTGTTTCTACGTTGCCTCAAGCAGCCGTTAAATTTTAAGTAAAATCTATTCTAAATTTCTAATCACCTCTGTAACTGTAGGAATGGACGAATGGTTGGAGGAAACAATATGTCGCACTAATATCCGAATTGCAAGCACATCAGATTACTACAAGTCTACAACCTTCGGATACATTTCCTTACACATAGAAGTACCTTCTGACACTAGTTAAACGACGGAAAAGTTCTTGCTGAGTGGCTTACTCTGAAGGCAGAAGTGGGAGCGGTGGAGCTGGAAGGCCTCCGCAGCGGCCGGGTCCAGCCGGGGGCTCCTCCCCTCCCTGCCGTACCTCTCCACCACGGCGGCGATCGCCTCTCCGACGCTCGCGCCCAGCTTCACCATCGCCTTCACCGGCCCCACGCTCCCCTCGACAGTCACGCTCACCACCACCTTCGCCTCCTACACCAAACCATCCCCACCAATTAAGTGCGAAACTAACTAGAGAGGTAGAGGCGAGCTCGGGTGTCGGTTAGTTCACTGTACCTCCCATGGGTTGCGGTTGGGCAGGGAGGCGGCGGAGGTGGAACGGCCGAAGGGGGAGTCCGGGGAGAAAACGTCGAAGCAGGTGTGCGGTCGCTCGAGCGGCGGCGCCGGAGGGGACGGCGGGGAGAGACCCTGCGGCACGGGGTGGACGCGCGCGCCGTACAAGAGCGCCGGCTCGGACGCGGAGCGCGCGAGGGCCCTCCCATCCCGCCGCGGCCGCGGCCGCGACCGCGACCCCTGCGCCGGGCGCACGGCCAGCCGAAGCCTCCTCCCTCCGCTACCTCCGCTGCCGCTCCAGCGTCGGCGCGACGGCGAGGAGGGCCCCGGCGACCGCCCCAACCGGACACCGGCGTGCCGCGATCGGCCCTTCTTCCTCTCCGGCATCTGGTCCGAACTTCGAAGTCCTGGTTGCGTCTGCCTATGCGAGAGTGCGCGTGTGTGTGAAATTTGGAGATGTCTCATGTCTCGGTGGTGTCGCCGGCGCAACGTTTACTTTCGCTTCGCCATCACGGCGAACTTCTTTATGCTCTACGCAAGAGGGGAGGAAGCTTCGCCGTTGGGTTCTTCTACCGTAGAACCGATCCAGTAGGCGCCGTGCGTCTATGGGAGACCTGGTTCGTGTTGTCAGTGGGCGTAATTTCATGGACCGGGAGCAGGGAAGAAAAAGTGGGAGTTGTCTCCGCGGGAAACTGGGGAGACGAGACGTTGGCTCTCCACGTGGTGGAGAGTTACGACAAGGGGCACCCTTCTGTGCAAAAATAACGACGATGCCACTGGGGTTTTTCTTGCTTCTCGTTGCGTGAGGAGAGCATCCCTATCGCCACAGCGCCCTCTTTCCATGTTCTGAAAGCTGTTTTTTTTCTTTTTTTTTAGTAATTAGTTTTTAAATAGAGTATTTTTTAAAAAATTAAAGTCTATTAGTTAATTATAGTACATATTTTACTGACTTTATTTATATCGGCAAAAACCGTATTTGAGCTTCTGTTACTCTGTAATATCTTGTACAAACAGCTCAAAAGTCATAAGCCACAGTCTAAAACCACAAGCTATAACCAAAAAAACAGGCCCACAATCTCGTCCTCTGGATATTCAAATCGGTTTTGATTTTCAAGCTCTATTGAAAGAAGTTGAATTTAAAGAAGTTGGAATCTGATTTAAATATTTTCGCTTTTTAAAATGGCTTTCTGCTTTTAAAAACGGTGTCAGTGCATTGAGGTGGCTAGAAGTTTAGCGCGGGATTGGATGGGGCAGTGGAGGGTAAAACGAGGAGTTCATGGTTGGAGGTTTCTTTTTACAAATTCTTTCCTTGTCGTGGGAAGATACGGTCGGTGCGTTGTTTCCTTCCTGGAGTTCTGGTGGAATGAAACTGTTGAGGAACCGACGCTGGAGATCAGTCTGAGCGATTCCTCTGCTTAGAACAAGAACGAATCAATCACAGAATCACAGAATAATAGATTGAACACAGAGAGGTAGAGAGAACTCATGGTCTTTTCTTTATTGCTTTAGATTGCATCGGGGGTACATAATGAGGGGGGTCTAGGTCCCTATTTATAGTCTATGGTGGGGTGCCCAATTAGATCAGGACTCTGGATAGAGTCCAGGTTTCCTAACACTCCCCCTTGGGCACTCACCCAACATGCTCATGCCTCGTCAAAACTCCATAAAAACCCAGTGGGAAAAATTTGGAGAAAGAGTACATGATACATGTGATGCTGCGATGCACGAATTGCCTCGTTAAAAACCTTGGTCGAGAAACTTCATGGAAAACTCGTCAAGGGAAAAAGAGTACAATTCACCCAAATTCATTTGGTCTGCAAGACTTTATTTTTGGGTACTTAATCTTCATGATCAAGATTTATTAGCGGGCTTGTGAGAATTCTCCCCCTGAATTCTGCACTTCTCTAAGTCTCATCATTCCAATTCCACGCACGCACCTTTCAAAGCTAGATGCGGGGAGTGACTTAGTGAATAAATCTGCGAGATTTTCACATGACTTAGTATGCAGTACTTTAATCTCGTCCATCTTTTGCAATTCATGTGCATAAAAGAACTTGGGTTGATATGCTTTGTGAGATGACTCTTCACATAGCCCGTTTGCACTTGTGCAACGCAAGCTGCATTATCTTCATAGATAATTGTGGGGGTTTGCACAATGTTCATCCCCACATGACTGCTGGATATGGTGAATCATTCGGCGGAGCCAAGCGCACTCTCGTGCGGCTTCATACAGTGCTATTGTTGTGGCTACAGACCAAACAGAGAGAGAGATGGTAGTGGAGAGTGATGAAGATAAGTGTCATGGCCTGGGTGTTCCCATGGCTCCTCATCATATATATACACACATGAGGAGTGCTTTTAAAGATATACCCTTACATCTGGTTATCCCCTCTGGGGGCAGTTATGTCATTACACATGGCCTATTCTGGGCCTTATAATCTCCTACCAGGCCTGCTGGGTTTAGGTGGGGGCCACCCCTACGACAGGAGCCTCTCATGGTGAAGGGCTTCACAGGGCCGAAGCCATGTCATCGAGTCCTTTGGCCCCCTCCGTCCCCCGGCCTGTGAACCTGTCCAGACATGACCCGGGGCTGCGCTGCGGCCGAAGGGGCTGCGTGCTCTTCTGGTCGTGCACGCCTCGGCTGGGTGTTCTTTAATGACGGTTGGCTTGCCAGGGGGCAGGCTGTCGCATCGTGCAGTGTGCCGTCTCGTAAGTGGGGCGTGCGACGGTTTCCGGATAGCATGCGGTGGGGTGCGGACGATTGCTCTTGCGCGCCTTTGGTAACTGCACCGCCCGACGCCTTGCGCTTGTGCTCCCGTCGGTTGGCATGCCTCCCTGCTGGCGGCTCTTCGCCTAGCGAGGCTGAGCATAAATATGCTGGCGCCCGGGGCCGCTCCGTAGACATCCTTGCTGCACATCCCGTACCTGTTCATGGTTAACTTCTCATATGTAGGAAAAGTTTTGTGCACCTGTGTTTGATGACTGCGTCGACCGGCGTCAATGCCTGCGCGCGCCGGTGAACGAAATACGTCCCGTCTGTAAAAATGCTTCCCCGCTTGATGCAGAGATGGCAAGGCCTGACTTGCTCTCGTAGACAGATATGGAGTCGTCCGTATGCTCTGCTCGTGTGAACGGGCATATGCTGGTGTGGCGATTCATATCTGCCTATGAGATCATGTCTACCCTTGCCGCAACATTTGACCTTTGCGTGTTCGAGTTGCGGTGGTCGTATGTGCAGTTCTCCGTTCTCGGCTGGCGCCGAAGTCGAGGTAAATGCGCGCGCTCCGTCCCCTATCCTTCGAACGGGTGGCGGCGAAGCTGGCGCCTAGTCGAAGGAGGCGCGCGCTCCGTCCCCTACCCTTCGAACGGGTGGCGGCGAAGCTGGCACCTAAGTCGACGTAGACGCGCGCGTTCCGTCCCCTACCCTTCGAACGGGTGGCGGCGAAGCTGGCACCTAGTCGAAGTAGGCGCGCATGCTCCGTCCCCTACCCTTCGAACGGGTGGCAGCGAAGCTGGCGCCTAGTCGAAGTAGGCGCGCACGCTCCGTCCCCTACCCTTCGACCGGGTGGCGGCGAAGCTGGCGCCTAGTCGAGGTAGACGCGCGCGCTCCGTCCCCTACCCTTCGAACGGGTGGCAGCGAAGCTGGCCCCTAAGTCGATGTAGACGCGCGCGTTCCGTCCCCTACCCTTCGAACGGGTGGCGGCGAAGCTGGCGCCTAGTCGAAGTGGACACACGCGCTCCGTCCCCTACCCTTCGAGCGGGTGGCAGCGAAGCTGGCGCCTAGTCGAAGTAGGCGCGCACGCTCTGTCCCCTACCCTACGACCGGGTGGCGGCGAAGCTGGCGCCTAGTCGAAGTAGACGCGCGCACGCTCCGTCCCCTACCCTTCGAGCGGGTGGCAGCGAAGCTGGCGCCTAGTCGAAGTGGACGCGCGCGCTCCGTCCCCTACCCTTCCAGCGGGTGGCAGCGAAGCTGGCGCCTAGTCGAAGTAGGCGCGCGCGCTCCGTCCCCTACCCTTCGACCGGGTGGCGGCGAAGCTGGCGCCTAGTCGAAGTAGGCGCGCGCACGCTCCGTCCCCTACCCTTCGAACGGGTGGCGGCGAAGCTGGCGCCTAGTCGAAGTAGATGCGCGCGCTCCGTCCCCTACCCTTCGAACGGGTGGCCGCGAAGCTGGCGCGTAGTCGAAGTAGGCGCGCACGCTCCGTCCCCTACCCTTCGACCGGGTGGCGGCGAAGCTGGCGCCTAGTCGACGTAGGCGCGCACGCTCCGTCCCCTACCCTTCGACCGGGTGGCGGCGAAGCTGGCGCCTAGTCGAGGTAGACGCGCGCGCTCCGTCCCCTACCCTTCGAACGGGTGGCGGCGAAGCTGGCGCCTGGTCAATGTAGGCGCGCACGCTCCGTCCCCTACCCTTCGAGCGGGTGGCGGCGAAGCTGACGCCTAGTCGACGTAGGCGCGCACGCTCCGTCCCCTACCCTTCGACCGGGTGGCGGCGAAGCTGGCGCCTAGTCGAGGTAGACGCGCGCGCTCCGTCCCCTACCCTTCGAACGGGTGGCGGCGAAGCTGGCGCCGAGTCGACGTAGGCGCGCCCGCTCCGTCCCCTACCCTTCGACCGGGTGGCGGCGAAGCTGGCGCCTAGTCGACGTAGATGCGCGCACGCTCTGTCCCCTACCCTTCGAACGGGTGGCGGCAAAGCTGGCGCCTAGTCGAAGTAGACGCGCGCTCCGTCCCCTACCCTTCGAACGGGTGGCGGCGAAGCTGGCGCCTAGTCGAAGTAGGCGCGCACGCTCCGTCCCCTACCCTTCGACCGGGTGGCGGCGAAGCTGGCCCCTAGTCGAAGTAGGCGCGCACGCTCCGTCCCCTACCCTTCGACCGGGTGGCGGCGAAGCTGGCGCCTAGTCGACGTAGACGCGCGCGCTCCGTCTCCTACCCTTCGAACGGGTGGCGGCGAAGCTGGCGCCTAGTCGACGTAGGCGCGCACGCTCCGTCCCCTACCCTTCGACCGGGTGGCGGCGAAGCTGGCGCCTAAGCCCCGCGAATCCTGCCGCTGAGCGGTGACTTGGGGCCTTGTGATGCGGTCTTGCGCTATAAAGACTCCTGGAATCGCGCCGCCCCCTGATCTGCCAGGGTTAGGTTTCCGTACTCTGTGACCTGGCGCGTCCGGGGCACGCGGCGGCCTGTGACTGGTGGGTGGTAGGATGTGGACGGTTGCGTGTTTGCAGCCGCTCGCCTCTTCCCTAGGCAAGAGGTACGACTGCGGTTGCGTCTCGAACGCGGGCCTTCGCGACCCTTCGCTTTTAAACACGGGGAATCGTGCGGGGCGGGCCGTTACACCGCTGCGGTTGCATCCGGCACACGGGCCGTTGCGACGCTTCGGTAGCGGCGGCCTGGGCGAGGTGGCTTGAAATAGCCCCCCCCCCCGTAACAGCGTCCCCGCACCTTTACGCCCTCTTTCCTGTCTGCTCTGCCTTCCACATCTTCGCGCTACGCTCACCGCTGCGACCTTTCCGCGGACAGCGATGGCTTCCAGTGGCGCGCACGGCCAGATGGCTGGTGGCTCTGCCGTTCACCGGCGACCCGCGCCGCTAAAGGTGAAATACGCGCTCGAAGAGCGCGACCCGGCGGCGGCTGACAGGGAGCGGCTGGCGGTGGAGGAGGGAGGCACGTTCTCCGGCGAGCTGGGCCCCTCTCTCGTGACTGAGAAGACGATCCAGGGGCTTCTGCGCGCTGGGAAGTTGTCCGAGCGCCAGGATGTACGACTGCCTGCCGCCGACGAGACGGAACCGCATCCCGAGAGATCGGAGGCGGTCGTGTTCGTCGCCTTTTTTGACGCGGGGCTCCGCATCCCAGCGACGGATGTTGTGGGTGACGTGCTGCGGACCTTCGGGCTGGAGCTGGCGCAACTGACTCCGAACGCCGTGGCCCGGCTCACGGTGTATAGCTGGGTCTTGCGTTCGGGAGCGAGTTGGCCCAGCGCTTCGCTGTTTGCCTACCTGCATGAGGCACGGCACCAGCCCAAGGACCAAAAGGGCGGGACGGTGTCGAGCTTCGACAGCGTCACCTTCATCCTTCGCCCGTCATGCAAGAAGCTCTTCCCCGCGAACTCAACTCGCGGGAAGTGGGAGTCTTACTGGATGAAGCGGTGGTTCTACCACCGCGTGGAGAGCGGGAGCGGCCTTGAGTGCACAGGCCGACCCATCGTGTTCAAGCCCTCGCCCGGCCGAACGCTCGACGACGAGGACCAGCAGAGGGTCCGACGGCTCGTAGGCTTGGCCGCCCACTTCAACATGCGCGACCTCGCCGAAGAGTTCGTGATGTACGGCGTGGCACCGCTTGCCCGCGACTGGTGTCTCGCCGCCGAGAGGCGTCGAGACGACAATGTCTTGCCCTCGGTCTGCTTGCTGCCAGCGCCTGGCGATCTGCGTAAGCCTTGCTGATATCTGTACTTTGCCAACGCCGAATGCGCTGTATACTGATGATCTTCTCCTTTGCTCCAGGGATTCCCTTAGAGGAGGCGGAGCAAGCCGCGCGCGTGTTCCTGGGGCCGTACACCGGCAGGGAGCATAAGCAGCGTGCGGCGGCTGTTGCCGAGGCGGGTCTGGGGCGGATCAACCGCGTGTGCGAGGCTCTGGGCCTTGCTGCGCCGGACCGTGTCGCTCCGGACGACGGTGGAGCGAAGGAGGAGAAGAAGAAGAAGAAGAAGGCCTTGTCTCGGAAGAGGAGGCGCGGCGGGGCGCCTGCCGCTAGTATTTCCGAGGGCACGGCGGACGCGGAGTCGGACTCGGCGAGGTATGCCGACTCCGGTTTGGGCGGCGCAGATGTCGAAGGCGAGGTATCTTCGGCGAGCGCCCCGGACGGCGGGTTTGCCGCGAGCGGCCGAAGGAGGGAAGCCTCGCCGCCCGCCGAAGTCACCGAGGCGGAACTCGTGCAGGCTAGCAATGCCGAGGTGGAGCCTTCGGCCATAGTCGCTGTGGTGCCGGTGGCGCCTCCTGCGGGGGCGCATGAAGCTGTGCTGCCTTTTCCGACGGCAACAGAAACCGAGGTGCCCCCCGCGGCTCCCGCCACCATGGAACTTTCGCCCCCGGGCGTGGCAGCGACGGGGGCTTCGCCAACCGCGGCTGGGGTGGCCCCCACCTAAACCCAGCAGGCCTGGTAGGAGATTATAAGGCCCAGAATAGGCCATGTGTAATGACATAACTGCCCCCAGAGGGGATAACCAGATGTAAGGGTATATCTGTAAAAGCACTCCTCATGTGTATATATATATATGATGAGGAGCCATGGGAACACCCAGGCCATGACACTTATCTTCATCACTCTCCACTACCATCTCTCTCTCTGTTTGGTCTGTAGCCACAACAGTTGGCGCCGTCCGTGGGGAGGACGGAGACAAGCCTGAAGACCGAAGGAAAAAGATGGCACCGAAAAAAGCTTCTTCAGCGGCGGCGAAGGGAAAGGTGGTCGGCCCGGAGCACCGTATGAGCACCAGGGCTTCGGCATCGGCAGCGGCGGACGCGGGCGTCGACGCAGGCGTGGTGGCCGAAGACGCCGGCGTTCGCGTGGTGACGACCAACCTCGTCACCGGCACCGCGACGATCGCCCCCGGCACCGGCACCGCGACGACTCGCCCCGTTACCGGCATCGCGGGGACGGGCCCCGCGGCCGACCCCGCGGTCGAAGACGTCGATGCGGGTGCGGCGACAACCGACCCCGCCGACGCAACGGCAGCCGACCTCGCTGCCCCCACGGCAACCCTCGCTGGTGGCGCGGACCGGGTGGTCCGAAGTAGCCACAACGGAGCGACCAGCAGCTCGGGACCTCGCGACGTGGTCGTCCCCGCGCCGATCCGCCCGCCGGGAGTACCGGCGACCCCGCCTGCACCGGCGATGGAAAGTGCCCTGCTGACGGCTCTCAACGCGTTCCAGCGGGAGCTGGGGGACCTTCGCGGAGCCATCAGAGATATACAAGAGGCTCGGAGTCAGCCAGCCGCGCCAGCGATCGCGTCCGAGCCCGCGCCGGAGAGGGCGGACTGTCGCGAAGCCCCCACGTCCAGCCGCGCGCCGCTGCGGCGCGTGGACCCGGAGTCCCCGCTCTCGGCGGGGCTGCAGCAGGCGGCATGGCCCGAAGACTTCAAGTTCCCTAGCGCCATCGACTCGTATAAAGGCGACACGGACCCCCGGGAGTTCGTGCGCGTATACGAAACCGCGATTGAAGCCGCGGGCGGAGACGACACCACGAAGGCAAAGGGACTCCCCCTCGCGCTACAAGGAGTGGCGCTCTCTTGGTTTTTTACCATAGAGCCGGGCTCCATCTACGCATGGGAGCAGCTCCGCGTCCGCCTCCACAACAACTTCCAAGGAAACTACGTCGACCGGGTCGAGGCGGACCAACTCTTCGCCGTGAAGCAAAAACCCTCGGAGAAGCTCCGGGAGTACTTCAAACGCTTCGCCAAGATTCGATGTCAAGTGAAGGACGTCAACGAGACCACCATCGTCAATGCAGCCATACAGGGCCTTCGGCCGGGCCCGATGGCCGAATACAATGCGCGGAAGCCAATCAAGACGGTGGCGAAGCTCTTTGACAAGATGGAAGAATATGCCAGGGCGGAGGAAGACGCGCGGCGAAGGCAAGGTGACGACTCCGACACTAACCAGGCCGGAGCCTCGGCAAAAACCGAGGATCCGCCGAAGGGCGGCTCTTCGAAGGGAAAGCGTAAGCAAGAGTCGTCCAGGAACGCGTCCGACCGCAGGGACAACCCACATAAGGAGTCGTCGGATCAGCCCAAGCGCGGCCAGCAAAGGTCGCGGCGAAGCCGGTACGTCCTCGACATCGAAGGCGGGTCCGACGAGGGTGCTCCAGCGGGCCGAGGCGGCCGGGGGCGCCGTGGCCGGGGCCGCGACGATAAGGGTTGTGGAGACTACGACGACCAACATCAAGGACTGTGGTGCTTGGTCCACGGCCGCGGCAATCATGATACCCGCAACTGCACCTCCATCGCGGCGCTCCGCGACAGCGTCGCTAGGGACAGGAACCCGGAGGCGCGCCCGCCTGCGGTGGCCCACGTCCAATTCCCATACGAGGCCCCCATGCAGGTACAGGCGCAGGGAATGCAACCCCAGGAGGGCACCTTGCGGATCCAAGCTCACGTACAGCAGCCTCGGGAGGGCCTCCTGTCGTTGCAGGCCCCGGACGCAACCTACCGCAGAGTCATTAATGTCATATCCGGAGGCTCTGCGCTAGAATTCGCCTCGGCGCGGCAGCAGAAGGCCTACGCGCGAAGACTACATCATGTGGCGGCATACCCAGCGCAAGCACCGCCGGAATGGGCTCGGCACGAGGTTACATTCACATCTGATGACGCCCAAGGTGTGGACTTCCCTCATCAGGACCCCCTGGTCATCCGGGTCACCATCGCGGGATGCGACGTGGGGCGCGCCTTGGTGGACGGGGGCAGTTCCGCGAACGTATTGTTTGCGGCGGCCTTCGACCAGATGGGGATCCCTCGAAGCCGCCTGGGGTCCTCGGGAATCCCACTGCAGGGCTTCGGGGGACAGCCCCTACGGGCGCTGGGCCAGATCGGCCTTCAAGTCTCCTTCGGCCGAGACGACAATGTGCGGACCGAAGATGCCACCTTCGACGTGGTCGACCTCCCGTATCCCTACAATGCCATTCTGGGGCGCCCAATCCTCAACTCCTTCGGCGCGGTACCACATCATGGATATCTGTGCGTGAAGATCCCGGGCCCCAGGACCATCATCACCGTCCGAGGCGACCAGGATATGGCTCGTCGCATCGAGCCAGGCACCAAATGCCCGCGTCGCGAAGCCCGGCGACGCCCTTAGAGCCGACGTCACAGCGCGGAGGTCCGTGGGGTCATCCATAGGCGCCTGCGCGGGCCCTGCAGATGTCTCACGACTAGAGGCTGTGGCCGCACCAAGGGCAAACGGTCAGTATATTCACCTTTTGTAGTTGCTCACCCGCGCAAACGGGGAGGTAATGAGGATCGCCGTTTGCCGTTAATTTTTCTTCGTTACATGCAAGCGCGCGGTGTGGGCGCGCGCTGGCTTGGCCAACACGCGCGCCCTCGCCGTACAAACCAAAGACGCACGTTCGCGTGTGCACTCGCCGTCGCCAGGGAGGGCGGGACTGAGTATAAACCAAAGACGCACGTTCGCGTGTGCACTCGCCGTCGCCAGGGAGGGCGGGACTGAGTATAAACCAAAGACGCACGTTCGCGTGTGCACTCGCCGTCGCCAAGGTGACGGGACTGAGTATAAACAAAATACGCACCGGGGGGACGCCCTCGCGCGCGCAAGTCTTCGGACTATAAAGAAGACGTAGCGTCGAGCCTAGCTCCGCACGCAATAGTCCACGGACTCTAAAGAAGACGTAGCGTCGAGCCTAGCTCCGCACGCAATAGTCCACGGACTGTAAAGAAGACGTAGCGTCGAGCCTAGCTCCGCACGCAATAGTCCACGGACTCTAAATAAGACGTAGCGTCGAGCCTAGCTCCGCACGCGCGAGTCTTCGGACTATAAATAAGACGTAGCGTCGAGCCTAGCTCCGCACGCAATAGTCCACGGACTCTAAATAAGACGTAGCGTCGAGCCTAGCTCCGCACGCGCGAGTCTCCGGACTATAAAGAAGGCGTCGCGTCGAGCTCTACTCTGCGCGCCCTAGTCTCCGGACTCTAAATAAGACGTAGCGTCGAGCCTAGCTCCGCACACGCGAGTCTCCGGACTATAAATAAGACGCAGCGTCGAGCCTAGCTCCGCACGCAATAGTCCACGGACTCTAAATAAGACGTAGCGTCGAGCCTAGCTCCGCACGCGCGAGTCTCCGGACTATAAAGAAGGCGTAGCGTCGAGCTCTACTCCGCACGCCCTAGTCTCCGGACTATAAATAAGACGTAGCGTCGAGCCTAGCTCCGCACGCGCGAGTCTCCGGACTATAAATAAGACGTAGCGTCGAGCCTAGCTCCGCATGCAATTGTCCACGGACTCTAAATAAGACGTAGCGTCGAGCCTAGCTCCGCACGCGCGAGTCTCCGGACCATAAAGAAGGCGTCGCGTCGAGCTCTACTCCGCGCGCCCTAGTCTCCGGACTCTAAATAAGACGTAGCGTCGAGCCTAGCTCCGCACGCGCGAGTCTCCGGACTATAAATAAGACGTAGCGTCGAGCCTAGCTCCGCACGCAATTGTCCACGGACTCTAAATAAGACGTAGCGTCGAGCATAGCTCCGCACGCGCGAGTCTCCGGACTATAAAGAAGGCGTCGCGTCGAGCTCTACTCCGCACGCCCTAGTCTCCGGACTCTAAATAAGACGTAGCGTCGAGCCTAGCTCCGCACGCGCGAGTCTCCGGACTATAAATAAGACGTAGCGTCGAGCCTAGCTCCGCACGCAATAGTCCACGGACTCTAAATAAGACGTAGCGTCCAGCCTAGCTCCGCACGCGCGAGTCTCCGGACTATAAAAAAGGCGTAGCGTCGAGCTCTACTCCGCACGCCCTAGTCTCCGGACAATAAATAAGACGTAGCGTCGAGCCTAGCTCCACACGCGCGAGTCTCCGGACTATAAATAAGACGTAGCGTCGAGCCTAGCTCCGCACGCAATAGTCCACGGACTCTAAATAAGACGCAGCGTCGAGCCTAGCTCCACGCGCGAGAGAGTCTCTGGACTATAAATAAGACGTAGCGTCGAGCCTAGCTCCGCACGCAATAGTCCACGGACTCTAAATAAGACGTAGCGTCGAGCCTAGCTCCGCACGCGCGAGTCTCCGGACTATAAAGATGGCGTCGCGTCGAGCTCTACTCCGCACGCCCTAGTCTCCGGACTCTAAATAAGACGTAGCGTCGAGCCTAGCTCCGCACGCAATAGTCCACGGACTCTAAATAAGACGTAGCGTCGAGCCTAGCTCCGCACGCGCGAGTCTCCGGACTATAAAGAAGGCGTCGCGTCGAGCTCTACTCCGCACGCCCTAGTCTCCGGACTCTAAATAAGACGTAGCGTCGAGCCTAGCTCCGCACGCAATAGTCCACGGACTCTAAATAAGACGTAGCGTCGAGCCTAGCTCCGCACGCGCGAGTCTCCGGACTATAAAGAAGGCGTCGCGTCGAGCTCTACTCCGCACGCCCTAGTCGCCGGACTCTAATAAGACGTAGCGTCGAGCCTAGCTCCGCACGCGCGAGTCTCCGGACTATAAAGAAGGCGTAGCGTCGAGCTCTACTCCGCACGCCCTAGTCCACGGACTCTAAATAAGACGTAGCGTCGAGCCTAGCCCTGCACGCGCGAGTCTCCGGACTATAAATAAGACGTAGCGTCGAGCCTAGCTCCGCACGCAATAGTCCACGGACTCTAAATAAGCCGTAGCGTCGAGCCTAGCTCCGCACGCGCGAGTCTCCGGACTATAAAAAAGACGTAGCGTCGAGCCTAGCTCCGCACGCAATAGTCCGCGGGCTCTAAATACTCCAAATACGACGTAGCGCCGAGCCCTGCCTCCGCACGCGTGAGTCTCCGGACTATGAAGCAAGGCAAACTGCGGAGGTCCGCCTCCGCATACATCAGTCGGCGGACTGTCCGTTCTACGGAACCCTGGCGCAGCTACGTCGCCAACGGCCTCCGGACCGAAGCCGCGTCCAGGCACCTTCGCCACCAGCCCTTGAAGATGGCTCTCCAGCGCTTGCATGGCGTCCCAGGCAACCACCGAGGCGTCGCCCAGCGTCCGGTTGCGCTCCGCTAGAGTCAAGGCAAGTTCGCCTTTCTCCTTCTCTAGCGCGGCGACTTGCTCCAGGAGCCCGTCCCGCTCCGCCGCGAACTTTTCATCAGCAGCTGCTGCGGCTGATTCCTGCGCCGACGCAACAAGCCCCACGGCGTTCGCCCTCGCTTCGGCGCATTCCGCTTCCAGCTGGCGGATGCGGGCGTCCTGGGCAGAGCGGACGCCAGAGGCTTCGCGCAGCTCCCCCTCGGCGGCCCGCAGCCTATCCTCGAGTGCTTTTTGGCAACGAGCATAGGCCGCTTGCAGGGCCTGCCCCAGCACGAGTGTCTGTAGAAGGGAAAAGACTTAGCAAACTCAGCTAAACTCGGGCGTGGTCGCGTGAGTGCTTACCCTCACCCCAGACACCTCGAAAGCGTCCTCGAGGCGCCCCGCACCGTAGGCCTGCAGCATTTGCGGGTCGACGCTCGTGGCCGCGTCATTTACAATCCCGCGCCACGACCTCAGTGTCTCCGGAGGCGGCACGAAGTCCGCAGGGTTCACGGGCTCGGAGGCCCCGGGTTCCGTCGGATGCTCCCCCTCCGGAATGAGCAACGCTGCGCATAGGCATACGGGTGACCACTCCAAGACATAAAGGCATACACCAGAGTAAAATCCGCCACCTTACCTTCGGTAGCCGAAGGAATGGTCCCGCCGCGGACGAAAGCCTCCGCGCCCGGGGAGGCCGGCGGCTGTCCCCGCGCGGTGGACGGCGTCGTCAGGGGCCCGGAAGGTGCATACGCCGCAGGGCCCCCGGCGCTTGCGCGGGCGTCCCACAGGCTTCTGATGCCCGTGGCCACGACAAATCCCCGCGGCGTCCGGTGGAGCTCCGGCCGCACGCACGGCCGTTCAGCCGGGGCAACCCGCAGCGGCACTGCCCCCGCAGCCGCGGTTGGCGAAGCCCCCGTCGCTGCCACGCCCGGGGGCGAAAGTTCCATGGTGGCGGGAGCCGCGGGGGGCACCTCGGTTTCTGTTGCCGTCGGAAAAGGCAGCACAGCTTCATGCGCCCCCGCAGGAGGCGCCACCGGCACCACAGCGACTATGGCCGAAGGCTCCACCTCGGCATTGCTAGCCTGCACGAGTTCCGCCTCGGTGACTTCGGCGGGCGGCGAGGCTTCCCTCCTTCGGCCGCTCGCGGCAAACCCGCCGTCCGGGGCGCTCGCCGAAGATACCTCGCCTTCGACATCTGCGCCGCCCAAACCGGAGTCGGCATACCTCGCCGAGTCCGACTCCGCGTCCGCCGTGCCCTCGGAAATACTAGCGGCAGGCGCCCCGCCGCGCCTCCTCTTCCGAGACAAGGCCTTCTTCTTCTTCTTCTTCTCCTCCTTCGCTCCACCGTCGTCCGGAGCGACACGGTCCGGCGCAGCAAGGCCCAGAGCCTCGCACACGCGGTTGATCCGCCCCAGACCCGCCTCGGCAACAGCCGCCGCACGCTGCTTATGCTCCCTGCCGGTGTACGGCCCCAGGAACACGCGCGCGGCTTGCTCCGCCTCCTCTAAGGGAATCCCTGGAGCAAAGGAGAAGATCATCAGTATACAGCGCATTCGGCGTTGGCAAAGTACAGATATCAGCAAGGCTTACGCAGATCGCCAGGCGCTGGCAGCAAGCAGACCGAGGGCAAGACATTGTCGTCTCGACGCCTCTCGGCGGCGAGACACCAGTCGCGGGCAAGCGGTGCCACGCCGTACATCACGAACTCTTCGGCGAGGTCGCGCATGTTGAAGTGGGCGGCCAAGCCTACGAGCCGTCGGACCCTCTGCTGGTCCTCGTCGTCGAGCGTTCGGCCGGGCGAGGGCTTGAACACGATGGGTCGGCCTGTGCACTCAAGGCCGCTCCCGCTCTCCACGCGGTGGTAGAACCACCGCTTCATCCAGTAAGACTCCCACTTCCCGCGAGTTGAGTTCGCGGGGAAGAGCTTCTTGCACGACGGGCGAAGGATGAAGGTGACGCTGCCGAAGCTCGACACCGTCCCGCCCTTCCGGTCCTTGGGCTGGTGCCGTGCCTCATGCAGGTAGGCAAACAGCGAAGCGCTGGGCCAACTCGCTCCCGAACGCAAGACCCAGCTATACACCGCGAGCCGGGCCACGGCGTTCGGAGTCAGTTGCGCCAGCTCCAGCCCGAAGGTCCGCAGCACGTCACCCACAACATCCGTCGCTGGGATGCGGAGCCCCGCGTCAAAAAAGGCGACGAACACGACCGCCTCCGATCTCTCGGGATGCGGTTCCGTCTCGTCGGCGGCAGGCAGTCGTACATCCTGGCACTCGGACAACTTCCCAGCGCGCAGAAGCCCCTGGATCGTCTTCTCAGTCACGAGAGAGGGGCCCAGCTCGCCGGAGAACGTGCCTCCCTCCTCCACCGCCAGCCGCTCCCTGTCAGCCGCCGCCGGGTCGCGCTCTTCGAGCGCGTATTTCACCTTTAGCGGCGCGGGTCACCGGCGAACGGCAGAGCCACCAGCCATCTGGCCGTGCGCGCCACTGGAAGCCATCGCTGTCCGCGGAAAGGTCGCAGCGGTGAGCGTAGCGCGAAGATGTGGAAGGCAGAGCAGACAGGAAAGAGGGCGTAAAGGTGCGGGGACGCTGTTACGGGGGGGGGGGCTATTTCAAGCCACCTCGCCCAGGCCGCCGCTACCGAAGCGTCGCAACGGCCCGTGTGCCGGATGCAACCGCAGCGGTGTAACGGCCCGCCCCGCACGATTCCCCGTGTTTAAAAGCGAAGGGTCGCGAAGGCCCGCGTTCGAGACGCAACCGCAGTCGTACCTCTTGCCTAGGGAAGAGGCGAGCGGCTGCAAACACGCAACCGTCCACATCCTACCACCCACCAGTCGTTCGAAGGGTAGGGGACGGAGCGCGCGCGTCTACCTCGACTAGGCGCCAGCTTCGCCGCCACCCGTTCGAAGGGTAGGGGACGGAGCGCGCACGTCTACCTCGACTAGGCGCCAGCTTCGCCGCCACCCGGTCGAAGGGTAGGGGACGGAGCGCGCGCGCCTACTTCGACTAGGCGCCAGCTTCGCTGCCACCCGTTCGAAGGGTAGGGGACGGAGCGCGCGCGTCTACTTCGACTAGGCGCCAGCTTCACCGCCACCCGTTCGAAGGGTAGGGGACGGAGCGTGCGCGCGTCTACTTCGACTAGGCGCCAGCTTTGCCGCCACCCGGTCGAAGGGTAGGGGACGGAGCGTGCGCGCCTACTTCGACTAGGCGCCAGCTTCGCTGCCACCCGTTCGAAGGGTACGGGACGGAGCGT
Source organism: Dendrocalamus latiflorus (assembly GCA_017311315.1). NCBI lineage: Eukaryota > Viridiplantae > Streptophyta > Magnoliopsida > Poales > Poaceae > Dendrocalamus > Dendrocalamus latiflorus. The sequence goes on from CM029640.1 coordinate 20,249,248, forward strand.
GCGCGCCTACTTCGACTAGGCGCCAGCTTCGCCGCCACCCGTTCGAAGGGTAGGGGAAGGAACGCGCGCGTCTACGTCGACTTAGGCGCCAGCTTCGCCGCCACCCGTTCGAAGGGTAGGGGACAGAGCGCGCGCGCCTACTTCGACTAGGCGCCAGCTTCGCCGCCACCCGTTCGAAGGGTAGGGGACGGAGCGCGCGCGTTTACCTCGACTTCGGCGCCAGCCGAGAACGGAGAACAGCACATACGACCACCGCAACTCGAACACGCAAAGGTCAAATGTTGCGGCAAGGGCAGACATGATCTCATAGGCAGATATGAATCGCCACACCAGCATATGCCCGTTCGCACGAGCAGAGCATACGGACGACTCCATATCTGTCTACGAGAGCAAGTCAGGCCTTGCCATCTCTGCATCAAGCGGGGAAGCACTTTTACAGACGGGACGTATTTCGTTCACTGGCGCGCGCAGGCATTGACGCCGGTCGACGCAGTCATCAAACACAGGTGCACAAAACTTTTCCTACATATGAGAAGTTAACCATGAACAGGTACGGGATGTGCAGCAAGGATGTCTACGGAGCGGCCCCGGGCGCCAGCATATTTATGCTCAGCCTCGCTAGGCGAAGAGCCGCCAGCAGGGAGGCATGCCAACCGACGAGAGCACAAGCGCAAGGCGTCGGGCGGTGCAGTTACCAAAGGCGCGCAAGAGCAATCGTCTGCACCCCACCGCATGCTATCCGGAAACCGTCGCACGCCCCACTTACGAGATGGCACACTGCACGATGCGACAGCCTCCCCCCTGGCAAGCCAACCGTCATTAAAGAACACCCAGCCGAGGCGTGCACGACCAGAAGAGCACGCAGCCCCTTCGGCCGCAGCGCAGCCCCGGGTCATGTCTGGACAGGTTCACAGGCCAGGGGACGGAGGGGGCCAAAGGACTCGACGACATGGCTTCGGCCCTGTGAAGCCCTTCACCATGAGAGGCTCCTGTCGTAGGGGTGGCCCCCACCTAAACCCAGCAGGCCTGGTAGGAGATTATAAGGCCCAGAATAGGCCATGTGTAATGACATAACTGCCCCCAGAGGGGATAACCAGATGTAAGGGTATATCTGTAAAAGCACTCCTCATGTGTATATATATATGATGAGGAGCCATGGGAACACCCAGGCCATGACACTTATCTTCATCACTCTCCACTACCATCTCTCTCTCTGTTTGGTCTGTAGCCACAACAGCTATAATTTCTGAGTGGTTCGTCGAAGTAGCTACCAGGCTTTGCTTAGACGATTTCTATGAAATTGCAGTTCCACCACACAGGAATACATAGCCTGTTTGTGACTTAGCGGTATGCGGGTCTGACAGATACCCAGCATCTGCATAGCCAATCAAGTTCAGATCTTGATTCTTTCTGTAAAACAATCCGAGGTCCTTGCTACCTTGGAGGTATCAGAAAATATCCTTTATGCCCTGCCAATGCCTTTTGGTGGGCTCTGCACTGTACCTTGCTAACAGGTTCACGGCAAATGCAATGTCCAGTCTAGTGCAGTTTGCTAAATACATGAGTGCTCCCACTGCACTCAAGTATGGGAATTCCGGTCCCAGGACTTCCTCCCCCTCTTCCCTTGGTCGGAAAGGATCTTTTTCTTGCTGTAAAGACCTACCGATCATCGGTACTTTCGAGGGAAATGCCTTCTCAAAGCCAAACCTTTCGAGCACCTTCTAGGTGTAAGTCGACTGATGTACCAAGACTCCTTCAGGAACATGCTCAAGCTGCAAGCCTAAGCAAAACTTGGTCTTGCCCAAATCTTTCATTTCAAATTCTGACTCCAAGTAGGAGCTTGCTTCTTTTATGTCTTCGGCTGTCCCGATGATATTCAGATCATCTACATACACAGAGATTATACAGAATCCATTCTGGGATCGCCGTATAAATACACAAGGACAGTCTTCATTGTTCGTGTAGCCTTTCTTGCAGAGAAAGTCGCTCAAGCGATTATACCACATTCTTCCAGATTGTTTCAGTCCATACAGTGACTTTCTGAGTTTCACACTGTACAGATTTCTATTTGCTCTGTCTTGGTTCGGGAGAGGAATTCCTTCAGGGACTTTCATGTAAATCTCCGAATCCAAGTTACCGTAAAGGTATGCAGTCACAACATCCATCAATTTCATTTCTAAGTTCAAGTTCACTGCCATTGAGATCAAATATCTAAAGGTAATTCCACTCATGACCGGGGAGTAGGTTTCTTCATAATCAACTCCAGGATGTTGAGTGAAACCTTGGGCTACCAGCCTTGCGTTGTATCTCACTACTTCATTTCTCTTTCGAACAAATACCCACTTGTGCCTAACGGGGTGTATGTGGGGAGGCGTGCGGCATACGGGCCCAAACACCTCTCTTTTGTTCAGAGATAGCAATTCAGTTGCTATTGCCTTCTTCCAATATTCCCAATCTGATCTTTTCTTACATTCAGCGAGCGATGCAGGCTCGGGATCAAGATCGATGATGGTGGCAATTTTCTTTGCGAAGTAGATATCGATATTAGCTGTTGTCCTATTCAGGGACTCTCCCGTGTGCACATAATTTATAGCTATTTCTTCATTAGTTGCTTCTTCTAGGGCGATTGCTTCTGCTGGAGCTTTATCTTGCGCATCGCTTCTTTCAATTACGGTGGCAAGTCTATTTAGTTTTTCGGCTCCGATGTGTGCGCACACATCCATGCCAATGGGGATATTCAGATCTGGTATGCCCTTTTCGGAAGGTGTCATACTTGTGCCAGGTCTCAACTGGCTCCCCTTCTCATTCTGGGGGACTTCAATGATTGGCTGTGATAAATCCCTTTTATCCTTTTTCACCAGGCGTCCCCGGTTACTAAGGATTCGAGGAACCGGAGTTCTCGTCCTCTTTTTTATTTTTCTGAGGCCTCTGGACGAGATTAGGGATACCTTCTGCTTTCTTTGGTATTTCAACCCTCTCCGGTGCAGTGCGTGCAGGCACATGCGACTTAGTCACGCTCTTCAAATCACTAAAGTGATCAGGCAGTTGATTTGCTAATGCTTGCAAATCTATTGTCTTCTAGACTTCTCTTGTCTTCTGGACTTCTTTTGTCTTTTGGACTTCTCTATTTGCTTCACTAATGCGCGGGTCATCTGCATGAATTCCCGTGGCTTGCCATGTAATGTCTTCTGGACTTCTCTAGTGCGTGGGTCATCTACATGGATTCCCCAGGCTTGCCACATAATTTCCCAACATTCTTCATCAAGGGGTTGATTTCCTCCCCCTAATGTTGGGAAATCTTCGGTGCTGACCATTGCGCTAGTTGCATAGGTGAATGGATGTTGTAGGCCGAAGGTCTAAGGTTGATGAGATTCGCTGCATGCAGGACTGCGTGTCCCCAACATGTAGCTGCTAGATTTCAATTATACAAAAGGGGTTGGGCAATAAATTTAATTCTTTTAATTAAAATCTCTGCCAGACCATTCTGGGTATGGACATGCGGTACCGAATGCTCAACTGCAATTCCCATTGCCATGCAATGATCATCAAATGCCTTTGAAGCAAATTCTCCGGCGTTGTCCATTCTGATGGACTTGATGTGATAATCAGGGGATGCATTTCTGATGCGAATGATCTGCGAGATCAATTTGTGCAAAGACGTGGTTTCTTGTGGACAACAAACCCACATACGACTACTTCGAAGAAGCGTCAATGAGCACCATGAAATACTTAAATGACCCTAAGATGGGTTGAATGGGACCGCAAATGTCTCTCTGGATGCGTTCCAGGAATGCAGGGACTTCATCCTTCACTTTCAGAGTGGAGGGTCTAGTTATTAGTTTCCCGGTGGCACATGCAGGGCACACAAAATCTTCATGATTCGGGAAATTCTTCACATTAATATTATGCCCATGCGAGTTATTTATTATGTTTCTCATCATCCTAAGACCTGGGTGGCCTAATCTGTCATACCAGAGACAGAAGAGTTAAGAGCTTCTAAACACTGTTTTCAGAACAGTGTACGCTGCAGGCGCTTTAATGTTGGTATAATATAGCCCAGTGAAGGAAGTTTTTCCTAATATTCTTTTGCCATTCTCTTCGCGCTTCATAATGAGCAGGTATTTCTTACCGTACTCTTCTTCAGTCTCAACGTGGAAACCATTTGCGCGGATATTCTTAAAACTTAGGAGAGTTCTAGTCGATTCTGGGTACAATAAGGCTTCTTCAATAACCAAAGTTGTGCCCATTATGGCTCTTCCTGAACCAATTATACATCCATCGCTTCTGGCGATTGTCGTAAGGCTGCCAGTGCTCTTACAAATCGACTGAAAATACATAATCTCTCTTAAGATGGTATGCGTTGTGCCGCTGCTAGCTAAGCACACTTCCTTCATAGGACGCTACAAGCGTTCTAATATATGGTATTTTATTAATATGCATGAGAAGGCAATCAACACATAGATAAAATACACTAATATCAGAACATATCATGCCATCATAAACTGAATAAATGAATGAATTCATCAAATATCATCCAACCATCACGAGAAAATAACAATTCTTAAGTACCATCCATGCAAATTCGAACATATTTTTTCACACAAAATAAATGACAATTAAAGTCTAACTGCATTCAGTGCACTAGACTTCTTCTGCTATTTTCTCGGGGTGACATTCTCTTTCAAGAGAAATCATGGTATTTGCTGCTTCTAGGTCGAAAAGGGGTGTTGCCGTCGTAATGGTCTCAAACACCGTCAGCGCAGGCAGCTGCTCAGAACGCTCCCCCTCAACCGATGCAGAGTGGGCTTCATGTGCCCTTTGCCATCCCGTTTTGGCTTGCTAGCCTTATTCTCACGTGGAGCATCTGATTTGCCTTTCTGGGCTGCAGCCTTAACCTTCCTTCCCTCTTCTTTTTATCAAGTGCTTTTCGCACCTTGTAGCTCCCAGCGTTGGCTTCACGGCCAGCGGAGCTTCTTGGTGGCTGAGTGACGTAGTTCTTGCGGAGAACTTTGTCCTGAGCCTCTGCAACCTACATCATATCGATCAATTCGGCATATTCCTTATAGCCGTCATGACGATAGTTGCGGGCGGATTGTATGGCATTGGAGTGGAAGGTGGATAGGGTTCTTTCAATCTTCTGCTCGTCTATGATCTGCTTGCCACAGAGTTGAAGATTAGTACAAATCCTGTGCAAGGCAGAATTGTACTCCCTAACCGTATTAAAGTCGGCAAACCTCAGTCTGATCCACTCTCGCTTTGCTTGAGGAAGAATGGTGTACTTTAGCCTCTCAAACCACTTCTTAAGTGCGGTCTAGAGTGCTAGCGCGCTTTTCTCTGCCATGTACTCATTCTTGAGAGTGAGACAGAGATGATGCCTGAGAAAATGAAGTGCCTGATCATTCTTCTCAGGTTTAGGTTGAGCGTCATTCAGTCCGCCAATCCCAATAACAACGCGGAGCTTTCTGGCTTCAAGTACAATCTCGACATCGGATGCCTACATCAGATAGTTTTGGCCATGCTGGGCCAGCTCCTCGAACTCCTAGTTCGTGATGCTAGTCATCTAAATGTGTATGAGTCTACTGCTGGTAGACATGCACGGAATAATTCACTGCGGGTAAATAAATGGTACAAAAGGTTCTCGCAATGTTTCATAATTTTTTATGCATTTTCTATAATTTTACTGCTAATTTCAGTGATTAAAAGCAATTTTCAGCAATTACAATTAACCAAAAACAGTAAATAAATACAGAAAATACAGAGAATAATAATGGCATAAATAAATAAGCTACAAATGCTAAAAATAATGCAAAATTCGGATTCCCGAGGCCCTTTTATGCTAAAATATGAAATTTCAGCAAATTCTGCAATTCCAGAGGGTTTATGCGCAAAATTTCAGTTCGGAGAAAAATTCGCGTAATTTCCTGATTTACAGAGGGGTTTTCTGCAAAAATCTGGACCCACTCGTAAATTTGAGGGCTTATTCGCAATTTTCGGAATTACGAAGCCTTTCTGCAAAAAAAATCAGGACCTAGATGCAAATTTAAGGGGCCTTTCGGTGATTTATGGAAACCGGGAGGGTTTTTTCGCAAAACACCGGCGCCACCCCCCGGCTGGGCCCCCCCCCCCCCCCCCCCGTTTTTTTTTCTACCGGCCCAACGCAATTTGGCTCGCTTAGCCCGATTGGCCCAGTCGGCCCGCCCCGGCCACTTAACTCCAAGAGGAGTAGGGTTTCCCCTACCCTCTCCCACAGAGGCGGCGGCAGCCCGTGCCTGCGGGCGCGGGGGCGGCGGACCGGGCCGGAGCGAGGGCGACGCGGCCTCGAGCCGGGGCAAGGCCGGTTCAGCGGTGGCCAAGTGGGCGCAGGTGCAGCGCGGGCGGAGGGGCCCAGGTCGGCGGCGGCGCCGTGCGGGTGCGGGCGACCGGGCACCGTGCGGCGGCGCGGGGCGGCCAGTCGGGCCGGAGCGGGGCGGGTGGAGGCCGGAGGCCATGCGGGCGACCGGAGGGGCGGCGCACAGCGGCTTCGGGCCGAGGCGGGGGCCGGCGCATGGCGACGGCGGTGCCGTTTGGGGGCGGCGAGGAGGCTGTTGGTTGCGCATGCGGGCGCGGAAGGCGAGCGGGCACGGAGGCCGAGCGGGCGCGACGGCGCGGAGGCCGAGGCGACGGCAGTCGGCGCGTGTTCGGGCACGGGGAAGCCGAGGCGACGGCGACCGGCGCGCGTTCGGGCGCGGGGAAGCCGAGGCGACGGTGGCCGGTGGCGCGGGCGGGCTACGGGCGACGCATGGGAGGAGGCGGCCGAGGCTGGCGGCGGCCAACTGGGCCTGTGCGGAGGCATGCGCGCGGAGCGGCCATGGGGTGTGCGGCGCCGGAGGCGCCTGTGCGGGCGCGGCGGCCGTCCATGCGGGGACGGCAACTGGTGCGGCCCAGCGGCCGGTGCAAGTGCGGCTTTGGGCGTGGAGCCGGCGGCAACGCAAGCGCGTGCGCAGGGAGACCCGGCGGCGAGCCGGCGACCAGCGGCAGGCCGGCGGCGGCTTCAGGCCGGCAGCAGTCCCTCTTGTCCGCTCCTCTCTTTTTTTTCATGCAGTGATCAAACAGAGATGCTATATTTTTTCGTTTGATTGCCGTGCAGAGAAAAGGAAGATGCAAAATAAAACTTTTCCAATCTGCAATGCTCGTTCAGAAACATGAAATCAATGCATATATATTTGTGTTTGTGATCATGCAGGATCAACACCATGCCAAACTTCTAATTTACGATGCAATCAACATCTACCCCGTTTTCACAATCTATCGATCGGCATTGTGCCGGCGACTTCAAGTCTGCTCGCGGTAGATTTAGGGCGGATTTGCATCGTTCTACAGTGCAATCAACATCTACCCCGTTTCACAATCTACCGATCGGCATTGTGCCGGCGACTTCAAGTCTGCTCGCGGTAGATTAGGGCGGATTTGCATCGTAGAATTTCAATCTAGAACGCGAAAAGAAAATACAGATTCAAAAGCGATCTAGAAATTCAATCTGTGCTTCGATGATTACCTCGTTCACCAGAGCGAAGTCGTGTTGATAACGTGTTGAGGAACCGACGCTGGAGACCAGTCCGAGCGATTCCTCTGCTTAGAACAAGAACGAATCAATCACAGAATCATAGAATAATAGATTGAACACAGAGAGGTAGAGAGAACTCCTGGTCTTTCTTTATTGCTTTAGATTGCATCGGGGGTACATAATGAGGGGGGTCTAGGTCCCTATTTATAGTCTACGGTGGGGTGCCCAATTAGATTAGGACTTTGGATTCCTAACAGAAACCAGCAGCAGCGAACGTTGTTGGACATCTGGATGGTGGAGAGCCAAGCAGCGGACAAGCAATTTGTACAGCTAGCCAGGCCAGGCCGCTTGGGAAGTTCTTTTTTATGGTGGCCGACTGGAAGTCAAATAAATCTGATGATACCTGATAGCTCCACAAAATTTATTTAAGGCAGCTAATGATACCTGATAGGTCCTCAAAAATTTTATTTAATGCATTTGTCGCATCAACGGACCCTCAAGTTCACCCATACCAAAGTCAAAAGTTTGATTGCAAATGTCCAAAAGTTACATGGAGGTCTTCGAATGCTTTGAGAAGACGAGCATACGTCAGCAAACATGGCAGAAACAATGGCAGCATTCGGTTGGGTAGTCTTAGGTAGTTAGGTTTGGCTTTCGTTGCTATAGTAATTAGCTTTTAAATAATTTATTTTTAAGTGAAGTTTACAGCTAGATTATAGTAGATATTGTACCGAGTTCAACTATACCAGCCAAAATCACATGTGACTATTTTTCTCTACGTATTATCTCTCGCGAATAGTCAGAATTCAAAAACCAAAAGCCAAAACCACAGCCCAAAAGAATTCACCCAACATTACATGTCGAGGAGGGCATCCTCGCTGGAGCTCCATGACTGTGCTCATTGGGACTGATGCATGCCTAAGAGTCATGAGCTCAGGGCCTTGTCTGCTCTGCATCTTGCCTCTTTGAAGCAAAGATAAATTTGAGGGTATTCATTTGGGCTTATGTTTTATCTTTTAGGCTTATATGGCATTGTTTGAGACTTTTTTGATTGTAGCTGATGTAAGTTTTTTTGGTGTAATTAAAATTTAAAAAAGTTAGCCTCACAAACCTCACTGCCATGGATACCACCGACAACTTCGCCACAGCCGACAAGGTCCATCGCCTCCTTGCCCACTTCACCAAGCTTGACTAGCACCTCGCCTACTGCTCTACCTCCCTAGATGAGGCCCTAACCGCCGTTGACTCGTGCCATGGCCACCACTGTCCTGGCTCACCTCATTGAGGCCTCCAATGTTCTCTCCGCCGCAGTCGTCGAGACTGTGAGACTATACGGAGGTCACTCCATGTGTGTGTTGAATATTTGACCTTGCTTGTGCTTTGATGTCACAGTTTGAGTTTGATTTTGTATCATTTGCTCTCTAGTTTTACTATCTGTGAGACAGCGATCTGATTGGCATGAAGAGGCAATCTAACTGCTATGCAAAGGTGGTCTAACCGGTGAGCGGTATGACTGGCCATGGGATGCGGTCTGACCAAAGGGAGTAGAATGGTCAGACCGGCTGAGGTGTCGGCGGTCTGACCAGCCATGGTGGCCGCGGTCAAACTACTCCCCTGTTCCCAGGAGAAATATCAGACCAACTGGATGTTGGCAGTTTGATCGGTGTTATTGGGCAGTGTGCTGGGTATGCACTATGGTTCAAGGTTTGGTCCTAGGGAGTAAGGATCGATGGTATAAGCGCATACATATTGCATAATACATTGTTTTGGCTAACGTATGCCAAGTGCATAGAATTTGTGCTCGTCATGGCGGTGTGTGAAACCGCAATGGTGGCCTAAGAGATTTAGGTCATGGTTGTGCTGTTGGGACCCCGGATTTCCGAACCCGGACCCTCTCTGTATTACTGCACTAGTCTCAGATCAAAACTAGTGCACACAGTTAAACAAAAATGAATACATAACCAGCAACGCTTTATTACAATATTAAAGAGTACAGACCGAAAGGTCTCATTATTACAATTGAGGTTTCAAGACCTCGCACACACGAAACACAGCGGAAGCAAAAGATAAACTCGGTGAAGACCTATCAATACGCCACAGGCAATTGACTGGGGAAGCGCGACTTAGAACTCATGGAATCCTTCGTCGAATCCACCCGCGAAGAAGTCATAGTCGCCTTCTTGAGCTTCGTACTCCTCTGGTTATTACTTTTGAGTGTAGCATGTGAGTACATAAAGTACTCCGCAAGTCTTGGGAAAAATGCAATAGATGCAAGGCTTGACAAAGGAAGGTTGTATGGTTCTTTTGCACAAAGCAACATTTTCATTCAATTACTTCTAATTATTTTCAAAGGCATCAATTTAATAAAGTAAATGTTTTAACAGAACTATCATTAACTCTCTAGTGAAGGTTCCAACTACCAACACTAGCTAACCAATTACAATTGGTCAAGTTTAAACTGCGGGTTCCATCCACCCTCTCTGGCTCCAACCGCCAGGATACCCTTCCGAGAGTTCCCTCCACTCCCGAAATACAAAAACTTTGATTTTAAAACCAAAACCAGAAATCTACCATGTGAATGCATTCCTTGCCCACCCTTGACCGTGGGCACGGCTATTCGAATAGTTTTACACTCTGCAGAGGTTGTACAACTTTACCCACAAGAGATAAATTATCCTAAAAGTCAACACGCTTCCTTTGGCATGAGACCCAGATAAAATATCACAAAGCCTTTACCTTACTCTAATCTAGCTAGATACCACCCGCTGAGGTTTCACCGCAGGTAGGCTAACTGCCCGAACCGAAGCCCCCTCTTGCGCCATATGAGTACAGTAAATCCCTGTCCCTCACTGTGAATAACCAGTCCATCCCTGGCACCCACTTTCCACTGGTGGCACCTAAACTAGACTATCATAAGTTAGTCAGCTAGGTCGTACCCATATAGACTTGTGGTTGTACGGTTAATGCTCAGTCTGGACAAACACAAGCGTCAGTCCTTAATTGACTAGGGTGGAACATACACTTTACAAGATCTCGTGCTTCCTGCACCAAACCAAACCAACCATCCACCCTAATCTAAACCAACTTTCACATTTTAGTTTATTTTAAAAGAACAGTGGTAACTCCAATTACCACTAAATTTGTAAACACAAGGGTATTACAATAATTCATAATTTCTCATTTGCAAGATTTATGAGGTATTCAATAGCATGGCTAAGCATTGTTCTACCATTCTAATATCAACAATTAACTATATTACTCTCATTACTGAGTCAAAGGAATTTCTAGGGTTGCAAAGGTACATGGCAATCAACTTCAAGTGAGGGCATAACAAGGTTGGATTAACTATTACCTTAAGATTTGAACTAATGTTTTATGTAAATAGCAATGCACATAATTTAAAATAATTAAAATATTTCAAAATCATAGGTTCAAGATGATCAAAGGAGACTTGCCTTCTTGCACGCTCTCGAGTTCTTCCTACTGCGGAGTGGAGAGGTCTTCAACAACGTTGGATTCTACGCGCGAAAAGACAGAGCAATAAAGCAAATAAATACAAAACAAAATTCAAATAAACTCAAAAACTCAATTAGAGGCCATATTTGGATAGATTATGATTTTAGACGAATTTAGGAGAAAGGTTCAGCGGATTTGGGGTTCGCACGAGGGAGAACGACTATCTGGAAGATCGGTTGGGAAAAGAAATTACTGAGACAATATTTGGACCAAGAAAGATAGAATGGATTTTATGGAGATTTTGCAAGATTTGAATTTGAATTTTGAAAGTGCACAGAGAATTTGGAATGGAACTGAGGCTTTGAATTTAAACTAGGCATTGGAATTTGAAATTTAAATATTTGAAATATCAAATAAATTTCAAATATTTGAAAGGATGGAAGAAATGGATAGTTTGCAATTTTTGATGAATTTAAAATTTTGAATGGGCTCAAACGGAGTTAAAATGAAGGAGAACGGGCTCCGGGAAGTTTGAATTCAGAGAAAAATGAAAAAGATTGATTTTCTGGAATTATTTTTCTACTGAAAAAGATATTTATGACGTCAGCAATGTGTCAGCCCTGAGAATTTCTTTTTCGGTCGATTTATTTTTCTATTGAAAAAGGGGATTATGGCGTCATGCTTGCGTCAACATGGGGTAAACCCCACTGACAGATGGGTCCGGGTCCATGGACCGAGTCCACGGGCTCATGGGGAGGCTGAGGTGGCAGGGTGGTGCTGACCGGGCGAGGGGCGCCGAGGTGGGCGGAGACGTGGCGCTGCGTCACCTGCCACGTAGGCACGGGGGAGCCGACGTGGCCGGCGGTGAGGGAAGAGCTCGGGGACGGCACGCCCGCCGGAGCTCCGGTGGACGGCGGCCGGCGGCGACTGGCGCATGACCGAGAGGGGGCGACGGGGGTCTCGGGGGAGGGGTGCGGACTCACCGGGGATGGCCGGAATTGGCCGGCGACGAGCGCAGAGCGGCGGCGGCTCGGGTCTCATGCGGCGGCGGTGCTCCGGCGGGCTTCGCATGGGCGCGGTGAGGATGGTGGTGGGGTCGGCGAGGCGAGAAATGGCCCGAGGTGGTGGCGATTCCTCGCCGGAGCCAAATGCGGCGGCGGAGGGGAGTGCGCACGGCGCGGGGGCGAGGGAGAGCTCGGGAGGGGAGAAGGGGTGCGGAATGAGAAGGTGCGGTGAGAGGGGAGGCCGAGGGGGCTTTTTATAGGGGTCGGGGAGGGCTGGGGCGGCGCCAATTCTTCGCCGGAGATGGCGCGGGGGGCGGCGGTCACGGCGGGATTAGTGGAGGGGCGGGGCGCGGGGAGAGGTGGATTTGGGCGCGGGGATGGCGGGAGTCGGTCGGGGAAGAAGAGAGAGGGGGGAAGGAAGGCAATCCAGGCGACCGAGGGGGTGGCGGTAATGGCGGCGGCGATTGCGCGGCCGAGCGGGAGGAGGAAGAAGGGCGCGGGGAAGAAGAGCGGGAGGACTGACAGGCGGGCCCGGCGTCAGCGGGAGAGGGAAGAGGCGCTGACGGGCGGGGTCCGCTGGCAGAGACGGAGGCGGAGGGGAGGCGCGCTGACAGGTGGGCCGGGCTGAGGAGAGAGAGAGAGAAGCGGGGGCGCGGATGGCGCCGCGTGGCCGAGGGCGGATCGGGCGGCCGGGAGAGGGGCCAGGCGGGGACGGCTCGGATGGGCCGGGGCGCATGGGGGTGGAAGGATCCGGCTGGCCACGTGGCAAGCGCGGAAGGGGGAAAGGTGGGATCGGGCGGGAGATCCGGCCGTCCACGTGGCGGCCGGAGGGGAGGGGAGAGGGATTTGATTTTTATTTTTCTGATTTCAGATTTTCAGAAATTGCCAGAAAATTCAATAAAGCTCAGAAAAATATGAAATAAATTCTAAAAATTCCATAAAAATTCACAGAAGTTCCTGGATAAGTTTTGGACTTAATAAAAATACTTACAACTAATTTTGGTATTTAATTTTCATACTTGAAATACTTTTTATTTTCAAAAATAGGTTTTAAACTCCAGAAAATCCAGGAAACCAAATAAAAGCCAAATAACTCCAAATAATTAATTTGAATTAGGTTTTTTATAGAAATTCAAAATATCTTTTTATTTAATAACAATTTTAGGTTTTACTTAAAATACTTTTCAAATCTAGCTTTTTCAAAAACAGAAATTCAGGGCAAATCCAAATTAAACTCAAATACTTTAAAATAATTAATTTGAATTTAAATTTTTCAGAAAGTAAATTTTTGGGATGTTACATGTGCTGAGAATACTAAGTGGATCAAGTGTTGATTCACTAATAGGTTAATGAGTGTGTACGCTTTAAAAAGCGTGCATGTGTAAGTGTAAGACACAGCATGGTGTTGGATAACGAGTTAGCCAATGTAAGTAGATGAAACCCAAGTAGAGATGTTGGTTAGGGTTTCTCTTATGAGCCTCCATATATAAGAAGAGAGAAGGTGGCTAGGGTTAAGCCTTTGAGAGAGTTTATACCTAGCCTTTACGAGGAGTTAGGGTTCTTGGAAAGAACTTTTGGAAGATGGGTTATGCTCTATAGCAGCGTATGTGACGTGCCAGCCGATTTTCCAACAAATCAGCAAGGTCAATAATAAGTAAACCCGAACGAAAGTTGATTATAGACGAAACATCGATGTGAAACAATAACAAACAATTACAAATATCGAAACATGGGATAGATGTAACTCACAAATTGATTAACACGTTGATGCAAAGCAATATTGATCAAAATCGAATTGTAGAGGTAAAATTCTACTAATTACGACCTACTCTAAGGTATAAGAAAAGTAGATGCAAAAAGATAGTAAAGGTTGACGTGTGAAAGTTTTTCCGTCAACAGTACAGGGTATCTATAGCCTAAATCAGTCGATTCAATCTTAAATTGTGCTTCAAGTTTTCTTCTTCATGTCAGCTCAACCTTTCGTTTGATAGACTCCTTGTCCGCTTCCGAATCTTCATGTCTTCAAACTCCTGTTGACATTTTACTTCTCCGTATCTATCTTCCCTTAGCTTGCATATTCTAGAAACTTCTAGCATGGCTGATACTTACCTTTGATTTTGGCAATCCTTCAACTTTTCTTAAAGTCATGTCAAATGCCAAAAATAATATTGCTGACTATTTTGCGGACCAAAATTTGGCAGTAGCAGAGCTAAATGTTACTTTGAGTCTTTGATTAAGTAAGAAATGCAGATGTTTCTCTCGAAAGAAAAAAATAAAGAAAGGGAAGGGATGGAGCTCGATCCTGCCGTCCTGCGTGACGGCGTCCACAATGCTGTACGTTTCCAAAATAAAATAAAATAAAATAGAAATAACCAAAAAAACAAAATAGAAATAAACAGACAGACATGCAAATATGCAATGGGCTGAACAGAATAGGGGCAGCCGTCGAGCCCAAACTCACACCGGGTCCCCGGCAAGATGGTGCCTAAGAGCAACTCCAAGAGGTTACCTAAAAATAAATGCTAAATTCCTAAATTTAGCAATCATGTAAAATAGAAAACTCCCCAAAAAAAAAAAAAGAGTGCTACAACAGCCTAGCTAAAAAAATTGTCTTGTCTATATTTAAATGGGCCACATCATCAAAATGGGATTAGAGTGCTACGTTTGATTTCCGAAAGAGTTAACAGTTTGGTCATGTTCCCGTACACAGAGATAAGTACTGAAGGATCATCGCTTTGTCTCCGATTCTCGTTTCCGATTCTTAGTTTCCGATTCTTAGAAAACTACACGGAGAAAGAGTTTTGTTCATTTTCCCGTTTCCGATTCCGTTCAGTACTTTTGTCTCCGATTCCGATTCTTAGTTGATACTATAAATTGAAGAGAAAACGGGGAACCAAACCCAACCAAAAAGCTTCAGGCTATTGCAGGTGAGCTTCAGGCTTCAGCGCTCTCGGTTGCACTCTCGGTGTGTAATGGATTCTGAAGATGAGTTCAATCTATTGAATGAAGTGATGGATTCATCGTCTTCGGACGATGATGATGAATTATATATTGCTGCTGCCCACATAGTAGCAACGGACATTGGCAACTAACCATATCATTGTGGTTCTGTTGAGGGACATCGCGTATTGAATCGTGATAGGCAGTCAGGGCACTTGAGACTATATCAAGACTATTTTTCGGATGATCCTACGTACGGGCCAAACTATTTCAGGCGCAGGTTTGTACGTACCCCATATTTGTTTTCACTTATATTTTGTATATGCGCTCAATTTTGCATAATTAATTTGTCTTATGGCACAGATTTCGAATGAGGCGTCACGTGTTTGTCCGCATAATGAATGCTGTTGAGGAGCATGACGTATATTTTGTGCAGAAGAGGAATGCAGCTGGTACCCTAGGACTATCTTGTTTGCAGAAGGTTGTGGCGGCGTTTCGGATGATAGCTTATGGAGTAGCGGCTGATGCTACGGATGACTATGTTCGTATTGGTGAGAGTATTGCTCTAGAAAGTTTGAGAAGGTTTGTCAGAGCGGTTGTTCAGGTATTTGGACCTGAGTACATGAGAATGCCTAATGAATATGATACAGCTAGATTACTTACAATTAGTGAGAGCAGAGGTTTTCCAGGTATGCTTGGTTCTATAGATTGCATGCATTGGACCTAAAAAAATTGTCCTGTTCAATGGCAGGGTATGTATGTAGGGCACAAAAAGGATCCTACAATTATACTAGAAGCGGTTGCTTCAAAAGATCTTTGGATTTGGCATGCTTTCTTTGGGATGCCAGGCTCGCACAATGATATCAATGTTCTCCAAAGATCTCCTATTTTTGCAAGACTTGCTGAAGGTGAAGGTCCACAGGTTAATTATAGCATTAATGGAAACAATTATACAATGGGTTATTATCTCGCAGATGGCATATATCCATCTTGGGCCACTTTCGTGAAGACCATACCAGAACCACAGGGTAACAAGAAGAAATATTTTGCTAAGGCACAAGAAGCATGTAGGAAAGATGTTGAACGAGCATTTGGGGTTCTACAAGCTCGCTTTGCTATCGTTCGAGGGCCAGCTCGTTTGTGGGATGAGGACACGCTTGGAGAAATCATGAAAGCTTGTATCATTATGCACAACATGATTGTTGAGGATGAGGTGGGCGACGAAGATGATTTCAATTACGACGACGTGGGAGAAAAGGTGAAAATATCCCACGATGGTACACCTGAACTCGATGCTTTTATTCAAAATTACAAGAACATCAAGGACAAGGAAACGCACACACAACTTCAAGCCGACCTTATTGAGCACCTGTGGCAAAATTATCCAGATTTATACAATAATATTATTAATGATTGATTTCATTTGTCGTTGGCATTAAGATCATGATTAGCTTGATATCGATCATGATTTATGAATAAAACAAGTATACTATTCATTCGCTAATTAGCTTGATATCGATCATGATTTATGAATAATTTGGGTAATGCCAGCTTACAACAACAACAACATTGTTGTACCAGTTACTGACCTTCTCATCAGCAACTTGACCTTTGAAGAGAGTGGTCAGAGGTCTGCCATTTCTGCATGTAAAGAGCATATGATGACTAAAAATGATCAGGAACTAAAGAGCATACAATGACTAAAAATGGTCAGGCACTAAAGAGCATACAATGACTAAAATGAGACTAACACATCCCCAAACCGCATGCCATCCAATTCTGGCCATCTTTTACTATAGAACTCTGCATTTTCAAATCCCAAAATATCCTCCCATATCTGTAAAAGTATGCGATGAGTTAACATTATGTGCATCGAGATACATCCTGGGAAAAAGCTTCAGGACCAACAACAGTGCAGTTCAGTATGGCAGGTTCAAAGTTTTTTTTCTTTTTGTTTCTTACTGTAGAACCAGTGTAACATTAATATGTACCTGTGCCAGGCCAGGTTGGAGTGCACACTGTATCATGGGCATCAACTGTTTCAATTAGTTCACCTCCAACCAGTTTCACTAAAGGTTCATTGTCAAGATCACTCATCTCTACAACAACGTGTCCCCTTAAACCCTCTTTTACTCCAGTCAGGCTCAGTACGACACGCAAAGCTGGTGCATCACTCTGAGGGAGACAAGTAGCAATGAATGTGAGCACATAATTATATGAGATGTTAACTCTAAAATAGTAAAGGCAGGTAGAAGAAATTAAGAAAAATACTAACTTGGTCTGCATTTTCATCAGATGCTAAAAAAATAATAGCACGCGCTTTAGAAACAGAAACCTGTGAAAAGAAGATAACATGTGAGGTGTACATGTCTAATATATGAGGTATTTACATAGTATGAGAAGAAATCATCGAAAGGAGCGCGTTTTCCTTGTGCAAGGACTTAATCTTACATGAATAGATGCAGTTAATAAATAGAATGCATTCGTAAAAAAACAGTAAAAGATAGTTAAAGTGTACCAATATTCAGAATGCATAATTAAAGAAAAATGATAGCATCAACCTACTATCCACTGGCATATCATATCATCTTGTTTTGACAACAACAAACTATTGACTTACAATAGGTACATATATGTGCAGAAAGATGCTAATACAGTAATACTTCACAAATTTTTGCTCTTCTTGGATCAGTCGGATGCATGGCTCTCTAAAATAAGTTCAGATCTGAATAACTCCCCAAATATAGCAAAAAGAAATGAATTATATAGATGCACTCTGTCTCTGTACAAAGAAAATCAAGTGCATATATGGCATTGATTCACCGTTTCGATCGAGAAACTGAAAGGATTGATTCACCATATGATTTGATTCAAGAGTACACAACAATATAGTTTTAGCTTACAAGCTAGTTTCCTGCTGCTACTGGCTGCACTAGATGAAGTACACAGACAGATCAAGCCAACCTCAGATTCTACACCAACAACCCTCGATTCCTCGTCAACCAAGAACCCGCTACTCAGTGGCAGTTGTTTACACAAGAACTTGTTTGCTTTCATGATTCAGAGCTCACCAAAACTGAGTTATTTACATAACATATTGCCAAGAATGCTTTCATTCACAAATTGCATCTGGGTATTTGGAACTCACCGGAGTACATGCCAGACAAGGGGGCCGATGCAGCGGCTGCAGCATTGGGAGGAAGGACTCGACGCCGCAGCCCAGGTACCCCCACATTTTCTAACCAAGGCAACGACGCCAACTGCTGTTGCTCCCACCCGCCGGCCGCCGGGAAGATGGGCAACGAATACAGCGCAGAAGAATTGGGGTCCCCGTCGCCGTGGCTCAAGGACAGTGGATCCCCTTCTGATGGCGCCTGCGACATGGTCCCTCGGCACGATTCTGAGGACCTCGAAGGGATCCGCGTGGTGGGGAGAGGAAGACCCAGGTGTCGACGGGGAACTGCCGGTGGCAGGGTGGCGCGAGCGCCGGAAGAGAGCAACCGTGGAGCACCGGAAGGGGTCACCCGCTAGGCCGCGAGAAGAAGTTGTGCCGGATGGGAAGGAAAAGGGGAGCATAGGAAGGGGGCGCACGCGGGAGCAGTGGCGGAGGACGGGAAAAAAAAGAGGTGGGGCGGATCTATACCTGCGCGCCGGTCGCCGGTGGCTGCCGCCCGCCCGCTGCCGGCTACGCCTAGGCTGGTGGCTGCCCCTTCCTCTTCCTGCTGGTTCGGCTCCGGTGGGTCGGTCTCCTCGGCGGCGGTTGGGTCGGCGAAGTCGAGGGCGGCGACGGGTGGAGCGGAGGCGGCGAGAGGGGCGAGGCCGCGAGGGGGAGGCGGCGGGTGGAGCGGAGGTGAAGGAGGCGAGGGGCGGCTGGGTCAGCGAAGTCGAGGGCGGCGGCGGGTGGAGCGGAGGTGGCGAGAGGGGCGAGGCCGCGAGGGGGAGGCGGCGGGTGGAGCGGAGGTGAAGGAGGCGAGGGGCGGCTGGGTCGGCGAAGTCGAGGGCGGCGGCGGGTGGAGCGGAGGTGGCGAGAGGGGCGAGGCCGCGAGGGGGAGGCGGCGGGTGGAGCGGAGGTGAAGGAGGCGAGGGGCGGCTGGGTCGGCGAAGTCGAGGACGGCGGCGGGTGGAGCGGAGGCGGCGAGAGGGGCGAGGGGGAGGCGGCGGGTGGAGTGGAGGTGAAGGAGGCGAGGGGCGGCTGGGTCGGCGAAGTCCGCACGGGAGAGGCAAAGCCCGCGCGCGGGAGGGGATTGGCGCCGCGGATAGCACGCAGTTCTCGCTCGGGAAAGATGGGCAGCGAGAAGAACGGGATACCGAGCGAGGAAAAATAGAAAAGGACATAGCGAGATTGTTGGACTGCTTTTTTTTGGCATAATAGCTATAATGAATTTTACGGATGTATTTAGTCAGGCTGTAGGAGTTGCTCTAACAAATCCGTTATTATCACCGTTACTTTACGGCCCACGACGAGGCGATCATGGTAACTACTGCTGTTTTCTCCGCCCACGCGGCCACGCGTCGCTGTTCCTCCCGACTCCCTCCCCACACAGCACAACACGCACAGAGAAGGCAACAGACGCCATCACCGTGCCACCGCGCGACGGGGAGCGGCAGCCGTGAGAGGCGGAGAGCGACCACTCGAAGCGCCGTCGCCCTCGAGGGTTGAATGATTCACGCCGACCGCTTCCATTCCTTTCCGAAGATAAAAATTAAAAGGAAAAAGGTACGCCTCCGACACCACGCCACCATGCATCCTCTTTCTTTCTCCTCTTTCGCTTGTTTCTTGTCCGGGGTGACGCAATCATCGCCCGGCCGCGCTTTCGTCTCGGCTTCCGTTCCCTTACCGCGCAAGATAAGAACCGTGTGGGAATTAGGCGCCTTTCTGGTAGGGGATGGCAAAAACCGACGGGAATTGGGTGCTCTCTTGCTGTTGTATGGTGGCCGTTTGTTGTCTTGCTGCTGGTGGAGTGTGCTGTCGGTCAACTACGTGAGGGGGGCAGGATGCCGCCTGTCGTCGTTGGAAATTTGGTGGCAGAGTGAATTTTTGGTCCCCAGATTAATCTGTTCTTTTTCTCTCCTTTTTTGTTTTAACTGAACGGGTAGTAGGAAATGGTAATAGCCCATTTGGAATACATGAAATTTATATGATTTTTACTATTTTATATAAAATTCCCGTGTTCTAAACGGGCCGTAAGTTTCTCCGCTTTGTTATTAGCTCAAATAGGCCCATGATTTACTATTCTAATCCAATGTAGGAATGTATCTCGATTGACATGTCAAAGTGTTTGTTATGGAGTTGCATTCGATGCCAAAGGTCACCGTTACCTGCAGAGTAAAATTAATAAATATTAGTTTGGAAGAATAATTAGGAGGACACATACTTTAGCTACCTCTTTCATGACGTTTTTCTTTTTTAAAGAGAAGTTTCATGATGTTTACCGGTGACAGTTTGGCAATCCTATGCTTTTCTATGAGAGGAATTTCAAGTTAATTACTGTTGTAGTTCCAATTTAGCACTACAGTAACAATGCAAACAGTGTGATACCAAACTGGTTGAAGTAGTTGGATCCAAATTGATCTGCCCTCTGAAGTTCATGAAGATTATTTCATTGTTATTATTTATAATATTTACTACAGTAGGATAATTCTTGAATTGCCATGTCAACTGCTTAGCCTACATTGGCTCAGAAGAGCCAGAAAATTTTAATGGTCTTATGTATGACACAGTTTGTGAGACCATGTAGAAGTCACTCCATGATTGTGATGAGTAATTGACCTTTGGATTAGAGTTTTTGTGAAGTTTGAGTTTGATTTTTGAGGTTTTGCAAAAGACTACATTCTGGTTAAGCTGTCTGCTGGAATCTTCAGGTTAAGCGGTCTGACCGATTTGTTTTGGCGGTCTGACTGACGGACTTCGACCGCTAACAATAGTCAGAGGCGTGGTACTCGATTCGTAGTCGAGTGGTCCGAATGGCCGTGTGTTGGGTGGTCCAATCGGCAGATCAACCACGGATAGTCGATGGTCGAAAGCTATAGTGCCTGAACGACCACAGATGGTCGATGGTCAATAGTCGTAGGCTTTGTGATTGGTAGTCGTAAACTTTACGATTGGTAGTCGTAAACTTTACGATCGGTAGTCGTAGACTTTACGATCGATAGTCATGGGCATTGCGATTGACTATTGTAGACCTCGAGTACTCGTGTCAGACCAACCAGCGGTCTGACCGGCCTACACTTGGCAGTTAGACTGGCTTCTCTTGGTGGTCTGAGATTATTCTCTGGAACTCTTGGGGTTTTGGTCATGTTTGACCTGGGTGTTGTTGCTAATGTGCACATAAGTTTATTATTTGGTCCTAAGCTTAGGATCATTATTTAGGTTGCATACTTTCTGCAAGGTGTATTGTATGGATTAATTGCGTAAATTGAAGAGTTTGTATATTGTGCGGTGTTACGTGACGGTTTGCTTGTTGGTGTTGGTTGCAGGACTTCGAAGCTAGGTCATGGTGAGACGTAGAAGGATCGGGACTAGGCACAGGGTGGTGCTGAGGTCTAGAACAGTCAGGGAGACACCAAAAATGACTGTGGTTTGCAGGGTGGTTCCAAGCCGGGATGATGAGGAACCGAAGCGGGAGCTGCTAATGATGGACACGATGGACAATGGCAAGGTGGACCGAGACTAGACTTAGGGAGGAGTCGAGGTCTAGACGGTCAGGGAAGTCGGGTGCTGTCATGTGCGAGAAGAGGCATGTGGTGCGCCAAGTGACTTGGGCCACTTGCAACAGAGGACGGTTCGTTGGGATCCGGACGTGTGAGAGGCTTGGTAGCAAGTCATTGGAGCCACGTGAAAGATGGCAAAGCATAAGTGATGCTTCATGGAAAAGCAAACAAGAAGCTTCGTCGAAAGCGGTAGAGGTGAATTTTGGTAAAATTGCTCAATACTAGAGAATCGTGTGTGAGTAAAACTCAGTGTTTGGTAGGGTTAACTGGTTATCCCTAGTTTGACCTAATGAGTGGATCCATTAGGTTTTGATTTAGGTTGTGAGCCTATATAAGAGGAGGAGAGGCAAGAGCTAGGGTTTAATAATGTTGGCTAAGTCTTTTGGTGGCTAGCTTGTCCTCCCTCCCATAGGAGATAGATTAGAGAGTGTGTATGCTCTAGGTTTAGAGCTCTGTCCTCCTGAGTGAAGTGGCTATAAAACTAATCATCGAGCAATACATCAATCTTTTGGATTTTCTTGAATTCATCTTGTTGATTGAGTTACTTTTGTTTTGGTTGGTTTAACCTCTCTTCTGCTTTTCTCTTGATCTTGTTGTGCCAAGGACATGAATGAGATAGAGATAATCTCTTGAGATTGATCTCCAATCATCTAGGCACTTCAATATCAAGTTTATCAAGAAATCCTATTTTTACATGAGTTTGGCCCCGTCGATGAATTTCTTGATCCGAGGTCTTTTTATTTAATTCCTTTAGTGATCTTATTTGCTGTGACATGTGGGAATATACTCAAAGCCATCTTGGCTATCTTTTACCCACAAGCAAGTTCTGATCAATGATTTCGGTTTTAGATCTCAGTTCATGTGTGCTTAGTCAAATCACAAAAAAGTCTCATCTTTGTCATAGAGTTTTCTATTCAAGAATGGAATAGCTTTTTGAGACCTTAAGAAATATGCGTATAAAGTTTCACTGCTTTTGATTTTGTCAATCAAAAGTTCTATCGATTTTGGTTCTTATGGTCAACTGAAAACCCTGTTCTTCTATTGAAAATAGTAGTACTGCAATCCTTGTAGCGGTAGTATCGCAGTCTCTAGTTTTTGACTACTCTGGTTTTTGACCATTCACTGGTCATCGACCTCTCTGGTCGTGTTTCAAATTGGTTCGACCATTTTTGTTTCGATTGCTTACAAGTCGACCTCTCACTGATAGTTGTTCACACCGGTCGAATCTCAACCTGCTTCAAACACTCGGGTTTGCTCTCAGGTCTTCGGCCACATAGGTTACGATCATATCGGCCTTCGATCGCGTAGGTTTTCAACCACTCATTGGTCCTTGACCACGCTGGTCTTTCGACCGTTCACTGATGATCGACCACGTAGGTTTCAACCACTCAATGTCCTCGACTATGCTGGTCTTTCAACTGCTCTCTTGTCATTGACTGCGTTGGTTTCGACCACTCTCTAGTCGTTGACCACTCAAGTCGAATTCAGACCACGTCGACTTTCGACCACGTTGGTTTCGGCCACGCTGGTTTCGACCATGTTGGTTTTTGATCATCTTGATTTTCGACCACTCTCTGGTTATTGACCACTCGAGTCTAATTTTGATCACGTTGGTTTCAACCACGTTGGTTACGACCACGTTGGTTCTGAACCGCTATCTAGTCGTCGACCACCATAGTCGAAGTTCGACCACATTGTTTTCTGACTGGTTTTACTCAGCTCTGAGAGTCTCTTGTTTTCCAAAGTGATACAGCTCCATGTTTCTCCAAATTTTGAGTAGGATTCCTATCTGAAACTTCATAACTTTGTAGCTATCGGAGCAAAGGATAAGTGAATACTAGGAGGAACTTTTAAGGCACCATTCACACCCCCTTCTGTTGTCATCTTCGGTCCTACAATTGGTATCAGAGCAAGGTTTGCTCTTTGAGTGATCTTATCTGATCATGAGCATAGCAACTGGTAGGAAAACTTATGAGATCTTCTTTGCATCTTGTCAGGGTGTTTTTGCTAATGATGTCCTACATGACAAGAGGCTTGAAATCAACTAGAGGGTGATTTATTTGCAAGAAACCACAAGTGTGAGCTTTGTGGTACATTTTTTACATTTGGTTGTTCAAGTGTCAGGGAGAAAAAGCTTTTAGAGTCCACAGATGATGATGATAATATTGACAAGGAGGACGAACTTTGACTCATTATGAGCAAGGTAAACCCTCATGTGACCTTAGCTTTGTCCAAAATGAATATGCTTGCTCTTAGGGACAATGTGATATGCCTAGATGATAAGAATGTTAGATTGCTTGATGATGATTTTTCTATGTTGAAATCTCACTTACCATGTGTAGGTTGTGAGTCTTTGCATGTGTATGTTGAAAAATTGAATACTTCTCTTGCATGATTAAAATGTGAAAATGAGAAATTAAAATTAACTCATCGCTAATGTGTAGAGGAGCTTGAGAGTGCTAGGACTGGGATTAGTGTAGCCTAGCTTCTCTTGATGTTTGTACTAGCTATGTTCCTCTTGTTAATCCAATTCATTGGTTGCTTGTATTTTTCATCTTTTACATATATTGTCCTTCTTTGAG
Organism: Dendrocalamus latiflorus; assembly: GCA_017311315.1. NCBI lineage: Eukaryota > Viridiplantae > Streptophyta > Magnoliopsida > Poales > Poaceae > Dendrocalamus > Dendrocalamus latiflorus. Next base: position 20,273,484 of record CM029640.1, read on the forward strand.
AGATTGTGTAAATGCTTTGTGGAGAGAGCATGATGATATGAGCGTTGAATCTTGCAATTTAGTCACCTCCTTGCATTTGGATTTGGATCTTTCTCGTAGTGAGCTTGGTTCTCGATGTTGGCACTTGTGTCATAGTTTTAGATGTTCCTGCTTTGGCTAGTGCAACTCTTGATGGCTCTTCTAGTGTTGTTCAAGGGTTTCTAGCAATGACAGTGCTTCTACTTTATTTCATAATGCTTCATGCAAAATTAAGTACCATTGCACCTATTGCAAGAAAGATGGACACAAGTTGAATTTTGCTCTCGTTGTGCCAAGCATAAGCGTCGAGTGTGCCATTGAGATCATGATTCTAAGTATCTTAGTGTTCATAGTCTTGCCCATGACATGAACAACCAAGTATAGAGCATGAAACCTCGATTTTGGAAGCCGAAGCATAGTGACAACCTTGCTATTTTTGGGTCTGGACCCTGGGGAGCGGTCAAACCACCATTACCACTACGGCCATACCGCTCTGCAGTCAAACCGGCCGATCAAGGGTAGTCTGACCAGCCCTGAGTTGACTTGTCCCTCTTTTCTTGGTCTTCAACGGGTTCTAGTTCTGTGCTATGTGGTTCTTCTGTTTCTGTCCAGAGGACTTCTTTTGTGAGCTTTATCGATGTTGTGTCCTCACGGACCATGTCTTCTAGTAGACCTTTGCATCATTGCTCATTTGTAAGAAGGATGGACATCATATAGATATTTCCTTTTGGCGTGCCAAACGCATGCGTCAAGTTCATGCTTCTAAGGCATAAACACTCATGATTCTAGCGTGAAAACCCGTTTTGTTGATGGCTTTTTTGACACCTTTTATAGTGTTGTTTTTACGGCATCGTGAACTTGGCTCTAATGATTTTAGTTTTTGTCCACATGCTGTCCTAAGAGGATTTTCATCATTTCTCAAGTGGTGAACCTAATTTTCTCCATCAAGGTGTGCACCTACGATGAGGAGGAGTTGTGAATTCTTTTAGTGCTCTTGTTGGTTCTCATATTAGTGCTTTCAAGTAAGGCATTTGTTGCTTTTCCAAAGATCGCACTCATTTTACTCGTCGAGTTGTCCACTTGCAGTGTGCCTCCAGAATAGGATTCTCTTGCATGAATCATCTTTTACATCATGCTAACTCGCATACTTCTATTGTGGGTGTGTCAAAGTTTTGAGTTCCCAAGTACATACTTACTAACCCTTCGAGATCCAAGATTCGGGCACTTTGTTCTTCTCATGGTAGGTGCCGAGACGCAGGTTGGAGAATATATGCTTGATTGGGTTCTAGTCTTTTGTTTCATCACGTGATTAGAACACTTGTTGATTCCCCGCTTCTTTTGATGGACTCCAAGAGGCATAGGTTTTCACGTTTGGTATTTCCACCTATTTTGTGAGCTATCCTATATCTTCATGCCCCTATATTCATGTTTAATCAAGTTGGCATGTTGTGCTTGTCCATGTGCTCACTTGTACCATATTGGTATGTATTACTCATATTACATTCTTATCATGTCTTTATGTGTATTTTTCTTGTATGTCCATGTGCTGGCTAATTATTCATCCTTTGTGGATATATGTGTTTTATCTTTATGAGCATGAGTTACTTGTTAATTGTTGTTTAAAGAGTCAAGTATCATCATGACTTTGTACCTTATTGTATCTATCCTATTTTATTGTTTACATCTTACTCCTTATGTCCATTCACCATTATTTATACATGTTAGCATATTTTTCATGATTTTTGTTTGTCATGACATATGTCTACATGATGTGTGTTGATTATGTATATTTTGAGATTGATTACACCTTAGATAGCCTTCTATATCATGATGCTATATTTATTCATGCCTTCTTATCTTTTTGGTTCATGTACATATTTATACTTGTGTCCATGTTAGCATATGCTTTTATAACTTTTCTTTGTCACTTACTATGTGTGTATGGTTGTGATTCATTGAGATACATGTATATTTTGAACTTATTCATTTCTGTTCTAGCTTGAAAATAGTCTATGTGACATCTTGATAGTTTTAGACTATGCTTATGCCTAGATATCATGAGAACTTTGATTAGTCCACAAGTTTCTTCTAAATTTCGTTTGCACTAGGCTTTGTTGCTCTAGATACTCTGATGAGGGCTAGATCAAGCTTGTGTGGGGGTGTGTTCTTATGTGTTCTTTGTCATTTGTACTTATCATGCTACTTTTGTTATCACGTGTCTCAGTACTGGATTCATGCTTGTATATCACTTACCTTAGTACTAGGACACCAGTTGTTCCTATGTTTGAGCTACAGGTTGTGGGTGTGAGGGAGAGACCGTATGGCTTATGTTGATGCTTTGGGTCTTTCACCTCCCTTGAGTTATTGGTGAAGGTTTCTATTAATCTCACGATTTAGCTTCAGTCAACCTTCCTCGTGATGCAGCTTCAGTCAGCCTCCACCACATCGCCAAGCAATGTGACAGAGGTTTGCTCCCTTGTGACCTTCAGTTTCTTACTTTTCACCACTTAGTTTTGCATAGTATTCTTGTTTTAGTGGTAGGAAGGGTCTGATTGGATAGATAGGAACAACTCTAGATGATTTTATCTTAGTCACACCTCTCATTCAAATGGTTCTCTAGGATTATTTACTTCCTAGTTTGAGCTTTCTTCTTGGTCACTAGTGTATTGTGTTATGACAGTTAGTGTTGCCTTTTGCTCCGTGGTATGAGGTTATAGGTTAGAGACCATGTGAGAAGGGTGTGTTTGGGAGTCATCCCGTTGGGTTGAACTCTCATTTTCTGGATTTTATGCCTAAATTTTTGGTTCTTCTCAATTTGCCTTCTTTAGGGGGAGTTGAAACCTCCTTATTTTCATGCTACTTTTCAGAATGAGCTTACTTCTTGTGCATTCATATATATCATATTGCATTTTAATTTTAGCATATATTATATGTACATGAATGCTTATACAAATCATGGAGCTTTGACAATTATCCTTATCTGACATGATATCTTACTTTACACCTTGCCATATCTTGTGCTAGCTTGCTAGATTTATAATGTCCCTTTATGTATAGCTTAGATTTTGCCATGCTATCTTTATTACATATGAACAACTTGAATTAAATCATGTCTTGTTGGATCATATGACTAGTCTGACTCTAGTGATTCTCTTATGATTCATGTCATGTCAAATAAGCTAAGTTAAGTCTTGAATCTTCATTGAGTTTTAGATTGAGCTATACTAGTTCATTAGTCAAACATGAGCTAGTATTAACTCTTTGTTCTTAAACTATGTTAAGAAAATGTGTAGAACCGAAATGGCAACAAAGGGGGGTGAATGGTGCCTTCAAACTGCCCCAAGTATTCACACAATTTTCTTCTCCGATAGCTATAGAAGCTATGAAGCGAGAAAGTAACTCCTCACTGAAACCAAGGGAGAGAACAGAAAACAGAGAAGAAACAGACACTGATAAAACAAAGCAGCCAGAGAGCAAGGCTGGCCTGACCATGAGAGTGCGGCTGGTCTGACCGTGAGAGTGCTGCCGGTCTGACCGCCAAGGTACTGCCGGTCGGACCGCAAGTGCAGACCCGGTCTGACCGCCAGAGTAGTAGCGGTCTGACCGCAAACGATGATCCGATCTGACCGGGAGCAAAGAGATTCGGCGGTTACAGAGCAGAGAAGAGAAACTGAAGAAGCACCAAAAATAGATTGATAGAACTACAAGCTCTGATTCACCCGAAAGAGAGAAGACCACAAGCTGCAGAGAAATCAGAACAGACCGGAAACTAGAAACACAAAAGACTGCAAGCAACGCAGAAAAGCAAGAGCAAGAAGGAAAAACAATACCGAAAGCCAAAAGCAGTCATATGACCTGAAGAAAACTGAAATCTCCTGACTGAAAACCGACGGCACAGTAAATACTGAAGAGGTACCGAAAACTGAGAAATTAGCAAACGATCACTCATCTTCTCAGGTCAATTGATCAGAACTTCCAACTAAACAGCAATTTGAACTCAGGAGGAGGATAATACAGACAAGAAGCAAGAAAATCATCTGACTGCATATTCAAACCTAAAAACCAAGAAGTTCAAACATGGCAAAGAGCAAAATGAGGCCAAATTCCACATAGCTTGAGAATCTCAAATCTTTTGAACATGAATCATTTGATCTCAACAAGGAGTGACCTCACAACTGGAAAACACAAACCTAAAACAATCTTTTCGCTGAGACACCAAGAATACAAGGATCCTCTGCCTCCAAAAACAGCAAACCCTAGAAAAATTGGAAACAGAGGAAGTTGAGGCGCATGACTGAGAGAAGAGAAAACCCTTTGATTCTTCCTTTTGCTCTCGGGAATGGACTGGCCAAATGACCTTGAGGATATTCCCAGTTCAGAGCAACAAAGATTCAGCTACTTGATCAAAAGATTCAACACAAAATCAGCATAAACAGAGAAGAACAGATAGTAGCGAAGAAGGAACAGAAGCAGACACGGGGATAAGCTAGAAACCATAGCATCTCAAACACAGGATTTCACGAATGGATTCAGAGAGATGAATGATTACATAGAAATCTTCTTACAGCCATCTCATACCCATTCTCATATTCTAAGAAAACACACACAAAAGAGAAAACAAGAACCACTGCCGAACAACTCACTCAGAAAAAGAGACAAAGCAATCCAAAACAAGACCACTGCCGAACAACTCACTCAGAAAAGAGACAAAGCAATCCAAATAGCTACCACCAGGGAACAACCCTCCTATTTATAGTCTTCCACTGCCGAGTTCACAATTTGCTTTGCCCATTAAAACTCAGCGCTTTACCCGTTTGCAGCCTTGCACAATTTGCTTCCACTTTGCAGCCTTGCACATTTTACCAAAATGCCACTCCTGCACCTTCCTGGAAGCTTCCTCTTTTCTTGCTATCCAAGCCTTGCAACCACCTTGAATCCTCGCCGTCTTCGGCATATCCCAACCGCTTCGACCTCAGCACCGCCTGTGCCTAGTCCGGCCATCTCATGCTTCGCCACGACTTAGCCTCAAAGTCCTGCAACCATCACAGACAAGAACACACCACATAGCACCACTCGAAACACTGTAATCATACATTTGCATCAGTAAAAAGTATTCAAACACGAAACACACAAAACAAACTCAAACTTTCCAGAACAAGTGGCAATTACTCATCACAAACACGAGGTCAAATCCACGTGGTCAATAAAGAAAATGAAGCATGATTTGATTGAAATGATTGTATCTTATTTATTTTAAGCATTAGGATCCATGAATATTATCCAAAATGATTCTTTGAGTATTACACCAAGCCATAACTCAATAGAATGCTATCTAGATCATAACAATGCATGTATAGATAAGTCAAACCAAATAAGTCATAATCTGATCATTAGTCGAATTTCTTAGCATGTCAAGTTATCCAAGATCATAGTGTAGCTAGAGGTATCCAAGGATAATGCAAGCCATGTCAATATTCTAAGTGGAACCAAGAAGCTAGTATTGAGTCAATTTAGAGTGCTACAAGTTCAAGAATGAATCATTCGTTCAAGTACTTGGTCTTTTTGTAATTAAACAAATTTAGCACAATTGACATGTTTTTCCTTTTTAGAAACTCATGGTTGTTTCCAACCAAAATGTTTGTTTAGACATGTGCTAGATCTCAAGCTTTATACGACCACTCCAAGCTAGAAGCTTAAGAAAGTGATCTTGGTCAACCAAAACTCTCCCTGAGTTCATGCCTAGTGCAATGGTAAGCAGTCTCATGAGAAAGAATTGGTGAGATCAGTTTTTCGCACAAAAGAGATCTTTTTGCTTTTGCTGAAATTAGTTCAAGAACAAGAAGTTAATAATAACTAGCATAACTCAATCTAAAGCTCAATAAAGATTCAAGACTCAACTCAGCCTATTTGACATGACATGAATCATAAAAGGATAACTAAAGACAGACTAGTCTCAAGAGCCAACATGACATGATTTAATTCAAGTTGTGCATTTTTAATCAACCTATCATGGCATAGATTAGACTACACATATAAAGTCATGATAAATCTAGCAATGTAGCACAGATTATGGCAAAATATAAAGCAGTTGTTTTATGTCATAAGAGGATAATAATAAAGACTCCATGTAGTTATATTACAATGCAGAATGACATGAAAGCAAGAAAGTCCAGCTTCCCCATAGTATGTGAAGCACTTTTAGTTCAAGTTGAGTAATGTCGACATTAAGTTCTAGCAAATCTCAAAGGAACTCCCCCTGAACCAAAGCAATAAAAACGAGAAGCTGGCAAGAAAATCAGAGAAGGTAGTCCTTGAAGCATAGGTAAGATAGAGAGAATACTATGGCTCGGACTGACTCATCTACCCCATATGACGCTAGGACTATCAGCTGGACTTCTAACACACTAGGGAGTAAACACGTTCCCTGTCTACCCAAGGGTGGTCCAACCCTCGCTAGACCTATAAGAAGTGAGTGAACTCAACCTGGTGAGAAGAGAGACAGCTAATAAGCAGCATCCTAGAATCACAAAATGAAAGGAAGAAGTCTAAGCAACTAGGCGAGAGAACCACTCTAGTCTATGCTAGAAGGACTAACCCGAATGCACCCTTATGCAATGCAATAAAGAGAAGCATATAAGCAAGATAAAACATAAAGTACAAAGCTCCCCCTCGTAACAATCCATACGGACAGACCACCCCAAGCTCTCCCCGCAAAGACGAAAACCTTGAGCTATCTAAAGGCTTGGTAAAGATATCAGCCCACTGGTAGTCACTCTCCACAAACTGGAGCACTATGTCACCCTTCTCCACATGGTCTCTAAGGAAATGATATCTGATATCAATATGCTTGGTCTGAGAGTGTTGCACTGGGTTCTTGGCAATGTTGATGGCAGAGTGTTATCACAAAAGAGTGGAACACTATCTACAACTAACCCAAAGTCTCGCAAGGTCGAAACCATCCAAAGTACCTGGCTGCAGCAACAGGTGGCAGCAACGTACTCGGCCTCTGCAGTGGACTGTGCAACATTGTACTACTTCCTAGAAGACCAGGAGACAAGAGATGTGCCAATGAATTGGCAAGTGCCAGAAGTGCTCTTGCTATCTATCTTACAGCCAGCAAAGTCTGCGTCGGAGTATGCTCTGAGAGAAAGATAGGAAGATGAAGAATACCAGATACCATAGTCTATGGTAGCTCGAAGGTACCGAAAGATGTGCTTCACCGCATGGCGGTGAGATATGCGAGGGGAGGCCTGAAATCGAGCACACAGACACACAGAAAAGTGTATGTCCGGTCTCAAGGCAGTGAGGTACAAGAGGGAGCCAATCATGTTGCGGTACTCCTTCTGATCAACTGGCTCGCCATCCTCATCTGGATCAAGTTGAGAGACCATGTGGAGGTATCCCCATGTTGGTGATGAGTAATTGACGGTTGGTTTAGTGAGTTTGAGTTTGTTTTGGATATTCTAGGGTTGAGTACCTTTACTTATGCTAATATTGATATGCTGTTTCGTGCGGTGCTATGTGACGGTTTGCTTGTATGTGTGACTGCAGGACTTCGAAGCTAGGTCATGGTGAGGCGAGGAGGACCGGGACTAGGCACAGGAGGTGTTGAGGTCCAGACGGTCAGTGATGCCGAAGATGATCGAGGCTGGCGAGGTGGTTGCGAGTCGGGAGACGAGGAACCGGAGCTGGAGCTACCGGTGACGGACACAGCGGGCGACGACAAGAGAACCGGGACTAGACTCAGGGAGGAGTCGGAGGTCCAGATGGTTTGGAGGTCGGTTGCGGTCGTGCGCGACGGAACAAACCAAGACTAGACTCAGGTGGAGTCGGAGGTCTCGGTCGGTGTCGGGTGGACACGACGGGCAGCGGCGAGAGGATCGGGACTAGACTCAGGGAGGAGTTGAGGTCCAGACGGTCAGGATGCTGGGTGCGGTCGTGTGCAGCGGACCGGACCGGACTAGACTCAGGAAGGAGTCGAGGTCCAGATGGTCAAGGTACTGGAGGCGGAAGCTTCCGGGAGGGTGCTTGAGGGGCAATTTGGTAAATTGACTCAAGAAAATGAGTGGAGGAGGTGATTCTCCCTCCAAAATCTGGTTTGACCTCCTATTGCCTCATGTGGATATGAGGAGAATGGGTGGAGGTGGTATGCCACTTCTTGAATTTCCTTTTAGATGTGAGTGTTGGTTGCTAAAAGGAGATGTCAAGGAAGTGGAGAGGTAGGCATTCCTGGAGAGTATGCATTCAGGTTAGCTCATTGTAGTGGAGGAGTGTGTGTGTGTGTGTGTGTGTGTGTGTGTGTGTGTGTGTGTGTGTGTGTGTGTGTGTGTGTGTGTGTGTGTGTGTGTGTTCTGTGTGTGTGCCTCCAGTGAGCTCAAATGTGAGAATCCATGTAGAGAGATGGATGTGAGCTAAAACCATTTGTAATCATTCATCTCTCTTCCTCAATATGAATATGAGAAGGATTGTGTTGAGTTGCATTCATTTCTTGCTCTATCTGCGATGATTTTCTTCTTTGGTCTTCTTATTGTTCTTCTCTACCAAGAGTGAATTTGAGTTGATTCTTTTGCTTGAGTGATTGAATCTTGTTTCCTCTGTGATGAGAATATGCCTCAAGACGATTTGGTCAGATAAACTCCCAAGAATCCAATGAAAGAATCAAAGATTCCTTTTTCACTCATTTCCTCTGTTTCTTGATTTCTAGGGTTTTCATGCAGGGGATGATGGAATCTTTTGATTCCCTTTAGGAGATGGCTTGAGATTTATGTTTTCAAGTTCTCTTATCATTGCTAAGTGAAATACAAAACTTCATAAGCAAAGGTTGGGAGAATCTTGAGAAATCTGAAAATGAGCATCTCTCTCAACACCATTTTCAGATTTCAGCCTAAAACTTGAATCCTTGATCTTGTAATGATTTCCCTTGGTTTCTCAAGCCCCAAGGCTATTTAATTTAAGTCCTTGATCTGGTGGCCTGAGAGATTGAGCAAAAGTTCGCAAATTTCACTACTGTATGAAGTCCTCAATTTCTGTAGTCTGAAATTCTGCTCGCTGCCTCTACTGAAAAGAAACCCGGTCAGACCGGTTTGAATAAGGCGGTTGGACCGGACATTTGCCGGCGGTCAGACCGCCCCCCGAGCGGTCAGACCGGTGGCCAGGGAGCGGTCTGACTGGCCCATGTCAAGCGGTATGACCGCGCTGCATGGATTTGCTCTGGTTTTTTAGTGATGTTTTCATTTAGTTGCTGGTTCTGTTTTAGTTTATGTTTGCTTTGATTCTTCCTCTGTTAGTATAAGTCCTAGAGAGCTTTAGCATTCCTCTTCATAGCTTTTTGTAGCTATCGGAGAGGTGTCTTGCATGTGGATACTTTTGAGGGGCGAATTTTAAAAGAGGCACCATTCACCCCCCCCCCCCTCTGTTGCCATATCCGATCCTGCACAAGTGTAGCTGATGACGCCATCGGAGTTGACACGGGCTTACCATCACTCATATCAAAGCGTCTCAGGAGGTCTCGAGTATACTTGCCTTGATGCAAGAAAGTACCATCCCGAGTCTGCTTGATCTGGAATCCAAGGAAGAAGCTCAACTCACCCATCATGCTCATCTCAAACTCTGTGCTCATGACATCAGAGAACTGGAAAACAAGAGCATGAGAAGATCCGCCAAAGATGATGTTGTAACATCCCAAAATTTGGATGTTCAAAATGTGGAGTTTTTAAAATTTTTCTTGCATTTTGCTAGCACTCAAATTTCTCCTGAATACTTATTTGAAGTCTTTTTGAGTTTTGTGGCATACAAATTAATAATCAAGAATACTCCCAAATGCAAATAATAATCATGTAAATTATAAAAATGGAGAATGTCATTACAGATCATGAATTCAAAATACCAACATCTGGACTTCAATTCAGGCCAATAAAATAAAAAAAAAGATATGTGAATATACCCCTAAATAATTAAACCAAAAATTCCTTCTTGTATTTCAATTAGCAAACCAAAAATCCAAGGTTGAATATTCAAAACTTATATATGCAGTTTATAACAAAATTGAAATCTAAGGGCAAAACCTAAATACAGTGGAAAATAGAGAAATATTAGATTTTGTATCGAGATATGTGAACCAAGATCTGAATTAAAATTTCAAAATTTTAAATCAATAATCTTAAGCACGAAATAGAAATTTAAATTTAAAATCCAAGTTCTAAGATTGTGCTTAATCCTTTCCTCATTATCTTTTTCCCTCCTTCTCTTCCTTCTCTATTACACGTGGGCCCGGCCCCCACCCCATCCCACCTCTCTCCCTTTTCTCCCCCCTGGTTCTCCCTCTGCCGACTGGGCCCAGCCCTTGCGCCCGCATTCCCTCTTTCTTCTCCTCTTTCTTCCTTCTTTCCCCGATCCCTTTTTCCTGTTCGGTCGTCACCGCCCCGTCACCAGCCTTCTTCTCCCCGTCCTCCCCCTCACATCAGCCGGCCCAGCCTTCTCTGGAGCCACCCACTCCCCATCCCCACCTGTGCCCCACACGCCGTGCCCATGCCCTGCGCCCGCACGTCGCACCCGCCCTGTCGGGACCCCGGATTTCCGAACCCGGACCCTCTGTGTATTACAGCACTAGTCCCAGAACAAAGCTAGTGCACACAGTCAAACAGAAATGATTACATAACCAACAACGCTTTATTACAATAATAGAGAGAGTACTGACCGAATGGTCTCATTATTACAAATGAGGTTCAAGACCTCACTCACACACAAAACACAGCGGAAGCAGAAAATAAATCCAGCGAAGACCCATCAATACGCCACAAGCAATTGACTGCGGAAGCGCGACCTAGTACTCCGGGAATCCTTCGTCGAATCCACACGCGATGTAGTCGTAGTCTCCTTCTTGAGCTTCATATTCTTCTGAATCGATTTTTAGTGCAGCATGTGAGTACATAAAGTACTCCGCAAGTCTTGGGAAAAATGCAGTAGATGCAAGGCTTAACAAAGGAAGGCTATATGGTTCTTTTGCACAAAGCAATATTTTATTTTAAATAACATTAAATATTTTCGAAGGCACTAGTTTATCAAAGTAATTGTTTTAACTGAAACTAGTAACATTTTTAAAGTGAAGGTTCTGTCCACCAACACTACATAACCAGCTTTAACCGATAAACTTTAAAACTACGGGTTCCAACCACCCACTCTAGCTCCAACTGCCAGTACAACCTTCCGAGAGTTCCCTCCACTCTCGGGATACCAAAACTTTATTTTTAAAAATGAAAGACCAAAGTTCTACCATGTGAATGCATTCCTTGCCCGCCCTTGACCGTGGGCACGGCTATTCGAATAGTTTGATACTCTGCAGAGGATGTACAACTTTACCCCCAAGAGATAAATTATCTTAACAGTCACCACGCTTCCTTTGGCATGAGACACAGATAAAATATCACAAAGCCTTTACCTCACTCTAGTCTAGCTAGACACCACCCGCTGAGGTTTCACCGCTGAATGGTTAAATCCACCCAGTCAGAAGCCCCCTCTTGCGCCATATGAGTACAGTAAATCCATATCCCTCACTGTGAATAACCAGTAAATCCCCGGCACCCACTTTCCACTGGTGGCACCTAAACTAAACTATCGTAAGTTAATCAGCTTGGTCGTACCCATATAGACTCGGGGTTGTACGGTAGTGCTCAGTCTGGACAATCACAAGCGTCGGTCCTTAATTGACTAGGGCGGGACATACACTTTACAAGATCTCGTGCTTACCGCACCAATTCAAACCAACCATCCGCCCGGTCTAAATCAACTTTTATATTTTTAATTTATTTTAAAAGAACAGTGGCAACACTAATCACCACTAAATTCCGAATACAAAGATTATTGCAATGAAACATAATTTCCCATTTCCAAGGTTACAAAGGTTAATCTCATTTCCAAGGTTACAAAGGTTAATCTCATTTTACTACTGTTCTAATATTTATCAAAGATTTATAATAATCTCATTATTGATACAAGGGAAATCCTAAGGTTACAAGGGTACGTGGCATTCAAATTCAATCGAGGGCATAACAATAATTGGTTTAACTAACTTGCTAAAACAAAATTAGGGTTCTATGTAAACAGCGATGCACATAAATTTAAAATAATCAAAACATTTCACAAATATAGGTTCAATATGATCAAAGGAGACTTGCCTTCTTGTGCGCTATTTGATCCTTCTTGCTGTGGCTCGACAAATTCTTCGGCGACGTCGGGTTCGCGCGAAACAACAAAATAAACAAATAAATAAATATAAATAAAATCATAAAAATATAAAATATGTACTGCAAGCAATTTTATGATTTTATATGAATTTAGAAATTTGAATCACTGGATTCGGAGTTTGGACGACGGAGAACGAGCGATTGGAAGTTTGAATGAATTGGAAATTCCAGAAAATACAAAACCGAGGGAATATTCTCTGGAATCTTATTTTTGGCTGATTTTTGGATATATTTGAGTGTATGACGTGTGGGGCCCGGCTGTCATTGAGAGAGATAAAATGGCCAAGGCTAACCGAAAAATACACATGCCTTGCCCAGGATTTGAACCCACCACCTCACACATGCATGCACTAACTTGCCTCCACTAACCAAGTGAGCATTTGTTCTTTCTTGACAAAGAAACTTCATCAAGGAAAAATAAAACAAAGGGGAAAAGTAATTGAAGAAGAAATCAAAGGGGAGGACACACGGGCGGCGTGCGGCCGGCAAGCCCGCCGGCGGTCGGAGGCGGTGCGGCGAACGGCGGCGGGGAGAGGAGGGGCGGCGGCGGGAGGCGGGAGGTGGTGGCGGCGGCTGTGAAGCGCGGGGCGGCGGTGGGAGGCGGCCGGGACGGCGGCTGTGAAGCGCGGGGCGGCGGCGGGAGGCGGCCGGGACGGCGGCAAACGGCAGCGGGGAGGCGACCGAAGAGGAGGGGGAGGGTGACGGTGAGAGGAGAGGCCGAAAGGGGAGGGGAGGGGAGGGCGGCGGGAGAAGCTTTTATAGATGGAGAGAGAAGATGAAGTGGCCGGCGGTTTTGAGGGTGAATTAAAGGGAAAACCGGCCGGTAGATTAGTGGGGGTGATTAGGGCATTCGATTGCATGCTTTAAACGGGAGTTAAAAGGAAGAAACGGCCGGCAATTAAAGCTTCTAATTCGGCTCTAATGGAGGAGAGAGAGAGTGAGAGGAGGAAGAAGAAGAGGTAGAAGAAACATATGACATGTGGGGTCCATGCGTCGGTGAGAGAGAGGGAAAGTGAAGGGGTACGGGCCGTCGGATTTGCGACACGTGGCAAGTGGATGATTCATGGTCTTTGGATTGAGATAAAGGGGTAAGTGACTTTGTATGGCTAGGATTAAATCGTGGAGAGAGATGGATTCAATCTGAGAGCGACACGTGGAAAGCTAGGATTTAATTGATTTTTATTTTCGGATTAAATTTCAGAAAATACTAGAAATTTTATAAATACTTAGAAAATAATAATTAATGTCTAAAAATTCAAGAAAAATCATAGAATATTCCTGGAGCTATTTTAGACTTTGGAAAAATATTTCTAATTTCAGATTTACATTTAATAATTTTATAAAATACTTTTTAACTTTGAAAATTGATTTTTAATTCCAGAAAATTCTCAGAAATTATTTTAAAATTTTGGGAAGGTTGGGAAAAATAATATTAAGTCTTTTTGGCTGTATTAAATTATTTTTAAATACATTTTATTGACTTAAAATTTTGAAATAAAACCCAGATAAATCCAAATAAAGTTCAAATACCTTAAAATAATTAATTTGAAATTAAATTTTCTGAAGGCAGATTTTTGGGATGTTACACGCCCGAGCTGACCTGTGCCTGCGCATCTGCACATCCCTGCCACTCGGTCTTCGTCAGCCGCAGAACTCCATGTCGCCCGGTCGGCTCAGTAGCTATAAGAAGGTAGGCGCCCCCCATCCACCTCGCCATATCCCCCTCTCACTCCTGCCTCTAGGAATCGACCCTTGGGGCCCCACAGTCCGCCGGCCATCCCCTTCTTCTTCGTCGCCAGCCATCTGGAGACCGACTGATTTGAGTGACCTCCGGCCAATTCCGCTGCATTGGAGCTCCACCATCGCACCGCAAACTCATTCCCCCCATCGTCGGAGCTTCCTCTCCACCCCAAGCGGCCGACATCGTGCTCCACCGCTGCCCGACTCCGCCTTACTGTAATATCCCGGAAGAGTTTCGACCGTTAATCGTTTAATCGAAGTAAAGGACCTTAAAGGGAAGAATAAAATATCAAGTTTAGAGGGGGTTTTTCTGATTTTCCCTGGCAACCTGGGCCTGGGCCTTGGCCCAGGTGGGGATTTCGGCCAGCAAAGGGGGGCGCCACCTTCCCCCCTCCAACCCTAGCCGCCCCTCCCCCTCTTCCCCCTTGCGCCTCCCCCTCTCCTCCCCTTGTGCGCCCCTCCCCTCTGCCTTGCGCCGTCCAGCAGCGCCTCCTCCTCCCCTCTCCTCCATTGCCGGTGATCAAGACCTCCAATTGATGCCGAATGATCGGGGGAAAGGAATAATTCGCAGCTAGGCGATTGGACTCGGAGGAAGGGAAGAAGAAGGGGCAAAGAGGAAAAGAAGGAGAGGAGAGATTCGTGGGGTGTTCGTGGTATTCTTCAGTGTTCGTCAAGGGTAATCCATGTTCTTCCCCTAGTAGATGTAAATTCTAATTGCGTTATCAATGTCGGTTTTCGGATCTGCTCAGGACAGCCTCTGTTAGACGGTCTTTTTGATATAGATCCGTGGGGATTCAGGTCTGGTCTTCTCCTAGATATTTGTAGAGGACATCCTTAGCTTTCCATGAAGTGCTAGAACGCGTCATTCGGACCTCTGTAGAAAAAGTTATGATTTTTTAGTCGGACTGTCCTGTAGATCGGGGAAATTCCTGTCAGGTTTCGGTAGATGGGTTTGGGCGATTATAAATCAGGAGAATCAGAGGATCTCCATATTATGAAAGTTTCAGATATTTTCCTTAGCTTTCCAGACAGATCAAGAAATCCTGATTCCGACTCTCGGGGTGAAAGTTATGACAATTTTAGTGCGCTGTCCAGAGAACTCGTTACGGAATTGATGTTCTAGAAAGTTAGATGGTGCGGGTAGAAGTTGGCCGAATCAGGGAGACTCACCAACTATATTTAGTTAGATAATTTAATTATCTTTCCAGAAAATCTGAGAACGCCCTGTTCGGACTTCTGTACCATTAGATAAGAATTTTTGAAGTTGACTGTCTGTAGAGGGGGACAGGGTGTCCGAAAAGATTTGGGGTTTTGAGTCAAGTTAAACATGTTGGATTAGTTTGGGGGTGTTTTTGTTTAATATAAAGACTCGTTACTGTTGCCTTAGCAATTATTATAATTATTGTTCAGGAGGAGGACGGATTCCAAGAGCCGCACCTTCTGCTCATTCCCCGTTTTCTCGTGGTTAAGGCAAGTATATTTATGGATATAATAGATATTATCGAATGGTATAGTTTGATAAATTCTATGAGAATTTGAGTTGTTCATGATTGTTATGGTGATATGATTGGTAATGTTCATGGTTGCTAATGCTATGAGTTATGTGTTAATCACGGATGTTTGAAAGTTATGAAGTCTATGAATATGAGCTTTTGTAGTATGAATATGTTATTCATATGCAATGTTGATGCGGATGCATGTTGTATTAATTTGAGATTTCATACATATGCATCATGTTGGCTTATTGAAGTCTTGGTCCTGTGACGACCAAGCAATTCTTGAGATCCCCGTCATGTTTATGACGGGCTAAAGGTCCCCATGCTTGAAGAGCATGGGCTTAGGTCCCCATACTTGCAGAGTATGGGCAATGGTCCCTGTGCCAGATGGCATAGGCATGGGTGTGCATCGACCGATGCGCACTTTGCATTACCGGTAAAATGCAAAAAGACAAAGATAAAGACAAAGAGCACCTTGAGCATATTGAGCATGTTGCATATCATGTGTATGTAATGTATTTGGTGAATGGATTTGTGAAGTGCAATTGATGGGTTTCATACTTATATGCTGTTGTTACCATTTATTATACTTGCTGAGTCTTTGGACTCACCCTTGTTGTTGGATGTTTTTTTAGGTACCTTCATGAGACCGGCATGCATGGGGATAAAGATGGATTAGTTTTATTGTACTTGCACGGTCCATTCACCTTGGAAGAAATAAAGAACCTTAAACATTATTTGTTGAATAGCTTGAGTGGTAACTGATTAAAGATCACCATGTTTAGAATGTAAAAAAGGTTTAGAACTTTTACATTGCTTACTTTCATTATTTAAGTATTGTGGTTACGATTGTGATGGCAAACATAATTCAGTTGTTTAGAATTGGATATTTATTGTTTACTATTATTCAGATCATTTGTCTATGCATGTTGAAACCTTTGATTTACTCATTAAACAAAGGAGGTTCTGCCAAAATTTTGTAAGGTGAATATAGGTTCTTCCTTAATATGTTGTTAGTTTAGTAGCATTCCAGGTCATTGTTTGGCTGGGGTGTTACAGTTGGTATCAGAGCGGGCTTTAGGTCCGTGGTAATTGAATAATTAAATTGACACACAGTGCACAGTAGGATGGGAATGGGTGAAGCATTGCATTTACGTTTCCGTTATGTTGTATTGATGATTGTGGTTTGAAATGATATATTATATCTATATTATAAAACTATAGATATTATGTGTGGGGATAACCCTTGTTGAGAGGTTGAGGTCGTGGTTGTGGCCCTGGGCTGTACCAGGTTACACCGCCGTTAGCGGTATGAGAGTATGAAGGCGGTTACCTCGGATATCTTAGAATAGGCGTTGATACTGAGTATCTCTAGAAGAGTTGTCCTCTTCTTTGACTTTGAATTTGGTCAACTCTAGTCCAGTTGGGCTCGATGAGTTTCTCTTGGGTTATTAGTTCATTACGGTTGATCGGTTGCTTTGAGAAAGGATAGTGTGTTTTGATTGGGCTGAATTTGTCCTGTAAAGCAATCATTATTTTCCCAGCCGATGAGTTATTCTTACGATTGGTGAACTTGGTTGGTGGTCAAGTTTGACCTTTATATTGGAGTTTTGTCTTCCTCATGGGAAATCTTGATCCATTTATTCACTTGATGTTTTGGGTTAATGAAAGTTTCCTTCTGCGAGTCCTTTAGTTCGTGGAGGCTTTTACTCATTGTATCTTTCTTGGGTATTTTGAGTGTTGAAGCTTAATGGATCTCTTTTATGAAAGAAGATGTTAAACCCTTTGGCGATGGGTTGTCATGATAAGATGAGAGGTTATAATCAAAGCACTTAATGAATATGATATGGATTATCAAGATTGGGTTGCAGTGTGTGCATGATTGATCTTAGCTAAGATCCTTGAAAGGAAAGTTGAATAAGTTGAGGATGTTCTCTAGTAGTTCTTGATGAGCTGTGACTGGGAGTATGACTATATTTAGGTGGAATCAACAGAGTTAATAACAAGTAGGGAACGTTGACGAAACTGGTTTGATCACTATAGGTGATATATTTTGATAAGCTTCTCGGATAGAGTGGACCTGCGGGTCTCAACGGATTAATCTAATCCTTTGGGATGGATAAGTCCTGAAGATGTTAGAATATTGTCATAGTGGATATTAATCTTGGAGTTACCTTTTATGGATAAGTACTGATCATATGTAATTGCTAGGTGCATTTATTACGTATCGAAGTATGGTTTTGAGCAACACTAAGAGATGAACTGATGGAATGTAATTGGTGATTTATGTTACCTGATGGTGGAGTGGTAGGATAATAGTATGTCTTTGATGAGAAGGTTGATCCTTAAAATTGTTTAGTTTACTAAACTGGTTGGATTACTTGATCTCAATGGATTAATTTAACTGTGTAGGAAGGAAGAGATAAGGATGTTTTTGGTTTCTTGATGGTCTTATGTTTGCTAGTTGGAACGCAAATAGAGAAATGACCATAAATCCTTTCCATGACGGTATAATCGTCAACTGTTTACTTATAACCATTAGATTGGAATTGGTGTGCACTAAATTGATGTTGAGAATTGCTAATAGGTTAATGATTGGAATTTAAGAGTGATCTAAATAGGTGGGTTGTGAGGATGACCTGGGCAACATGCCTTAGTTAAAAGACGGTTTACTTCGATAGTGGGGTTTGTGCATTAGTTATCCTCTTGACCAAGTTGAGTATTGCAACCTTATAGAAAAAAAAATATATGAAATAGGTTATTGTGTTTCCCTGGGAAGGTTAATGATGGGATAGTGAGTTATGTTGGTTCATGCCAGGAGTGCATGATGTGATGTTAGAAAGACTAGCAGTTATGGTTGCTAGAGTGATGTTGATTCCTTTAAGAGGAGATTAATTTGATTGCCTTTCGTGATATTTCGTAAATAAAAATGTTCCGAGTTTTGCGGCGGAGATCATTTGGATCTCATGATTTATTTGGTAGTTGAACTGTTCCGAGCAAAGTGAAGTGTGAAAGATCTTATTGGTTCTTAAGTGGTTCTTGTGATTTGGTCTTAAGAACTTGTCTTGTTCAAGCTGACCAAGTGTTGTTGTAGTCAAAGAATTATTTTCTATGTTAACGGAAAGAGTGCATTAGGAGTAGTTGAGGTCTGAAGCCAAGTTTCGTATCTTGCGATTTGATATCCTCTTCTTGGGGGATTGTGCCTTCAATTGTGGACTCCCCTTATGTTTTCCGAGTTCATTGCCAATTGACTGTTCCTCTTGGTCTGGTGTTTACCGTGATTGGTAAACGTTTATCTGAGTGCTGAAATTATTATTATTATTCTTATTGGCCTCTTCTTCTGAGACAGGATTAACTGATTCATGTTGCAAAGCCTTTAAAGATGAATGTTGGCAACTGGATAGTGGTGGTCGAGTAGATGATTCTGTGAGGCTTCAGGTGTCAAGATGTTTGAGATGCATGGCGCAATAAATCGATTTATTAGAATAATCCTTGGAAAGGGTTTGATTTAAATAGAATGTTTGTCTTTGGAGTTAATAGGTTTCATTGTCGCAACTAGTAGGACCTATAGCGAGATGTGGTCCAAGATCTTGTGTTCATCCTGATAGAATATTAGAATTAGCAAGTATGGAAATCTTGATTAGTTTCTTAGAGTATCGCATTTTGGGTACTCGGTAAGATTGTGTAGAAGATTTTTGATGGTGTAGTTTGATGAGAGTAGTAGTATAGAGGAATCTAATAGTCGTGTTAATTAATGGGATAGCAAGGATGGTTGAGTTATTGTTAAGGATGACTCGGCCTTAGTGAGTAACCCTTTGTGAGATAGATTATCTCTAAGAATAACTTGGTCAATCAGTTAGAAATGGCTACTTTGTGGTCGCGTAGCTAAATTTGATTGGTGTGGGTTAGAGAAGGTCTAAGATTGGTGAAATGAATCGCCTTGGGCGGTTACTTGATTGGTGAGAAGTGTTGACCTGAGTGACCGAGGTTATGGTTGAGTTGTGTGAAAATTTTAGTCATTAAATCTGAGGGTTACCTATCAAGTATACCAGAAATTCATTGTAAGAGTCTTAAAGGTTGAAATGTGGGCTTTGCATTTTTTTTATGCTAGAATCTTGGTTTTCCATGATTAGATTCCAAGAGTTATGGTGATGTTTGATAGAATCCTTGGGAAGCAGTAAATGAGCATGAAGGTGGTGAATTTAAAGTTGATCATCCTTAACAAATTTAGGTGATGTGAATGTGGCTGTAAGCTATATCGTGGTGTGTTGGGAATTATTTATCAAAGTAATTCCTCTGCTAGAGAAGTTGATCAGGGTATGTTATTGTGGATTGAAAGAGTCTCTTTTCATAGGTGTGGAATTTGTGTTCAGCTTGAGCATGGCCATGAGGTTGCTAATTTAAGAGAAAAGAGTTAGAATGTTATGCGACGATTTGGGATCCTATAGTTTAAGAGAAAGTTAAATTCTTAAAAGAAAGATGGTGGAAAAGAGCGTGATCTTGCTCAGTGAGATATTCTCTTAGTTTTTATTTGAGCTTTGTGTTTATGATGGATGTCTATTACATATTGAGTGGGTTCTTGTCGGTTTGTTTGGTTCTTTCCAGTTAAGAAAAAAAAGTTAATCTGGTTATTCGAGGGGTTTCGTTTTTGGCTTATGTGGCATTTATTTCTAAACTGTCTACTTGAAAGGTGGAAAAGTTTTCATGTTGAGTCTTTGTCTTTGGACTGGGCTCTTCTGAAGGGAAGATGGTTTTGAGTTGGTTGCATTAAGACTTTTGTTTTCAGTCGGGAACTGTTGTGCGTCCCTGGTTAAATGAGGTGCTCATTGTTAAAGTGAAGAGATCGATTGATACAAGGATCAAGAGTTTTGTGTGTTTGGGCAGGTTGTGTGGTAGTACCCAAGGGAATGTTGGCCCAAGGTATAATGGTGGTTTCTGAAAGTTGGAGAGACTTGGTAGAGAGCGTATTGCTAGAACCGTCTTGAGTCCTAGCGTAGCGCTCAGATCGTTTTGTATGACCTAGTGTCGAGGGAGTACTGGAGGAATCTGGAGCATGAAGTTTCGTTTGAGCCGTTGACCCACGGGTAATACCGTGCCTTCGAGACGTGTCCGTCGAGTAACTCTTGAAAGGATGGGACAATGTAGTAAGGCGTAACGCGTCAGTACGTCAAGGTGTTTTTGTCGCAGCAGACCGAGAGAGAGGCCACTTGGGAATTGGAGTCTCGCATGCGCGAGCAATATCCGGAGTTATTCACAGCAGGTACGTGGCAATGTTAGCAAGATTTAACTGTGATTATATTTCTTGGTGTAAGCGTGGGTAGAATTCGGGGTCGAATTCTGTTTAAGGGGGTAGAATGTAATATCCCGGAAGAGTTTCGACCGTTAATCGTTTAATCGGAGTAAAGGACCTTAAAGGGAAGAATAAAATATCAAGTTTAGAGGGGGTTTTTCTGATTTTCCCTGGCAACCTGGGCCTGGGCCTTGGCCCAGGTGGGGATTTCGGCCAGCAAAGGGGGGCGCCACCTTCCCCCCTCCAACCCTAGCCGCCCCTCCCCCTCTTCCCCCTTGCGCCTCCCCCTCTCCTACCCTTGTGCGCCCCTCCCCTCTGCCTTGCGCCGTCCAGCAGCGCCTCCTCCTCCCCTCTCCTCCATTGCCGGTGATCAAGACCTCCAATTGATGCCGAATGATCGGGGGAAAGGAATAATTCGCAGCTAGGCGATTGGACTCGGAGGAAGGGAAGAAGAAGGGGCAAAGAGGAAAAGAAGGAGAGGAGAGATTCGTGGGGTGTTCGTGGTATTCTTCAGTGTTCGTCAAGGGTAATCCATGTTCTTCCCCTAGTAGATGTAAATTCTAATTGCGTTATCAATGTCGGTTTTCGGATCTGCTCAGGACAGCCTCTGTTAGACGGTCTTTTTGATATAGATCCGTGGGGATTCAGGTCTGGTATTCTCCTAGATATTTGTAGAGGACATCTTTAGCTTTCGATGAAGTGCTAGAACGCGTCATTCAGACCTCTGTAGAAAAAGTTATGATTTTTCTAGTCGGACTGTCCTGTAGATCGGGGAAATTCCTGTCAGGTTTCGGTAGATGGGTTTGGGCGATTATAAATCAGGAGAATCAGAGGATCTCCATATTATGAAAGTTTCAGATATTTTCCTTAGCTTTCCATACAGATCAAGAAATCCTGATTCTGACTCTCGGGGTGAAAGTTATGACAATTGTAGTGCGCTGTCCAGAGAACTCGTTACGGAATTGATGTTCTAGAAAGTTAGATGGTGCGGGTAGAAGTTGGCCGAATCAGGGAGACTCACCAACTATATTTAGTTAGATAATTTAATTATCTTTCCAGAAAATCTGAGAACGCCCTGTTCGGACTTCTGTACCATTAGATAAGAATTTTTGAAGTTGACTGTCTGTAGAGGGGGACAGGGTGTCCGAAAAGATTTGGGGTTTTGAGTCAAGTTAAACATGTTGGATTAGTTTGGGGGTGTTTTTGTTTAATATAAAGACTCGTTACTGTTGCCTTAGCAATTATTATAATTATTGTTCAGGAGGAGGACGGATTCCAAGAGCCGCACCTTCTGCTCATTCCCCGTTTTCTCGTGGTTAAGGCAAGTATATTTATGGATATAATAGATATTATCGAATGGTATAGTTTGATAAATTCTATGAGAATTTGAGTTGTTCATGATTGTTATGGTGATATGATTGGTAATGTTCATGGTTGCTAATGCTATGAGTTATGTGTTAATCACAGATGTTTGAAAGTTATGAAGTCTATGAATATGAGCTTTTGTAGTATGAATATGTTATTCATATGCAATGTTGATGCGGATGCATGTTGTATTAATTTGAGATTTCATACATATGCATCATGTTGGCTTATTGAAGTCTTGGTCCTGTGACGACCAAGCAATTCTTGAGATCCCCGTCATGTTTATGACGGGCTAAAGGTCCCCATGCTTGAAGAGCATGGGCTTAGGTCCCCATACTTGCAGAGTATGGGCAATGGTCCCTGTGCCAGATGGCATAGGCATGGGTGTGCATCGACGGATGCGCACTTTGCATTACCGGTAAAATGCAAAAAGACAAAGATAAAGACAAAGAGCACCTTGAGCATATTGAGCATGTTGCATATCATGTGTATGTAATGTATTTGGTGAATGGATTTGTGAAGTGCAATTGATGGGTTTCATACTTATATGCTGTTGTTACCATTTATTATACTTGCTGAGTCTTTGGACTCACCCTTGTTGTTGGATGTTTTTTAGGTACCTTCATGAGACCGGCATGCATGGGGATAAAAATGGATTAGTTTTGTTGTACTTGCACGGTCAATTCACCTTGGAAGAAATAAAGAACCTTAAACATTATTTGTTGAATAGCTTGAGTGGTAACTGATTAAAGATCACCATGTTTAGAATGTAAAAAAGGTTTAGAACTTTTACATTGCTTACTTTCATTATTTAAGTATTGTGGTTACGATTGTGATGGCAAACATAATTCAGTTGTTTAGAATTGGATATTTATTGTTTACTATTATTCAGATCATTTGTCTATGCATGTTGAAACCTTTGATTTACTCATTAAACAAAGGAGGTTCTGCCGAAATTTTGTAAGGTGAATATAGGTTCTTCCTTAATATGTTGTTAGTTTAGTTGCATTCCAGGTCATTGTTTGGCTGGGGTGTTACACTTACGTCGCCAGCTCGTCGTGGTCCCCCTCCGGCCCTGCCAACTCGCCAGTGAGCACCCCGTGATTCCCTCTTGCTCCCATGCATCCTAATTTCTTCCTCCCTCCACGCTAGCGCCGCCGCACCATACCACCCCCACCCCAGCCGCCAAGCCTCGCCGCTGGCCCACCCCATCGCCGCCCCGACCACCGCGCCACCTCCCCTGGGCTCCCTCACCTCCCTACAACCCGTTTTCCCGCTCACTAGCGCCTCCCCGACCACCGTCCGCCGCCGGCGATAGCAACCCCGAGCGCCGGCCGCCTCCCCTGTTTTGGGTTCCTTGCCACCCTCACCTTTTCTTCTATCCCACGCAGAATTCAGTCAGACCAGGCCTTTGGCCCACTTGGCTAACTGTGCGCGCGTTAGAGCACACGCTCCCGAGAGGTCCTGAGTTCGAGTCCACACTCTGCACATTTTTGCTTTCTTTTTGGTTTTCACCGTTATTAATCCATTTTAGTTAGTAAAAATTAAGGAAAGTTAGGAAAATAATCCAGGGAAGCTAATAAAGTTAATGAGGATGTAAACTAAGGTTAACTAAGATTTAATATTTGATTAATTACTATATGAGCAACTAATATACCTTAAATATTTATAGGATGTCTAATTATCAATTAAAGGCACTAATAAAATATGGTTTGGTTTAATCTCCAAGTCTAATAAGGATCCTGATTAAAAATATAGTCTAGTTAAAGTTAAGGGAAATAAGTAAATAATATGTTAACTATAACGTAGGGATTCAAATTAAGATTACCTTCAATAATAACTAAAACGTGTACTCCAACATTTAACATGCCACCATCAAATAAATACCAATGGTAAATTTAATTAAACAGTAAGCCAGGCTATCACCTAAATGTATATATACGCAATCTTTTCCTTTAAGACTTAATTTGCACTAAACAACAACTAAAGATATATAAATTGATAACAACCTTTAATCAAAAGGGTGTCCTTAAGTAGAAATGTCATGTTAGAAATATATATATATATATATATATATATATATATATATATATATGGCAATTATAATGAAGCAATTCCTAGGTCATCGTATGATTAAAAGTCACCTACCCAATGTAGCTATGTAAATAGTAGTCATCACTAGCGTGCCATCGATAAATAAAACTTAGTGTTAGATTTTGCTAAATAGCAAATATTGAAATGTAACCTTGAAAGACAAGCCTTGCTAGATAAATAAAGTTAGATTAAAAATAAAGCTAAATCTAATAATAATAACAAAGGTGTAGACAAAATGATAATGGTGCCCCCAATTAAATCCCAACGTTAGATTTAGTAAATAATAATTTCAAGCATGATTGAATATAGCAAGCTACGACCCGTATAAATAGATTCTAATTCAAATTAAACTAAGCTTAGTAATAACTAAGGATACATAAAATGTTGAGCCATAAAATGTTATAACACCAGACTCTAATATTTATTCAGTAAACCCAAAAATTATATACATCACTATATATAACAAGTGCCTTGAAGATTAACGCTCGACAAAAACAAAGCTCAGCTAAAGCTCGTACACCGAGTCATGGGTCTAACCTAGCTCATGGAACTTCCTTGATAAATATAAAAATAATAAAAAGAAGTTATTAAATAAAATAGGGTAAGCCATAGTATTCAATGGCCGGCTCAACCTAGTCCTCCCCAAATCTAAAGCAAGATAATCTCATCAATATTTCTGTGTCATAAACCCTCTTTCATTTGAATGTCCTTCTACCAATCATCGCTTCGTTCCGGCCAGTTCGGCTCCGACAATACTCCAAGTCCAATCAACCTCGTCTCAAATCACCTATTTAATCATAATAAAAATTAATCAAGTTCAATTGGGTTTCTTTGGATTTATTTGGATCTCTTGAGTTATTTGTTTTTATTTGGATTCAGTCGCTTATCGCATAGTTAGAAACTGGAGTTTCGAAGAATCAATGGATCAAGCGAGATCAAGATCAAGGTGAAGATAAAGATCAGAAGCCCAAGACCATCAAATGCGATAGCTTCGAGTGAGCTCAAGACCACGGTAAAACCGCGCAAGGCGAGTCAATACTTTGATCATGTTGAACCTACATTTTCCGCAAATTACTTTGGTTTAAATTATCAAATTGCATGCTGTTATTTTATATGCAAATACATGTTTAATTTACGATTCTAGTTATATCCCATTGTGTACCTTGATTAATATTACACCTCCTTTGGAATATTTGAATTTGTGAAGCTTGTCGCCCTAGCAAAAATTATAATAGTAACATTTCGAAAATAAGTCCGTAATTATATGCCATGCTTAGTATTGCTTAGATACTCATGGGCGCGAGAGCGCCCAAGCATCACTTGTAATCCTGAGAAAAATTGGTTGGGCAGTCATGGTGGTAATGACTGGTGTATGTTGGATATGGTTATTTTATATTCCCAAAAACCTCAAATTGTTTATTTATCTGGGCGGATGGTTCGAGGGTGTGGTGCAGGGCTGCACGAGAGTGTGGTTTGTAGTAGAACCGCCCAAATAACCCTAAGGACCGAATCTTGTCATAACCTCCTGTGTAAAACAAGCACAACCACAAGTCTGTAAAGTATAACTTGGCCTAGTAAATTTACCGGACCCCGAAAGTCATCATCATCGGTGGAGGAGAAGTTGTAACAGCCCAGGTTTTTATTAAAATAAAAATAAATAATAAAAATTGAATAAAGTAAAATTTACTTTAAAATAAGTATTTTTGTGCCTAATTTTTTTATTCTTGGATTTGCCCTGAATTCCTGTTTTCGAAAAAGCTGGATTTAAAAAGTATTTTAAGTGAAAACCTAAAAATAATTACTAAATAAAATAATATTTTGATTTTCTATAAAAAAAATCCTAATTCAAATTAATTATTTGGGGTTATTTGGATTTTATTTGGTTTTCTGAGTTTTCAGGAGTTTTAAAATCTATTTTGGAAAAATAAAAAGTATTTTAAGTATGAAAATTAAATACCAACATTAGTTGGAAATATTTTTATTAAGTCCAAAATGTCATCAGGAGGTTCTCTGAATTTTCTGGAAATGTTGGAGTTTATTTCATATTTTTCTGAGACTTTATAATTTATTAGGCTTTTCTGAAAATCTGAAATTAAAAATTAAAAATCAAAATCCTTCCCTTCCCCCTCCGGCCGCCACGTGGACGGCTAGATACCGCCCACATCGCCGCCCTCCCTGTCGTCCACCAGCCGGCCTTCCCCGCCCCTCGGGCCGACACGTGGCCGGCCCCGATCCGCGCCACGCCACCCCCACGTCGGCCCATCCCACCACCCGCCTTGGCCCCCTCCGGGCCGTCCGATTTCCCCTGGGCCACACGGCCTCATCCCCGCCGCCCACGCCTCCCCGCTCCCCTCTCTCTCTGCCGCCCGGCCCCACATGTCGGGAGCTTCTTCCACCCGCGCCTCCTCCTTCCTCCCGCCGCACCGCCGCCGGCCGTTGCAATCTCTCCGCCCTTCCCGGCCTCTCCTCCGCACTACCCGGCCACGCGCCCACCTTGCCCCCTCGTGCGTCGCCTCTCCCACACAACCCGCGCCCCCGCCCCCCCCCCCCCCCCCCCCCCGATTCGCCGCAACCGCCGCCGCCCACAACCCACCTCTGGAGACAAATCTGCGCCGCCCCCGTCGCCCTCCACCCCTATAAAAGCCACCCCGAGTGCCGCCCCAACTCGCTCCACCCTCGGCCACTTCTCCCGAGCTTCCCCTCGCCCTCGCGCCATGCGCCCTTGCCACCGCCGCCGCCGTCGACTCCGACAAGCAATTGCCGCTTGCTCGGGCCCCGCCGCGCCTCGCCGCCCCACCACCGCCTTCGCCGCGCCCGTGCGAAGCTCCCTGACCCCTCGGCCGAGCCCCTCCGCCGCCGGAGAACCCTCTCTGCCGTCGCCCGAACTGCGCCGCCGCCCCTCCTCGCCACCGGCCCTGCTCCGGCCTTCTCTGGTAATCGCCGACCTCACCGCTGAGCTCCCCGTCTCCTCCTCTCTCTCCTCGGCCCCTCACGGTCGGCAGCCGCGCCACCGTTCGCCGGCGAGCACGCCTCCCTCACCGGCCGGCCACGTCAGCTCGGCCTCGCTTGCGTGGCGGCCGACATGGTGCCACGCCAGCGCCACCTCGGCTCCTCCTGCCCCGTCAGAGCACCCCGCCACCTCGGCCGTCCTTCCCCTTCTGTGGACCTGGTCCATAGACCAGGGCCCCACCTGTCAGTCCCTCTGAGGCAAGGCTGACGCCATAAACCAGATTTTCTTTTAGGGAAATAATTCCACTAATTCAGTGCTGACGTCATAAATCCCTTTTTCAGTAGGAAAATAATTTCAGAAATTTCTCTTTTTCTTTTTCTCTGAATTTAAATTTCCCGGAGCCCGTTCTTCTTCGTCCTAACTCCGATTTAGCCCATTCAAATTTCTAAATTCATAAAAAATTCCCCTCTATCCATTGCTAGCCTCAATTCAAATATTTGAAGTCAATTTGAATTTAATTTGAATTTTTGTGAATTTGGTGGGTTATTTTTCACGTGTAGACTTCGACGATTCGGGAAAATTCTTCGACGAAGATTCAAGCCAAGTTGAAGAGCAAGGCAAGTCACACTCCTTGATCATGTTGATCCCAGATTTCAAAATAAAATTATGTTGTTTTTAAATTATTTTGCATGCATATGTTTATTCAATTATTTCAATTCAATTTTGAATTTAGCTATTACCTACTTGTTATTATCTCCGTTGACCTTGAATTATCTTGATACCTTGTAACCCTAGATTAAAACTCTAGTTAATACATTAGTGTTGGCTAGAGAGTTTAAATTAAATGCTTAGCCCTGCTTAGACATATTGGGATGGGATATCTTTCGCATAAAATGATAACCCTGTTTACGTAAAATGATAAGCTTTTCAACTGTACTCTTGACTTTGGTGAGTCAAGGAGATTGATGAATTACTTTGAAAAAAATATAAAACCTGGTTTAGACTTAGGCAATTGGTTAGATTGGTGGGTGCAGGCATGCCCTGTTGGTTCGAGCCGTAGTGGTTGATTGTCGTGCACAGGGGTTTGTGGTTGAGCCTAAGTCAGATTAAGGACCGATCTGTGAGCTACTGTTGCAAAGCCCTAATCGTACTACCACATGGCTGGTATGGGACAGCCCTGGCTGAATAATTTGCGAAGTCCCAACCTGAGTCAAGTCGTAGGTTGAAAGTGAGCGCGGTTGGTGCCATGTGAAGTCTCACTTGGGCGAGCGTGGTTAAGCCATGAGAAGTCTCGTCTAGGCTCAAGAGGGGGTCCCGGTCTGGTGGATTCCTTACTGGGGTGAAACCTTAGAGTTGGCTTGACCAGGTTGAAGGCTTTGCATTGTAAAGGCCTTGTCACGACTCCTCGCCGCACACCAAAGAAAGTGTGTAAACCGGTGGCAATATGGGATGATCGTGTCTTGTGGGTAAAGCTGTACAACCTCTGCAGAGTGTATAATCTACCCTGGATAGCCGTGCCCACGGTCATGGGCATGCTGAGTAAAAGTTTTTCATGGATTAGACTTTGTTTTTCAAAAATGTTTTTGAAAACCTTGTTGATGGATGGAAACCACGAGAAATAAAAACCTTGTGGATGGATGGAATCCGTGAGAGATTGAAACCTGGTGGATGGTTGGAATCCATCAGGGTTGTGCAGTGAAAGCGTGTGGATGGATGGAATCCTTACGTGATCTTTTGGAAAAGATGGTCCGAGTGGGATGCCCGTGGATAGCTTGGTGTTTGGTCGAAGCCGGCACTGACGGTATTATTTTCAACTACAATTACTATTTTTACTTATTGTATTAAATTCAGCAATTTCAATCTATCTATTGTATTTCTTTAAATGTTGTTTTATGCAAACTAACCCTATAAGCCTTCCATTGAAGCATTTATCATTATGTTGCATTCTCCGTGTGATTTGCGGAGTGCAAGTTTGTACTCACCTTGCACTCTCCATACAGAGGAAGATGACATCGACTACGGTGAAGATTTGGACGAGTAGGCCGCGTCTTACTGTCGTTTGCCTGTGGGCAGGCTTGGGCTTCGTTTTGATCAGTTTGCTTCCGTAGTTCTTTTCTTTATTTATCTTTGCCAATGGGCGTTGATGTAAGACCTGGCCATAAGGCCGTACCTTTTATTTAATATAATCAGTCATTTGTGGTTGGTATTTATCTTTGTTGTACTGTGTGCACTAGCTGATCCTGGACTAGTACGATTTACACAAAGGATCCAGAAGTCATTACTCCGGGTTCCGACATGCAAGTAGCGATTTTGGGTGACGGCTTGAATGGGACACTCTTTGTGAGTGAAGTTCTTCTGCGGCGTGCTAGCAGTACGGGGAGTCAGCTGCTAGGCGCATAGGAGGGGAACATCCCACACAACGTATGGGACCCACCGCAAGTGGGAGCGGCCCATAGGGTGAGATGATGGACGGGGCGAGGCACTTTGAACGGTTACTGTGATGGCTTGCTCAACCACATGTCCATGGAATTGTGTGGGGTAACGAGTAAACTGTCTCTTGTGGGTAAAGTGTGCAAACTCTGCAGAGTCAAAACTATTCGAATAGCCGTGCCCACGGTTAAGGGCGGACATGGGAACTTAACCAGATATAGTTCTATTTCAAAAACTTTGTGGGTGGGAATGGAAAAGTGGAGGGCGGTGGAAAGCCCTGATTTGTGTTGTCCTGGGTGTCGTCCCAATGATAATGTAAGCAGCTATAACGCTGAAGGTCTAGCATATGGTGCAGAGACCATGTAATGGTGGATGGAAACTGGATCGATATTATTATTGCATTCTCTTACACATTATGTTTTTGTTCAAAACTGCTAGGTCTCAGGAAATTTTTATGTATTATATTTTTAAATAATGATACTTCTCACAAACTAAAATGTCAGGAAGAATAAATAGAGACGTAAGAAAAGAAGATAGTTGTTTATGATAAACACATAAAGATGTTGGTGGATTCATGTCGATCATAAAAAGGAAACGATAGTGATGATTCTGGGAGAAATAAATTGGTGGAGCCTAGATGAATAGATAGGCTAGATAGATGATATAAATGATTTTTGAAGAATTAGGGAGTGCAAAGGTAATTGCTGGATTACAACACTGATATCTAATATGAATATTTGGGAGATGTTGGTGATAATGGGATTAATAGGATTTGATCAAATACTAGATGGATGGATTGAATTTATGGGAATTTGAAGATATGATAATTGGAGTATAAACTTGATCCATGGTATTCCTGGTGGATGTATACTAGTGAATTAGTTAGAGATGGGTAATAGAAAATAAGGTTGATTGTTGGAAGAGCAAATAATGGTTTTTGGATCAATGACAAAAATGATTGAATTGTTAGAGTCCTGATATAAATGATATTGGTGGATCTAAAATAAATGATGTAACTCGCTGTTTGGAGTCTTAGACTGCAATCAATATAGCAAGAGTTGATCGGTGGATTAATTAAATGATGTCAATCGCTGTTTGGAGTTTTAGGCAGCACTCAATATAGAAAGTGTGTGTGTTTGGTGGATTAAGTAAATGATGATACGCGTTGTTTGGAGTTTTAGACAGCAATCAATAAAGAAAGTGTATTTTGGTGGATTATGTCAATTATGGTAATCGCTAGGTGGAGTTTAGGCAGCAACAATAACACTATGATTAAATAATAACAATGCTACTAAAAGCGATTTTTGGCAAATAAAATAACCCGAGCCCCTCCTTTGATAACCCCTCCTTTGATTAGCCATGCATAACCCGAGCTGGTCATAGGAGGGACATACCTCATTGGAGTCGCTGTAGAGCTCGCTGTCGCTGACATCGGTCTCGTTGGCCATGAAGCACATGCCGATGAAGTCGTCGCCGTCCTTGGGATCTTGATCATCCTTGCCGTCGTCGTCACTCCACCCTTCCATGTCGCTGAAGTTGATGTCGTCGAAGGCGGTAAGGACGTGGTGGAACAGCTTCTTGGCTTTGCCAAGGTTGCGGTACTTCTTCTCTTTGCCTTGGGCACGAGCTGGGGGCTTCTTATTGCAGTTCTTGTTGGTGTAGTCGTTCTTGCTCACACCGCCGTAATCGCTCTTGCCCTTCTCCAGCTTGGGGCAATTCGCTCGAATGTGGTTGGGGCCACCACACTCAAAGCAAATCACCAACCCTCCTCTCTTTCTGTCCCTCACTCTCTTGTATGCATGAGAGAATTTTCTATCTAGAAGGGCTAATTGGTCCTCTGGTAGCTGCTCTAATTGATCATCGGTTACTTCACAGAGAGCAACTAGGGAAAAACCAGTAGCATTATCACAGAAAACACCAGAAGCAGGACTGGGATCGGTGACCAATGCCATCGACTGCGATTTTGACTTGCGAGAGACAATGTCAATCTCGTGAGTCTTGAGGCGTGAATACAGCACATCAAGAGTCAGGGTCAAAAGATCAGTCATGTCTTTGATGGTGGCCACCTTCATTTCCCAAACTCACAAATCCAAAGCAGAGAGCATCTATCGAGCATTGTCCAAGTCAGGGTATGTGAGACCGACTGCTTGGAGGTTGCTCAAGATTTTGTGAAACCTCGCAAAACACTCATTAAGGGACTCTCCAGAGAGCATTTCAAACTTGTTGTAATCTCGCTTCTACTGGGCCTATTGTACCATCTTGATTTGGGTAGTGCCCTCATGGTATGCATCGAGGGTCACCCAAATGTCGTAGACCGACGAAAGATGAGAAATGAGATCAAATTTGCTTCTGCTAAGACCTTGGATTATGATGTTCCTTACCTTTGCATTTGCCTCAACATCTGGCATGTTTGCCATTCTCATCGGCAGAAACAAGAAAGCGAGTTTTGACATTTCTCTAGATTGCATAGCCCTGAGCCTGTATGTAGGTCTCCATCCTACTCTTCCAGAAGGGATAGTCAATCCCATCGAAAATATGAGGCTTGGTGGAATACTTGTCTGTTGCCATGGCTCACAGACCGGTTAAGATCTATATGGAAGAGCTAATCAGCTCTGATACCAATTATAGGACCGAAATGGCAACAGGGGTTGAATGGTGCCTTCAAACTGCCCCAAGTATTCACACAATTTTCTTCTCCGATAGCTATAGAAGCTATGAAGTGAGAAAGTAACTCCTCACTGAAACCAAGGGAGAGAACAGAAAATAGAGAAGAAACATAGACTGATAAAACAAAGCAGTCAGAGAGCAAGGCTGGTCTGACCGTGAGAGTGCGGCTATCTGACCATGAGAGTGCTACCGGTCTGACCGCCAAGGTACTGCCGGTCGGACCGCAAGTGTAGACCCGGTCTGACCGCCAGAGTAGTAGTGGTCTGACCGCAAACGATGATCCGATCTGACCGAGAGCAAAGAGATTCGGCGGTTACAGAGCAGAGCAGAGAAACTGAAGAAGCACCGAAAACAGATTGATAGAACTACAAGCTTTGATTCACCTGAAAGAGAGAAGACCACAAGCTGCAGAGAAATCAGAACAGACTGAAAACTAGAAACACAAAAGACTGCAAGCAACACAGAAAAGCAAGAGCAAGAAGAAAAAACAATACCGAAAGCCAAAAGCAGTCATATGACCTGAAGAAAACTGAAATCTCCTGACTGAAAACCGACGGCACAGTAAATACTGAAGAGGTACCGAAAACTGAGAAATTAGCAAACGATCACTCATCTTCTCAGGTCAATTGATCAGGACTTCCAACTAAACAGCAACTTGAACTCAAGAGGAGGAGAATACAGACAAGAAGAAAGAAAATCATCTGACTGCATATTCAAACCTAAAAACCAAGAAGTTCAAACCCGGCAAAGACAAAATGAGGCCACTTTCCACATAGCTTGAGAATCTCAAATCTTTTGAACATGAATCTTTTGATCTCAACAAGGAGTGACCTCACAACTGGAAAACACAAACCTAAAACAATCTTTTCGCTGAGACACCAAGAAAACAAGGATCCTCTGCCTCCAAAAATAGCAAACCCTAGAAAAATTGGAAACAGAGGAAGTTGAGGCGCATGACTGAGAGAAGAGAAAACCCTTTGATTCTGCCTTTTGCTCTCGGGAATGGACTGGCCAAATGACCTTGAGGATATTCCCAGTTCAGAGCAACAAAGATTCAGCTACTTGATCAAAAGATTCAACACAAAATCAACATAAACAAAGAAGAACAGATAGTAGCGAAGAAGGAACAGAAGCAGACACAGGGATAAACTAGAAACCATAGCATCTCAAACACAGGATTTCATGAATGGATTCAGAGACATGAATGATTACATAGAAATCTTCTTACAGCCATCTCATACCCATTCTCATATTCTGAGAAAACACACACAAAAGAGAAAATAAGAACCACTGCCGAACAACTCACTCAGAAAAAGAGACAAAGCAATCCAGACAGCTACCACCAGGGAACAACCCTCCTATTTATAGTCTTCCACTGCCGGGTTCACAATTTTCTTTGCCCATTAAAACTCAGTGCTTTACCCTTTATCTTCAACCGAATCCGCTTCCACTTTGCAGCCTTGCGCATTTTACCAAAATGCCACTCCTGCACCTTCCTGGAAGCTTCCTCTTTTCTTGTTGTCCAAGCCTTGCAACCACCTTGAATCCTCGCCGTCTTCGGCATATCCCGACTGTTTCGACCTCAGCACCGCATGTGCCTAGTCCGGCCATCCCATGCCTCGCCACGACTTACCTCAAAATCCTGCATCCATCACAGACAAGAACACATCACATAGCACCGCTCGAAACACTATAATCATACATTTCAATCAGTAAAAATACTCAAACACGAAACACACAAATCAAACTCAAACTTTCCAGAACAAGTGTCAACTACTCATCACAAACACGGGGTCACATCCACGTAGTCTCTCAAAATGCAAAAAGATATCTTTTGTGCGAATAAACTGATCTCACCAATTCTTTCTTATGAGACGGCTTGCCATTGCACTAGGCATGAACTCAAGGGGAGTTTTGGATGACCAATATCACTTTCTTAAGTTTCTTGCTTGGAGTGGTCGCATAAAGCTTGAGATCTAGCACATGGTAAGAAAAAAATCTTGTGAAAACATGGTTGAAGCAAAATATGAATTTCTGAAAATGCCACATGTGCTAAATTTTTTCAATTACAAGTGATATCTAGTGCTTGAACACAATGTTTCAATTTTGAACTTGTACTACTCTAAATTGATTTAATTATGGCTTCTTGGTTTCACTTAGAATATTGATATGGCTTGACTCATTTTTGCATACCTTTAACTAGACTATGATCCTGAGTGACTTGACATGTTAAGCAATCCATTTAATTTCAAATTATGGCTTATTTAGCTTTAGCTTAACTATATATGGTTTACCATGATCTAAATAGCATTTTCACTTTTTATGGCTTGGTGTAATATTTGGAAAGTCATTTTAGATAATTTTCATGGCTCCTAAATAGTTAAAATGAATAAAATGTAGTGACTTCATTTCATTCATACTCTATCTTCTTCCATGCATCTTGATAACTCTATTGCCAAAAGGGGAGAATGATTGAGA
This sequence comes from Dendrocalamus latiflorus, assembly GCA_017311315.1. Classification (NCBI taxonomy): domain Eukaryota; kingdom Viridiplantae; phylum Streptophyta; class Magnoliopsida; order Poales; family Poaceae; genus Dendrocalamus; species Dendrocalamus latiflorus. Next base: position 20,308,254 of record CM029640.1, read on the forward strand.
AAAGGTATTAAGGGGTGCAAAAGGCATTAAGGGGGGAGAATGCATAGAATGAGTTACAAAACTTGCTAACTGGAACGTAAAAATGCCAAATGAGATATTTGAGTGAGGGGGAGCTTCATTGCATATTATTTGCTCGCTTTTGCATTTTTGGCTCATCATTTTGCTGTGAAAATGGACGTGGTGAGCAATTACTTTTTTTGTTTGGACCATGAGCAAGATTGGGTTTTTGTGAGGTTTTAGGTATGATTTGGAGCTTTTGTAGAAAACTTGCTCTTTCCTATTGTTTGCTCTATTTCATACTTTGCCAACATGGTCATGTGTTCCTTCTCTTTGTCTATTAGACCATGTGTGGTTTTTACAACTTCTTGCTTTTCTTTTCAAAAACAAACTCATCTTCATGCCTTTTCGGTGTTTGTCTATATACTCACCAAGGGGGAGATTGTGAGAACATGTGGATGTCACGTGTGGTTGTGATGAGTAATTGACCTTTAGATTAGAGTTTTTGTGGAGTTTGAGTTTGGGTTTTGAGGGTTTTGCAAAAGGCTGCATTTTGATTGGGCTGTCTACTAGAATCTTCAGGTTAAGATGTCTGGCCGCTTTGTTTTGGCGGTTTGACTAGCAGACTTCGACTGCTGACAGTAGTCGGAGGTGTGGTCCTCGATTTTGTAGTCCGAACGGCCATGTGTTGGGCAGTTCGATCGGCATATCGACCACAGACGGTCGATGGTCGAAAGCTGCAATGCCTGAACGACCATGGATGATCGATGGTCGATAGTCATAGACTTTGTGATCGGTAGTCATAGACTTCGCAATTGATAGTTGTGGGCATTGTGATCGGCTGTCGTAGACCTCGAGTACTCGTGTCAAACCAGCCAGCAGTCTGACCGGCCTGTGCTTAGTGGTCAGACTGGCTTCTCTCGGTGGTCTAAGGTTGTTCTCTGGAATTCTTGAGGTTTTGGTCATGTTTTGACCTGAGTGTTGTTGCTAGTGTGCACATGGGTTTATTGTTTGGTCCTAAGCTTAGGATCATTATTTTGGTTGCATACTTTTTGCATGGTGTATTGTATGAATTAATTGCATAAATTGAAGACTTTGTGTATTGTGCAGTGCTACGTGAAGGTTTGCTTGTTGATGTTGATTGCAGGACTTCGGACCTAGGTCATGATGAGGCGTAGGAGGACCGGGACTAGGCACAAGGTGGTGCTGAGGTCTAGAATGGTCAGAGAGACGTTAAAGATGACTGAGGCTTGCCGGGTGGTTGCAAGCCGAGACGACGAGGAACCGAAGCGAGAGCTACTAGTGATGGATATGATGGACAAGGGCAAGGTGGACCGAGACTAGGCTCAAGGAGGAGTCGAGGTCTAGATGGTCAAGAAAGCCGGGTGCCGTCATGTGCAAGAAGAGGCATGTGGTGTGCCAATTGGCTTGGGTCGTTCGCAAGCGATGATGGTTTGTGAGATCCGGGCGCGTGAGAGGCTTGGTGGCAAGTCATTGGGGCCACGTGAAAGGTGGTAAAGTATAGGCGATGCTTTGTGGAAAAGAAAAAGGGAAGCTTCGTCGAAAACGATAGAGAGGTATTTTGGTAAAATTGCTCGATACCGGAGAAGCGTGCATGAGTAAAAGCCAGTGTTCGGTGAGGTTAACGGGTTATCCTTAGTTTGGCCTAATGAGTGGATCCATTAAGTTTTGGTTCAGGTTGTGAACCTATATAAGGGAAGGGGAGGCAAGAGCTAGGATTTGAAAAGGTTGGCTAAGCCTTTTGGTGGCTAGTTCCTCCTCCCTCTCATGGGAGATAGATTAAAGAGTGTATGTGCTCTAGGCTTAGAGCTCTGTCTTCCTAAGTGGAGTGGCTGTAAAACCGATCATCGAGCAATACATCAATCTTTTGCATCTTCTTGAATTCATCTTGTTGATTGAGTTGCTTTTGTTTGAGTTGGTTTAACATCTCTTCTGCTTTTCTTTTGATCTTGTTGTACCAAGGACATGAACGAGATAGAGATGATCTTTTGAGATCGATCTCCAATCATCTAGGCACTTCAATAGCAAGTTTATCAAGAAATCATGTTTTTACTTGTGTTTGGCCCCGTCGAGCGATTTCTTTATTCGAGGTCTTTTGATTTGATTCCTTCAGTGCAAGTTTATCAAGAAATCCTGTTTTTACTTGTGTTTGGCCCCGTCGAGCGATTTCTTTATTCGAGGTCTTTTGATTTGATTCCTTTAGTGATCTTGTTTGTTGTGACATGTGGGAACGTGTTCAAAATCATCTTGGCTATCTTTTACCCATGTGCTCAGTTCATGTGTGCTTACTCAAATGGTAAAAAGGTCTCATATTTGCCATGGATTTTTCGATTCAAGAATGGAATAGCTTCCTAAGACCTTAAGAAACATGCGTACAAAGTTTCACTGCCTTTGGTTTAGACAATCGAAAGTTCTATCGATTTTGGTTCTCGCGGTCGGCTGAAAACCTGTTCTTCTGTTGAAAACGGTAGTACCACAGTCCCTAATTTTCGACTACTCTGGTTTTCGACCATTCATTGGTCGTCGACCTCTCTGGTCATGTTTCGACTTGATTCGACCATTTTGGTTTCGACTGCTTACAGGTCAATCTCTCACTAGTAGTTGTTCACACCGGTCGGATCTCACTTACTTCAAACACTCGGGTTTGCTCTCGGGTCTTCGACCACGTAGGTTATGATCATATCAGTCTTTGACTGCGTAGGTTTTCAATCACTCATTGGTCCTTCACCATGCTGGTCTTTCAATTGCTCACTGGTGATCGACCACGTAGGTTTCGACCACTCAATGTCCTCGACTACGCTGGTCTTTCGGCTGCTCTCTTGTCATCGACTGCATTGATTTTCGACCACTCTCTGGTCATTGACCACTCAAGTCGAATTCAGACCACGTTGGTTTCGACCACATTAGTTTTCGATTACATTGGTTTTCGACCGCTCTCTGGTTGTTGACCACTCGAGTCGAATTTTGACCACGTTGGTTTCGACCACGTTGGTTACAACCATGTTGGTTCTAAACTACTGTCTGATCGTCGACCATCATAGTCAAAGTTTGATCATGTTTTGTAGCTATCGGAGTAAATGATAGGTGAATATTTGAGGAAAACTTTTATGGCACCATTTACCCCCTTTATTACCATCTTTCTACATAGTCCCAACTTGTAGCATGGAACTGTGGCATGCGGTAGTCTTACATAAATCCCTTTTTAGGAACATCTCTTTTCAATGTACTGTTGCATAGAAAAGGGCAACGACCTCTCTTTTTCAATGTACTGTTGCATAGAAAAGGGCAACGACCAAACAGAGACATTGCAAAGAACAAACAGAGACATTCAGACAGTTTTTATCACAGCAAGCTAAGAAAAATGGTCTTGATACATAGATGAAATAAAATAAATATTATGCTAGATTGTAAAAATGCATCTAAGCATCTGTGATTTGTTTCCCAATTCTTCAAGGAAACAAATTACCCATCATTTCAGTTTTAGGACAACAGTCATAGTCAAGTGTAGGACAAGGTGATGTTGCATGTCCAACGTGACTTTTGGATCGATGGGGGTGCGTTTACAGCTTACGCTGCTATTCAATTAGTCCAACCCCGTCTGTAGCGTATATGTTCTACAGTGCTCATTGTTTTTGTTACAAGAATAGATACTTAAACACTTGCAGTAAATTTTTGCACTCACCAACTTGAACCACCTTCAAAACACTTTATGGGACATAAGCCCATGTTCTGAGTGTCCATACACACTTTACAAAGAAACCTTTTATTCTTACAGCATCTCTGTAGAATGATCCCTATCTATCCTCAAGTAATGTCCTTGCAATCTTACACTTGCCACTTTTGTGCTCATTTAGTAGGTAGTGCATTGACAATCACATAAGGTTCAGGCCTAACAGAACAGGATAACAACTTGAATTTTCCTGTAATCAGACTAGCTAATTTTTCCTAGTGGTTTTCCAAACGGTCGACAACTACTACGTAATGTGAATTCAGGATTGTAGAGCTTTCAATTGTCCTATAGACCATATTGAATTATTTTATGTCACCCATTCTTCAAAACAAAAACATAATACAAACTAATAGCACAGTGGGTTTGATGTAAGAGTGAAAAGAAAATTTTTCATTGTATTAGACCCTTATTATTTCCAATCTCTTATTTGCCAGCTTTCTCATTGATGGGGATGAAAGGACTGGGGGATGTTATATGTGTATTTAGTGGCAGGGTGAAGTAAAAAATACTAAAATAGCTGCTGTACCTCGTGAGTGGAGATTTCTGATAGCAACGCATCAATATTTTTGCTAGTAACGTATCTGTATTCTCATCTTCTTTGTTCTGCTTCTTCTTGCACCGAATCCAATGTGGACTACTAAAAGTGCATATCTTGTAGAAAATTTGTGGTATAGAGGTTTCCCACCTCTTTTTATATTCTATTAATATTTTTATCTGAGTTTTGAGACAACCCTACTTGTAGTTTTTGGTTTGAAGTTGAGTAAATGGTAACATGTTTTGATGACTACTGGCAGATGAATGAGAGAGAATGCAGATTCTGAAAATGTACTTTATTTTCAATGTAATGGTGATTACATCTGCATGTTGTAAGGATTGTGCATGATGTCTCAGTAAGGCTTGAAGTACTTAATATATGTATGTACTTTATTTTCAATGTAATGGTGATTAGATCTGCTTGTTGTAAGGATTGTGCATGATTTCTCACTAAGGCTAGAAGTACTTAATATATATCTTGCTACACAATTGAAGTTATTGTCCCATCCATTGACTAGCAAAAAAGAAATCTAGGAGATATCGATCATATCTACACATGGTTATAACTTAGAAGCATTATGTTGGCAACAATTTACAGGTGTCCTAACTCCTATGATCCCAAATGTAAACGAAACGGTTAATTCAAGTGGAGATTATTGGTTTGCAGTAAAATTAATTGCTGTTGACATATGATTATGTATGATATGGGAACATATGATTCAGTATTAGGATAGTGCTGCAACGATGCCACAATAATTGAAATAATCATTCACGTACTTGTTATGAAATAATGTAACTTTGCGAAGAGTCGACCTTTGTTTCAAAATTGATTCAATTAAACCAGATCTGCGGCTATGGTTTGGAAAATATTGAAGAAAAAAACTGTTGCAAGGTAGTCAACTAGAACCACCCCATGCATAAGTATGGCTTGGGTCAATTTTAAAACAATTGGAAGCTGTTTGCTAAAACTTGGAATTATGTGTGGGTCTGGTGCAATTCATTTTAGAAATATTGCAATATTTATAACCAAAATTGTACATGTTTTGAGAAGAAAATCAAGTCCTTAGATTGGTTTGTACCAGTATATTTTAATATAACATGTGATAATCATCTATGTTTCTAGCATTTTCTTTATTTTTTAAGAATATGATAATTTTACCAGCTAATATTTTTGTACGCCCATGACAACATGTCAATTGACCTTTTGTAAAATTTTGAATTGCAGAAGTTCAAAAGGGACACAGTAGTCTTAGAGAAAACTTACATTACATTTAGTAAACTTTTAAATGTAAAGCTTTAGTTGAAAATTTTTAAGTGTTGCATTTTTTTGCAACAGAGTCAGGCCAGATGTCAATCAAAATTCTACCCAAACTATTTCGTACACAGAAGCTGAAACTAATGCCATCGCAATTCACACCACCTTTTTATTATGGAGTAAAATACTTATCCAGCCGCGTACTATTCATTCACATCACTTCTGTGCTTCTACCTGTTCCTTTGCTGCTTTCATTGCCAATTCCAAAACTTGATTTTCACTGGCCACTTGACAGCGCCTCAGTTTTCACGAATGGGGCTTCCCTATCCCCTTCTCCCTATTCCCCTCCCTATTCCCTCAATCGAAACCACTCACATTTCATCCAATGACTAGTTTTTTTTCACCATTTGCCCATCCATCATAAATAATAAAAAATACAGAGAAAAATAAAAAAAATTTATTATAATTTTTTTACAGCAAAAAAATTATAATTTCTGTAAAAAAATTATAATAAAAAAATTTATTTTTTCTGTATTTTTTATTATTTATGATGGATGGGAAAATGGTGAAAATATAAAAAAAAACTAGCTATTGGATGAGATTTGAGTTGTTTAGATTGAGGAAATAGGGAGCAGAATAGGGAGAGGGGATAGGGAAGCCCCATTCAGTTTTCACTGGCCGTCCAAATGTGTGGTAGCTCATTGATGCGGAGATGCACATGTGGCATCAGGTTTTGGGTGCGTAAAGCGGCTGGAAAGGGCTCGATGGCGCCTCTCGTCTTGCCACACCCAGAAGACGCGTGAAGTCTTTCTAGGGTGCGAAACCAGCCGTTGGGCAATGAGACGAATGCGAAGCTGTCGGGTGGGCCAGGGTAGGCAATGGATGTATGAGGCTGTCAGGTGGGCTAGGTCTGTCAGAGTTCATAATTATGTAGCTTAGTGAGACAAAAGAGCTCTAAATCCGTAGTTTGATTGCTTCGTTCCTTTAGTTTGATTGGTTTGTTTGGGATTGAAATTGATTGGTTAGTGTAAAGGGAAATTTTATTTGATTCACCCTGACGCAAAGTGAAAGTATAGATTAACCTTGGTGCAAGGTGAACTAAACGATAACTTACCCGCTACAAAGTGCAATTTACTCAAATATTTATTTATTTGATAGTTATGCCAATATACCTTTAGTTCTATGAAATTTACTCTATATTTTTTATTGGTATATTATGCATTGTCCTACAACTGCCAAGTATTACAACATCTCTTGGCTGCCACAGATTTTATTAAAGAAAGAAGCAAATCTTAAGTACTTTATGTTTTGAATCTAATTGAAGTGAATTGCCTCCATTGTTTTTCCCTAATGTCCAGGGAGAATCCGCATTGACTATATTAAAAAGTATGCTAGTATGGATTGCTAACATACATTTGTTATAGCTTTGTTGGGTTATGTTATTGTTTTTTATCAAGCCAAAGTTTTTTAGTGGCATACCAAATCAAGAATCTAGAATGTCAAGCTTGATAAGAAGCAAAAAAGAATTGATTTTAGCATGTCAGGAAGTACTACAAGGTGTTTTAAGTAATACACTATAGGTTTTAAAACCATGGTTTCCAATAAGGTGTTACAATTTTTAGAAATTTTACCTTAAACCATGTTTTTCTAAAAACACGTACACACCTTCCTCTCCTCCCTCTCTGAAACCCAAAACATACCGTACTACTTCCTATATGTTCAAGTAACTGGTGTACACAAAACTATGGTATTTTTGAACGTGATATTACTTAAATGCTCAAATAGGGCCCTTGAAAATTTCCGTTAGATGGCCAAAGCCAGCTTAGATTTTCTGCTAGTGTGTCTAAGATACTAAGTGTTTGTATAAGCATGACCAAATGCAATATTCTACATGGTTACGTGTCGATCTCCGTTTTTATCTTATTTTTTAAACTGGGATTTTTTTTTTCTTTTTGGGTTGTGTTATCTGGACCAACAACACTCCCAATTGCGCCATCTTGGACCCAACCGTTTGAGAATTGTGTTGCACTCTGCATGACGCATTCTTCTGAACATGAACTCCACCCATCAGATATCATCCAGATCCCACTATCTTGTTCCGATGTGATTTCACTTATTCTTAATAGTGCTTAATTTTCCTTTTAACTCTGCAGTCATGTTTGAGCTTATTATTTATATTTCATATCGTATACTCTATGTCTTTGCTCTTCTGATTAGTGGATTCAGCAATTGTAGGTACCCACAGTACTCAGAAAGCTTGTGATGAGTGAATGCTTATGGGAAATCCCGCAGAGGGGCAGGAATTTTTTATCCCCACAAGGCTAGTAATTGGGATCAGTGCAAACCCGATTGTGGATCAATTCAAATTGACTTCAAAACTTCTCACTTTGCTCTTTGTTGTAAACATAATATTTTTTTCAACTACACTTAAACTTCAAAAAAACTACTCATGACACTGATATTTCCCCACTAACATCTTGGGTTTTTTCGGCAATAAGTTTAAAGTTCAATTTTTTTTTCATAGTATTACAACTGAGAACCGGTACTGGCACCCTGGACGCTGGACCAGTATAGGCGACCTGGGAGAATGAGGCTCTAAACTTTGCTTTGCATTAATTTTCGTAGAACTGTAGTAGTACAGTGTAACTCTGATTGGTAAGTTCACTGGAATATGGGACTTGAAGCTCTAGGCCATTATTTAGCATTAACTTATGTAATGACAGAAGATATTTAAACATGGTTTCCACTATTGGACTTGAAACTTGGATCTCTCTTAGCACAAATTTAAATGCCTCATCAACTGTCGGGATTGAATGTTGGTTTATATTAAGGGACTGGATGGGTTGGATCAGCCCAACCACAATTGTCCAGCATGAGCCATGCTAAACACCTGGGTCAAGCCTGGCCTGACCTTCATAAACTTTTGTTGATTACAATCTTGGGCTTTTCATTAAGTCTGGCAGTAGTGGCTGTCGAAAGGCAAAGCTGTAAAACTGAACAGCATGGGAAACCAGCCCCCTGGCTGCCCTGTAAATACCCCTCACATCCCCCACAAAAACAAAGGGGGAAATGAACTTGGATATCCTGGTTTCGTTGGGATTTAATTCAGTAAAAGTGGAGCTAGCAGTTGCATTTCCACATTCATGCTATGTCAAGCACGATCGGGATTAACAATACAATTCCTATTGCTTTACTTTCCATCCTAAGCTGATAATTCCTAGTTGTCCAAGTTACTCAATTTGCATGTTTGGCATGCCAAACTTTGCTAAACTGAAGTAACAACAAGCTTATCCAAGTGTTCTTTTTGGCAACACTTGGAGCGAAGTAACAAAATTACAGTGGTAGACTTTCACATTTGTTTCTCCCCTCTGTTCTTATTTTGTTATCTCCTTTTCCTTTTAAAAAACATCTTCTTTTTTTACTTTAGGAGAGAGTCATTTTCTACAGCACTTTGGAAGCTATGAATGCGTGTAACTAGTACGGTAAGGTGCTGTCCTTAGACACACTTTTCTTTGTTGATGTTGTTGGTTGAATAGCTGTCTTCAGGAAAAGCTGTTTGGTCGTCGATCCAGATTCATTTCCATGTCGTAAGCAGCGGTTGGAGTATTTGAAAATTCTAGTCGGCGAGGAGTGACAGCTGTGTTAACCGGTAGATTTTTACGTTAACAGGCACACACTACTGCAGAGCATGTGTTAGTGCTACAAGCTGGAGGCCCCCCTCAAGCTTACACTTACTGATCCTTGCCCAGCTCAGCCTATACTTTTTGGCTCATCCAATCCCTTGTCCATATGCAGGTACGTTGTGCAACAGTTATCCTCATAAAGTCGGTCTTTTTGTTGTTTCAAGTTACCCACATGTGAACCTGCACTTGATGCCTAAAACGAGGGTTTTCCGATGGCCCAAAGGGTGCCACTTTTCTTGAGATGGAAGATATATATATATATATACCTACCGATGGTAGGCGACGATGGGGATGTTCGACTGTACTAGACCGCGTGACCTGTGCAGGAATCGGTGAACGGTGTAATCGGATCCTGAGAATGACACTGTGAAGGATGGGATTGGAGAGATCTTAAACATTTTTCTGAAGTAATTGACCTTAATGTTGTCACCGCGCAAAATATCACCCAATCGCTGCTGTTGCTGTTGATGTTGTAACAATGTGCAGAGAGGAATTTGTGGAGTAGAGAAATAGAATGGTAAGCCAAGAAAGCATTTCCTTTTTAAAGTTTTGCTGACTCCCCTTTTGCTCGTTAACGGGCATCATCGAAGATGTACCGTCTACTACTGTGCTCTTTGTTATTCGCTTAAGACATGGTGATCAAAAGAGCTTTAGCTTCTAGCTTCCGGCTTATTTTTCACTATTTATAAATTTTGTTTTTTTTTGAACTTTTGGCTTTTTGTTGAGTTTTTTTGCCGGTTCTTTTTTCCCGTATTTATTTGTATTATACGTAATAGGCTAACATATTTTTAAATTTAATTATGCTAAATAAGTCTCTGTCAGCTACAGTGCTTTTTCAGCCAATTACAGTGCTTTTCAGCCATAAACCACCAAAAAAAAGCCCAAATGATCACCACCGATAGCCTACATGCCCGTGAACAGTTGTGCACTGAACAGTTGTGCCGGTGCCTGCTGGTTGAACCTCTGATTGGGGTTGCTGTGACACTACCTGTGCTCCTGACGTTGAAATCCTTGTCCAGATTATGCACCCCCCTTCTCTCAAAACCCCTGAGACGAAGAAGCCTCATTATATTCGCTAACGACTGTAGCTGAGTTGTAGCACATTCCGATTGCTCGGGCGTCGCGTGGCTACGCGAACCCATCCGCATCATTGCGCTCTCATCATTCACTCACCAGGTTCCCTGGGCTCTTGCAGCGTGCATGCACACCTCCCCTGTCCTTGCGCTCGATCGGCGCGGTATCATCATACTTTGCCGCTAAGAACACCTGACCTGATGATCCCTCCTACCTCTTTCTAGCACCCCCAATTGGTTCATCACTTTGCCATCATCCGTTGCTCTGCACGGCTTCTTTCCGATGCCCTCCCAACTTGGGCATGGCATAGCATCTTTTGCCTCTTCTTGGCATAGCATCTTTTCCCTCTTCTTTTGGTGGGTTCGGCTCCACTTTAATTTTAGCGTTACAGTAACTACCTTTCAAACGATACGTCTTTTTAATACGAGGTCTACAAGTCGATTGTGGTAGACACTGTATCAAATTCAGATATACTGGCTAAAATTGTATGCAATTGTTTCCCTCTTCACACTATCTCTCACAAACAGCTAGAATTTAAAAGCTATAAACCAAAAACTATAGCCATAACCCAAAAAAACCCACCCTTTATCTTGGCAGTAAACAGGGGTTGTGGCTGGCTAAAGTCCCACCTGATGGAGGGTTGTTTCCAAGTAGGGCGGTAAACGAGCCGAGCTCGAGCGAGCTTGGTCTTTCAGGCTCGAGTTCGGTAGAAGCTCAAACCGAGCTTGAGTTGGGGTCCGAGCTTGGATCTGGGCTTGACCTCGGCTCAACCTAAGCTCGAATAGGCTCGAGCTCGGCTCGTTGAAGCTCGTTAACAATTAAAATAATTTAATATGCACTATTTTTCAATAATAAGAAAATTGTAAGCTCGAGTTCGGCTCTAGTAAGCTCGATAACAGTTAAAATAATTCAAATATACACTAATTTTCAACAATAAGAAAAGCTCGAGCTCGAGTTCGGCTCGAGTAAGCTCGGTAAGAATTAATATGTATTACTATTTAAGCTCAAATCGGGGCTCGCAACTATTCAAGCTCGGCTCGGTGAAGCTCGCGAGTTCGAGATCAAGCTCGAGTTCAGCTCGTTTAAAGTTCGAACCGGGCCTAAAACGAGCCGAACTCGAGTAGCTCGCGAGCTTCGAGCTTTTTTTACAACCCTATTTCCAAGCCGTTTTGGTGTACAGTACAATGCCACTACCATACATAGGTTTATCACAGACGGTTGATTACGTCAATGATAATAAGTAATTATCACAGATGGCTCCCAAACATCTGTGATAAGTCACAACACAGATGGTTTTTAAAAATAATCGTCTGTAATATTTTACATATCACAGACGGTTAATACAAAAAAAAGTTTGTGATGGTCTACGTGTCACAGACGGTTTTGCGTTGAAATCATCTATGATAGTTTTTTATATAGCTAAAAATTTTCTGTTTTTTGGCTAGCCTCAGGAAATACTAGCTATACCCTCTGAAAATAAGCAAGCAGATTATAGATAAATGAATTACAACTCAAAATGATTTACATCTCAAAGTGAATTATAACTCAAATCAATTACAAAAGAATGTTCATGTATTATCGCAAGAGTTAACAATTGAATTACAACTCAAAGTGAATTACAGTTGAATGAATTACAATTGAATCAAATGTTTGAACATATATTAATCGATGTCACTAGAGTGAAACTCTTCTTTTGATTCAATGACCTCCGTCATGAAGAAGGTGGAGAGCTGTTCTCGAATGTCCAAGAGTTCGTTCAGATCGAATGTACTTGATTTAATTGTTATGTCCTATCGCTAGGAGGAGTAAAGTAGTAAGCATATAATTTAAATTGATAGTTAGGAAATAATTATTGCGAGATTAACAAACCTCTTGATCATTTGTCTTAGCACTTATGATTTTCTGCATATGACGGCAAACGTAGAATGCACATAGGTTGCCATGTAGCTGCTGGTGATACTGCAAAAATAAAATTGCATAGATAGATATAGTCAGTTCGAGAGATATTATTACGAGATGTGATATAGGATTATTGTATTATAGCGGGTACCAAAAACCACATCCTGTATTGTAGTGTGACGCTTGATTTTTTGTGTCTCCCTCCCCTGGCAACATAGGCGCTAATTACCTATGTGATTTCAAAACGTTATCCTTGACCGTTGCAAATGAAGGGAAGACACAATAGAATTATGTATGGAGGAAATAAGCATACATGTTAAGTGTTTGTTGCACAAGGGGGAAGTCATAATCATTTTTGAGTAGATAATCAAGGTATATTATCTTGTTCCACTTTGGTACAATGACTATAATGATCTAGTGCCACTTACACATGTATGTTGCCATAGTTAATAAACATAAGTTCGTGTTGCATATAAAGTATAAATAAAATTTGTATAGCAACTAGTGAAGCACTTATCATTAGTTGTAGGGCACTAGTATTTAGTCCTTGTTGCTTTGAGTAAGCAATCATGTCATTATGTAATTCTCGACGTATGATGTGTCTTGGGTGATACATTGCTCAGAGATCAACTGTGGGTCAAGGAAACCCACCGGTTCTCGCGATCATCGGGCTACTTACATCATGTATTTATACATATGCAATGAGTTATGGCATTTATTGGTATTATGTGAATATAGAATTTAATTTTACACACTTACAGTGTCCAACATCATAGAAGTGAGGTATCAAGGGTGTCTAGATTGAATAGTTCAAATAAGTCATTGAAACCCACGACGAAGAAACCCGTGTCACGGAGGAAATGCCTTTCTGTGCATCTGACGGTAAATCTAGTAAACCAGTTTGTCCTCGACATGTACCGATAGGTAAACTCTCGCAACCCATTCTAAGGCGAGATAATAGTGTGTCGGAGACTAATGACATTCCGAGGAAGAATGTCCAACGCTTCTGAGGCGTCTTAATCTTTTTTGATTTGGCCTTAGCGCCTTTCCTGTGATGCGTCTTCCCGGGAGACGACTTGGCACGCTTTTCTTATTGCTTCGGTGTCGTCTCCACGGGAGCCGATACAGCGGCCTTATGAAGCGAAGGTTGAGGTGGAGTCATCGAGGGTTCTATTGGCGAGGCATGGTCATATGGAGATCGTGGCACTGCAGGGTCTAGAGAGATATCCCTCTTGAGCTACTGGACAAAATTGTGCATGACATCCCCTAGTGTTATGACGTCTTCGTTCAGGGGCTTCTCCAATGGGACGGCCATGAAATGGACATGTGCTATGTCCACCTGGACTTTGGCATAACCCTATGTCAGTTGGCACTGTGCAGCGCTGTCCCTTCCTAATGAAAATGCCATCCCCCACCTACCTTCAATAGAAATGGACCCAACCGACCTCACTTGGAGCTTGCAGGGTGTGAGCCCCTACAAAATGATATATATTTAGCTAAGGTGTCATACAGGCCTATCTTTGGAGCATTCCAAAGATATACATTACCTAGATTTCATCGATCAAAAGTCAGGCGTCGCTTTGGTTAAATTGGTGTGTGGACACACAACTACTTCGACGGTGATATAGATGGGCTCCCACAATAATGGGGCGGTCTGTGACTGGCCGAGCACTTGCTCTAGCTTTTTCTCCAAACGTGCTAGCTTCCCAAAACAATCTGCACAAATCTCCTCTTTTATGCGCTCCTCGTGCTCGACCTTCGATCTCTTCCGATTCCTGTACGAATCGGAGTCATATGGGAATCTCTGCTTTAGGGAACGTAAACCCCAAGGCCTCGCATACCATGTCTTTGTGCTCATCAATGTACGGGGATACTTCAGTTATGTATTGCAAGACCATGAAATAGGCTTGAGCATATGTATTTGGATCAAGAGTAATTGCTTTCCTTTCGATGGTCCCGATACCCTCCAGTCTCCCCTCATAATGAGATAGAGGTACATCTATCGGTTCCACCTGAGTTATGTAATCAACATAAAACTCAATGACCTCTTCGATTGCATAACCATCTACCTCTCAAACGGGTACATATGGCGTAAGAACATAGAGTCATATTTTTATCACTTTCACAAGGTGAATAATAAGATGGACCATGATATCAAAAAATGACGGAGGGGAATACATCTTAAGATGACATAGAGTCATTACCACCTCGCCCTGCAGACCATCTAGTTTATTGGGATCGATGGCCTTGTGAGCAATTGAGTTAAAGAAATAACACAGTCTTATGATTGTCACTCAGATCTTGTTCAGCAAAATACTTCTAATTGCAACAAGAAGCATTTATGTTATCAGTACATGACAATCATAAGACTTCATACCAATTAATTTCAAGTATTCCATAGAAACAAGTTTCCTCAAGCTGGCGGAGTAACCAGACAAAACGTTCACACCATGCAAGCTCTGGCACAGTTCATTTCTCTTGGCCTTGGACAAAGTGTAGCAAACTGAACGAAGGTACGTTCGGCCTTTATCGGTCTCTTTCAGTGGTAGCTCAATCCTTGTGTTCATATCAATCAAGTCACATCGTGCATTGATATCATCCTTTGTTTTTTCATGAATATTTAGTAAAAGACCAATCAAGCTATCACATACATTTTTTCCACTTGTATGATATTGATGTAGTGGCGAACTTTTAAGTGCTCCTAATAAGATAAGTGCCAAAAAAATTATCTCTTCTTCTAGGTACTCTTCTGACAGGTTCTCAATTTATGTCCCTTTCCAACACAACATCGATATCCTTAACCATATCATAGACCTCTTTTGACCTGAAAGGCTTTGGAGCTGAACCGTCCTCCTTCTTTCTATCGAATTGTTTCTTCATCTTGCGGTATAGGTGAGACTTGTAAAGGAACCTATGGTAACGCATGTACATAGTTTTGCACAAGTTGTTCAGCCACACTCCTGGTATCATTTAAGCAGTAAGGACAGACTTTGGCTCCTTGTGTACTCAAGCCTGATAGGTTACCAAGAGCAACAAAATCATTGATAGTGTAGAACAACATGGCGCAGATTGAAATTCTCTTGTTTATTCACGTCCCATACTTGCACCCCTTCTTTCCACAGTGTTACAATATCTTCTAGTAATGATGTTAGGTACATATCAATATCGTTATCAGGTTACTTCTGCCTTGGATAAATAGTGACATCTAAATATTCTTCCGTTTCATACACAACCAAGGAGGAAAGTTGTAGATACATAGATTCATGGGCCAAATGCTATGTTGGCTACTCATATTACCGAAAAGATTCATTCCATCTGTACTCAATCCAAACCTTATATTCCTCAATTCCGCACCAAAGTCTATAAATATCCTATCGAAGTTCCTCCACTAAGTAGAATCAGTTTTTCGGATATGTATGTATTCTTTCTATTTTTATTCCTATGGGACAGAAAAACTTCTTGGCTTGGTACGTAGTTTTGGCCAACACATTTCCCTCCGGAAGCATGTCCGCTAAGAGACCTAACAACGCTGTCGAACTCTTGTTAGACCAACCATTGCGTGCTTTCAACTTCAGTAGTTCAAGCATGGATGATAATTTTGTGCATCTTAGCTTGCAATCCAAAAAATAATAGTTTTTTCGAGTCCTCCATCAAGCCCTTAAATTTACCAAACTTTCTCTCACTATACTCCCCTTCTGCATCACGCAACATCTGATCTAGATTATTCTCATACAACCTATCCTCATCGAAAGAACAATCGACATCCAATATATCGTTGTCTCCCTCGATGATGTTACTACCTTCCTACATAATCGGCTTTTTACCGTGACTGCTGCAACATGTATACCCTTTTCTGAAACCCCTTTGAATCAATGTGCTTCTATCTGCGCTGAATTAGTAAACATCTTAGGATTCTTGTAATCAATGCATGGACAATACATAAATTTTATCCCTCTTCAACATATCATGCTCGGCAGCTCTTCTAAAATCAGACACACCATCGGTGTACTCTTCACTTACACGGTTCTCAACGTACATCTAGCTTCAATCTATCAACGCTACGCATACAACAAATTAATGTTAAATTAGATCAATACTCTTCTAGATAGCCATTACATGTATATACACTCTTATACATAATTAGCATTTACTATAGTTTGTTCATATAAAGTAGCTAGTTATAATTCATGAACCAATCCAACAAAATTTAAAGTAGATAGTAGTGAGATTTATTCTAAATTCGAGCAAAACTACCAAGCTAGATCTTTCTTTCCTTACAACTAAAGTGTGCAGATCTAGCAAGAATATAATGCATTTTATTATTATTATTATTATTATTATTATTATTATTATTATATTTATATATATATTACTAATTACTAATCTTAGATCACCAAGAACAAATTGATACACAAACACCCCTTCGTATCTCTAGTCACTTTTCACCTAATCGTCTCAAAGTTGCCACCTAACAGATAGAATATCTGTTTGGACGAGCGTATTTAATAACGTAGTGAATATCACAAACGTTTTCATTCACAACTCGTCTGTAATAAGTAGGTCATCACAAACATTTTTTACAAAAATCATTTGTGATGTATCATTGACGGCTTTTCATAAAAACTGCATGTGATAAGTCCATATATCACAAACGATGTTTCTTACAAACCGTTTTGATACATCACAGACGGTTTGTGTAAAAAAAAGATGTCTGTGATAAATAGGTTATCACTGACGGTTCTTACCATCAATTACGACATAGACGATGACGCTAATAAAATTGTCTGAAATAACTATAATGTAATTTAACACTGACGAAATAGTGTTCAGTGCGACTGTAGGTCGACAAAGCGAGTATGGGACTGAAGGAAAAGTTACCTGAAAAAGTCCCACGGCAACGGACCATGCTAATCGTGAAACTGCCGGCCACCGCCCCTACCATTCACCAGAAGGCTGATGTTGACGTAGCCCTCCTCCTGTTCACCTCGGTTCTTGTTCTTTGCCATTTCCAGCAGATTTTTCTTTTTTTTTTATTTGTAACACCACCCTTCCGAATCAACGTGCTGGAACGGCCGGCCGGGGCCGGGGCACCAATGGGAAGCGAGGCGCAACAGAACAGGAGCAAGTGCCCTGAAAAGGTCACTTCCCCCAGATAGTGATTTCTGACGAACCTAGGGGCCTTTCTACTCGTCACACTGGCTTAGGAAGTGAAAGGGAGGAAAGCCGAGGAGGGGAGGGGGGCACAAAAATGTCGCGAAACTTTGCGACTGATTACGAGCAGCAAAAGGTGAAAGAAAAAGGGTGAGAGGAGAAATGTATCATGTATGTGTGTGTGTGTGGGCTTGGTAGCTGCTCGCTCGCGTTGGTTGCTCCGTCCTGGAAACGCGCCACAGTCGCAGTGGAATCATGACGGGGCCACGCTCTTTTTGACCGATCGCCGAGAGAGCAATTATGGGTGTTTGATTCTGACACTACAAAATTTCGCCATTGATACACAAATCAATCTGCCAGTCCTTTCTGTTACTTGTGTGCATGCTAAGCTAAGAGCTGAGAGCTACTCTTCTCTCTCTCTCTCTCTCTCTCTCTCTCTCTCTTCCCCCACGTCCTTAAGCTTTTTTTACCACTGCCATGCATGACCGAGTTGATTACCATTGCTGCTTTATTTCCCCCCTCCATGTCAGTGTCATCATAGGCTCAATTCATCAAGGAGACTATTGGTGTACCTGAGGCTGAGAGCTGAGCCTTTGACGAAGGATGTGAGCATAATGATGCATGCCATGGTGGTCCCTCCCCGTCTCTCTCTTGCACTCCCTTGGCTTAATTTCTTTTCCCCTGTAAAAAGAAAAAAATCAAAAAGGAATTGCTTTTCAAAAAAATAAATAAAAAGGAAAGAAGCATTATGGCAATGCTAAGGCCCCGCTTATTTCAGTTTCAATTTCTGATCTATTTTTCACTATTTATAAATTTCGTCTTTTCTGAATTTTTGATTTTTTTTTAAGTTTTTTTGCCGGTTTTTTTCGTGTTCGTTCGCGTTGTCCGTAATGAGCTAACATATTTTTTCTATTTTTAAATTTAATTACGCTAAAAAGCCACCTTCAGCTACAGTAAAATTTCAGCCGCTATAGTGTAATTTCAGTCATAAGTCACAGTTTTTCAGCTCAACCGAGCGGGGCCTAAGACTGCTACTCTTGCTTGCATGGTGAATTCTGCTTGTTGACAGAGACTGAGATTGAGAGAGGGGGGGAGGGGGGCTTCTCTCTCTACATTGAACAATACCTCATTATTTTTCTTTAATGATCCATAAGCCTCCTCTGTTCACATGTTGTGCCTATCAGGCCATCACCTTTTAGTAGAGTTGGAAGTCTCATTTCGCGAGGAGGTGCAAGAGAGAGAAGCCGGTAAATATTCCGATCAGCGGTGATAGTAGTAGCAGTATGCATAAGAGAGAATAGCAAATGAGAGAGAATAGCAAAGAGGGAGAAAAGTGGATGCAACTTTCTCTGAGGCGACCAGCTTTTGGCCTGGGGGCATGGTCTCCCCCCCCCCCCCCCCCCCCCTGCATGCTGATCTAGTGTTCCGGCCGGTAGCCCCAGCTCCGCTCATCCAAACAAACGCCTACTTTTGCACCCTTTCTCGCTGCAATCCCTTGCACAACACAACCCACTGCACTGCACTCCTTGCAACGCCCCCCGTTTACTGTTTAGTTTAGGCATGCAAGCAATCAAGAAAGAATTCTAGAGAGAGAGAGATGGGAAAGCTGAGAGTGGCACTGGTTGGATCATGCAGGCTCAACACGGAAAGGAAGAGGCTAGCTTGGCTAATCCATCTCTCTCTGTCGTCCATCCATGCATGCATGGCGCTCTCGCGTGTCATGGCCGGCTACGGAGCGTGCGTTAAATGAGCCAATGGCAATGAGCTGTAGCGTTAAGCTGCCTTGCCATCCACGTACGTACGTAGCTGTCTTTTGCATTTCATTTGTTGTGTCTTCTTTTTGTATAGGCAAAAGTGTCATGCAAAATTCTTACTGGGACACATATGTGTCCAACCAATTACCTCCGTTTTAGTTGCTTCAGATTTATACTCACATTAGTTGCTTCAGATTTAACAAATATATTTTGAGGTTCGTCTTAATGATCAAGGCACACACCCTAGAACTTACATTCCGTAAGACAGTGAAACTTTGCAACATAACACTTAAAAAAATGTGCATGTTATCTCAAGGAAATGTGGGCCCATGGCCCGCTTGTCAGCCGGTCTCATGTTCGGCATGTTTTAGCAGTACAATGTTTTACAATGTTCCCAAGCTAGCCAACTTTTTCTACAGTAAAGATAATATGCTACAAGGAGAGTAAGTACCAAACATGACTAGACTAGAGTGTATTATTATCTGTCCCGGTTGGAATTCGGTGGAATGAACGAACTAATAAGGAAGGAAGGAAGGAAGATTTACTGACGCCGTAAGAGGAACAGAACACCGCAAGTGTACAAAGGTTCCGGGCCGAACGGAGCCGAGTTCTCAATTCATAGACAGCGCCCTTTCTGGTTGCTGCGTTCTTCAACGGCTCCGAACAGGATGATCGAGGACGGACGGCCACAAACGTTACGCGACAGCTAGCTACTTGTCCAAGCTGGAGTTTTTTTCGCAGGCAAAAAACTAAAAGGTGCTCCGACTCAGGAGCTCTACAAGCTCCTAGCTTCTCCCTTTTGTCAGACAGAAAGCTCGTGTAAATGTACACATTAGCCAGAGAGCCGTCAACGCATGCACGGCTATTCGAGGACAAGCGCCCATGTACATTGTAGGCCTAACGTGAGTAAACCTAATTAATTTGATGTACCCTCTTTCATAGGCTTCCATGGACCTAACATGGGTCTGGTCCGGTCTACTTGGTTCCCGCCACTTCGCTTTCGGTAGGCCTCGTATGGCTATATGCAGCTAGAACTTACGTACTGTACCTCTTGCCTGTTGTAAATACCGCTTGTATGAATAAAAACGTAGTAGTTTCTGGCTAGCTCATATCTACCAACCTGGCTGATGGGATTCATGGGAATGGCCGTGCGGTTGGGCTTGAAAAGCTGTGGATTATAGCTGAAATTACACTGTAACAGCTAAAATTTTACTGTAACTGAAGGTGACTTATTTAGCGTGATTAAATTTAAAAATAGAAAAAAAAAATATGTTAGCTCATTATGGATAACACGAACGAATACGGGAAAAAAGAACCGGCAAAAAAGCTAAAAAAGCCAAAAATTCAGAAAAAGATGAAATTTATGAATAGTGAAAAATAATCCAGAAGTTGAAACTGAAATGGGCGGGACCTTGTATTTTTTTTTGGTTGATGCCTGCCAAGATACGTACAGCTAGCTATACGCCTATACGGTATAGTGTGATATCAGCAAACCCGTCATATTCCACCAAGGTAACATTTGGAGCTAGCTCATCTCCCCAAATCTTCTTGGCATCTCATACCAGCTGAGCCATGACCGAGATGCATTTTAGATGCATGGCTAACATGACCATAAAACAAAAAGGAAATATTCGAAGTTATAATAACAGTGTTGAATGGTGTAGGCTCTCTGTTACCTATATAATATATATCATGATAAAAAAAAGGTCTGCATAGTTTGCCTCAACAGTGAGTTCAAGTGGCACAACCCACGTCATTCCACGAGTGCACTGGCAAACCAAAAATAGTAGTCGAGTTGGTTAATAAAAAAACTAGAAATCCCACCTCTGATGTACACACCAACTTGGATAATTTAACTTTTTGCCACCCTTATGAGGTGAGTGGTATCATATTTGCCACCCTGGCCCATCGTCAGTGACTCAGGCGGCCCCACATGTAAGTGACATGGGTAATTGACCAATCTTAAGAGTGGCAAAAACATGAATCTCCCCACCAACTTGGATAAATCTTTATCTAGGGTTAAACTTTACTTCCTCCGTCCACATAAATGTAGGTAGTTATAGGTTTTATACTAACTATTAATATATGTTAAACTATATAGATTAACTATATAAAAATAATATTATTAAATATATCTTATAAAATTCTTTCATAATATTATTTTTGCTAGTATATCATGATAATAAATCATAGTCAAAGTTTTACATTGGAGATTACAAAAAAAATCAAAAACAAAATATATTTCGTCCTTTCTTATTCCAGTTAATTTGTTACATGGACATGCTTCTAGTTAATTACATGAATTTGTGCCTTTTGAGTTTCGAGTGATGACGTTGAAGATTCCATCATATCCCTCCTGATGAGAATTAATAAAACAAATGCAACAAAGTTTCCCTCACTGTTTACCTTCTCATCACATCAAGTTACAATTCCAACAGAAATTGGCTGTTACAATCTAGCAAAGTAAAAAAAAAAAGAAGCAGATTGATCGCATCAGAAGTAATTTCATCAAAATTAATTATAAAGGCATTTGCCAAACTATGGAACGAACATCCAATAGCAAAACTAACAAAGAAGCTAGCCCATAGATATATGTTTTCTGCTGATTAGAGAGGTCTAAAAGGTTCTTTCGGATAGAAAAGGAGGCCAATAAATTTCAACCCGTAAAAAGGTGTCATGTCTAATCCGAAGCTTTTGTTTGCAGCTTCATATATAAGAAAGATATAGCCAGATTCTTAAACGGCGAGATGCCTTTACATAGCTCTCCCTAGCCTCACCGTCAAGAGATATACAAGAACTGAGGTGGTTTAGTTAGCCAGCTGTGAGATGTGATTATTTCCCAGAGGTCTTCCTTTCAGGTTGTTGCCGCAATATTTAACTGTGCTGCGCTGTGAAATCAAGTTGTTACTGTTGTAGAATTTACGGTATAAGCATATTTTCAAATTTAATTTCAGCGATAATAATAAACATATAAGCATAACAAACATGGCATAGAAATGGCTTAACCAACATATTGACATATGAACTATTTAAGTCCTTGTAAAAGAAACATATGCTCAATATAAATGTCATATGAGAGTTCAAGACTAGCATATTCTCAAGAGAATGAGTGAAATGAAATGCTAGTCTAAACAAAAACTTAACATATATGACCAGATTTAGCATATGATCAACAAATTGAATTTTATTAGTTGCACTCAGAAGGCTAGTTGCACAAGATTTAATCTTGGCCATCTTCGCCATGAAAAAATCTAATCTTGATTATATATGACAGTTATATATTAGATCTTGAGCTAGAATTAAATCTTGCTACTGCCAAAAAATAACAGAACAAGAAATCAGCTTGCTGGACAGTGCAGAAACCCTCCTAAAATCAATCTTTCATTCCTTTACAGAGAACACTATCGATTTAACAGGATAACTGCATTCGGCACAGGACAGAACTGAGCAAAATCAGCACTGCCCAAACAGCAGAGAGCACCAAGACAAGAACAGCAAGCTCACTGATCAGCTAAACAGATTTAAATGACAGCTCAATACCAATCTACCATCACATTCATATATAATCTCAGTATCATGTCATTTCATCACAAAGCAAGTAACCCACAGGAATATCTTTGCAATGTTCTGCTAAAGAGGCTTCACAGATATATGAAATATATAACCAGATTGCAAAGAACAAACAGATTACTCACAATAGTGGTGATACTCAAAATCACCGTGAAGAAATCAAAAAAAGGCAAGGCACGCTCACGACGCTAATCCAGAAAACCTAGCACCCCCTTGTGCTGCCCGCAGTAGAGGAGTGAGGTAGACGGAGATACAATACCCACTCCAACCTCGGTTGCCGAAGCCAGAGATGAAGGTTAAGGGTTGATGCCGCACAAGACCACCAAGAGTTTCGCCCGAGGGCGCTCGTGAACAACAAGAACAGATCACAAATCTCCCGCAAACACAGCACAAGTCCGAGTCAAATCAACATCTAGAGTTTATCCAAACCTTTCCTCTCGGCCAAATCAAAGAAAAGGCTCAAGGAAACTAAACGAGAAACCTTAGAATCGGCGATTTGCGCTCCACAACCGACGTCGATAGGAGATAACCTGGTCGACAGCTCTCAAGGCTCAAGATCAAAGAACCATGGTAAGAGATTTGAGATCGGAGGAGGACTTACTTCTTCTGCCGGCTAACACAGAGAGGAGAGGCGCCATATAAAGGGGAGCGGGGCGGAGACCGGCGAGCTGTTGCCACGACTGACGCCGAAGCGTCCGCGCCGGTGGCGCCACCTTTGCCGCCGCAAGACTCGGGCGACCAGACAACGCGGGTGCCGCTGCTCCACCCGCACACGAGGAGCCAAACCGACGCGAACGCGCACGCGCACGGGGAATAGGAGGAGATGCGGTCTCCTGCCCATTATCTTCTCGGCTGGCCCACTGACAGGTGGGCCCCACCTCTCCCTTTCTCTTCTTTTTTCCTTTTTCAATTGGAAAATTACCAAATTGCCTTCGCAGAAGCCAAGAGTTACTCCTTATAGGAGCACAATAATTACTACATCTAGTGAAATTTCAATATTGAAAACTGTTGTACTACCGGTTTACATATTCCAAATGATCGTTCGAGCCACATTAATTTAGTACCATCGTGCGTATGTTGCATCTCACTGTAAAATGATATTTGTAACATATTATCTTTGGAATTGCTATCTATCGGTTGCATGAAAATTGAGAAAATTGCAGTCGCCTTTACTCACCGTTGGACGTCATCACGATTTGTGCTACAACCCACAGCGTCGTCATACTCTTTATCAATGGTGAACGACGGTGGCAGCAGCTAGCGGATTAGCTCTCAGATTCACCGATGCCCTCGACCTTAGAGTGAGATCAGGGTGGTAACAGGGCGACAATGGGTGATGAAGATCTATGGGGATGACGAGGAAAAGGGCAGCAGCGGTGCATCTTGCTAAAGAAGAGAAAGAAGGTAGTGGTGGCGCCGGCTGGGGGAGGTGGAGCAGAGGATGAGGAGGCAGTTGTTGGGGAGGAGTTCATCAGTTAGGCTCATAGTGTCAAAGGCGACATGAGGTGACGCACAGGGAGGGTTGGGGCGGCGAGGGGTAGGTTAGGAGTGGAGTAAGGAGGGAACGAGTGATTAGGTCTTATATGAATCTTGGAGTAATCACTACTACAGAAAGCCTAATAGTAGACGCTAAATCACAGACGGTTTTGTGAAACCGTCTGTGATGTACACTATTACAGACGGTTTTAATTTGGAGGCCGTCTGTGGTATTTATGGCGGGAAAAAGTAGTATCACAGACGGTTCTTACCGCTGAACCGTCTGTAATATTCCAATATCACAGACGGTTTTATAATAAAAACCGTCTGTGATATTTCAGATTATCACAGACGGTTTTTATTATAAAACCGTCTGTGATACTGGAATATCACAGACGGTTTTTAATAAAAAACCGTCTGTGATATTCCGGAATATCACAGACGGTTTTTTTATTAAAAACCGTTTGTGATATTCCGGAATATCACAGACGGTTTTTTATTAAAAACCGTCTGTGAAACCAGATTATCACAGACGGTTTTTTATTAAAAACCGTCTGTGATACGTTTCCCGCCTTGCAATCCCTCAAAATTTCAAATATTCCCGCTTAAGTCCGAGTATGATTCAGTTTTGAGACACCTTCAGTAAAACGGGCATAACTTTTGCATACGGTGTCCGTTTTCGACGTTTTTGTACTCGTTGGAAAGCTAACGACGAGCCCGATCTAAAAAACGACCCGCTTGCGCCAGTCGCCCTCCAAGACCCCGAAAATCGGCCATCTTTGGACCTAAACCTGCGTCGCAAGTTTTTGGTGTCTGTTTTTGCCCTTTTTCTTGGTCTTCCTTTCGGAATTTGGATTTTGCTTCAACTACAAAGTTGTAGATCTCGTTGAAACCTTTTAAATGAGTATATATAAGCTATATAAAACGTTGCTATTTTATCTTTTCAGACTAGTTGTTTATATTGCATCGGTATATAAAATTCTGTGCTCTAATTCACAGACGGTTCTATATATAGAACCGTCTGTGATATGCATTCATCACAGACGGTTCTAGCCAATAGAACCGTCTGTGATAATCTGACCGCTGGGCCCGTCGATCCTCTTCAACCCAATCTCCGTTCCCGCGCCAAAAATTTCGAACTCCCGCCTCTCCCTCCCTCTCCCTCCCCTATAAATATAACCAAACCCAGTCTGTCTCCTCTTCCTTGCTATCCTCCTCCTTGCTGTCCTCCTCCTTGCTGTCCTCCTGCTTGCTATTCTCCTCCTCCTTGCTATTCTCCTCCTCCTTGCAGACGACGCACAAGTCTACGGGAGACAAGACACCGCAGGGGCGAGAAGGCATCCAGCTCATGCGTTGCATCAGGGGCGAGAAGACATAGAAGATCTTTGCTTTTTCTCTGTTCTTGTTGTGTAACCTGCTTGTTGTTTTGGGATATTGTAATCTTTTTCTCTGTTCTTGTTGTGTAACCTGCTGTTCTTGTTGTGTAACCTTCTCGTTGTTTTGGGATATTGTAATGGTAGGCTCTAATCTTAATAAAAATGGATGTTTTATGTTTGTGAAATGAATTGAGATGTGAATTGGATATGTATAAATATACATGTTGATCTGCTTGTTTCAGAGGGCATGACTAGCATTTCCTGAGGCTAGCCAATAAACAGAAATAGGTTTAGGAGTAGAAGAGAATATCACAGACGGTTTTATAATAAAAACCGTCTGTGATTTATAAATATCACAGACGGTTTTTAGTTAAGAACCGTCTGTGATATTTAATATCACAGACGGTTTTTAGTTAAAAACCGTCTGTGATATTAAAATCACAGACGGTTCGAAAACCGTCTGTGATGACCTCGTATTATCACTGACCCATAAATTCAGACGGTTCACAAAACCGTCTGTGATGACGTTTTTGAACCGTCTGTGATGGTCTTTTCTGTAGTAGTGAATCCAAACCATTGAAATATTACTAATTTTTAGTAAATTTTTAGGTGACTGATAAATAGACCCATCCTATTAGAATATCTTTACCAATTCTAGTGGAATATTTCCGCCAAACGTATCCTAGTTAAGTTACTCGTCATGGTGAAATATCTTCGGATTCTCACCGTTTTTTCTTGGTTCTGGGCCACGTGGGTCAGCAATACTCCTAAACAAAGCTAGGGCCGGGCACCCCGGGGCGGGGGGGGGGGGGGGTTCATAGGGCCCACCCGGAAACCACTACACCAACCGTTAATGGTGACCCGTAATCGTGTTTTAGGTCGTTATTCCTGCTTTGCTTTTCTGTGTGTGACAAATGATACGCGAACGTATGCAATACATTAAAATATTCCGGCAGCGGATTGCACGAATCATTCGATGTAAAAAAAAGTGATTGACATGACCAAAAGGTGGTCATAATCACCGCCCCAAATAATACTATATGTTTCTACGCCCAAAAACGCTATGCCTACCAGTGCCGGCACACAGAGGAGTTATATAAAGCCGGGCTAACCGTACCGGTATGAAGCACAGTATTATTAGTCTAGTCCAGTTATGACCAACATCTAAACAGGATATACTAGTCTGACCTTACCGGGCAACACCTTGATACTGTAGCTCAGTCCAACATGACACATAGTACCGTGCCATACTAGGCACAACATGTCGAGAGCTGGGAAGCTAGTGGCTGAAGGGTGAAGGCGAGAGGTAGTGCCAGAGGGCGAGGTGAGGCGGAGGGGGCGACGTCGCGTAGAGGTGGTAGCAACTGGCGCTGGAGTCGAGGAGGTTGGCGACATATTCGACAGTAGAGGGGTGGTGTTGGAGGTGGCAAATGGATAGCAACGGAGAAGGTGGGCGATGGATCTGGCAGCAGAGGGCGGTGGATGGGAGACGAAGGAGGTGGCTAGCATATCCGGCGATGAAACGGTGGGAACGAATGAGGTGGTAAAGGGGCAAAGGCGAAGGAGGTGGAGGATGGGAGCAGCAGAGGAGGTGGGTGGCGCACCGGGCTTAACATGCTTGGGTCAGCATGGCACAGCTCATAACCTCATTGAGCTATGCCTGGGTCTAAGACTTAGCCCGTGAACCGGTACGATATGACCTGTTTAGTTAAACAGATCAACTAGACTGTACCTAAATAAGCTATGCCTATACAGACCCGTATCGGACCATGTCAGATGACTCATTTACTTAGGTCTACCAGCATACTTATGGTACTCTGCTCCTCCTCGCCGTCATTTCCCGTAGTTGTTTTATATATATATAACTAGCTGCATAAGCGCGGCGCACGCCGCGCTAGCTACCGTATGGACTAAAGTAAAAGAGACGATAATTCGCAGGGAGTTTTCATAAAAAAAACCAATGACAAATGCGCAATTTCGGAGAAATCAAAGTGTTTTTTGTAAAAAAACCGAGGACTTGCAAGGACTTGTACGTAAGTAAATAAGGACTTATACGTAATTTTGGAAACCCGCGGGGCACTATCTAAAAAATTTTTTTGCGAAGAAAAAACTTGCAGGGACCTATTTGCGAGGAAAAAGGACCTTTACGTAATTATCGAAAAATACGAGGAAAGTGGCTCGGCCGGCCGTACGCGAATTCCGCTGGACACACGCTGGCCGACCGAGCGCGCGGGGCGACGTGGCCACGCTGAGAAGGCCGGAATCCCCCCGGAAATGTTATGGTTATGATTCCACTACTGTTTTGCTATCCTCTCTGTTCTTTTTTTTCTCCAAAAGCACCATTTAATTACCAGATTATCTTTGGGATGCGTAGCATGAGCAAAAAGCACATTTTGCTAACTCAAGACTCAGACTGCACTATTATATGGTGGGAGAGAACTAGTAATTTAGTATGGTGCTTATTTGGGTTTAAGCTTTCGGTTTTTAGGCTTATTTGATACTATTTAAAGTTTTTTATTGTAACTGTTGTAAGCATTTTTGATATCATTAAATTAAAACTTTTAAAAATAAAAAAATAAGTACTGTCATCCTAGATAATACAAATAAATACAAAAAAGACTAAAAACCAAAAAAATATATAATTCAGAAATTACAAACTAAAAACCAAACGCATGAATCAACTTGAAGGGCCGGAGTATGTTTTGTGTATGTACGAGCTTTCAACACAAGCTGCTGCTGTTGCTGTCCTGACTAGCGCACATCTCTGGTAATCAAGGTCTTTTCCACCCGTCTTTTCCTCCAGGAAAGGGGCAGGTCATGTCAAAATTGGACATTTGCATAGTATACTGAATTTAAGCAGTATGTAGTATACATAAAAAGAAATCCACCCAAAGAAAAGAGACTTTTTTGGGGGCTAGCATGCGAGGGATAGCCTCGTAGGATATTACCCTGAAAATATATTCTGCAACATCATGATAGGAAATCCTAAAAGGAGTGTTTGCAGGGGGAAAATATGCTAGATAAGTTGTATCATACGTGGAGTGGACAGAGATCTCATTTGTACCACTTTTTTTAATCAGACTTGAGTCGACGAGCCCTTCCCATATGTGGCGATGGAGTATTTTTTTTCATGACGAGCCCTCCCCACATATAAATTTTTAATTTTGGCATTCTCTATGACCATAAAAATGATGACAGATGGCACGTATCGCCTGCTAAACTCCCTATGATACAGCAGGTTGGACGCACCGTGACAGCAAGATCCAGCTCGGTAGGTGACGGCTTTGTGTGGCAAGTGGAGGTGTATCTCGTCAGGCAGGTTCAGGAGCACCTACCGCATTGGATAGCCGCAGCAGGAGGAAATACGTCCTGATCAACTCGGCTTCGGCTTCTGGCTTATTTTTCACTATTCATAAGTTTCGTCTTTTTCTGAACTTTTGGCTTTTTATTGAGCTTTTTTGCCGGTTCTTTTTTTCCCGTATTTGTTTGTATTATACGTAATGGGCTAACATATTTTTTATATTTTTAAATTTTTTAAAATTTAATTATGCTAAATAAGCTTCTGTCAGCTACAGTGCTTTTTTCAGCCAGCTACAGTGTTTTCAGCCATAAGCCATGAACTTTTCAGCCGAACCGATCACCACCATAATACATGCATTACACTAACGCAAATGCATTACTGCATTCTTAAGTTATAAGTTAAGTACTAATGCATGCTTACTTAAAGACTACTTAATTTAGAAATAAGTCGATATTACATCTTGAACTTTGCAAAAAGTTCACTTAACATCCTCAACTATGAAACCGGCTATTTAACCCTCAAATTTATAAAATCGAGTCAATTCACACCACAAGGTGGTTTCGGAGGGTGTTTTAAAGATGTGGATTTCACCAAGGTGGTTTTCGCCATATTTACAGCAACATCATCGAGTTTTGGCGATAAAGATTCAACACAAGATGTTAACATCTACATCGCGGACCTCTTTCTAACTCCTCTCTCTATACATTCTTTTCTTCCTGTTGTCATCCCCCCTGTCATTTGGATCCGTGCCAACAAAAATTGATAACATGACTGTCAACATAGCAAAAACCACCCTGAGTTAGATCTCCATCAACAAAATGCTCTCTAAAACTGTCTTAGAGTGTAAATTGCCCTGATTTTTGTAAGTTTCGGAGTTAAATGCCAGATTTTATAGTTGAAGGTGTTAACTGAACTTTTTGAAAGGTTTAGAGTGTAAAATGAACTTATTCCATTAAGTTAAAGTTTTGTCGGTCCGTTAGAGCTTATTGCACTGTTCAGTTTGTGCACTGTTGTGGCCTCATCGTTGTGCACACATTGCGGCTGTTTCATTCAGTGCTATAGATCCATTGGACAAGTTGACTCCGAAGGGATATGCGCGTCGCTCCCAAAAAACCTTACTGCCAGATTATCACCACCAAAACACCAACATCGGCCAACATCGGCAATGCATCGTATTGGGGAGAAAAAGAAAATGTATACCATTTTATAGCTTGCATTTTCATTTTTATATGTAACTTTACCTTGGTGGCGCGAAACCTTGTCTACATGGCTTACGACGAGATATTGATTTCCAACTGCCACAACTTGGGTGGGTTATTCATGTTGAATTTTTCACTATGGTTTTTTTGGATTTAATCTTGTCATGTGTAGGTTGTAAACATTAAAATGACTGCGCTAGCCAACTGTTTCCGCTTTCCTAAGAAAAAAAGTAAATGTATAATGTAGTGCAATAAACTTTCTCTTGAATTTATCCTGCGGAGTTACAGCTATACCACGTTGCTAAAATTTAATGTTTTGGATCAACCATCGTGGAGAAATAGCAAGTTTTCTGGACGACATTTGTCTACATATCAACTCCTTGGTTGGAAACTTG
Source organism: Dendrocalamus latiflorus (assembly GCA_017311315.1). NCBI lineage: Eukaryota > Viridiplantae > Streptophyta > Magnoliopsida > Poales > Poaceae > Dendrocalamus > Dendrocalamus latiflorus. The sequence goes on from CM029640.1 coordinate 20,338,669, forward strand.
GAAAGCACCAAACGCGTGCAAATCCTACTACTGCGGTGATACTTACGGTTGTGCCAAACAAGCACGCACAAACAAAAAGTCATGCTCTTACGGATCTAGAAGTGGGACTTGGACCGGACCTTTCTGGTTGCCCACAACCCGGTCAGCTTGGCATGGCCCAAGCACGGCATAAGCTGGCTTGTGCTCCAGCACGAAGAACTGGTCAAGCCGGACCTAGGGGAACGTCATGGCCTAGCACGACGAATGGGTTGTGCCTGGGCTGCCCTGGCACAAAAACGGCCCAACGCACGGTAGCCCGGTGGCACCTTCCCCTCCATCGTGCCGCCACTGCCCGCCAGTTCTCGCCGATCTCTCTCCACTCCAGTCTCATACTCTCTCTCGGTCTCCCTCTCCACTCTCCAAATCTGCGCTTCTGCTCCCCCTCTACCGTGACGCCCGCTAGTCCTCACCTTGCCAGCCTTGTTTGCCACCCGTCCACCGCTGCCACTCTGCCTCCCCCTCCACCTCTCCTTGTCCTTCGCGCCATCGTTGGTCATCCTTCCCCCTCCACCGCTCGTCATCCTTCGCGCCGCCACTTGTCATCCTCTCTCCTCCACTGCCCCTTCCCCCTACTGTGCCCCTCCTCTTCCCCTATGCCACCCTCCCCCACAGTGCCGGCCACCCCCTCCTCCTCTCCCTTCCACCGCACCATGTCAGAGTTCAGGCTATTTAGATCCGACTCTAACATAGCCACCTCCTCACTAGCACTGGAGCAGTTGTCGCTCTTCATCCTTGTTGTTCGATGTTCATGGGATTTCGAGCTTGAGACTGAGTGCATGAGAGAGAGCTTGCTCTACGGCTCCAATCCCTCCCGAGGAGCTCTAGTTAGTAAGCACGAGTTCCGTGGAAATTTATGCTGTCGTTCATGCCTTCATGGTGAGCGAAAATGGTGGCTGTGCCTAAGCACGGCAGCAAGGACATGGCAGAGGTGGTCAAGTGAGGAGCCATATCGGGCGTGGCCGTGGCTGAGCAAGACTCGACAACGAGGGCACTAGAGAGGACATCCACTAAAGCGACGCCCAAGTGCAGCGGCACAAATGTTAGCAGCAGCACAGCTTGCATCCATGGGGTTAGGATGATGGCACAGAGGCGATGTCACCTAGGTGAGTGTCGTGCCCAGGTTGATCCGACCCGAAGCAGCACGGCGTGCCTCTGGGCCATGTTGGACCTCGCTGGACTGTTCTAAGCTGGCACAGTATGACCCAATGTGCTCACCGTGGCTAGCCAATACGTCCTGATAGGCACAATGGTGCCAAGGCCCACCCAGGTCCCACCTCTATACCCATCTATGAAGTTAGCACCTTTATCGATGTTATACGACATATATGTGTAGAGTAACTAATATTGAAAATACTCAAGTCAAAATAGTACCATATACAAGTAATGTATAACCAAAGAGACAAATAATAAAGGTAGACACGGTGTGTGTTGTAGCATGGCTACAATATTGGGTACAAGGTACCCTTCTTCATAGGAGATATAACCAAAAGAACTACGAAGAGAGAGAACTGGTGATAAAATGAGTGGATTTGCCCTCTTTATGCCCCTCTTGGGGATTTATATATACGAGTGTGGTAGGATGAAAAATTTCCATCCTACCCCTTAATAATTACAAAAGGTATGGGTACATGGTACATTCCTTTATACTATTGGGCCAGTTGCAAGGTCCAGTCATGGGGGGTTGGGCCACCCCTATAACAGGACTCTCTCGATAACATGCGCGGAGGTCCTGAATGGCGAGTTGATGTGACCAACTATCCCAGTCCTCCGTCCCCTAACATCAAGCGCGAAGGTCCCGACTAGTGAGCCGATGCAACTGGTAGCTTGCAGCCCTAGTAGAGGGTTCTTCTTTTACTGATCATAATGCAACAGCAGAGTCCACCAACAAAAAATCATGGAAGCAGATAGGGGTGGTGCCGTCCTTCCGAGGCAACCTTACGAGGAGGTCGGCGAATTCCCTCGCCGAAGCCAGTCCATCCCACCGAGGCGATGCATACAAGACGGTCAGCAAAATTGTGTCGCCCCACCGAGGTGATGCCTCCAAGGTGAGAGGCGAAGTCTCCTGGCAAAGGTGTGTCATCCCGTCGAGGCAATGCCTATGAGGTGAATGGTAAAGTCCTACCGCCCTGCCGAGGTGATGCCTCCAAGGCGGGCGGCGAATTTCAAACAGCGAGTGGATCGACCAAAACATCTATAACAATGAGGTGGCCAGACGAAATACTGACCACGAGGTGATCGGATAAGGTCCCGACCACGATGTGGTCGGATGAATTCACGACTGCGAGGCAGCCGGACAAAGTGTCAGCCACGAGGTGGTGAGACGAAGGCACAACCACCAAGTGGCTGGGCCAAGTCAAGACCACGAGGTAGTCGGACGAAGCATCGACAACAATGTGATCGAAGTCCCGACTGCGAGGTGGTCGAACGAAACATCTGCGACCACGGGGTGGTCAGACAGGTGTCGACAGAGTTAGCAGAGTCACGATCACTAGGTAGTCAGACAAAGTCACAACTAGGAGTGGTCGGACATTGTCGACGAAGCTAGTGGCGGGACGAAGTCCTTGAAGCGCACGCTTTATCCCCCACACTTCGTACTGGCACGACGAAGCTGACAGCAGGACGAAGCCTTGCCATGTGCGCTCTGTCCCCCGCCCTTCGGACTGGTGTCGATGAAGCTGGCGGTGGACGAAGTCTCGACGCACGCGCTTTGTCCCCCACCCTTCAAACTGGCATTGACAAAGGCGGCAGCGAGACGAAGCTGCAGCGCATGCGCTCCGTCCCCACCCTTCAGACTAGTCGTGGATGAAGTCGGCGGCGAGACGAATCTGGCACACGCATGGACTGTCCCCTGTTGGACAAAGCGTCTATGACCACCATGTGATCGAACGAAGCGTCTACGACCATGAAGTGGTCCAACGAAGAGTCTACGACCACGATGTGGTCAGACGAATTCATGACTACGAGGTGGTCGGATGCAACGTCTACGACCACAGGTGGTCGGACAAAGTCATGACCGTGAGATGATCGGATGAATCATTAATTTCAATGAGGTGGTTCGACGAAGTCACACGGCAAACTCCCTAGTGTGCACGTGTGCTGTGCCCCACCTTTCGGACTTGACATTGATGAAGTCGGCGGTGAGACGAATCCTTGTGTGTGCGGCCCCGTTCCCCATGTTTGGAGTCATGGTTGATGAAGGCAGTGGCAAGGTGAAGCTCTGAGGCTCATGTTCCGTCTCACTCCCTTTGGACTTGAGATCGATGAAGGCGGCGACGAGATGAAGCTACGGCATGTGCGTCAACGAAGTCAGCAGCGGGATGAAGTCTTGAAGCGCACACTCTGTCCCCCACCCTTCGGACTAGCGTTGATGAAGCCGGTGGCAGGACGAAGCCTTGACATGTGCGCTTTGTCCCCCACCCTTTGGATTGGTGTCGATGAAGCCAGTAGCAGAACAAAGCCTTAAGGCGCGTGCTCCATCCCCCACCCTTCGGACTGGTGTCGACAAAGCTGGCGATGGGATGAAGCCTTGACGTGCGTGCTCTATTCCCCACCCTTTGGATTGGCGTCGATGTAGGGATGAAGCCTCGACGTGCTCCCCACGACTGCGAGGCAGTTAGACGAGGTCTTGAGCATGATGTGGTTGGAAGAAGTCACGACCGCGAGACGGTCAGACAAGGTGTCGACCACGATGTGGTCGGACGAAGTCGTGACTGTGAGACAGTTGGAGATCGTGCGAAGCCCAGCGAAGACAATGCGAGGTTGAGCGGGGACCCGCGGAGGCCACGCGAGCTCTGGCGATAGCGAAGTCATGACCGTGAGGCGGTTGGATGAAATCCCAATCACGATGTGGTTGGACGAAGTCATGACCGCGAGGTAGCCGGACAAGGTCACGACTGCGAGGTAGTCGGATGAGGTTAGGACCATGCAGCGGTCGGACGAAGTCACGACCGCGAGTGAGCGGACGATGTCTGGACCACGAGGTCGGACGAACGGTAGACCGCCGCCGATGGCAGCACCATTTTTGAAAATTAGTAGAGTCCCAATCTAGCGCCTTCCCTTTGCGCAGCTTCTTACGCGAGTCCCGACGGATGATGCCAACTATTGTAGGATGGCTGCAACAGTGGGTATAAGATACTATTCTCTATAGAAGACATAGACAAGAGAACTACGGTGAGAAAGAGCTGGTGATAAAATGAGTGGATCTGTCCTCCTCATGCGCTCTGGGGGTTTATATATACAAGTAGGGTAGGATGAGAAATTTCCATCCTACCCCTTAATATTTACAAAAGATAAGAGTAAATTGTTACATTTCTCTATACTATTAGACTTATTACATATTAGAAATGTAACAATTTACTAATGGTATAGAGGAATATAAGATCTAATCATGGGGTTGGCCATCCCTACAATAGTATGCATGTGAAATTCCTAAACAATTGCTGTACACCTTTCGATCTTGTCCTAGAAACAGTCTAAAATTGCAACCAACGTACCCAGCTTTTTCAAAAGTTTATCATTAATGTGAACAGCTTTTCCAGATGTACGCCCCCTTAATACGTGTATAATGTATGCAGCTCATACACGGCCCCTCACCAAAATTGGTACCTTCTCTGTTGGGCGTGCAATTAAAACTCTCCTCTCTGAAGACAGTAGTCCTTGGCCATTGCATACCTGTGGGGTTCCAGAGCACATAGATGCCTCCCCGTGTTCTACTAGACCGACATGCAAAATAACATGCACGACGAACCTATCCATGGCTAAGGCCCCACCTAAAAATTCCGTGATTTTTAGCTAAAATAATATTATAGCAATTATTTTCTAAGGTACTCAATTAAAACAAACAAATAAATAAATAATAGAAAAACTCCTAATAAACGCAAACGACTAAATTAATTATAGGACCTCGTCGCATCGTATCGTATACGTCTAATTGACAGCTTTCAATCCTTTGTTCCGGTGAATTGTTCGTTTGTGCGTATAAAACTAATTGAACTATTAAGACGAATTAACGGCACCTGTTCCGGTTGTCGTACTTGAAATGCAGAGTACTCTATGTTTATAGCTGAACACTTAGCGGATTAGCTACAGAACTTGTGCTAAAAAGCACAAACGAACGATCTTCCCCCTGCAAAGCAAATATGCAATAACAGTGGAAAAAATGGGTACTAGTAGACGGCACGTCGCGGTGGCGGTGCTGGAGCGAGCAAGGTCGCCCGCCGGGTGGAGAAAAAAAAACTGGGAAAGGCTAGCGAGGTTGTGGGCTCTCACCTCACCGCTTCTACGACCGTCACCTATTCCACCACAATAAACGTAAGAGATTGTACAAGTTTTCTGATTATTAGAATGGGTCGACTTATTAATTTTGTTTTTTTAATAGTTTGATTTTGTTCTCTTTTATTTCTTTGTATTAGCTGTGATAATATAATTTTTTAATTTTTTAAATTTAATGATTTTAAAAGACTAACTACTGCTATTTTCCAACGCTGCCGTGCTTTTTCAGTCACTTTACGAAAAAAAGCCATAAACCTACCGTTGTTGGAGCACTATCGTAGTAGCGCAACACAACAAACTTGTACAATCCCTCCAATATAATTTACATATAGGCCTTGTACCATAAAGAATAGAGTAGCATTATACAGAGGCTTTCCTCTTGCAGGGTGGCCAGTCAACCCTGCCCAAAGACCAGAAAAAAGGGGAGTCTTGAGAAACGAAAAGGTGAGGAGAGAGAAATGAAGGGAGAGATTAGCTCCCCTTAAATTCCTAGGCTGCCCTCCACAGCCCTTCTCCCTTCTTCCCTCAATCCCTCCTATCTATCTCCATCTCCATCATCATCCACCATCCATCACAGTTCACACACTTTGTTCACTGCCTACCAGCAGCAGCAGTAAGCCAAGGCTGTGAGTTCCAAACCTCTACTCTCCCTTTCTCCTCCCCCACCCACACATTCCATTTCTACAATCTACTACATTAGGTACAAAAATTTTGGGCTTATCTCTCACCACAAGCAAGGAGCCGGGAGCGCAGAATTACAAGCTGCCGCAAAAGAATTTTCAATTTTCTGGGGCTAGTGTTGTGTACACACTAGGTAGGGCAGCCTACAAAAACTAAAAGGAAAAAAATATTATTGCTGGTATTAGAGGAGGCAAAGGGAGAGAGAGAGAGAGACTCTTCTACTCTCCCCTCGCCTCTCTTCTCAATTCATCTCCCTCTGGAGTGCCCTTCCTTTTTTCCTATCAAACCTTTTTTTTTTCTGTCTGTCTCTCTACCTTGGCATTGTTTTCTCGCAAATCTTCCTTTCAAAACCCCCAAAACCTCCGAGCAAGAAATAACCCACCCACCCCGCGCGTGGATGGACGGCCCGCGGCGGCCGCCGCCGGCCAATGCGATGCACCGATCGCGGTTGCCTCTGCCGTCGTCCGCGGCCGCCGCCGACGAAGACGGGCGCGTCTGGCATTAACCCCGGGCAGTCAAGAATTCCCCGCCGCCGCCGCGAGATTGGATTAGCGGCTTGGTGCTGAGAAAGGAGGTTCTTTGTTGTTGTTGTCGCGGCGCGTGATCGATCGATCGTTCGTCCGTGCGTCCGTCCTCTGGCGAGGCGATCGGCCGGCATGTCGACAGCCGCGAAGGATGAGCCGGCGGCGTCGGCGGGGGGAGCGGCAATGGGGGGCGAGGAGGCGGTGGCGCGGGCGGCGCAGAAGCGGTACGAGGGGCTCCTCACGGTGCGGGCCAAGGCGATCAAGGGCAAGGGCGCCTGGTACTGGGCGCACCTGGAGCCGGTGCTCATCCCGGCCGCCGACACCGGCATGCCGCCCAAGGCTGTCAAGCTTCGCTGCGCCCTCTGCTCTGCCGTCTTCTCCGCCTCCAACCCCTCCCGCACGGCGTCGGAACACCTCAAGCGCGGCACCTGCCCCAACTTCTCCGCGCGGCCGCCTGGCGCCGGCTTGGCAGCGGGCGCGTCCGGCTCGCAGCATCAGCAGCAGACACCGGAAGCGACGGCGCAGTTGTTGCCGCCCAACTCGACGGCGTCGTCCCCTATCCCCATCTCGTCCATTGCGCCCTCCTCGCCGCGTCACCACCACCACCACTCCCACCCGCATCATCACCACTCGCAGCCCCAACAGCAGCAGCAGCTGCATCAGCACCACCACTCCGGCAGTCGCAAGCGCCACTCCATGCCTCCGGCTTACACCGCCGCGGAGCCCGTATCCCATCACCAACAACTCCTCGTCGTCGACCCGTCGTCGGTTTACTCCCCGACGCCGCCCGCGCTGCCGCCCCCGCAGCAGCAGGTCCAGTCGGCGCTTGTGCTCTCCGGCGGCAAGGAGGACCTTGGCGCTCTGGCCATGCTGGAGGACAGCGTGAAGCGCCTAAAGTCGCCCAAGGCGTCGCCGGGGGCGATGCTGCCGAAGCCGCAGGCCGACGCGGCGCTTGCCCTGCTCGCCGACTGGTTCCTCGAGTCGTCGGGCGGCGTCTCGCTGTCCGCCGCCGGCCACCCGAAACTCCGGGCCTTCCTCCGCCAAGTCGGTCTGCCGGACCTGCAGCGGGCTGACCTCGCTGGCCCGCGCCTCGACGCCCGCTACGCGGGGGCCCGCGCCGACGCCACGGCGCGCGTCCGCGACGCTCTCTTCTTCCAGCTCGCCGCCGACGGGTGGCGGGAGCAGGTGGTCACTCTCTCTGTCAACCTCCCCAATGGCACGTCCGTGTTCCACCGCGCCGTGCCGGTGCCCGCCCCCGCGCCCTCCGACTTCGCCGAGGAGCTGTTGCTCGAAGCCGTGGCGTCGGTGTCTGCCTCTGGCTCCTCCAACGATCTCCACCATTGTGCGGGCATCGTCGCGGACCGGTTCAAATCGAAGGCCCTGCGTGATCTCGAGAACAAGTACCACTGGATGGTGAACCTGTGCTGCCAAGTCCACGGCTTCACCCGGTTGGTGCGGGACTTCGCGCGGGAGCTCCCGCTCTTCGGCTCCACCGCGGCTAAATCTGCCAAGGTTGCTGCCTACTTCAATGCCAAGCCGACGGTGCGGTCCCTGCTGCACAAGCATCAAAACCAGGAGCTTGGGCACGCCTCGCTCCTCCGTGTCGCGCCTGCGCCGTTTAATGGCAGCGGCAGTGACTTGACTGACTTCCGTGCAGCCTTCGAGATGCTGGACGACGTCTTGACCTCAGCTCGTGCTCTCCAGCTCGCCGTGCTGGAGGAGTCCTACAAGCTGGTCTGCATCGACGACTCGGCAGCGAGGGAGGTGGGGGAGATGGTGCAGAATGGGGCATTCTGGACCGAGGTTGAGGCTGTGCACTCGCTCGTGAAGCTGATCATGGACATGGCGAAGGAGATGGAGGCTGACAGGCCTCTCATTGGGCAATGCCTGCCACTCTGGAAGGACCTACGTGGCAAGGTCCGAGGCTGGTGCGCTAAATTCAACGTTGATGAAGGCAGCGCCATGAACGTGGTCGAGAAAAGGTTCCGGAAAAACTACCACCCGGCCTGGTCGGCGGCGTTCATATTGGATCCCCTGTACCTCGTCAAGGATGCCAGCGGGTGTTACCTCCCGCCGTTCAAGTGCCTGACGCCTGATCAGGAGAAGGATGTGGACAGGCTCATCACCCGGATGGTGTCGCGGGAGGAGGCGCACCTCGCACTGATGGAGCTCATGAAATGGCGGTCCGATGGGCTGGACCCGTTGTATGCGCAGGCGGTGCAGGTGCGGCAGCCTGACCCGTCCACGGGGAAGATGAAGATCGCCAATAAGCAGAGCAGCCGCCTTGTTTGGGAGACATGCCTGAGCGAGCTCAAGTCGCTGGGGAAGGTGGCGGTGAGGCTCATCTTCCTCCATGCGACCGCTAGGGGGTTCAGGTGCACACCGTCAATGGTGCGCTGGCTCTCCGCTCCCGGCAGCTTGGCCGGCGGCATTGATCGTGCACACCGGCTGGTGTTCGTTGCGGCAAATTCCAAGCTAGAGAGGAGGGACTTCACCAGTGATGAAGATAAGGATGCGGAGTTACTCACTGAAGGGGAGGATGATGTGCTAAATGAGCCTGGCCATGCGGACACATCCTCAGCGTAACATCCCTATTTAATTGCTTCTTCTTTCATTTCCTATTAGCCTTTTGTAGAATTTGATCCCTAGGAATTGCTAGGTTTTTCCCCTCTACTTATTTTTTTGCTTCCTAGAATTTCTTCCTTGTGTCCATGTTGTTAATTCTTACTTCCTCGCTCTAGATTTTGGTGGGGGTGGGGAGTGGGGCATGAGATGGAGGTATGCATCATCCTTTGCTCATCAAGTTCGGTTAACGAATGACTCTCTCTTGCCATATATGATTCTACGGGGCCATTGAACTTGCAGAGATTAATGGAAGTCTTTCCTGTCATTATGTGTTCATAATCGGGCGATGCACCGTAAGCGGGAAGAACGTGTAACCAATTTGTTGTTTTTGTGCAAATAATATTAATTTGCAGTTGAATGCAAGATGGCTTGCCTCTCTATATATGTTCTGTGCTGCTTACATTTCCACGGTGTTACGGTGTTATTTCATCAACTTCTTCCTGCATTGTTCGTAGTCCACTCTGCTCATCTGTGAACAAGCTATGAACAAAACAATGACTTCTTTTTTCTTTGTTTTTATCCTGAGATCAACTCAGTAGTAATTCCGACTGTTCTACAAAATCTGTGATTGCCTAATGTTAACTACCACCATCCCTGGTTTTAGTTCGTTCAAATATGCTTGGTTTTGTTTCTGGAGGCATTGTGCATCGTTGGCACCTTCTGTGAATCTCTGCCATACTGATGAAGGCTTTGGCTTAACCAGTTAACCTTGACCTTGCAACTGCGTTGGCCAAGAAGGTAGTACATCTTCGAATTTTTTGTACGGATAATCCATTTTTTATTCGAAATTACATAAATATACCCGCGGGAAAATTTTTTACAAAAATAGGCTCCAGTCGCCGAATGGTTGGGCGACTGGAGCCTATCGCCCAACCAGACCGCGACACAATTTGTCTCGCTGCACAGTAGAGCGACTACATCCAGTCGCTCTTCCGTTAAGCGACTGGCATGCAGTCGCTCTTCCGTTAAGCGACTAGCATGCAGTCGCCATACGGGATGGCGACTGCATGTAGCCCCCGTGTTTTGTTTAGATTTTGTGAATTTTGTAACGTTGAACGGGTAAAAAATACGGTGAAATTGTAATAAAAGTTTATGTTCATTGTATATTGTAGGTGTGCAAAAAGTTTTAAAATTTTTTTTTCATGAAAGATTGAGTACAGAACGATCGATACATACACTGTTAAGTGAGATAGTTTATGTGCGGAGAGAGATAATAGACTTATGTAAATTTAAATAAACTTCATATTATAACTGTGAGTAACATGCCGCATGTTTTTTCAGTACATGCATAAATACATCTGCAGCGTCGCCTCACTAGTCACCCTGGTGTGCCCCGTCACCGCGCCCGCGTCCTCCCATACGGCCTCGCTTGGCCCTCCTCCGGTGCAACGGGTTAGGACGATCCGAAAAAGTAAAACGAGGAGGAGGGTGTCTATCCCGCGGGGGCGGGGGCGGAGTAAGCTGCACCTCTGGCTGTGTGCTCTCCGGTGCACCGGGTGCAGAGATAACCTCCGGTGCTACGTCGGAGTAGTGTCCATGCCACTCCGGTGTAGACGCGAAAAACTGGTCCACTTCCTCCTGGCCTGGGGAGATGCCGGAGACGTCGTGCTGCTGGTAAGCACCTGCAATATTAATAACGTTAGTTCGTTGCATATCGTCTTCGGATAAACACGATATAAGAACCTCTGCGTACCCGTGCCTGGTGCCATCCACGCAGGAGGAGGGGCGTACACCCCCTGCGTAGAAGGCGTGAAGTGAACCGGTGTAGGAGGCCTTGCCCAGGCTGAACCCCCTGGCTGCTCCGGGTGAGGTGGTGGAGGACGTATCCACGTAGGTGGTGCACGGCCGATCCCCAGCTGACCTGGTGGGGCTCGCCGTCAGCGATCGCCCTCGCATAAGCGATAAGGCGCGCATCCACCGTGTTGCCGTGGCTGGTGGTGAAAAGCACCCAACCAAACAGCCACAGCACGTACGCCTCCAGGTGGCGCGCCACCTGGTGATCGTCTGCCTGTGGAACCATGCGCTCCAGCTGAATTCAAACAAGTTGTTATTAGTACGTGATACCACAAATAAACGGTTGGACGACACGATCGAATGTAAAAAACCACGTACCCGGTACTGTGTGAGCCACCTCAGCGTCGGCCCATGGGTCTGCGCCTCTGTGAACACGTGGTGCTGAGGGCCCGGTGGAACGACACCCTCGAATCTGCCAAGCAGGTCAGCGCGCCAGTCGTGTGGGGCCTACGGTAGGAAGGCAGCGTCTCCCGCGATCGGAAGGCCAAGGAGCAGGGACACGTCCTCCAGGGTCGGCGTCATCTCCCCGAATGGGAGGTGGAAAGTGTGCGTAGAAAGATAGTTATGTACACTAACTATCTTTCTACACTAAATTATCTACACTAACTATCTTTCTACACTAAATTATCTAAACTAATTATCTACACTAACTATTTTTCTAAACTAATTATCTACACTAATTATCTTTCTAAACTAATTTATCTACACTAACTATATGTCTAAACTAAATTATCCACACTAATTATCTACACTAACTATCTAAACTAACTAATTTTCTAAACTAATTATCTACACTAACTATGTTTCTAAACTAAATTATCTACACTAACTATATTTCTAAACTAACAAAAAATATAACACAAAAACTTACCTGAAAATCGCGCACGCCCTCTCCTCTTCTCCTCCTCTCCCTCTCTTTCTCTCCCCTCCCTCTTCTCCTCCTCTCCCTCTCTTTCTCCTTCTCTGCGCGCCGAAGAAGTGGACGTCGGGGGCGGCCGAGCGCGGCCTTATATCCACCCTCAGTCGCCCAACAGTTGGGCGACTGATATGCAGTCGCCCAACGGTTGAGCGACTGCTTTGCAATCGCCGAACCGTTGGGCGGCTGGAGTTAATCGCCCAACGGTTCGCAGACTCTTCAGCTGCCGCGGTCTGGTTGGGCGATAGGCTCCAGTCGCCCAACCATTCGGCGACTGGAGCCTATTTTTGTAAAAAATTTTCCCGCGGGTATATTTATGTAATTTCGAATAAAAAATGGATTATCCGTACAAAAAACTCGTACATCTTCTAGGAGGTTCTTTCGGCTCTACACTTCTTTTCACTTTTCAGCTGCTCATGCTGCTGCTGTTGGAGGTTTCAACTGTACCAGCAGCAGCTTCTTCAATTTAGGCGATCTTGCAAAAGTGAGCCCTGGCAGCTCTCGCATTGCCTCGCAATCTTTGCTCCTAGCATTTACTGTTTTCACCAGAGTAGGCTCAACAGCAATGGTACCCCCTTGCTCAGTGATCATGCGAGTTTATCATCATCATTGCCGCCGTCGTCGTCATCCCGTTGCCCCTGCCTTCGTCGTCGCCTAACTGGTCATGATTGCAACAGTTCACATGGCTTCATCTCGACGGTATCCGGAAAGGCGAAAGCACCACGACGGGTGTCGCGGCCGGAAAGCCGGAGTTGAAGGTGCAGACATGGTAGCCTTTCCCCCCTGCATCCCCCATCCCCATGCCCATCACCATCAGGGCCTTTGACAATCATGCCTAGCATCAAAACACAGCCTTCCAATTTTGCAGAGGTACAAGCCGCTAAGCAGAGTGATTGCAGATTCCTATCCCCTTGCACTCGAGCTCATAGATCATGTTGAATATTAATACAGAACATTCATCATGGTGCCATCATGGTGGGTTAGAGTTTGAGTGCGACCAAGTTTTCTCCGGTCACATGTCCGTGTGGTGTGTGGTTATAGTCATAGCGGTCGTGGTCGAAAGATCACTGTAGTAGTCGTAGAGGTCATGGGCGTATAATCACTATAGCAGTTGTAGAGATCATGGTCGTAGAATCACTGTAGCAGTCGTAGCTGTCATGGTCGTAGGATCACTGTAGCAGTCGTAACAGTTGTGGTCGTAGAGTCGCTGCAGTAGTTGTAAATACTCGATGCGTGCTTAGTCCACGCGAGAGCATGTCATCCGTTTTATTAGCGTAGTGTGTGACATGGCTTGGATCCGTAGGATCATGCAGGTGGTAGCGCATAATAAGGGTGGCTTAACCACCAAAAATGGTTAGGATTTCCTTTAAATAACAGGCTAATACAACAAGAAAGCTGCCTAGCTTTTCAGCAGCATAAAAACTCTTGTGTTCCTGCTCTCTGTTTCCATATTCGTGTGTGTTCGTGTGAGTGCTCAGACGTGTTAATTGGCCGAAGTTCCTGACATTTGGTATCAGAGCCAGGGAACGCTGATCCACGATGCAGCCAATTGATTCCGCGTCGCCCTGACACTCCTAGTGTTCATCGCCACTTCCCAGAGACTGCGTCGATGGCAGCGGCGGTGCTCTGGTGGTACAAAGGGTGGTGAAGGAGGTTGGGGATTAGCGGCGTATCCAACACTCACGAAGACGAACTATGGTGATTGGACCTTGATGATGAAGGTCATGCTTCAGGCACACGGGCTCTAGGACGCCGTCGACACCGGCGATGCTGATTTCCAGGACGACAGGATGGCGCTGGAGGCCATCCTACGCGCCGTTCCACCAGAGATGATCTCCACACTTGCTGTCAAGGCAACCGCCAAGGAGGTGTGGGATACCTTGAAGACCATGTGTGTCGTCATTGATCGAGTGCGCAAAGCCAATGCTTAGAAGCTCCGCAAGGAGTTCGAGAGCATTGCATTCCGCGATGGGGAGTCGATCAACGACTTCGCGTTGTGGCTTACTGGGATGGTAAACAAGCTTAGCACTCTCGGCGACCTGGAGCCGCCGCACAAGGTTGTTGAGAAGTACCTATGTGTCGTCCCCTCTATGTTCTCCCAAATCGCTCTTTCAATTGAAACTCTGCTTGATCTCTTGACGCTCTCGGTGGAGGAGGTGACTGGGAGACTTAAGGCGGTGGAAGATCGGCTAGACCCGGTGCCCGTCGCCGGTGCTAGCGGGAAGCTGCTCTTCATGGAGGAGTGGTCTGCGTGGATGAGGGAGCGACAGTAGGGGGAGAGATCCTCTGGCGGCTCCAAGTCCGATAACAGGTGATGCAAGCCGTCGTGACGATGGGCTAATAGCAGTGGCGCGGATGAAAGGAGGGAAAGGCCAGGATCTGGTGACGGTCGCGACTTCTTGAAGGACAAATGCCGCAACTGCGGCAAAATGGGCCATTGGGCTCAGGATTGCCGCAGCCGGTAGAAGCGGGCCGAGGTGCACCTGACGCAAGGGGATGATGACGAGGCCACACTCCTGATGGCTAGGGCCATCACCATCCCTAAGTCCTCGAAGCGACAAGCCACCGTCCCCAACTCCCCATCGCCGCGATGCATACCCCTTCGACTGGTCGAGGCGAAGGTCTTCGCACAGTTAGATCGTGAGGAGGCGCGTGATGACGGGCTTTGGTATCTCGATATCGGTGCGACCAACCACATGACCGGGTCACGCGTGGTCTTCTCTGAGCTCAGCTCCGAGGTGGTCGGCACCGTGAAGTTCGACAACGGCTCTGTCGTCAACATCGAGGGGTGCGGGACGATCCTCTTTGCGTGCAAATCCAGGGAATATCGCACCCTTACGGGGGTGTACTATATTCCCCGGCTCACTACTAACCTCATCAACGTCGGACAATTTGATGAGACGGCCTGTCGAGTGCTGATTGACGGTGGGATCTTGAGGATACGCGATGAGTAGTAGCATCTGCTAGCATGAGTCGGGCGCTCTCCTAGCTGGTTGTACCTACTCCAGCTCAATATCGTGAAACCGGTGTGCCTGTCGGCAAGGAGCTCAGAGGAGGCATGGTAGTGGCATGCAAGGTACGGTCATTTGAACTTTCAAGCCCTGTGCAAGCTCACACAACATGATATGGTGCGAGGGCTGCCGCGGATTGATTAGGTGGATCAAGTCTGCGATGGTTGTCTCACTGGGAAGCAACGACAGACCCCCTTCCTGGAGTAGGGAAAGATCGCGTGCGACATGTCCTCGACCTTGTCCACGGCGATCTCTGTAGACCAATCACGCCAACGATGCCAAGCAGCAACAGCTACTTCTTGCTGCTTGTGGATGACTTAAGCCGTTACATGTGGATTAGTCTCTTTGCAAGTAAGGACCAAGCTCCAGCGGGGATCAAGCGCTTTCAAGCCATGGTGGAGGTGGAGTCAGGGCGCAAGCTCAAGGTGCTCCGAGCTGACCGCGGCGGGGAATTCACGTCGGTGCAATTCGGCGAGTGCTGTGCTGAGCGCGGTGTGCAGCGGTAGCTCATGGCTCCTTATTCCCTGTAGCAGAATGGGGTCGTTGAGCGTCGCAACCAAACGGTGGTCACCATGGCACGCAACATGATGAAGGCGAAGGGGCTCCCTGGGAGGTTCTGCGGTGAAGCCGTTTCCACCGCTATCTTCGTCCTCAACCGTGCACCGACATGAAGCGTCGTGGGGAAGACATCGTACGAGACTTGGCATGGCGAGCAGCAGGCGGTGCACTTCCTCCGCACCTTGTCTGTGTTGCGCATGTTAAGAACATAAAGGTGCACCCGAAGAAGCTGGACGACTGGAGAATGCTGATGATCTTCGTTGGGTACGAGTCTGGGTCCAAGGTGTACC
Source organism: Dendrocalamus latiflorus (assembly GCA_017311315.1). Lineage (NCBI taxonomy): Eukaryota > Viridiplantae > Streptophyta > Magnoliopsida > Poales > Poaceae > Dendrocalamus > Dendrocalamus latiflorus. The sequence continues at coordinate 20,354,378 of CM029640.1, forward strand.
GCGTGTACGATCCAATCACCTAGCACGTGCACGTGACTCGTGATGTCGTTTTCGATGAAATAGCGTAGTGGGACTGGAGAGCTCATGGTAAGGAAAGTATGGTGAGCGAATTGGAACCTTTTTGTATGGAGTACACTATAGTGTATGAATCAAGGACGGCGGAGACCACTAGCGATGGAGACCAGGGCTTGCCACACCCACCCGCCTGCGTGCGTTCTAGCAACACAGTGATGTCAGGGGCGGACATGGTGACGCCCGTGATGCCAGGCACAGTGGAGTTCGCATCACCGCCAATAAACTAGAGAGAAGCACTCAACGTCGATCACGACAACGCAATGGTTCAGTATCGCACCATCGACAACGTCATCGGGACGGCTTTCACCCCATGGTTTCACACCACGTGACCTCGACTCTGCTGGGCTGCTATTCACCACAGTTGATGAACCAGTATCCTTCGGTGAACAGAGCAGCACGAGTGCTGGTGCAAGATGATGCTCGAGGAGATGAAGTCAATCGAGGACAATGGCACTTGGGAGTTGGTTGATCTCCCTGCTAGCCACTGACCCATTGGGCTCAAGTGGATCTACAAGGTAAAGCGCGACGAACACGACGCCATCTCCAAGTACAAGGCGTGGCTAGTCGCAAAGGGCTATGTACAGCAGGCTGGTATCGACTTCGAGGAAGTTTTCACTCCCGTGGCACGCATAGAGTTAGTTCGATTGCTGATTGCTGTGGCATCGCATGAGGGTTGGCAAGTACATCACATGGACGTCAAGTCTGCGTTCCTCAACGGTGACTTGACAGAGGTGTACATGGCCCAGCCACCTAGGTTCATCATCGACATCATTGAGCGAAAGGTACTTTGGCTCCGAAAGGCGCTCTACGGCCTTCGCCAAGCACCCATGGCGTGTAACGCCAAGCTCGACGCTAGTCTGTCAGCGCTAGGGATTCACAAGAGTTTCTCTGAGCATGCTGTATACACACGTGGCAATAACGCGAGTTAGCTGATCGTCGGAGTGTACATCGACGACCTGATCATCACTAGCATCGAAGTTGCTGACATTTGTGAGTTCAAGGCCGAGATGAAGATGTTTTGGATGAGCGACCTGGGCATTGAAGTGAGCCAAGGGCCAAGTGGCATCTCCTTGTACTAATCAGCATATGCGCTCAAGGTGCTTGAGAAGAGCGGCATGGAGGACTGCAACAATTGTCAAGCACCGATGAAAGCCTGCCTGAAGCTAAGCAAATTGAGCTCCTGCCCGCTGGTAAACACCATTCAGTACAAGAGTATCATCGGCAGCATCCGGTATTTAGTGAACACGCGGCTAGACATAGCCTATGCGGTAGGCTATACAAGCCGCTTCATGGAGGAACCACATGAAGGTCACCTGGCCACGGTCAAGCACATACTACGCTACTTTGTCGAAACGCGCAACCACGGTGTCCGCTACGTGAGGAAGAGAGATGGCCGGCCACTGCTATTAGGGTTCAGTGACAGCGACATGGCCGACGAGGTCGACAACCGCAGAAGCGCCATTGGAGTGCTCTTCTTTCTTGGAAGCAACTCCATCGCCTGTCAATCGCAAAAGCAGAGGGTGGTGGCGCTGTCGTCCTACGAGGCAGAGTACATCGCCGCGATGGCCACGACATGTCAAGGCATCTGGCTAGCTGATGGGCGAACTTCTCTGCTCGGAGCCCAGCGTGCCAGTGCTGAAGGTGGATAACAAGTCCGCCATTGCTTTAACCAAGAATCCTGTCTTCCACGACCAGAGCAAGCACATCGACATTCGATTTCATTTCATCCAGGAGTGCGTTGATGGAAGGAAGATCGTCCTTAAGCATACTCGCACAGAGGAGCAGCTCGCAGACATTCTCATGAAGTCGCTGGGGGCGCGTCAAGTTTTAGAACCAGTGTGCAAGGATTAGCGTCGTTGAGATCACAGGTGAATGCGGTAAGAATTAGGGGGTGAATGTTGAATATTAATCCAACACGTTCATCATGGTGGTTTAGAGTCTGAGCGTGACCAAGTTTTCTTCGGTCGTGCGTGTCTGTGTGGTCGTAGTCGTAGCGGTCGTGGTCGTAGAGGTCATGGTAGTAGAATCACTATAGCATTCATAGCTATCATGGTCATAGGATCACTATAGCAGTCATGGAGGTCATGGTAGTAGAATTGCTATAGCAGTCGTAGCTGTCATGGTTGTAGGATCACTGTAGCAATCGTAACAGTTGTAGTCGTAGAGTCGCTGCAGCAGTTGTAAATACTAGACGCGTGCTCAGTCCACACGAGAGTATGTCTTCCGTTTTGTTAGCGTCATATGTGACATGGTCTAAGGGCCTGTTTGGTTCATGACCAGAAGTTGCCTAGCCACAAGTTAGGCGTGCAACCGTTTTTAGGTAGCTGTTTGGTTCACTGACGCAACTGTGGCATGCAACACTTTCTTAGCACCCTGCCCTACATGTCATAGACTCAGTTTCTTGCCAAACTTTGCCACAAGTGTGGCTTCGATTTTGTTAGCCACACTTTCTGTGGCAGCCACACATTGCCTAAGCTTATGTATGGCAAGCTTAGGCACCAACCAAACAGGCCCTAAATCTGTGGAATCGTGCAGGTGGTGGCGCATAATAAGGGTGACTAACAACCAAAGCTAGGCTAGGATTTTCTTTAAATAGCAGGCTAATACAACAAAAAAGCTGTCCAGTTTTTCAGCAGTACAAAATTTTTTTGTGTTCCTGCTGTATGTTTCTATATTTGTGTGTGTTTGTGTGAGTATTTAGACGTGTTGATTGACCGAAGTTCCTGACAGATCACAGGGATAGGCACCCCAGCTAGCGTAAAGATCGTCGTGCTCTCAGAATCCTCCGCCATGAGAGCGCCTCTTGTCCTTCGGTTCGTCTAATCCCAGCTCGCAGCTCTCTACGGTTGGTGTGTCGTGTTTGAAAAAAAAGGAGTCGAATGGGCGGCACAGCAAGGACAGCTTCCGTTAGGGAGGAGACAAGGCTGCGTTGCACAAGCTGTTCCTACATCGGTAGAACACACGGGGGCGTGGTCCGTATCATTTGATTTCCACTCTCTGGGGTATCTCTGTTGCTCCTCTTGGTTCCTCCTCTGCCCAAGCACATGTTTTACCTGACTGATCATTACGATTTGAACTTTATTAGGCGCTCGTCGCGGCGAACGGAGCAAGGTAATTATTGACCGTAATGCAGGCAGTAAGTGGTGGTATGGTATAGATGGTGTTGGCACATCTCCTTGTTTTTCTTTTCTATTCCTCCGGTGTCAGTACTGCTGGAGTTGTGTCGTAGTTGTTAAAGTAGTCGTAGTACAAACTATTGCTGGAATAGGTGTATGCTGCCTTTCCTCAGTGGCTTTTGCAACTAGGTGTACTACACATCTTGTGTAGTAGTTGGGTATACGATGCTCCGAGGGGGTGTTGAGCCATGCCTGGAGACAAAACTCGTTGCTGCTGTCCTTTTCCTCATCTTAGACTAATAAACCAGGACAATGCAATCAAGCTCTTATTTGCTTTTCCTCTTTGGTCAATAGAAAAATGAATGGGAAAGGGAGGCCAAGTATTGGACCCTAGCTTGTTGCAAGTATAAACAAGTGTACTACAATCCCTGTCCAAGAAAGTGACCCGCAGGGGAGGGAGAGGGGCAAGCCTTTGAAGGTCATCAAAACAATAACCCCCTGATCTTAGATGTTTTTAAGGATGATTGCCAAAAGAAAAACAAGTCAATACAAAGGCAAGAAAAGAGCCTCGTGATGATGATATACGCATGTGATTCCTCCCTAAATCCCAATCAAACGGAATAAGTTGGGATGTGGATGGCGCCATGTAAAGAAGCACTCTTTTGCGGTTGATGCAAGTGAGGGGGGTTCTTGCTAAGAAAGGGGGAAACACCTGAGGGGATGCCTTTTTTTGTCTTGAGGCTGAGGTTTCCTCTCACTGCGGCTGTTGTTCTCTTTCGCTCTCCCTAGCCTGTGGTCTCCTCTCTCTGCAAGACAGTGAGGTAAGTGCGGAGGCCCCACGGTGAAAGCAGTGGATGACAAGCTCAGTCCCCTCGGCCTCTCCTATGTTTAGCCTGTGGGATAGCTTGTCTTGTAGACATTACCTAAGAAGTCACTGTTGGCTGATGCGATCGACGACGACGGTGGCCGGTGCGGGTCGACGCCAAACGTCGATGCGATCGTACGTCGGCGGTGGAGCCGAGGACGCCATGGGTGTCGGGGCAGATGCTGAGGACATGCGCTAGAGTACAATTAGGCTTACGAGCTATCTTAGTGTAGTAGTTTAATGAGTACTTGTCGACGTAGCTAGCGTACGTACCCTCATTTTTTAACTGGTACTTGGCGACGTACCGGTAGAGATGGCAACTTGTTGACAATAATGGAGGTTGTCATCTGCAGTTGACAGCTAATGCTCTGTGCTTCTTTGCAATTCAATACGACAATCCAGTTTCAAAGGTGGCGCGCGGGCTATACCTTGATCAAAAGTTAAGTTCTGCTTTTGTGCTTAGTAGTAGTCTGATGAAGAGAATTAGCTAGAGAGCGAAATAGATAAACGAATGACGGATAAATAAATTCATGTGCAAGTAATGGGCAAAGATGATATTTTGAAGTATGGGATGAAGAGAAATAGATTTTTTATTAGGGATAAACTTTGCAATCTTATTAATTTTTCATTCATACATGGAACATGTGCACTTACGAATTGAAATATGAATGATGGTGATGATTAAAGAGTAGGTGAGTGTGTACATTTAGGGTGTATATGATTGTAAGTTCTAGTGGGTGCCGATTCGTCTTTGTAAAGCTTTCAAAAGAGAATCTTTAGTACGTACAGTGCTTTAATCTTAGGAGCTTAATTGTACCCAAAAAAAATGTTGGTTTAGCTTGCTTAATAAGAAATAAAAATAATCTCATCTGCATTCTTGTTTTTGAATTGCACATAAGGATCTTTTCTTCACCATGGTACAAGTTGTTTTCATGCTCTCATGCTCCTCTGTCCCACTTTGTCTGAAACTCAACGCATGGCCATGCTGTATATATATATATTTTAAAAATAATTGTCTGCATCATTCAATGAGTGATTTTTTGGGATAAGTGCGGTTAAACTTTCTGATCCATGACTATCGATATCTTTTATGTATTTTAGATCATGCAATTAAAAATGATGTGTAGATTTGTCATAAAAAGTATTTTCATAATATTATAAATTATTAGATTTTATAAATATATTAATATAAAAATTAGTGGTCAAAGTTTTGTTTTAGGGGCTATCGATGTCCAAAAATCACTCTTTTGTGACTGGAGTAGTATGACTAAAAGTTAGGTAACCATTAAAGTTTCAATTTACCTTTATTTTTCCATCATCTGGAATTAATTGTTATATAGCCTATCTGTAACAACAAGGGATTTTAACCATGCATTGTTTAATTGTCCTTCGGCTCTTCCTGGCCTGGCCTCCAAAAGCACATGACACATCAAAATAATTCCCGCACAAATAAAATGCAGGCTCGAGAAATTATTCTATCAGGTTCAACTGTGATTGATTTGCACGCATTCATCTAGAATGGTTCAGGACGCGCACTATCTACTGGTAATCAAAGATTTCGTGGATTTGAGCGCTTCAGAGATGCATGCATGAATGCGCATTACAGTATCTTTGGCGCATCAGCCCGGTCAGTAAACTAATGCTGCTGCTGATTATTTTTTTGAACACACTGCTAATGATTATTCAACCGGGACATTGGGAAAGCGTACGTGGCCTTTTCTGCAACAAGGGAAGTTGATCAGAGTCAAGAGCCATTATCTATTCGGTAAAAGGCCTGAGCTGTTACGCTGAAGAGCATATTTATAGAGAAAGCTGGCTATGCATGCCTTTGAGATCGATATGTCATCATTGACGCTGTTTAGTTTATAATCTCTTGGGAGAAAAGGGTGCATTCCATAAGAGGCATTGCCATCTCACATATCCCCATTTGAATGCATCTTTCATCCCATCATTTCCCCATCTTAGCAAAGGCAGCAGAAAGAAAAGCTCAGAGGGAGACTGTGTGGTGGCATTCAAACCCTAATCAAAGGGGGCATGAGGGGGATATAATAAGAACCTTTTTATTCCCCGTCAAAAGTGCAGATTTGGATGTTGGAGTTGGGCGGTGGGCCCCACCAGGGAGAACGTACAACCATAGGAGCGTAAACAAAACAAAACAGCAAGCATCTCAATCTTCATTAATGTAATCTATCCGTATCTCTAAGGCGCAATCCACGGGTTCTTTGTTTTATTCTCACTTTCAAAAGTTTTCCCTTTTTTATTTTATAGAAAAAGCTAATATGCTGAGGATATTCGGCGGTAACGGAAATTCTACGGCACTTGCCCTATCGGATCATATAATAGACGGATCGGATTGCTGTATTCATGCTAGAATTGCTACCTATGGGCTGTTCTTTTCAGTTCCAATTTTTTAGCTTCTCTACAGTAGCTAGTTTTTAAATAAAATATATTTTAATACGATGTCTACAGGTTGATTGTAATAGGCACTATAGCGACTTATCTAAATCGACTAAGATTGCACGTAAATATCTTTTCGTACTCTTTCTTATAAACAGATAAAAACAAAAAAAATTTAGTTAAAATACATAAATCATAGCTCAAAAGAGTAAACCTTATTTCTGTTTGCTTAAGATAGCCCACATGCCCGTGCTCGTAGTCGGCACATCGGAGCCATCTCTGCCTTGCCAGAAGCCATGGCGAGCTACTACTTGCCAAAAAGTTACGGTCCACCCATACTGCAAGTATCTATATTATTGTACGTATATGAAGTACAGCCTTGCTGGGCACTGGTTCAGAGCTGCACGGACATGTCAGATAAAATTTCACTGCGCATTACGCAAACTGTACCTCTCTTGTTCTTGCGGCCGTACCGCCCTGACGTGAACGTTTGACCGTGGACTCCCCCTCCCCGCCGACGGGTATTTTACCGGGGTAATTAGGTAAACCTAAGGAAGATTTTTGACCGATAAGGGCGGTCGATTCAGGGAAATTAAATGGAAGCAGTAGCTGGTGGCTGGGCGGCCGTAAGGTTGGGGTTATGTGGTACATTTTGAGCCACGGGGAGGCGAAATCTTGCCCGGTCAAACCACGTAAGGACATATTAGGAGACAGTGGAATCTGCGTCTCGCTATCAAAAAAACATACTTCTCTTCGACGTTTGAATACGAGGACTACTAGCACAGTCTCTCTCTCGAACATGTACACTACTCATCTTGGAGTGAGTGAGTGTCAGCAATGATTTGGGAAGGCCTAACGCATCACACCAGAGTCGTAACTCCCAAGGGAGGGCGGCAGTGATTTGACGCAGGAGTGTACTACAATCACTTTTATTTTTTGAGGGCAGAGTGTATAATGATTCGGTATGATGGACCTGATGGTAGCCTTGGTAGCGCTAGCCTTGTACTGTAACCGGACGGGACTGATTCCCGGACTCCTGTGGTTTTCCGGAAACTAGCCGTAATCTCTCGCTGGCAGCCTTCGGAGATCACCGGAGAAGTATCGGCATGAAACGGCCTTAAACTGGTGTTAATTGGTATTATATCCATTGACATCGGTGCGTAGAAAACAATTGAGAAACGAAAATCGACCGTCACCACTTTGTCCTAAGTAAGACCAGCGGAAACTGACTAGATCTCATGGATAGTCTGAAACTTGCTAGCAAGCGCGCACGATTGTTGTAGAACTTCTGATGAATAAGGGCATGCCAAATTCTCGAGATGAGTGGAATATCGAGGGAACACTAGATGTTCTCCGGTTCCCTGAAATTATCTAACTACAATAGTGTTATCTAGGAGCGGGTATTGGTTTACCGGTTCGGTTTATTTGGTAAAAAATATTTTGGTTTTTAAGAGATAGCCACCAAATTAACCAAACTAAAATAACAAACTGAACCTAATTAAATGATTAATTCAATTTAGTTAACTTGGTAATTCGGTATACGGAAATACACAAGAGAGGTGGACACTTCCCCTGCATCCTGCCTTCCCATATCATGTGGGGTCTGACTACGGATTCAAGCAATTCAACCTGTTCCGAGCAAGATCCATATTTCCTTCCCTGAAATTGGTGCCAAATTTGTGGCGAAATCATTGGCCAACCACGCCATGATGTCCTCGCCAATGGTGTTGTCCCTCCTCTTTGTGTCGCTTATAGTGCTGCTGCTCCTTGCCCCACGCCTCTCCGACACCACTGATGGTGGCTAGGGACAAGGAGGTGCCTGCCATCGCCGGGGGTGGCGGTGCCCGTGTTGTTAATGGGCTGATACCAGCACATGTCTAGTCCAACCCAATTTTCCTCTCATTGATCTATATCCAGCCTGATCCAAAAGGAGATAGCTCTAAGCCTGGCCTGAGTCCAAATGAAAGCCTGGGCTTTGATCTGAATAGACTAACTGCTTTGTTGTCTTGTGCACAAGAGATGGACGCGATTGGAGATGGTGAGCAACTAGAAAAGCTGGTTTTGCTTATACGATGGCCTCCTTTTGCTTCCCACAGCCCAGTAGCGGATCTAGAACAAAAATGACATGGGGGTCTCATACTTTATATATATACTTATTGATACATCCATCAATAATGTAATTGGTAGTATTGCGTTCTAAATTTTATATCTTTGGACTCACTATACTCAAGCCAACCGCGATATTGATCAAACAATATAGGGTTAAATGTTCTCTTTTTTTTTTCCAAATATTGTATATGAAAAATCATATGTGCGAGGTTGGTAAGACCCATTATTCAAGTACTTTCTTCTTACCACATCTTTTTAATTAGGGAGATAGTCGTCTATTCTTTTCCTTTTTCCTAGATCAAATTGAATCTACTCTTATCAATTGATTTCTGGACTTTCTGTATTCGTAGTATTTGCACTTGATCATGTTGCCTTTCTTTTTAGAAATAGCTCCATGACTATGGACTATCAGCCATGGGGGAGATGACAATTATCAAAAGTTAGAACACATTAAATTAGATATTAAAACACATTAAAAAATTTCCTAATTCAATTATTACAAAATTTGAAACAAGGTATTCTAATATTAAATCCTTGACCCACAAATATTTTAAAGATAATAGAGTTGAAACCCTAAAATCTAAATCACAAAATTTAGTACCTATTTTGGTCGACTGATCGTTACTTCATTAGCTATGAAGATCATTGAACGTTTGAACTTTGAAAGCAAAGGCCAGGATGAGACAATGAGTAGATGACCTCATATATTGCAGTGACCGTCAGCCATACTGCATACAACATAATACACCAAGACTTAATCCATTTGCATGTGCACGCAGTGAACTTAACACAACAAGAAATTTAACCATACCATCTGACGCACGTAGGTGTAGGCGAGAAGTGGCCGGCATACTCCTGGACGACGACAGCTCCGGTGCCGGGCCCATCACCATTGTAGACGAAAGGTTGCATGCATCGCGTGCCACGTGGGGAACAGGGGAAGGTAGGTTAAGCATCGCCTGGACCTAGCGTCAGCTACTTAGTTGGCTTAGGGCTAGTGCTGGTTTGGGCTTTGGGCTGGCGTTGACTTGGGGATAGAAAATATTATTTCAAATATTTGGATGTTATGTAGATTTTATATGTAATCCTGGAAAATAATCTTAAATCAATTTCCAATCTGAAATCCAAAATACAAATTCTAGTTCAAATTCAACTTCTAATACAAAATCTGAGTCCAAAAATCTAAAACTAATTTCCTTCCTTAGGCCAAGCCCATTTTCCTTTTTCCTTGGGCCCAGCCCAAAATTTTTTCCAACCTAGGCCCATCTTTTCTTTTTATTTCCTTTCTTTCTCTCTCTTCTTCTTTTCTTTGCCTGGCCCTTGCTCTGTTTTGCCAAACTAGGCCAACTGCCTCCCAGGCCATGGCACCAACTGAGTCACCCCTCCTCTTCATTGCCTGCATGGAAACCATCCCCATCAACACAAGCAATCAATCGCCATCCGTTTCCTTGCCATTTATTCACTCGTTTCCATTTATCTCGTCCGTTTCCAAACATGAACACAGAACCGTCACCACGACACCAGTAAATTCATGTTGGTTTCTATATCCTCCGAGCCTTCAAATATGGACCTCGTGACCTCTATCAGCCGCTTTTTCACTTCTTTAAACTTCCCGAGCCCACGTTCACTGTTGTCACTGAGAGCACATCATTCCTGAAACCAACTGTTGCCCCGACTCGCATTTCAACCACTCCAGTGAAGTTCTTCAAAACCTTTTCATGTCACATTGTGTTCCTGAGGATCATCCACCCTCATGTGAACTTAATTTGATTGTTGTGTAGCCAATTAGTGGGAATCGAGCTTTTCCCAAGCCAGTCAAAATCACCTCTTGTCATTGATGCATTGTCTTCGGTGAGCCAAATTCCAATTCCTTGGTGCTACGCCATCACCACCATATCCCCTTCATGTGCCATGCTTTGATTCGCCCAAGGCATCGCTGTGGAAGGCCTCACCACCACCATGCTAACTGCTAACCACCATCGCTAGTCCACTTCAGCTAAGCTGACCCCACTGGCGTGTTCCATGCATTGAGGCCATGCCCGTGCTCACGTTCGCCATTGTCGGGCATCGCTTGAACCTCCTATAGGCCTCGTTTGTTTCCTCCTCTATTCTCTTCACTTGCTTTTTCTTGTGTCTATGACAACCATGGCCCATGTGCCGAGGCTGTGCCTATGCTTACCATCGCCAGAGCTCCAGCCGCTGTCCAAACCCCATAGTGGCATCTCCTGTTTCCTCCCTTGGAGATCTTCACTTGTTTTGTCTTGTGTCTATGACAACCATGGCCTACATGTCACCCACCACTTCACTTCCAGAAACTAGCCAATAAAAAGATTACAAAGAATATTCCATCATTTCTCTTTTTCCAGAATTTCATTCATGTTGAAACTTTCAATGATTCGTTCTTCGTTGTTTGAATTCCGAACCAAGTGATTCAAGTTCATAAATCATCTAAATCCTAATCTACCTTCCAATACGTATTTTGTATTTTTATTATTTTATTTGAATTTAGTTGTTTATTTGTTGCTTTCTTGTTTTGCGTGTAGAGTTCGACGCCATCGTAGATTTTCCCGACCAGCACAAAGAAGTTCTAGCTAACGTCAATGAAGGCAAGTGTTCCTTGATCATGTTGATCCTATGTTTTTCAAAGTTATTTCTTATATTGTTTAAAAACTATTAGGCATGGCTAATTACATAAAAGATAATTCAATCATTAGGAATTAGTTACATCCAACTTGAAACGACTCTCATTGATATTTGAAATCCATGTACCTTTGTCACCATAGTATAGATTACCATTGATAACAAATACATTATTGTGGTTAGTTTAGAATGGTAGCATTTGTTTAGACATGCTATTTCGATTAATATCATCCTATGGGTGAGAATAATATTATGAAATTTTTATACAATTATTTTATCAAATGTTTGGCAATAGGTATTGCCATTAGTTTACAAAATAAAATATAATAATGAAAACTATTTTAGACTTAGGTAGATGGTAAGATTAGATTGGTGCAGATGGAGCAAAAGATCTTGTATTATGAAAGTACTACCCTCGTCAATTAAGAACCGCCATTTGTGATTGTTCAAACTGAGTACTACCATACAATCACAAGTCTAAATGGGTACAACCTGACTAATTAATTTGCAACAGTCTAGATTAAATTTCACTAGAGGGCTGAATGTGGGTGTCAGACAGAGACATTGCTAAATGATGCAAGAGGGGGGCTTCTGACTAGTCAGATAGAATCCTTCAGTGGTGAAATCTTAGCGGGTGGAGTTAGGTTGGGTAAAGCTATATAATCTTTGCATAGTGTAAAATTATTCCAATAGCCGTGCCCACAGTCAAGGGTAGGCAATGTGTGCTTTTACATGATAGATTTATGGGTTTTTAAAAATATTTTTTTGGAAATCTATGAGTGGTTAGAGATCTCAGGTGTTCATTCTGGTAGATAGAGTGTCGAGACCTAAATATGTGAATCCGGACCTTTTTGTGTATTCTGCATCAATTCAGGACCACGCTAGTGCACACAGCAGAAATATAGATGAAATATTGACATGATCATGGTTAATTAAGAAAGACTTAAATATCATTAATTATCAGAGTAGTGACCTTATGACTAAACTTACATTTTATAGCCTGAAGGGCTAAATAAAAACTAGCAGAGAAAACAAAGATAAATGCAGTAGCCATTTGACATGCCCACAAGCAATCGACTGGGAGCGAAGTCCTAATCCTTGAAGCTATCAAAGAATTTATCCTCAAATACCTCTGAATGATATGATTCTTCCTTAGCAACTGAGCAACAAAGGATATAGCTGTGTGTACATAGAGTGCTTATCAAGTCATTTGTAACAAAATGCAATATACAATGATGCAATGCTTATCAAAGGAAGGCTGAATGGTTGTTTTATAGAAAGCAAAAATTTAGAGTGAATACAATAAATAGATTAAAAGCTCACTTTTGGAAATGATGTAAATAAATAAATAAATAATGCATTAAAAGATTGAATAAACCACAAGTGAATTGACCATTCACTTCCCAACCAACTTACTTTCTAACCCAACCAAGATTTTAGGAAAAACCTAACCCTCATGTGAAATCAGTGAGCATTATCCGTAACTGAGAACACGACTATTCAAATAGTTGTACACTCTGCAAAGGTTGCATAACTTTACCCATAAGACATAATAATCTCATATTGCCACCTGATTAGCATACTTCCTTGGGTTTGTGGTGGAGTGATCATGATAAGGCTTTTTATAATGCTCAATCTCAAATTGATCTTATCCGCTAATGTTTCACTGCCAGGTAGACTAACCACCTAGTCAGAAAAGCCCCTTCTTGCGCCATGTGAAAACTTACTCGAAAATTAACTAACCATCCACATCATCTAAATGACGAAATCAAGGTTGAAACAACACAAATTAGTCAGCTAATTCCATCCTATACTAGACATGTGGTTTCATAATAAGGCTTAGATTAATAGTGCACAAATTAAGTCCTTAGACATTACCCAGGTGAGGTATCCACATTCCAAACTTGCTAACCACGCTTCTCTCTTTATTACATGATCACTTACCCAAGTGAAAACTATTTTGTTTAACTAACACCAATGACACACTCATGTCATGGTACATGAATTTTATAACTATGGCTGGCCACCGCAATTCAATATCTCATTAAGTCAAAGTTAATTAATTAATCAACATGTGATGATGAGCCCAATGTAACAATAAGCATAGCTAAGCATATTAAACGTACAATCCAAGCGAATACTAGTATTGCCTCACTAGATAGTTATCCATCCAATGGTGGCAATGGAATCATGTCATTCAAACTATCAAGTGAGGGATTAATACAAATTGGTTAATGACTACCATGTACAAGGTTTGTATTAAATTAGCAATGCATGATAATTTAAAAAACAAAAAATAATAAGTAGATTTGAAATAATAGATGCAATATGATCAAAGGTCATGACTTACCTTAGTCTTGCTTAGTTATCACTTCTTGGACTTCAGTTTCTGCTTCTGCTCCTTCAAAGACATTATCTAACAAGAGGAAAGGCGAATGAAACACAAAAACAAATTCAAATAAAATTAGAAAATAACCAAATTAGAACCAAAAGATGGAGCTCTATTTTAGATGGATTCAGGAAGAATAATTGTGTCAATCGAAGTTTGGATGGAGAAGAATGAGCTTTCAGAAGATTTAAATCTAAGAAAAAGGAAAATGCACTATTTTGCTTTTTCTATATTTATTTTCCTAAAGGAAAATCAGATTATGATGTCAAGGTTTTTGAATTTCGCCTGAATCATTTTCTAAAGGAAATTGGGTTTGGTCATTGACATGTGGGCCCTACCGAATTTTGGGATTTTTCAAATAAATAAAATTATAAAAAATTGAATTAGATGTTGATAAGTGGGCCATTGGTTCATAGACCATGTCCACGGTTGATTTGAGTATACGGTAGACTTGGTGCATAGGGGTTAGGCAAGGGCTGATGTGGTGTTGATTGCGATGACACGTGAGCAAAAACAAAGAGGTGGCAAACATGTGGCAGTGATATGGCTATGACATGGCAAGGGTGGTGTGGTGCAATGTGGTGGAAATTGGGTCTTGTGTGGTGCAGACATGGCACAGATGTACACTCCACGTAGTCACTATGCACTGACGTGGCTGCCACCAGGGATGCTGACTGGGATTTTATCAACGGTCTATGATGATCTTCTTTGGCGACGACAATGGTGGCTCGCCAGACTTTGGTGAGGATGGAAAAAGCTCACATGTGCACTAGTGATCTCTACTGTCAGCTCGGGTTAGATCTCGGATTAGATGGAGGGGCATGACAAGGGGTTCATCGGTGAGAAGGTTTGCGACGTAGGCATGGTGAAGACGAAGCCAGCGAGGTGCTGGCTAGGGGTGGCATGGCACGCACAAGCTTTTTGAGGACTTCCCAAAGCTAAGGGACCGGGCAGAGAGACTGATGGTAGAATGAGGTGACAAGTGGCGAGCTTTGGGTGGTGAAGAGGTTGGGCATACAATGAGATTGATCTCGAGTGATGCAAGTACCTTGGCGAGGTGTGGAGAAGAACAAGGAGTGCACGAGGGATCTTCTGGAAGAGATGGTGAGGTTAGAGCAGCTCTAGCACAGGCTCAATTCCTTGCCGGAGTTGATGTTGATGATGATTCGAATTGCCATGTGAGACAATGTGTATCAAGGGAAAAGATTGGGTGGCTTGAGGTGAAGCTCTGCAACTTGGTGCGCTCTCTTTTATACACGGAAGGTGGCATCCGGGGTGAACATAGCACGAGAACCCAATGCGGGCACAGCGACGAGTTTGAGATGGAAATGGTGTGTGAAGAGAGAGTCTACGAGGTAGACAAAGATGGCCTGACAATCAGCTCAGCTTGGCAGTGAGACAAGCGAGAAAGAAACATGCTGCTGATTGTGAGGATCGGTGACACGTGGCCACAGAGAGGATCCAACTGCTGACGAGAATTGACCAAAAGAACTAGGCTGAGCAGGATGCTGTGCCACGCTGGTTACGGGCTGCATGCGACGATGGGCCAAGGGTGAGGCAAAGTGGATTGGCCAAGAAGAAGGGCTGAGAAGGATTCGGCCCACAAGGTTTTAGAAAATGTGAAAAAGAAGTTTGAGCTCTAGAAAATAGCAAATAAACCCCAAAAAATCCAAGAAAAATACTAAAACTAGTTTCAATTTAATTGATATTTACTTTATTCATATTAAATATTTTTATTTTCTAAAATTCAAATTAAGCTTTAATTAATTCAAGAAAATCCAAATGGTTATTTTTATTTTAAAAGCTTCAAAAAGACTATGAAAACTAGGATGTTACATAGTGCTAGTCAGGTAGATAGAACCTGATTAATTGAACTTTGGCAGATAAAGCCTCAATATTAGTGTTGGTAGCTAGAACCTTCACTAGAAATTATCTAGTTTTAGTTATTGCAATTACTTTGTTAAATTGGTGCTTTGGAAAATAAACAGTGGTAATTGAAACAAAATGATACTTTGTACAAACGAACCATATTATTCTTCCCTTGTAGAGCCTTGGTTATGTAATAATTACTATTTGACTATGTGCACTAGTTTTGATCTGGGATTAGTATGGTAATATATAGATGGTTCGAATTCAAAAATCTGGTCGTGATAGTACTAAATAAAGCTCAATATAAGACTCAAGATTACTGGAGCATTTTTCACATGGCATACATCATAAAAGGATATATAGAGCAAACTAGTCAAAAACTCTATCCTTGCAAACTTAAAAAAAATACCAATTGTAGAAATTTATTCCACTTGTGAAATTACATTCAATTTGGCAAATTAAGCTAGCATGGAAAAGATTTAGTCATATATATAAAAGCATGACAAAGCTAGCAAAGAAGGCATAATATGGCCATGAGCAATATCAAATCAGAATTATATCACAATTAAGTAATAGTCAAAGCTCATATTAAAATGCATATCTTACAACGCAATGCCATGTATGCATGATGAAAAAGGAAGCACAAAAATAAAACTCTCCCTAACTACTAGAACCACTTGCAAAGGAAAAGCAAGAGCTAAAAGCAAGAAAAAGAAGAATCTTGCAAGAAAGGGAAAACTCTACTTCACATGGTTTCTAGCCAAAGGAAAATAAACTGCTAAGGAGCGAATCATCCACACTAGCTATCCCTACTAATAGACGCTAATGAAAGAAGA
The DNA here is from genome assembly GCA_017311315.1 of Dendrocalamus latiflorus. Classification (NCBI taxonomy): domain Eukaryota; kingdom Viridiplantae; phylum Streptophyta; class Magnoliopsida; order Poales; family Poaceae; genus Dendrocalamus; species Dendrocalamus latiflorus. The sequence continues at coordinate 20,370,674 of CM029640.1, forward strand.
AGCAAGCTAGTGAAAGAAAAAGCAAACTCAACCTAGACAAGGTAAGAAATCCTACAGAATCTAGTAGAGAAGAGAAGTGCCTAAGAAAGACATAGAAGGTATGACTTAGAATACCCTAAACTGACCTAAAAACCATAACACCCCAATGATATGCAATACTGAATATGAAAGTAGGGAATTGATAAAGATCAAACATTAAACCTATGTCACACCACTTGGAGGTGAGATATAGTTGATGTAGTCGAAGCTGGAGCAAGCTACATCTTGAGAAGTGAAATCCATCACCGGATGCCCAAAGTGAAGTAGGGGATCCAAGGAAATTGACATGATCCACATGATCTACTCACCTGAAAAGCCTACATCAAAGAGATAGAATGAGCCTATGCTTTGGTACTGGACTTAGTGAAATAAGCATGAGGTATCTAGTAGTGAGACATACGATCAGTAGAAAAAGCTCCAAAGTGTGGGTTAGCATGAAATACAACATGACGCACCCTAGAGCTACCAAAACCCCTTTCAAATTCTCGTCGCAGACCAAAATGAGAGAAATCATATCTATGGGCAACTCTGGACCTAAACTCACTCTTCTAGAACCTAGAACCATGCTGCTCTCTAAAGCCATCAAAAGAATCAAAGAATCCATCTACAAAGCGAGGTCTAAAGGCAACTATAGGGACACTAGCTAGATGGGGCTGATCCTAAAAGCTCCTCATAGTTCTAGTGCTATCACAATGAAGTTTCTTAGCCTACCTAAAATAGAGCTCTATGATGTATCCACCCTTGTCACAAAAGGTGTAATGGTATTTGACCTTTTGAGGGGTTGTACCTAATAAAGTAGAAGCACTTACAATGTTTGAAGGGTTCTGGCAAATCCTGCAAAGTTGAACACTATCTTGGCAGGCTCAGGAGAGGCAACCTCAAACTTACCACTCTCAACTACTCTCACAACCTTTGGAGGATAACTCTTAGAATGCTCATATTAGTTGAATCCTAAACCTCTTTTAACTTTGCTAATCTTGGATTGATATAGAATCATGTTTAGGTTGTTTTTTTCCACTAGAGGTCTTCTCAAGGTTTTTTCAAACAATCATTCTCCTTAGCTAGAGTGACACAAGACTCATAGTCTTGGCTCTTAACAGCTCTAGCATATCTCTCCTTATGCACAGTCAAATCTAGCTTCAAAGCCTCACAAGACACACAAGACACATTCTTGACTCTATGCAACTGCCCATCAAATTTAACTCTAAAAGTCTCATGCATGTCATCCAAATCATGTCAAAATTTAGCATAAAATGCGGAAGCTATGGGAGTAATAGAATCAACATCTGATGCATGAACGAAAGTAGGAATTTCTTTACACACTTGTCTTGCAAATTTTTGGTGAGAGCTTCAATTTTAGAAGTGAGCTTAGGGCAATTATCACAAGATTAAGCTAACATAATTAAGCTTGTTAGTTAATTCTTTCATTTTTCTTCCCTAAACTCACAATGTGCACAAGAATATTCAAGACTAAATTGGAGCAATTTTTTAGTTTACATGGCAAGTTTCTTTTCTAATTCGTCATAGTTAAAGTGTGGCAAAGCACTAGCTCTAGAGATGTCACCAGCTCCTAAGCAGCTAGAACATGGACTAGCACTAATGTCAACAATTTTAGCTTTTGTATTTTCTAGTTTTTTCTAGCAAGGATGACCCAAATGATATCTATTTCTGAATTTTAGCATGCAAAGTAAGGCAACAGCTATAGATATCATCGTTAGGAATAAGAGATCTAAGCCTATTTACTTCCATGTTTAGAATCTCATTTTTAGTTTTAAGCTTGGCGTTTCTTTTCATGACTTATTCCATTCACTCAACTTGCTTCAAGTGTTCAGCCACTACTCTATCATATCTAAGCATCAGTGAGTCAAAGGGATCTACCTCATCATGCTCAATGTAGAGATCATTCTTGTCATACATGCTGTCGTGATCATCCTCACTTGCAGACATGAAGCACATGCTGGTGAAGCCAACATACTTCTTCTTGTCCTTCATTTTCTTCTCCTCATCGCTCAATGTTGAAGAATCAACATCACTTAGATCTCGAACATTGTGGGCTATGAGCAATGACATAGTCACCTTTTTGAGTGCGGTATCATGCTTGCAGAGTCGATAAGGCTTCTTGTTGTACTCCTTCTTGTAGTCCTTCCTCCCACGGCCATCTTCATCCCTGTTCACAAAGTTAGGACATCTAGCATGAAAATAACCCATCTCACCACACTCAAAGCACACAATAGGACCACATCTCCTACACTCTCTAGCTTTGTTGTAGGCATGGGTGAATATGCTAGTAATAAGGGCTAGATCAACAATGGGAAGGCTCTCAAGTTGCTCATTGCTTATGGCTTGAAAAGCATATAAGGAAAAACTAGAAGAAACATTCTCACAAGAAGGGCCACTCTTGGCTAGATCAGCCGTCTACGGACCTTTAGACTTCTTAGCTATGACACCCATCTCATAGGTCTTAATCCGTGAAAATGGCTTATCAACAGCTATAGTTGCCAAGTTCGCGTTGTCAGAGCATGAGCCACATTGTTGGCTTCTGAGTAAGTCACACCAATAGACTTTGGATCACTCAAGATCTTATAGAATTTACCAAAGAAGGAATCAATAGACACTCTAGGTTTTATGTACAGCTTTTGGTAGTCCTTCTTGAATTGGGTCTTATACGCTTTCTTGATTTTCAACGTTCCCTCATGGTAATCAAAGAGGATAGTCCAGATCTCATGTGTGGGTGCAAGATGAGCCACTCGATTGAATTCATTTGTCCCTAGGCCTTGGATCAAGAAATTGCATGCCTTAGCATTTGTCTCAATCTCAGTTAATAGGACAACATCGAGTACCACGTCATCGGTAAGCACAATAAAGGGACTTCTCACTTTGTTTCAAATGGCTAGGCCTTGAGCCTGGATGTACATCACTATCCTTGTCTTCCAATAGGGATAGTCGACCCTATCAAAGACAAAAGGCTTGTTGTGATACCTCTTCGACACCATTGGTGAAAAGACCAGTTAAGATCTATGAAAAGAGAAAACCAGGCTTTGATACCACTTGTTAGATCGAGTATGGTTAGAGGGGGGGTGAATGACTATTTCAAAATCTTTTCCCCCATGTATTAATAACAACACGCAGCGGAAACACAAAGTCACAAGCTCAACAAAGCAAAGTGTCAAGGATCACAAAGGTTGCTTGAGACTTCCATCTCAACCAGTCTGATCGTCGGCTTGGAAGTGGTCAGACCACTTGCTAGTCTTACCATGCCGGTCTAACCACGCTGGTTTGACCGGTTGCTGAGGAAAAGTGCAGAACAACACTACACATGATCCAAGAAAAGAGCCAACTCTCAAACCACTAATCTAATTGCCTTGAAACTTGGCACAAGTTCTCTCTAGGATGTCAGGAACCTATTGTAATTATGGGTCATGAAGATCAATGCCAAAGTTATAACCATTATTAAAATAAGGAAGGTTGTACTAAAACTAGGTAAAAGAGAGAAGCCTTGATGTACTCTTGTTCATGAGTCTCACATGTCATCGCAAGTTAGATCACAACACAAAGTCAACCCCAATCGCCCACAAGAGCAAAACTCTAAAATCACTTCTCTCTTTAGTAAAACTAGGCAAACTAAAGAATTCTCCCTAGAAAGTGTCTAGATAGATGGGATCTAATGCCCAAGAGATATCTCTACCTCTTACATGTCCTTGACATCAGAAAAGATCAAGAAGAGAGAAATCTAAACAAGAAAGCCAAGTAAATCAAAGCACAAGGAAGGACTCATGGCACAACTCACTTGGGCATACTTTGGATGTTCATTTTACTTTGAGAGGATGTTTTACAGCCACTTCCACAGGATAGCAGAGCTCTAAGCCTAGAGCACACACACAAAAGACTCTAACATAAGGAAACACTAACCTAATTTCTCTCCTAGAGTTGATATCTCTCTCAACACATAAAGGCTTATATAGTGGAGGTTCCTCACCTCTCATTTAAACCTAACAACCAGCCACACCTTAGTGGACCACACCACTTACGTATGAAAAAACTCGGTAACCCACACACAAACTAGTTTTACATTCACACATACTTGCAAGCTTTTTAAAGCATAACATCCAAAGCTCCAATAGCCCAATAAGACACTCCATCCATAAAGGCATGACCTAAACCACTTAGGCCAACGCCATGGTTTTGCAAACCACCATTCCACCCAATATTGGATAATTTTCTCAATTGCCACAGACTAGTTTTCATGGAGATACGATGTCCAATGCCTTGTTGCCAAGATTTTACACCTACTCCGAGGCCGTCGCCACTTGAAAAGCCCAAATTCTATGGCACACCATATCACACTGTAGTTTGTGATACCTAATTATTTACTGCCAAGATCGTACATCTGCTCTAAGAACTATCACCAGTTGAAACGCACAAGTCCAATTAGCAAACCACATGTACACACTTGCCTCCTCACGATCCTTGTCTTTCTCCCGTGCTTCTTTGCTTGAGATGATGCTCCACTCGAACTTATGTGACATGTCACGGCCACCAAGCCTTTGTCTTGCTGCTAACCGCAACAATCATCAAGTACCTACACATCAAAGAACAAGCAATCGATCTGAGTACAAAATGATATGCACTTGATTCTCATTAGCAAAACACATGCATAGACCTACACCATGAAAACACATGCATGGACCTACACTGTGACTAACACCTATGTGGACAACCCATGACTAACACTTGTATGGACACCACATGAATAACACACCCCAAAAAGAACTCAACTTATCATAGGGTCTAGTCTGACCGTGGCACCCATGCTGGTCTGATGGCCCAAACCACACTGGTCAAACTGCCATGACAAGGTCGGTTAGACCGCTCCTCTCTAGTCATATCACAACACCAAAGGCAGTATTACCGCACCAGCTCACAACCCAAAACCACCAAAAAACCTTCCCTGGAAAATAGCTACCACCAACAAAGGGCCTGTACTACTGCATACTGGTCAGTCTGCCATGCACTAGTCGGTCAGACTGCCACTCTAGGGTTGGTGTAGGGACCCAGATATTAACATCCGGATTCCTCTGTGATTACTGCACTATTCCCTGGATCAGTAGATAGTGCTCACAGTTACAGTAATGAATATCAAAATACACATCATACGGAAGCGTAAAATTTCATAGTAGACTTACTCATGGGCCGATTAGGCCGAAATCATTAAATTGCAGCAGCGGAAGAACGAAGCACACAGGTGGGACCTTCAGGACATGCCCACAGGCAGCCAACTGGAGGTTCGCGACCTAGCCCTTGACATCTTCATCTTCTCGGCCAACTTGTCCAATCTTGTTGCTGAGGCGAGGTAATTTGATTCCTGAATCTGAATTTTTTTGTCGCAACAGCGAGCGTGAGCACTCCGACCCCGTGCTCCGCGAGCCAATACACAGAATGCAAATAAATAGTATGCATAGCTTAACAAAGGAGAGGCTCGGGCTATTTTATTTTGCGTAGAGTGCTTTTGAATACAATTAATTAAAAAGTCCTATGACTTAGCAATTTTGGAACAAATCATAATGTACAAGGAAATGCATTAGTAATATCGATTCAGATTCCATCCACCGTTACATGGCATCTGCACCATATAGCAATTTCTTCAGCGTTATAGCCGCTTAACTTACCACTGGGACGACACCCAGGACAATTCCAAACTAGGGCCTTTCACTGCCCTCCACTTTTCCATCCCACCCACAAAATATTTTGAAATAGAACTATATCTGGTTAAGTTCCCATGTCCGCCCTTGACCGTGGGCACGGCTATTCGAATAGTTTTGACTCTGCAGAGTTTGTACACTTTCACCACAAGAGACAATCAACTCGTTGCCCCACACGATTCCTTAGACGTGTGGTTGAGCAGACCATCACAGTGACTTTTCAAATTATCGAGTCCCTTTTCTCATTCACCTTATGGGAAACTGCCCATTTGCGGTGGGTCCTATCTATGCGCGGGATGTTTTTCCCCTACAGTTACTAACACAGCCGGGCTTCTCGTCCCCGCAACGCTTAGAACATCTGGGAAAAACTTCACCCTACACTGGTGTCTCTTCAGGCCCCCTTGCCATAGCATATCCACTTCTATCCACTACCAGTGAGATGAGTCTGGGGATTTCGATAAATTTACTTAGCCAAGTTGTATTTTACAGACTTGTGGTTGCACTGTTTTACACAGGAGGTCATGACAAGATTCGGTCCTTAGCGGTATCTGGGCGGTCTACCACTAACCCACTTTGTGCATCCACTGCACCACATTCACACCCTCATACCAATCCGCCCAGATATTTAAGCAAGTTTGGGAATTTTGGAAGCATAAAATAATCATGTCAAATTATACCAGTCATTCCCACCATGACTGCCCAAACCAGTTCTTCAGGATTTAAAATGACAATGATGTTTTGGGCATTTCAGCGCCCCCAAGTAACTATGCAGTACTAAGCATGGCGTATAGATATGGACTTATTTTTCGAAAGCTAACAATTATAATTTATCCACTAGGGGGACAAGGTTCACACATTCCAATATTCCAAAGGAGGGGTAATATTATTCAAGGAAAACAATGGGCATATAACTAGAATATTAAATTAAACATGTATTTGCATATAAAATAACAGCATGCAATTTGATAATTTAAAACAAAGTAATTTGCAGAAAATGTAGGTTCAACATGATCAAAGTATTGACTCGCCTGGCGCGGATTTACCGCGGTCTTGAGCTCACACAAGGTTGTCTCATACGATGATCTCTAGTTCCGGGTCTTCATCGATCTCGATCCCGCTTGATCCGCAGAATCCTTATAGCTCCGATTTCTAATTACGCGATGAATGACTGAATCCAAATAAAAGCAAATAACTCAAAAGACCCAATAAATCCAAATAAACTCCATTTAGTTTTTATTATGAGTTTATGTGTGATTTGGGTTATTTGAGGTAAGGTCGATGGTAGAGTATGATGACTTGATCTTTTTATTAACAATTTCTTTTATTATTTTTATATTTATCAAGGAAGTTCCATGAGTTAGGATGGACTTATGAGTAGGTATGATTTTATCGAACATTACTTTTCAGGGCATTTTGGGCTTACCAAATAAATTTTAGAGTGTGGGTGTATAGCATTTTATGGGGTAACATTTTATGTGCATTTGGTTGTCACTAATCATATCGTACTACTTCATGCTCATCATTTTCATTTGTTAATCTAGTTCTTAAGATTTGACTAATGATACCATTATTATTTCATGTGTGCTTTAGTTATTACTATGCATACTATTATGCTTAACTTTTATTTCTTTTAGCTATCCTATTAAAGCTTGGTACGCATCATTTTATGTGATTCGAACTACTGGTGTTAGTGGTTATTTATTTACTTTAGAGTATCTATATGTTTGTGGGATTATTTTAATGCTAATGACCTAGGCTATTACATTAAAATATGTCATTAGGGTTTGTCTAATGTGGCATGACAAATATTGGGCATGTATGTTTACATGCTAAATCAAGGGCCAGCTTTATTAATATATACCTTTATCCAAATACTGTTTCTCCTAACTAATGCCTTAATATATATACATACATAATTAGATTTGCCATGTAATCGTTGAAGTTACACTTATTGTTTATTATGACATCTAATCCGAATTTAAATCATACATAAACTCCCTAAAGCCTTATTTCAATTTTATTAGCTCCCATGGATTATCCCTACCTTTCCTATGTCTTTCTTTTAATTAGGGATTAGATTTAGAATAAATACTAACGGCATACTAATCGTACATACGTGATATCATTAACTAAATCTAGCGTGGAAATTTGTTTATTTGATGATGTAATAAGGATGGAGCTTATATCATGAATCATGACCTTTTAACCCAAATATGTATTATCATTTTTATATATAGGGTTATGGCACATGGTTTCATGACTGGTAGTATTTTAAATGACAGTGTGTTCATGTATCTATATTTTTAGTAGGGTCTAAGGTGTACACAGGAATTGTACAGTTATATTTGTTAGTGGGCTACATACATGCTATCAGTATTTTTCTAACCACTTATTTATACGTATACATAGATATTTATATATATTTATACACATCCTTAAAAAGTCTCTACACTTTAGTTGTTATTTTGCTTAGCTCTAATTTAGTATTTAATTACCTAACCAGACTTGTTTTGCAAGGTTATATTTCAACTTTTGTTAATTGGTGAAACCTATCATACAAACATATTTAATGGGGCATGTGTTTTTTTTTATTTACTGCTAATGGTACTCTTGTATGTAAACCCTTGCTGTTATAGCTAAACATGGTATCCAGTACCTTTGCTAAGTTTTGAATAATTAGCCAATGTCAGCTTGTATTAATACCTTTAATCCAAAAACCTAGAGTTTAAATCTAGAACATTATTTACTTACATATATAGCTTTTAATCTATTATTAAATCTCAAGTAACCTTATCTTACATCTCAATTTCTATTAGCTGCATATATATACATTTTACTCAATCCTAAATCAATCACCTTAGCTCTCTAGCATTATTCTTTAATTGACCTTTATTTAAAATCGCTAAATGGCAAAACAAAAATGGCCGAAGGATGGCTTGACCTCAAGACCTCAAGGATGTGCTAGCCTCTAAAGATCACTCGGGTAGCCAAATGGGCATTGGGTGTTTCCTGACGAGAGTTGGGGAAGTGAGTTAGTAATAGTGCCGCATGAGCAGGGCAAGGCAGGGGAAATACCGGCGTCTCTGGGCTGCGGTGGCGCCGGTGGAGGGCGGCCGGGGAGGTCGCGGTACCGGGCGAAATGGACTCCTTAGTGAGGGGTGAGGCCTTCGGTGGTGGCTTCGCGGGTGGTGGCGGCGCCGGGGGTGGCCGGCATCGGCGCAAGCGGCCGGAGGCGGGGACGAACTGGGGCGCCGTCAGACGGGAGGAAGAAGATGCAATTTAAGGCGCGGCCGAGCATGTGTGAGATGGTTGGATGCTCGCCGTGCGGTTGCCTAGACCGGGGAGGGTCCGAAGCTGGCCGGCGGCGGAGGCCATGGTGTCGTGGGGAAGCCTCTCGGTGCCGGCGAGCTAGGGGGAACGAGGTGTGCCGGCGGTGGCTGGAGGTAGTTCGGGGCGGCGAGGGGATGCTCCACCGGTGGTGAATTGGACCGGTGTCGTCTGTGGGGGAGGTGGCGGTGAGAGTGGCGGCGGCGGCATGCACACGATGGAGGAAAGGGGAAAAAGGGGTAAGTGGATTGGGGCTCGCGGGGGAAGAAATGGGAAGCTAGGGGGGGCTTCTTGTAGCTGTGGAGGGCGGAGGAGCGCGGTGGCGGGAGACCGGTCGGTGGCGGCGGACTGGGCGGCGGGGCGGAGAACCGGTGGGCAAGAACCGGGTGCGGGGCTCGGCGCGAGGGCACGGGGCTCGGCGTGTGCGGCAGAGGCAGGACAGGCACGCGGGGTGGCGAGGAGATATGGGAAGATTTGGGCGTGTCCTCTTGCAGTCGGCGCAAAGGAGAGAGGGAAGGGGGGAGACGTGGAGCGAGCGTGTCCATGCGGGGAGAGAGGAGCGTGCGCGCGAGGAGAAAGAACAGAGAAGAGGGAGAGCGCGAGAGCGGAGCGGGTCCAGGGCAGAGGGCGAGAGAGGGGGCTGGCGCAGTGGAGGCGGGGCCCGCGGCGCAGTGGAATGAGGGGGAGCTGGCTGGCTGGGCCGTGCGGGGGAACGGCGCGGGGTGGAGCGGGCTGGGCCGTGCCATTTGGCCGGCCTGGCCTCCAATTCTTTTTTTCTTTTTGTTTGTATTTCCATTTTGCATATTTATTGCATATGTTCATATATACATATATTTCCCTTTTCTCTCTATGTTTGTATACTTTCATTTATACATCTTTGGTCAACTGGCTAGGCCATTTTTTTTGTATACATACCTGCATATATTTTATGTGTTTACTTTTGTTGCCCTTTTATAATACTATTTACAATATGAATTTTTTTTATATTTTTTTGATTTAAATCTCTCCCTCCTTATGTTGGATTGTCTTTTCAGTTGTGAATTCAAAATTATAAATTTCTTTTACTCCCATATTTTCTTTTATGGTATTTTTAATTCTAGTTTTAGTTTCCTGAAACCTTCTTAAATTTTTGAAACCTCAACCAATTCCAGAGAAATGCCATAAAAAAATTCAAATTCAAATAGAATATATTGCAAAACCATTCAAGAAGTCATATTTTAAATTTCAGATTTTTCAGGATGTTACAGTTGGTCAGATCGCTTGCTACATACAACAAAACCCAGAGATGCAAATAACACAAAATCAAACTCAAACAATGATAGCAAATCATAAGCAAAGTTAAATACTCATCATGTTGGACCCTGGAGTGACAACTCCTGGGTCCTCTATATAAATCACATTAGTCCATGATTAGTTAGTACACACAGTGGATAACAAAGATAAATATTAACTATAATGATATTTATTAAGTAAATATAGGCATGATTGTCAAAGTTTACATCCATGGCCAATAAGCCAAATTTAAACATAAGTAGCGAAAGATAAACACCTAAGCGGAAGAAGCCCAATAAGCCTGCCCACAGGCAAACGACAGTACTCCGCAAGTCACACGGAAGAATGCAATATAATGATAAAGGCAACAAAGGAAGGCATATAGGGTTATTTGTGCGTAAAACAACATTTAAGGAGATACAATAAATAGATTGAAAATGCTGAATACAATAATTAAAAATAGTAATTGTAAATGAAATTAATACCGTTAGTGCAGGTCCATCCCCCACACTAACCTAACCATGGACATCCCACCCGGACCATCTTTTTTTAATAGATCTCATATAGATTTCATCCATTCATAAGCTTTTCATAAACCATTTTGAAAAATAATGTCTAATCCATGAAAAACTTTACTCATCATGCTCATGACCACGGCACGGCTATCTAGGATAGATTATACACTCTACAGAGGTTGTACAACTTTACCCACAAGACATGATCAATTCATATTGCCACGCGATTAACACACTTTCTTAGGTGTGTGGCAGAGAGATCATGACAAGGTTTTACAATGCAAAGCCTTCAACTTGACCAAGCCAACACTAAGGTTTCACTCCAGTAAGAAATCCACCAGACCGGGACCCCCTCTTGAGCCGAGTGAGACTTCTCATGGCCTATGCCACGCTCACTTTCAACCTACGATGAGACTCAGGTTGGGACCAGCAAATTAGTTAGCCAGAACTGTCCCATACCAGCTTGTGGTAGTACGATAGCTAACAGACCGGTCCTTAACTTGACTTAGGCTCAACCACATACTCCTTGTGCCCGATAATCAACACTGTGTCACCGAACAACAGTGCATGCTTGCACCCACCACCTAACCAGCAGCCTAAGCCTAAATCAGATTTTATATTTTATTTTAAAATATTTTATGATCCTTCTTGACTCACTGAAGTCAAAAATACATTTGAAAAACTCATCATTTTATGTAGAAAGGTTGTCCCAACCTAAAGGTATAACTATGCATGTCTAAGTATTTGGTATAAAAATTCTCTAGTCATACTAGCGTACTAAATAGAGTTTTATTCTAGGGTGACAAGGTATCGGGGAAATTCAATGTCAACGGAGGAATTAACAAGTAGGTAATAACTAAATTTAAAACTAAATTGAAATACATTGAATAAAATTGAGCATGCAATGTAATTTAGAACAACATAATTTTATTTCGTAATCTAGGGTGCATATGGTCAAGGTGTGTGACTTACCTTGCTCTGTAGTGTGGTGCGAGTCGTCAAAAAATTCTTCCGAATAGTCGCAGTCTACACGTGAAAATAACCCACCAAATTCAAATAGAAACCAAATAAATTTACATAAAATACAAATAATTAAAAGGAGGATGGAAATAGATAGATTGAAATTTTTGATTAATTTAGGAATTTGAATGGGCTCAATTGGAGTTAGGACGAAGGAGAACGGGCTTTTGGAAGTTTGAAATCATAGAAAAAGAATAAACTTGAATTTTGGATTTATTTTTCTATTGGCAAAAGGTATTTATGATGTTAGCCCAGGGATTTTTGTTTTTGGCTGAATTATTTTTCTACAGGGAACTTAGGTTTATGATGTCATGCTAACGTCAGCCCTGGGGTGGATTCTTCGGACAGAGGTTGACATGTGGGCCAAGTCTATTGTGGATAAGGTCCGTGGACCGAAGTGATGTTGAGGTGGCAAGGAGTGGGGTGTGGCACCTGCATGGCTCTCGAGCACTGATGTGGCAAGCCACGTGGTGCCATATGGTGGCCACATCACCCTGGTGTGCCGATGTGGCTCGCCGGCCAGTGGTTGTGCGTGGATCCCGATGGTCGCCGACGCTCCCATGCACCGCGATGCCTAGTGAGGGGCGGAGGAGGGAGAGGAGGCTGCAAGGATTTTATCTCACCTACAGGCGGAGCTCTAGGGGGGTCGTGGGTGTCCGGCGACGAGAAAAGGCGGTGGCGGTGCGTGGGTCTCTGGTGCAGCAGCGCTCCGGCGGGGTTGGGGCACGGCTGAGGGGCACATGAGGTCAGGGCCGACACGGTGAAGCCGAAGACGGTGTAGGTGAAGCTCGAGGGTGGCCAGAGCGGCGAGGGGAGCTTGCCGGTGTTGGCGGCGAAGCTTGGAGAGAGAAGGTATGGTGCAGGGAGCACTCGTGCACGAGGAAAGGAGAAGGAGGTGGGGAGGTGGTGGTGTGAGGGGAAGCGGTTAAGAGGGGGTATTTATAGGGGCGGAGGGGGAGCACAGGCGTGGGAATTGTTCGGCGAAAATGGTGGCAGCGAGATCTTGGGCGGAGAAGGAAAGGTAAGGAAGGGGGCTCGGGAGGGAAAGGGGCATGTATTTTGGGGATTTGGGCCTGACGGTGCATGCGGTTTCCAAAACAGGGGAGAAGGTGGCGGGGAAAGGCCGGATTCAGTGTGGACCTGGTCGGCCAGAGCGAGAAAGGAAAGGGGAGGGGAGAAGAAAGAAGGAGGAGGAAGAAGGGGGCGGCGGGGAAGATGAGCGAATGCGTGACGCGTGGAGGAAGGGAAAGATCATGCGATTGAGAGAGACAAGTAGGAGTGGACGGGCGAGATGGGCTGGGGCGGTGACGTGGGTGAAATCAGACTGGCCAGATGTCGGCCCGAGAAGGGAGCGGGATGGTGAGCGGTGGGGATGGGCCGCACGGGATGTGCCACCATCTGGGCCATCATCGCGTTGGTCCAGGAGGGAGGCGGGAGATTAAATTTTATTTTTAAGTTTTACAACTCCGAGAAAACTCAAAAAGGCTTAGAAAATTACCAAATAAATTCCAAAAATTCCAAAAAAATTCAATGAAGTTTCTTGAGATTTTTGGACTTTGGAAAAATATTTCCAACTTAAGTTCGTGATAACATTTATATTAAAAATATTTTTACTTCCAAAATTAGATTTTAAACTCCAGAAAAACCAGAAAAACCAGATAAGTGACAATTAAATATAAATAATTAATTTAAATTAGAGTTTTCATGAAAAATTCAAAATAACCTTTGTTTAATCATATATTTAGGTTTTTACATAAATTACTTTTCAAAATCAAATCTTTTAAAGGCAGAATATCAGGGCAATTCAAAATTTAAAAATTCAGGCAACCAAAATACAAGTTTTATTTTAAATTAAATTAATTTAACTTGAATAAAATTTTATTTTTATTTTTTTCTAAAAAATATTAATATAAACAGCTGGGCTATTACACATCATCATCATGGGGCTACCACCACATGGTCTTACATCGCATATTCTATAGGTAATGCACAAAAGAGAGTAGAGGAACCCTAGGAGGATACTAATACCACTCTTACCCCTAATCCTAGGAAGAGGAGGAGAGCTTCGATAGCTAAAATCCAAGGTTCTCGGAGATTGCCATAGAAACAAAAGATTGAGTAGAATACTTGCTTCCTAAGACAGTTGAAGAAACATAACCCGATGTTGGGATAATCCTTGAAGCGAGTCATCCTAAGGATGATAACCCAAGCGAACAATTGGGTGTACAAAATGTCACTAGGAATTCAAAACATCCATACCCCATTGTTGAGGGAAATCGTGAGGAGCTGGAGGAAGTCAATGAAGAAATTTCCACAAATAATGTGGATTCAGGAGAGTCGTACAACAGAAATATTATAGTTGTCGACATATATTTTGCCTCTAAAATTGCTAAAACTCTTGATCTAGATCCAAAACCTAAGTCCATGGTAGAGTGTTCGAAGTGCTCAGATTGGGTTAGATGGAAAGAAGCAATCGAGGTAGAATTGTGTTCGCTTAACAAAAGGAAGTTCTTCAGTTTTGTTGCGCAAACAACTCCCAAAACTTTCCTTGTTGGATATAAATGGGTTTTCATCTGGAAGAGAAATGAGAACAACCAGGTGATAAGATATAAAGTGAGGCTCATAGCACAAGTGTTCACGCAAAGACTTAGCATCAATTATGATTAAACCGACTCTCCTATAATGAGTGGAATCATGTTCTGATATTTAATATGAATGACAGCTAGCATGAATCTTACTATGTTGTTAATGGATGTTACATACATACATACATACATACATACATACATACATACATACATACATACATACATACATACATACATACATACATACATACATACATACATACATACATACATACATACATACATACATACATACATACATACATACATACATACATACATACATACATACATACATACATACATACATACATACATACATACATACATACATACATACATACATATGTGTGTATGCATGTATATATATGTATACATATAGGACACCACGATTTTAAATACATGAATTCAACCCAAATTCGGGTATATTTTTCGATTTCAATTTTACGGTATATACCAATCTACAACAATTTATATGAAATGCATACCATTGAAAAAATATACTTGAACTCAAAGATTCAAAGATCACATGCTTTGCTGATTTTTATAAAAAATCAGCACATATCTACAATCAAACTATCATAAAAAGGTATCTACAGCTCGAATTTCAGTTCAAACTTGTTCGAACTATTTAAACTCGATATCCAAAAAAATTTAAAATTTTTCACACGTGATACATAGGGGAAATACCTATTTTAGATCATGGTACACAGGCACCATGATGTCCTCATTAATTATACACACATATATGTATATATACAATGTATATGTATTCATACATATATACATATACACATATGCACATATACATGCATACATATGTACATACATACATGCATGCATACATACATACGCATACATATGTACGTATGTACATACATGTATGGGAACATATCTGGTGTGAATGGACAATTGGGTGTTAAAGTGTGAAAGGCTACATGGGGCGTTGGATTTGGCTCGGACGGCATAGATCGAGGCTGGTGGGAACCCCGTCCCCTCTCACTATATTTTACTAAAAGCTGCCGCACAAATTTTCTTTTCACGAAAAAGTCCCCGTTGATTACTACCTTCGCCCTGTCTCTCAATCTTCTCTATTCCTATATTGATTCCTCTCACGAGTCGTGAACTTTGGCGCCGCCTTCCATTACCACTGCGCTACCGCCTCCACCACCACACTGTTGCCTCCACCACCATGCCGATGCCTCCCTTTGCCAATTCACGCCACTGTCACCCCTCCCGTTGATCTGCTCCTGTAGCTGCTCCATCTAGGGTTAGGTGCCTTCCTCTCTGTCTGTAGCACTACCACCTCCCTCCATTCGCAGCACTGTCGACTCCCTCCATGTTCTAGGTTGTGGTGCCTTCATCCGTTTGTAGCATCATTGCCTCCCTCCCCCACTGCACTCCAGTCTGTCGCTCCCTAGCCAGGTGCCGCCCCCTGCACCACTGGGAGCGATGGTGCCATTGCCTCTCTCCATCCTGTCCTTAGAAGCGCCATCACCTCCATCCATTGAGTCCCAAGTTGCGAAGTTGCCTCCCTCCATCCACAGCCCCTTCCACACCAGCCCCTATCATGAAGTGCATCTAGTTTGTTTCCATCCCAGCTTCAGTTGTGTGTGAAAGGCAATGTAAAACTTCAGTTTGTTTTTATGCATTTTGTGAGTTGAAATTGCAGTTCATTCAGCATGAAGTGCATCCACTTTGTTGATTTGGTTTGGTTGCAGGTATACCCCGCTGTTGTTTATGCATGTTAGTTGTGAGAGGTTGGATTGCTGGATAGGGAAAAATTTGAGGAAATTGGAATGAAGCATGGGAGGGAAAGGCGAGTATGCAGTCTTGTAAAGAAAAGGTGCAAATGAACATATTGTAGTCTTGTAAAGAAAATTGAGTTTGATGTCTGACCTTGTAATTTTGCTTGTACTCTATCATTTTCATTGTTGGATAGTAATGCCATGTATGTTCATGTTCATGTATATGGTTGATGGCGAGAGGAAGGGCACTCACCCATGACCACAACTGCAATAAGGTGTAGCAGACAATGAGGTTCGGTTTGCTACTAGCATGCTGCTAGTAGTCATACAAACCCCTGTAGGTCGTGCACAGTACAATCGAGCCCCAATTGTACAATAGGACTTCAACTGGCTCGACGTCCACCAAGGAAACGTGACCTACGTAAACATGAAGAGTAATTAAGCAACTAGGTGGGACTTCACAACCTCCAAAGGTGCGTCTGTTGGGAAGTGTGTGTACTGTCGTAGCCATGAAGTGGCACTCCTTAGATCTTGTCTAGAATGGGATGACCAAACCTGTGCAATAGACGTACCTTGCAATTAGCTGTTTGAGGGGTGGAACCATGGCGTGACCCCATAGTGGTAAGCTGGTAAGGTAAGCAACATCCTACAGGGTTATGGACATCTCCCTCCACCGAAAGTGAAACATATTGGTCTCCAGTCTCCACCAGTCAACAAGCACCGATAGAAGCAGTGAGTCAAATATGAACGAGTGCTCAATGTGCATCATCCTCGTTATGGGCAGCAACCCAGCTTACCACAAAACTAGATCGTAGTGATCATCGAGAGGCTATTCCTCCCGAGGAGCTCGAAGAACAAAGAGGGATGATCCATTGCCACTCAAACACGCTCGACAATGATGCTGGCCATCCCATGATGGTCCAGCTGTTAGTGATGTGCCCAAGAGACAATCATAAACAATTCGGTTTTATAGGCCAAAAGGGATATTGATCCATATGGGATTAGGGTTCTAATGGGCCTACAACGTGGAAGCCCATTAGCATGCTCTATAAATATGTGGAGGCGGGGCTGCAGGTAAGATAGACTACTGTGCTGAAGACCCTGGCCGCCACCTCCCCTCGGCCGTATCTTGAAACCCTAGCCGGGCGCGCGGTGCTAGCACACCAGCGCACGGCATTCCACCCCGAACGTGTGGACTCTGTGGAGGCGCCGCTGCTGTTGTTGCTGTGCTGATCGGCGAGTAGCGCAAGGCTATTGCTAGGACGCGAGGAGGAGACATTCAGTTCTTGAAATGATCGACTGCTTCTTCCTCATCAACGCGCATCTACGTTGGACCGGGCTGCTCCAACTCTTCTTCCGCTGCGCAGCGCATCTAGTGGTAACTATCCATGACTCCCTTACACGCATGTTTTCTGGTTGAACGCGGTAGAAAATCAAATGTTGTAGCTAGCGTAGCCTACCCGTTCTCCTTCAGTGGTATCAGAGCAAAGCTGCGTAGTATGTGGTCTGGATCATGTGCTTGTAGATGATATGTTGTTTGTAGTAGATGTGATCAATTACTGTTCTTATGCTAGGTTCATGTGATGGATCTTTCGGTGCACGGGTTGATTAGATCAATCGGTCATAAGGGTTGAAATAGGTATGAGTTAATAGCATCATATGGCCAAAAGATTAGTTTGTGCTCCTTCTTTGATGTACGCGTGACTTGCCCCTACCGTCTGGAATCACCATCGGGGCTAACTGCGCGCACAGTCAGTAGATCGAGCCAACAGATCGAGGTCTCGTGTTGCGGTCTCCTCAAGTATACCGATCGCGATGATCAATGTGATTGATCTAATGAAAATTGAGGCATTTTGAATGGCTCGGATTTGGGTTGATTTGATCGACCCGATGAGATTTTCATAGCGATTTCATAGATGCGATCTATGTAATTCCGTGAGGTTTATTTGCTTGTGATGTTTATTTCCTATCATACTATTCTTTCATGCCATGCCTGTAGAGGATGTATTTTTCATGACAGAATAGCTTCCCTCAGAAAAAATTAAGAATTTATTTGATGCCTTTCCAATTGCTGCACCTATAAGAATTACGATCATTGTTTGGTAGGTCTGCCAAAGCAGAGTACCATCAACTATCTTGATCTAATAGGGTGGATGTCGGACATCCACATGCATAGTGTTGGTTTACTTGACAAGGCTATCAAATTGGATTTGGGCTTTGGGGCATGGTGTTGGGAGCCGGGGCATTGGATGTCACCCAACAAACAAGAGTCACATAAGATGTGATTAGCAAGCGTTGCTTACCTACGTCACTAGGTTTCTAGTGGAGATGCCAAAGCTCACTAGAACTTAGATGAACATGGATCTTGACCACAATATGTCGTTAGAGGGAAGACGATTACAAAACATATAGTGGGAGTGTCTTTTGTTAAATTGTTTAATGGAAGATCAAACATGAACATAGTGCTGAACTTTGCTTGTTTATTTTCTGTTGTAGATCATGGCTGCTTCTAGTAACAATTCCGGTTTTTAACTTACGATCTGTTCTTGAGAAAGAAAAACTTAATGGAACGAATTTTATTGATTGGTACCGCAACCTGAGAATTGTTCTCAGACAAGATAAAAGGGAATACGTTCTTGAGCAACCCTACCCCGATGAACTCCCTGAGGGTGCAAATCTTGCCACCCGCAAAGCTTATGAGAAGCACTTCAATGATTCACTCGACGTTAGCTGTCTCATACTTGCTACCATGTCCTCTGAGCTTTAGAAGCATTATGAGAATGCAGATGCTCACACTATGATTGAAGGACTGCATGACATGTTTGAGAACCAAGCTAGGACCGAGAGGTTTAACATTTCAAAGTCCTTGTTTGCGTGCAAGCTGGTGGAAGGTAGTCCAGTCAGTCCTCATGTGATCAAGATGATTGGTTACATTGAGAGCTTGGAGAAACTTGGTTCTCCCCTTAATCCTGATCTGGCTACGGATGTTGTTCTCCAATCTCTCCCTCCGAGCTATGAGCAGTTCATTATGAACTTTCATATGAATAGCATAGAGAAATCATTGACTGAATTGCATGGGATGCTTAAGACAGCAGAGGAAAGCATTAAGAAAAACACCAATCATGTGATGATGGTTTAGAAGGAGAATAAAAAGAGGAAGCGTTGGACACCCAAAGGCAAAGGCAAAGGAAAGGTTTCTAATGAGCACCCTAGCTCTAAGCCAAAGCCAAATGGGAAGGTCAAATCTGGCCCTTCTCCTGATGATGAATGCTACCACTGCCATGTCAAGGGGCATTGGTCTAGGAATTGTAAGAAATACTTGGAGGATCTGAAAAAGAAGAAGGGAAGCGAGACTTCTGCTTCAGGTATAAATGTTATAGAAATTAATCTTGCAATTTCTTCTGGTGAATGTTGGGTATTTGATACCGGATCGATGATTCATACTTGCAAATCGTTGCAGGGTCTAAGAAGGACTAGAAGTTTTGCGAGAGACGAGTTGGACGTGCGTGTCGGCAATGGAGCAAAGGTTGCTGTACTGGCTGTTGGCACTTATCAATTGTTATTACCTTCAGGATTAGTTTTGGAATTAAATAATTGTTATTACATTCTAGCATTGAGTAAGAACATCATCTCTTCTTCATGTTGGGAGGAAGATGGTGGTTATGAGTTCATAATAAAGAACAAACGTTGTTCTATTTATTTGAATGATATACTGTATGCACATTGTCCATTGATGAATGGATTGTATGTTCTTGATCTTGAGGATAAACCTGTCTATAATATTAATGCAAAGACGCTGCGGCCTAATGATTTGAATCCCGCTTTTATTTGGCATTGTCGCTTAGGTCATATAAATGAGAAACGCATAGAGAAGCTCCATAAAGATGGTCTACTCAACTCATTTGATTTTGAATCATTTGAGACATGTGAGTCTTGTTTACTTGGCAAGATGACAAAGGCGCCTTTCACCAGTCATAGTGAGAGGGCAAGTGACTTGTTGGGACTTGTACATACCGATGTATGTGGACCAATGAGCTCAGTAGCCAGAGGTGGTTTTTAGTATTTCATTACTTTTACCGATGACTTTAGTAGATATGGATACATCTACTTAATGAGGCACAAGTCTGAATCGTTTGAAAAGTTCAAAGAATTTCAGAATGAAGTACAAAATTAGCTAGGCAAGACAATTAAAATTCTGCGATCTGATCGTGGAGGTGAATATTTGAGCCATGAATTTGGTGAACATCTAAAACAGTGTGGAATTGTTCCACAGCTGACTCCGCCTGGCACGCCTCAGTGGAACGGGGTATCTGAACGGAGGAACCGGACCTTGTTAGACATGGTTCAGTCTATGATGAGCCAATCTGATCTTCTATTGTCCTTCTGGGGATATGCTCTAGAAACTGCTGCGTTTACACTAAACAGAGTCCCATCTAAATTAGTGGAAAAGACACCATATGAGAAATGGACCGAGAAATGTCCTGGATTGTCTTTCCTTAAGATATGGGGTTGTGAGACTTATGTGAAACGTTTGACGTCTGATAAGCTCCATCCTAAATCTTATAAATGTTTCTTTGTTGGGTATCCTAGGGAAACCAAAGGATATTATTTTTACAATCGGGAATAAGGCAAAGTGTTTGTCGCTCGGAACGGTGTCTTTTTGGAAAAAGAGTTTCTTTCAAAGGGTGTTAGTGGGAGCAAGGTGCAGCTTGAAGAAATTTGGGAAACACCTGAAAATGTTTCAGCTCCTATTGAACCTCAACAGGATGTACAAGATGTTGTACAACTGGTTATAGAGGCACCACCCCCACGTAGGTCTATAAGGGCACGTCGCGCAACTGAAAAGTTCACGCTCCTAACCACGGGACAACGCGACATATTGTTGTTGGACAATGATAAGCCCAAGAGCTACACGGAAGCAATGATGGGACCAGACTCTGAAAAATGGCTTGGAGCCATGAGGTCCGAAATAGAATCCATGCATGATAATCAAGTTTGTAACTTGGTGGATCCACCTGATGGTGTAAAAACTATTGAGTGTAAATGGGTTTTTAAGAAAAAGATAGACATGGATGGAAATGTTCACATCTATAAGGCACGATTGGTGGTGAAAGGTTTCAAGCAAATTCAAGGTGTTGATTATGATGAAACGTTTTTGCCTGTCGCTATGCTAAAGTCTATTCGGATCCTCCTAGCGATTGCTGCCTATTTCGACTACGAGATTTGGCAGATGGATGTCAAAACGGCTTTCCTAAATGGAAACCTAAGCGAGGATGTGTACATGACACAGCCTGAGGGTTTTGTTGATCCGAAAAATGCTGGGAGAATATGCAAGCTTCAGAAGTCCATTTATGGATTGAAGCAAGCATCTTGGAGTTGGAATCTTCGTTTTGATAAAGTAGTCAAAGGGTTTGGCTTCATCAAGAATGAAGAAGAGCCTTGTGTTTACAAGAAGGCTAGTGGGAGCGCACTTGTTTTTTCTGGTCTTGTATGTAGATGACATATTATTGATCGGAAATGACATTCCAATGCTAGAAGCTGTGAAGTCTTCTTTGAGAAAAAGTTTCTCAATGAAAGATCTCGGAGAGGCAGCTTACATTTTGGGCATAAAGATCTATAGAGATAGATCGAAGAGGCTAATTGGATTAAGCCAAAGTACATACATTGACAAGGTATTGAAACGGTTCAATATGCAAGATTCCAAGAAAGGTTTCTTGCCTATGTCACATGGCATTAGTCTTAGCAAGACTCAGTGTGCTTCAACACTTGATGAGCAAAAGAAGATGAGTGCGATTCCGTATGCCTCAGCCATCGGATCCATCATGTATGCTATGCTTTGTACGCGCCCAGATGTTTCATATGCTCTAAGTGTTACGAGCAGGTATCAATCTAGCCTCAGTCTAGCTCACTGGGTGGCTATAAAGAATATTCTTAAGTACTTTAGAAGGACTAAGGATATGTTCCTTATTTTTGGAGGTGAAGAAGAGGCCGTTGTAAAAGGTTACACAGATGCTAGTTTCCAAACTGATAAAGATGATAGCAGATCGCAGTCTGGTTTTGTGTTCTGCCTCAATGGAGGGGCAGTGTGCTGGGAAAGTTCCAACAAGAGACGGTAGCTAATTCGACAACAGAGGCCGAGTATATTGCAGCTTCTAAAGCTGCAAAGGAAGCTGTTTGGATCAGAAAATTTGTTTTTGAGTTGGGTGTGATCCCTAGTGTGTCCAGTCCAGTGGATCTCTATTGCGATAATAGTGGAGCTATTTCGCAAGCAAAGGAGCCTAGGTCACACCAAAAGTCCAAACATATACTTCGGCGCTATCACCTTATCCGTGAGATCATTGATAGAGGTGAAGTGAAGATTTACAAGGAGCACACGGATTTGAATGTTGCTGATCCGTTGACGAAGCCTCTCCCACAACCAAAGCATGAGGCACACACGAGTGCAATGGGTATTAGATACTTACATGATTGACTCTAGTGTGAGTGGGAGATAATTGCATCAAGTCTATGTTTATGAAATTTTGAATAAGGTGTTATTTGGTTCCTTGAATAATGATTGTATGCATTGATTGGCAAGTATGTGACTTGTTCGTGAAACTCTTTGTTTTATTTAATGTTATTCTAAAGATCCCTAGTCTTATGTCATTACGTGGGACAACAATGATTTATGGACTAGCACATGTATTGATTGATGATCATGTTTTGCGGATCATGGATATAGGAATATCAAATCAGTAATGTGGACACATGTTAGAGAACATGGTGTTGGATTGACCCACTCCGAGATGTTGCTGGGATTGTTATGTTGATATGTGCCATCAAGCGATCTCGAGTGGTATACCTACTGGATCCTTCGACCTGAAATCGCCATTGTTTCTCACTATGTGTAGTGGTGCTCTTTGGGGCTGCCAAACACTACTCCGTAACTGGGTAGTTATAAAAGTGGTCTTTAGGTGTATCATGAAACATGGACTGGGATGTGAGCGGATTAAGATGGAATTTACCCCTCCTACAAAACAGGAGAGATATCTCTGGGCCCCTCGATGTGGTTGGATTAGGGAAGTGCATGGCCATGCCAAGGTGATTAAAGATTTAATCACAATGTGACTAAAGGGTTAGTCATGAGTTGTAATCCACCACAAGATCGAGTGAATGGTTGAGCTATCACAAGGGTGGCACGAATCTCGCCTTAAGTTCGATTGGTATCGTGTGGCAAAGGGATCCAAGTGTGTGTATATCAAGGTTTAGCCGGTATGATCTTTATGTGTATTCAGGAGTCAATATTCCATGCTAGGTGCCACTATTGACTTATGGCTTGAAAAGGGTTTTCGGGTCATGGCTGTTTACACATGAACCTAACGGGTCACACACTTAAGGGGTTGGAATTGGAAAGCTTGCCTATATGATTGTCTCTAGTGCAAGTGGGAGATTGTTAGTGATGTGCCCAAGAGGCAATCATAAACAATTCGGTTTTATAGGCCAAAAGGGATATTGATCCATATGGGATTAGGGTTCTAATGGGCCTACAACGTGGAAGCCCATTAGCATGCTCTATAAATATGTGGAGGCGGGGCTGCAGGTAAGATAGACTACTGTGCTGAAGACCCTGGCCGCCACCTCCCCTCGGCCGTATCCCGAAACCCTAGCCGGGCGCGCGGTGCTAGCACACCAGCGCACGGCGTTCCATCCCGAACGTGTGGACTCTGTAGAGGCGCCGTTGCTGTTGCTGCTGTGCTGATCGGCGAGTAGCGCAAGGCTATTGCTAGGACACGAGGAGGATGATGAGGACATCACTTCGTCAGATACACACAACACTCCTCCACTTGACATTCAAGGACCAATCACTAGAGCTCGCGCCCGACAATTGAATTTACAGGTGAGCTCGTTCCTAAGTACTTCTTTTTGTTCATTTGAGAATCGATTGCTACCTAATGATTTAATTATGATTAGGAACCATGGAGAGGACCTAGAAGTACTTGGAGAAGGGCTACGAGGCGCACAAGTCCAGCAAGGGTGGTCGAATCATGATGGAGGTCCAACTCAAGCCGACTTCGAATCCAATTCGGAGTCCAGGACCAGGCCGCACTAAAACGGACGCCCAGATCGCATCCGGACTCCGTTTTGGACGTTCCACATATGTATGGAAAGCTGAGAAGACTACCTTTCCAATGGCTCTGGTGCCATGTCAAAATTCCTTCTGAGTCAACAGGAATCGTCGAAACAAGTGGGCGTTCAGAATCTGTCAGGGTGCTGCGCCACCGTCTTTGGGCCGTTCGGCTTTGTATCGTGTTGGAGCCCATTAGGGGCGCATCCAGGGGTTTTGCTTAGATTGATTTGTCTTTGAACAGATTCGCCGTTCATCGGTTTGTGAGACCCCAACTTTCGAGTGCTAAATCTATCCATCTGCAATTCAGTTGTGTTCTTCCTTGTTCTTGCTTGTGTTCTTCGATTCGCAGGCGAGGATTAGCCTTCTTGGCGAGGTCAACCGGGCTGCGCACGGTTGATAACCTGAGGAGACGTGGTGCTGCGATTGCGGGGTTCGGAACGTGTCGTTCGGAAGCCGGATCGATTTGTGTCGCGACTCCACCAAATCGAACTTACCCAGAACCTGTTGGAAGATCGGGACCCCGTCCCCATCAGAGGAGATATTCAGTTCGTGAAACGATCGACTGCTTCTTCCTCATCAACGTGCATCTACGTTGGACCGGGCTGCTCCAACTCTTCTTCCGCTGCGCAGCGCATCTAGTGGTAACTATCCATGACTCCCTTACAGGGATGTTTTCTGGTTGAACGCGGTAGAAAATCAAATGTTGTAGCTAGCGTAGCCTACCCGTTCTCCTTCACCAGCAATGTACCACGCTTGTAACTGCCACCAACATCCATTTCTTGCGTAGAAAAATGTGTCAGTGCCTGTACAAAATTTACATTAAAAGTTATGGTAAAGAACAACATTACGACTCAACTTAATTTAAAATGCATGAAATTTTACATTGCAGAACAATTACTTCATTCAGAGTTACATTGCACGACATGCTATGTCAATGCAGATGAAATCCAATTATTTCCGATGATTTTAAATACAACTAAATATAATACGAAATAATCATGCAATGTACATAGCTGAGTTACCAATTATGGGTACGTTCTTTTCGGCTGCGGCTTATAGCTTTTGGCTTATTGCTTTTGAAGTTTGGGTATTCGTGAGAGAGACTACATAGAGAGAGATAGTCGTGTGGTTTTGGCCGATATATCTGAAGTTGGTACAGTGTTAACTATAATCGACTAGTAGACTCTATCTTGAAAAGACATTTCATTTCAATGCTAGTTATTGTAGCATAAGCCATAAGCCAAAAAGAACGAGGCCTATGCCTACAACCATATGCTTTTATGCATGCATACAGGTATACACATATATGCATGTATACAATACTCAATTCTACAATCTTATCATCATGTCCTGTGATTTTTTAATCACACCAGAGTAATACATATATATGTGCGTATGTACATACATATTTCGTAAATTGTGAAGGGACCAAGAAGATTGAAAAAAGGTGTGTATTTCTTCAGATATTTACAAAAAATCATCATTATCACCACTAATACGTCATTAACATGGATAATTACAAAATATCATCCTGGATAATTACAAAATATCATCCACACAAACTAAATACATATGTCAAATAAAAATGGTTACAAAGCGCATTCCATACTACCAAACAACTGTTACGCTAATGAAACACTAATGGCATATTAAGCGCATAGCTTCATATAAATAAAATATACTATTCTTGAAGGTGTTCACCAGATTGCACTCTTTTCAAGTGCAAAATCTCCTCAATCATAGCAAAATCACCTTGAAAAACTTTAAAACTCTTTTCTACTCTCTCTTTATTTCTTTTCCCTCAGCTCTTTCTCGCTTGGTAGGGAAGAAACTCAACTACAACGCTTCGGATAAGAGGGCAGAGAGAGAGAGAGAGAGAGAGAGAGAGAGCGAGAGAGAGAGAGACGTGAGCCATTTTATGTGCGTGTGAAAGCATCTAGGCCCCCAAAAATGATTTTAGGTGCGTATGTTAAGATGTTTAAAAGGTTTAGTCCTGGATTTTAGATGACGACATGGAAAAGGCATGAACAAAAGATAAAGGATCGATATGGCTCAAGACAAAAAGTATTATGTAGTCCACGAACCTTTTTATAGCTTTTGCCGGTCTTGGTGATTGGTGAAAAGATCGGATTTATAGGCTAGATGCCGTACTATAAAGAGGGATCACGACTGGTAGCTTAAAGATTTATCTTGTGCCAATTTAATCAATTAAAGGTCATGCATGCATTTGTAACTGCATTTGGTAACCTAACTCTTGTATTTTCAAACGTTTTGCAAAAAGGGTCCAAAATAAATTTGATTTCAAAATTAAGAAAATCAGTAGTGATAATGATTCTAAGTTCAAAAACACTAAAACTGAAGATTGTTGTGATGAAATTAGAATAAAGCGTAAACGTTTTACAAAGTACACTTTGGAATAAAATGAGTTGTAGAAAGAAAAAATCGAACATTAATTAAAATAGTTTGGACAATCTTGATTTGTGTAACACTTTCGATAGCTTTTGAGCAGAAGCAATTAACACCACTTGTGATGCCATAAATCATCATTATTTGTGTGTCATTAAAAGAAAACCGAACATCTCCTATTTCCATGTCTTTAGTTGCAAGTGTTATATTTTACAAAAAGGTGTTCATCTTTCGAAATTCCATAGTCATTACGATATTGTAGGTGACGAAGGTTTGGGACAAGTAATAAATAACATACAAATTAACGACATCAAGCCAAAGAAAGATATGAATGACTCACCATTCTCCACCCAAATCGAACACTTTACCTTTTCCACAATGAACCAAATTCAAATTGATGAAGTAGAAGAAAAGAAATAAGGACAACCACCAAATCTACCCACAAAGATCCACAACACAATTACAAAGATCATCCAATAGACCAAATATTGGGTGATGTTAGTAAGGGTTTTCAAATTTGATCTCGTGTTGCTTCTTATTGTGAGCATTACTCATTTGTGTCTTCCTTTGTGCCAAAACATGTAAATGAAGCACTCGATCATCCGAATTGGGTGAATACAATGCATGAAGAACTAAATAACTTCACTCGAAATGATGTTTGAACATTGGTAGAAAAACCCATGAAACACAATGTCATCAACATAAAATGGGTCTTTATGAATAAACAAGACAAAAGTGGAGTGATGGTAAGAAACAAAGCAAGATTGGTCACTCAAAGATTCACACAAGTCGAAGGTTAGGATTTTGGTGAAACTTTCGCTCCCGTAGCTAGACTTAAGTCCATTCGCATATTACCTGCTTTTGTATCTTATTTTGATATTAAATTATTTTAAATGGATGTTAAAAGTACATTTCTAAATGGTAGAACAGCGGGACTCATATTTATCAAGCAACCACCTAGTTTTGAGGATCTCGAGAAACCAAATCATGGGTATAAACTTTTCAATGCACTTCACGGTCTCAAACAAGCTCCTAGAGCATGGTATGAGCATCTCAGAGATTTTTTACTCTATAAAGGATTCAAAATCGGGAAGGTTGACATAATTTTGTTCACAAAGTTTATAAATGATGAATTCTTTGTTTGTCAAATTTATGTTAATGATATCATTTTTAGATCTACTTATCAAAGTTTTTGCAAAGCATTTGGTGAGGTGATGTATAGAGAATTCAAAACATCAATGATTAGAGAACTATGTTATTTTCTTAGACTCCAAATCAAGTACCTCAAGGATGGGACGTTCATAAGCCAAACTAAGTATGATTTGCTCAATAAGTTTGGCATGAATGATACAAAACCTATCAAGACTTCTATAGATACCAACGGTCACCTCGACGTTAATGAGGGAGATAGACCAATAAATTTAAAATTTTGTAGATCTATAATTGGTAGTTTATTTTATCTCACTATATCTAGGCCCAATATCATGTTTTATGTTTGCATGTGTGCACGATTCTTCACCTAAAGAGTGCCATTTAGTGGCCATTAAGAGAATTCTTAGATATTTAAAGTATTCCTCTAGCATTATCTTATGGTATCCAAATGGTGCAAAATTAAATTTAATTGGATATTTGGATTTCGATTATGCGTGTTGCAAAATGGATAGAAAAACATCCTAGGTAGTTGTTAACTCTTAGGAGGATCATTAGCTTCATGGTCATCTAAGAAACAAAATTTCTTAGTCCTATCCACGACCAAAGCCTAATATGTTTTTGTGGGTAGTTGTTGCACACAATTCCTATGGATGAGACAACCATGAGGCTGTGTTATTTTCTTTAACACAATTGCTTTGGAGGTCATCGATCCTGAAAGACTAGATGCTCTGCAGGATGAGGTGGTGACGAATCTATGTCATCTTGAGATGTATTTGCATTTGTCATTTTTTGATATCATGGTCCATCTCATTGTTCACATTGTGTGGGAGATAAAAATGTGCGGGCCTGTGCTCATACGTAGCATGTACCCATTCGAAAGGTTCATGAGAATTCTCAATCCTATGTATAGAATCGATCTCGGTCGGGGGGCAGCATCGTCGAAGGTTATGCAACTGAAGATGTTATTGAGTTCGGGGTCAATTACATGGCTTAGGTTGAACTGATAGGTGTGTCTTGATCTCGCAATGAGGGGAGGCTTAAGGGTATCGAGACCATCAGAAGGAAAGCAGTCACTCTAGATATGGACACGCATGCTCAAGCCCATTTCACTATTATACAACACATGACTGAAGTGTCCTTGTATATCGACCAACACAAGGACAGCTTTGGCAGTAGAATCCAAAGTGGCTGAATATTTGGATCACGAGACAACACAATAGCAGTTCAACCAATGGTTGAAGGAGCGACTCGCTAGGAGGTCGTCAAGTGATATGCTGATATGGGTGACAAAAGGGCCAACATTTAGAGTTGTGACATGGTAAGAATATAACATAAATGGTTACACATTCTATACACATACTCAGGATGTAAAGAGCACTAACCAGAATAGTAGTGTTCGTATAGATGCGTTCAGTGTCGATGGGTTGAGAAACTCCCACTATGGGTTCATAGAGGAGATTTGAGAGCTCGACTATGAGCTTTTAAAAACCCCCTTGTTTTGGTGCTATTGGGTCCATCTCCTATAGGTGAAGGTCAACAAGCACGATGTCACTACCGTGGTCCTCAAACAAGTTGGATACAAAGACAAACTATTCGTACTCACTAGCCAAGTTGTTCAGGTTTTCTATGTAATTGACCAGGCAAATAAGAAGTGCCATGTAGTTCTTCATGGGAAAAGGAGGATTGTTGGAGTTGAGAATGTAGTCGACGAGAAAGAATACAATCAATTTGATGAGATGCCCCCTTTCAGAAACGGCATAAGGGTTGAGGAAGAACAACATGATGAAACTAGCTACATATGCATTGATCATCATGAAGGGCTAATTTTTAAAGGAAATAAGCAAGTGGAATGATGAATAAAATATTTATGTGTCATATGTTCTAGATTTGCATTTATATATGTATATGAGAATGTGTGATATATATATATGTGAATTTGCATTTATGTATATGAGAATGTGTGATATATACGTGAATTTGCATTTATGTATATGAGAATGAGTCATATATATATATATATATATATATATATATATATATATATATATATATATATGTGAATTTGCATTTATGTATATGAGAATGTCTGCACTTATATGTGAATTTTTATTTATGTATATGAGAATGTGTCATATGTATGTAATATTGCTTATATATATATATATATATATATATATATATATATATATATATATATATATATATATATATATATATATATATATATATATATATATATATATATATATATATATATATATGCGAGTTTGCCCTCATGTATACTAGTAGGGAACATCACAGATGGTTCAAAAATAAACCGCCTATGATGTTTAATTTTCACAGACAGTTCTAAAGTAAAACTATCTGTGATGGTAGCTTATTACAGACGGTTGTAATTAACAACCATCTATGATGTTAAATATCACAGATGGTTCTAGTTAAGAACTATTTGTGATTATTCCCCTATATATATATTGTGCTTTAGGGTTTACCCTCACTGTACTATCGCTACTCCCCCAGCCTCCACTCTAATGTCGCTGCCTCCCCCGAGCCCGTTGCTGCATCCCCTGACTCCGGCGGCCCTCCTCCCCCATGCCCGGCATCCTCCTCCTCCCCGACTCTAACATCTCCTTCTCCCCTAAGCCTGGCGCCCCTCCTCCTTGAGGCCGCCACCCCTCCTCCCCGGTCCCAAGCACACCTCCTCACATTTGTGCCCGGTATCTTTCTTTATCTATTCAATTCATGTTTCAAGGGCATGGTCTGGTAGATGGGTGTTCTATATATTCGTGTGTAAATACAGCATACTATTGGTGTACATTAAGTCAAATGTCTCCTTATCCTACCAGAAATTACTGATGAAGTAGTGATTGGGAGAATGGCATGGATGCTACTAAAGTTTGGTTCATCATTTGTATTTGAGCTTCAATTTAGAACTTGTTATGCAACATGGATGACCTATTTTTCCTAAAAATTCTGGTTTAGTTGGCACATTGATTTTTGAAATATAGTCCAAATTCACCAAATGATACAGTCAGCTCAAGTCTGCTTGCATATTAATTAATTGTTGTTTCAAAATGCTCAAGAATTGGCCCTATATAGTCTTGATTTAGTATTAAATTAGGCTTCGTCACTTCTATTATCTTTTGAAGATGTCGTTCGGATGCGTGTGATGCATCGTCCTTTGAAAAATCCAAAGCACCATGGAAGAGGACTATCGAAAAGACCCGAGGGCTGATTTACCATCACAGATGTCGATGCATCTAGGGCCCCTCTCAATCCTCGCCGAGCAGTGTTTGCATTCCAGATAATGGTCAGAATAGTTGCACAGGAATGGATTGAGATCACATACGATTCATGGAAGAACATGATCGACGTTTGAAAAAATGAGCTGGTGATGAAAAATTTTCAATCGTTCGAGATCTCGAAAGAATACCAGGCCTCTATGAGATGACATGTGTTGCTAGTAGCATACAAAGCGTGGAAGAACTTTAGGAGGATGCTTATCAAGCAATACGTAGAGAAGGATCTGACGCCCTTCCAAAAGTATACATTACTAGAAATGTAATGGCAAGAGTGAAAGTGAAGGTGACAGATAATTTTAGAAGTGAAAGTGCGGTGCACATGGTCCACCAGGCAAGAAACACGCACCACTACAGACTCGGCACCATAGGGTATGTGGCTAAAATCCCACAATGGAGGAAGGAGGATGAGTAGGCAATCTTGCAGGAGGCCTCCCTACCATTTGCTGGGATGCCTGATGAGCACACCAAAAACTGGATAAGATCAAGGTCATCTATTGTGTCGTCGGGGATCATCTCCTTTCGAAACCCAGCATATGTGGAAGTGTCCCATCGCCTAGTAAGATATCGAACTACCTAGTTTGTAATTACTCCATAACTTCAGAGGAAGTGAAATGACATGTTGGGCTTTTGTAGGAAACGCTGAGTGTAGAATCTCCCCAAGGCTCATTCCAGGTAGTCGGGAGAGAGATGTGTCACATGAGAGGTCTTGATCTTTATGTTTTTTTGGAAACATGGTTTCTGAGAGGACTTTGAAGCGTGCAGGAGTAGGAAGAGAGACAAAGTCGAGCGCGAGGCACGACTACAAAAGGAGATTAAGGCATCCCTTAGAGAGGAGATCGCTGATGCCATGAGAGATGAGATGCACAGATTTCCTATCTACGCGTACAATCCTACCTCAATGACATTTTGGTAATAATTATTATCTCTGGAATGCTCAATCCATTGATAGGCCTGTTGGAGTAGCTAATTTTGTATCGTTATGTAGTTGGCTACGAAGTGCAAGCTCCAAGTGAGATATGCCTCCGTTGCCCTATACACTGCTTGGGGCTAGGCGTATCCATCTGGTGCTAGGGCCTTGGTGCACGGTGTAACTCTAGCGCCAAGTTTTGCAAAAGTGAATGTGGACAGTGTTCATGCCAATTTTGAGGTCGTCCCACTGTAGATGCACCCAAATGATGAGGTCATGACTCTAGGGCAAGCCAATGGAATATTCATCCAGTGGCTCGAGAGGGACATTTGTCTGGAAGCTCCTGCACTGGTGCCAAGTCCATAGGAGCTATCTACACCAGAGCTACCTGCACCAATATGGCAAGGGGCGGTGTATCTATATCTCATGCCCGGTCGACTACCGTGAAGTCGACCTTTAACAACCAAGGCAGCAAGGGCAAACCGAAGAAGACCGATGATATCCCTTCCTTACCGTTGGCCTGAAAATTCAAGCTAGGCGAGCCGTTGTTTGTCCTGACAAAGCGCCTCCAAATCTTAGGACTGGCTTGCTAGAGATTGCATGCATGGTACATGGAACAGGCCAACAAGTCAGAGGGACAATGATGCTTGGGTGTCAACGTCAAGTTCAGGCCGTATCATTTTCAGCACGATATTTATGACTATTCTTCACGGTGACCTTCAAGGACTTGTTTTTTCTCCTCAAACTCGACGCCTTACTCATTCGATGCTAGACACTGTAAGTATGTACATTCATGGTCTATGTTTATGTAATACCGAAATGTCACATATAACTTATTGCTTTTGTTTATATATCACAGATGGTTTGTAGTTGAAACCATCTGTGATTCATGAGATATCACAGAAGATTTCTACTGCAAACTGTTTGTGATAGTCAACTATCATAGACGGTTATGAGTTAATAACCATCTATGATAGTACGTATCACAGACGGTTCGAAAAACGTTAGTGATGACCTCATGTCATTACTGACCCATAAACACAACGGCTCACGAAACCATTTGTGATGACCTTTTCTGCAGTAGTGATGACTACGACGGATGGCTTTTAGCCTTAGTGCAAATGCTTGTATGAACAAACCGAATGCCGATAAGCCGCTTTGAAATAGTGGTTGAGAAGCTACCTTATTTGTTTGTTTGAAAAAACCATAAGTCTTAATCCACAACAATAAGATCGAAAGAATCAGTCAAAGTCACGATAGATCAAGTATCTAAGGCATTTGGTTCGCGGCGGACGAGGCATCGTCCCCTTGTTAGGTTCGTGGATGAGATGGTTTCATTTAGTTAATTTGGTGAGGAATATTCTGTCTAAATGTTGTATAACGTCGTTTGACAAAATTAAGTAAACCACATCATTTCGGATAAGACAATTTTATTCAACTTGGTATCACGAACCAAACTCCTACTAAAAGGAGAGATATATTGCGACTTGGTAGCTACACGACTAGGGGTGGACATATGGCTCGTGGCTCGGCTCGGCTCGTGGCATTCACGAGCCGCTCGTATGGCTCGTTTGGCTCGGTCGGGAGGGCGTCTCTGTCTTGGGCCGGCCCATCTGCGCGAATGCACAAGTGCGCGACTGCGCCTGACTCGGCGGCCCATCACCCGGCGCCTCGGTCAAGACCCGACGCACGCACTGACACCGCACTGGCGTCTCACACAGATCCTTGATCCCCTTTCGATCCCTTCCAATCAGGCGACGCCGATGCACTCAACCCTAGATCCGGCGCCGCCGCGATGGTGCGGCACCGAACCGTCGCCGTCCGCCAGCGCCGACCCCTCCCCTCCTCCTCGCCTCAGTCTCCACCGCCCTAGATCTGGCGCCCTCCCGATCCCCTCTCAACCCTAGATCCGCCGCCACGGTGCCGCACCTCCCCTCGCTGTCGGCCTCTCGTCGGCGTCTAGCGCGTGGAGCGGCATGCGCAGGCCAGCATGGAGTCAAAGAACCGCGGGCGCGGAGAGAGGAGGTCCTCCGGGTCTGGCTTCGGCTCCGCCTCGGCATCGACCCTAGTGGTGAACCGCATCCCCAACCCCTGTCCACGGCCACCTTGCAGTGGCAAAGCAGCTCCGACCCCAGCACCGACAGCCTCGGTAAAGTAGCTAACCCATGTTCTTGAGAATTTATCCATGCTTCTGCTGTCGCCAGTGTTATGTGCCGTGTGACTGTGTGAGGCTATAAAGATGTTTTGGGAAGGGAAGAGGATGGTGTGTTGCTATTTCTTTTCTAGGACTAGTATATGTGGTGGTTGCTAACTAAGACAGGCAGAGGAATTAATTAAAATTCCCCTCCTCCTTTTAGGCTTGGTTTTCATAATGATATGAATA
The DNA here is from genome assembly GCA_017311315.1 of Dendrocalamus latiflorus. Classification (NCBI taxonomy): domain Eukaryota; kingdom Viridiplantae; phylum Streptophyta; class Magnoliopsida; order Poales; family Poaceae; genus Dendrocalamus; species Dendrocalamus latiflorus. The sequence continues at coordinate 20,405,178 of CM029640.1, forward strand.
ATGTGCAATTCATGAATGTAGTTGGTGCATGGGCACTTGATTTGTTTTCAGTACATTGACTAAACTGACCTCTCCTCTTTGATTTCAAATGAACCGATTACCTGACCATTAGTGTACAAGAAACAATCATTCTCAATAAAGCAACTGAAACTAAGATTGCAGTTCCTACTAGAAAAAAAGAAAGCCTTGTCAGTAAAGTAAGTGCAGACATTGGCTTTTGGGATTTTTCTTTTAATGGAAGCTTAGGTAAAATTATGTGAGAGCAGAGTGAGTAGAATTTTTTATATAGTGCCTTATATTTAGATGGTTTGATATAACAATATGTTTGTTCATACTCATGGGTCGTCTCATTTGTTATAAAGATGTGCTGATTACTGCCTTATTTAGCATGTGTGTGTGCATACTGTGTGCAGTGCGAGCAGCCTGTCTCGTCGGACACGCTTGATTTGTCAAATGACAGTGAAGGTTCGCATGTATCCGTGGATTCTACAAGCGATGATGCGCATGCGGTAGCAGTCGTGGTGGAAGATGACGATGCCAACAGAAGAGTGCAAAGGAAGAAGGAAATTGAAGTGTCTCCCACCAAAAAGGGTAGAGGAAAGCGTTCAGATTGTTGGAAGCTATTCAAGGTGGTCAATGTCCCATCCAAGAAGGAGAAAGGGGTGACTGAGACGAAGGCCAAGTGTCAGTTTTGTTATGGACTGTTCTCTTACAAGCATGGGGAGCCACTTCACATCTGAAAGGGCACATTCCCAAGTGTGCACCCTATCTAAACAAAGTGGGAAAGCAAAAGGCTCAAGGTGCACTCAACTATGATTCCGAGAGATCAAGTTTACCTTTTGTTAATCCTAGTGAATATGACCATGAGGAAACTCAAAGATTAATTGCAAAGATGATAATTGTCCATGAGTATCCATTTAAGATGGTAGAGCACATTTGGTTTAATGTGTTGATGAGGTATATGAATGCATCATACCAGTTTATTGGTAGAAAGACTATAAGGTCTGAATGCATAAAGGTTTACCAAACAGAAAAAGAAAACCTTAGGAAGAGTCTTAAAGTTGTGGATAACATAAGTTTAACCTGTGATTTGTGGACTTCCAATCAAAACCTTTGTTATATGAGTTTGGTGGTGCATTACATTGATTCTAATTGGGCTATGCAATGCCGTGTGCTAAACTTTGTTGAGTTGGATCCTCCACACACCGGGATTGTGATAGCTCAAGCAGTCTTTGAGTGTGCAACTGCATGGAAAATAGAAGACAAGATTAGGACGATTACTCTTGACAATGCTGCCTCAAATGATGTTGTTGCTAGGAGTTTGATAGCCAAGTTCATTGCTAGGGGATCAGAAAACTTTGTTCCTTCATATTTTCATGTTCGTTGTTGTTCTCATATAGTGAATTTGGTAGTGATGATGGCATGGCACCATTGGAAACTTTGATTAGCAAACTTAGGGAATCTATCAAGTATATGAAGAAGTCTCCATCCAATATGTACAAATTCTTAGAAGTTTGTAAATCCATTGCTTTGGAAGTTGGAGAGGGTTTAAAGTTGGACGTGTCAACAAGGTGGAGTTCAACATATAGAATGTTGTCCGCTTGCATTGCCTACAAGGATGCATTAATGTGCTATGCTGATTCCGATGCTAATTACAAGTGGCAGCCTTCGAATGAAGAATGGGCATTATACAACAAAATTCAACCAATATTGAAAGCATTGGCTGAGGAAACTATTGCATTTTCAGGTTCTCTATACCCAACAGCTAATGGTTTCTATCCTTACATAGTGAATGTTAAGATTGCATTGAGGGCTGCAAGAATTTCTACTGATGAACATGTCAAGCGTATGGGTTCAGCAATGATAGACAAGTTTGACAAGTATTAGGCTGAAAAAATAATGATATGGTTATTGCTACTGTTCTTGATCCTAGGTTTAAGATGAGGTTTGTTATTTGGTGTTTTACACAGATATTTGACTCCTCCAAAGCCATTACCGAGGAGACTGAAATCCATGCCGAGTTGTTTGATCTGTATGCCACATATGAGATGCAGCATCGGCACACCAAAGCTGCCAATAGCAGGGCCGAGTCCTCTTCAACCGTAGAAACTAGTAGCTCATTGGCCTCATTTTCAAGTGAGTTTCAGACATTTCTGCGATCTACTTCTACGGAACCATCTAAATCAGAATTACTCATCTATCTGGATGAACCAAATCATCCTTTAGCAGACACAAGTTTCAAATTGCTAGATTGGTGGAGGTTGAATGCTCATTGAAATTCTTAACTGTACCTGCTAGCACCGTATTTTCGGAATCAACCTTTAGTGCTGGCGGTAGAGTACTTGATGATTATCGTAGTGCATTGCGCCCAGCTATGGTTGAGGCACTAATATGTGCTTCTAGCTGGATACGAGGTTCGCACAATGACATGACACCTCCAATGTTTGTGGTATGTTGTTGCACACTAACTCATTTAACTATCATCTTTATTACTGTTGAATCTAACTCGATTTTCTATTGCAGGAAGAAGATGATGAGGATGATGTCAAATCTATACCATTTCCTGAGGGTGTGGTGGCTAGCAGCTAGGACAATAACAAGTGGATTGTAAGTCTCTCTACCAAATGCTTCATTTGCTGCTGTATACTATGTTCATTAATATTTGTCTGTTTTCCTTTTGAATATATTCATTGGTAATTCTGTTGCTGGTGGCTGGTTCTGCAAAATCCTTCATTGGTGCACTGTCTGCTACTGGTTCTGCAAAATGGCAATGCAGTGAACTTCTGCTGTTGCTGTCTGCTGGTTCTGCACTTCTGCAAAATGGCAATGCAGTGAACTTTTGATTTTGTGTTCTGCTGCTTCTGCACTTCTGCTGTGAACTGTCTGCTGCTGCTGTTGGTTAAGTGATTTTGTGTTCTGCAGCAGTGAACTGTCTGCTGCTGGTTCAGTGATTTTGTGTTCTGCAGTAGTGAACTGTCTGCTATTTATAGTCTGTAGTCTGTATTGCTGCTGTCTGCAGTCTGTCGCTATACTGTATCTGTTGATAATTCTCTGTTGCTATATTGTACTGCTGATAATTCTCTGTTGCTATACTGTATTGCTGCTGTAATTTCGCTGTATTGTTGTATTGCTGCTGTAATTTCGCTGTCTGTCTACAGCTGTAAATATTTCGCTGCTATATTGCATTGCTGCTGTAATTTCGCTGTCTGTCTGCTACTGTAATTTCACTGCTACACTGTATTGCTGCTGTAATTTTGCTGATTGCTTTTAAGCACTACTTGATGATTGGAACGGGTGAAAAATTGATAGCGAATGCAATCACGCAATCAAAATACGTAATTTGGACTAACGAGCCAATGAGCCGAGCCTAAGCTTTTTACCGAGCCGAGCCTGTTTTTTAGCTCGTTAGTCTAACGAGCCGAACCGAGCCGCTCTTTTACCGAGCCGAGCCGAGCTAGCTCGATATCCACCCCTACACGACCATATGTTGTCGTGTAAGCTTATGTGTAACTCTTTCCAAATTTTGTACTAGAGAGGTTCTTAATCCCATCACAGCGTGACCGCTAATCTTTCTGAAAAAACACGAGATGTCTTTAGCGCGCGTGGCAGAACCAGTCTTCCACTCATCCGGACAGACAGACGTGATATTGCAGGGGATACGTTTATGAACAATGGAAAGGATGAGAATTTGGTCACGTGCTCGGGGACGTATGCATGTGCAAGACAAAGCAGGTTATGTAGGTGTACTGGCACATATGTAGCATATAGGAGATACTGACGGATACAGTTGTCCCACTTTTTGTTGCTCTGATGCAACAAGTATATCAGAAAAAGACCGTGTTGCCGAGAAAGGAAGCTCCAGACAGTGCATATGTCCGGGTAGTTGACAGTGTATATGTCCGGGTAAACTATACAAATCAGGAAACCATCTACAGCTAACTTCATCGGAAACACCTTAATAGAATAAGATGTCTAAACAACGAAATTAGATCTTGTTAGACATGGTTCGATCAATGATGATTCAACCTGATTTGTCATTGTCTTTTTAGGGATTTGCTCTAGAAACATCTACGTTCACATTAAATAAGATTTCATCAAAACTATAGAGGAGATGCCATATGTGATATGGATTGAGAAGCGTCCCGGTTGTATTTTCTTAAAATATGAAGATGTGAGGTATATGTAGAACGTTTGACGTCTGACAAGCTCACGCTCAAATAAGATAAATGCTTCTTTGTCGGGTATCCTATTGACAAACTCACGACCAAATCAGATAAATGTTTCTTTGTGGGGTATCATAAGAAAACTAAAGGATATTACTTTTATAAAAGTAATGAGAACAAAGTATTAGTTACTCGAAACGATATCTTTTTTGATAAAGAGTTTTTTTCAAAAGGAACTGGTGAGAGCACGGTGTGACTCGAAGAAATTATAGAACAATCCAAAAATGTTTCAGCTCCTACTGTACTTTCACATGATATAAAAAATGTTGTAGAAACTGTGAAAGAGGCACCAGCCATGTAGGTCAGAAAAGCCATGTCAATTACCGATAAGGTATCGACAAGATGTTTTATTGTTAGATAATGATGAGCCTAAGACTTATAAAAAAGCAATGATAGGCTCGGACTCTAAGAAATGGCTTGGAGTTGTGAGATCTAAACTAAAATCTATGTATGATAATTAAGTTTGAAACTTGGATAATCCACCAAATGGTGTAAAAATCATTGAGTGCAAGTGGGTTTTAGAAAAAGATAAAAATAGATAGGAATGTTCATATTCATAAGACACTATTGGTGTGGGATTAATTTTAAAAATTATGCTACAGGACGTGCTGTAGCTCTGTAAGACAAAAAATTTCCTAAACAATAAGTTTCCAGATATATACAAGCAAATTCATAAGAAGATAAATAATCCCATGCAACCGATCTAAGATCTTAGCGTTCATAATTTATGATAAAAACCACAAACAGCACGTATTATAATACAAAATTACGTCCGGAGTGTTAAGTCAAACATTCTTGTGAGAGCTCGCTATTTGAGAATTATACCGACTTGTAAGGGTTCCGCGTACCTTTCCCTATCCATCATGTATAAACTTCACAGCCAGGATTAATAGCAGTGCAACTATATCTATATGCAACCGGACAGTAATTACACCCAGTGGCGGAGCTTCATATGAATTACAGAGGGGGGGGGGGGGGGGGGGGGGCAGTCTTAGGCCGTGTGCAAATGTGCTTTTTTTTTTGAAATAACACTTAGTGACTATTCATTTTTTTCTAAAATATTTAATTAAAAAAAGAAAAAAAGAAAAAAAACACCATTACCCCTCCTTGGATAATACAAATGGAAAAAAGAAAAAAAAGGAGAAAATGCCACATTAAAAAATCAACGTGTTTCAAATGACTTTTGGCTTCTAAAAGCTAGAAGTTAGAAACCATTGCTACTTAAAATGGGGCGATCGTAAAATAAGTATGAAAGAGCATAAGTGATATATTTCACCATAATTTCCTTGCGCATAGCGAAGTATAGGAGGGGCCATGGCCCAGAGCAATCAAGATTTTGCAGCCCCTCAAACAAGAATTTTTCTCAGATCGAGAAGAACCAGAGAAGAACAGAGAACTGAACAAGAACATAGCACAGGAAGAAATTGTAAATCAGAACAACTCAGAGACATCTTAAATAGATTCAAAGATATGAATGATTACATATGAGATAGTCTACAGCCATTCCATACATGGATTCACATCCTAGGCAGCACACTCAAAAGGAAAACCAAGAACACTACACCAACTCACGCAGACATGGAGGCAGAAAGTAAAACAACCTTTGCTCTCCTTACCAACTCCTCAACAGAAACAAAAAATAGACAGAGAGACACAACTACCAGTGCACACCCTCCTATTTATAGCTTTTGATTACTGGGTCTCCAACTCGCTTTACCCGCTAACTCAAAAACCGAATCCGCTTTCTCTTTGCAGCCTTGCGCATTTACCAAAATGTCACTCCTGCACCTTCCTGGAAGCTTCCTTGTTTCTTGCTGTCCAAGCCTTGCAACCACTTCGAACCCTCGCCGTCTTCGGCATCTCTCGACTGCTTCGACCTCAGCACCGCCTGTGCCTAGTCCGGTCATCCCATGCCTCGCCACGTCTGAACTTCAAAGTCCTGCAACATCACAGACAAGAAAAGATCACATAGCACCTCTCGAGATAATGTAATCACATATTCGCATCAATAGAAGGTACTCAAAATATAATCCCTAAAAGTCGTATCCTCCCTACGACCGCTACAGACCACGTCCAAAATCGAAGTCTGTTGACTCCGCTGAGTGTTTTGAAGTCGAAGACCACAGACTCCACAGTGAGTTCGGAGTCGAAGACCACAGACTCCGTAGTGAGTTCGGAGTCGAAAACCACAGACTCCGCAGTGAGTTCGGGGTCAAAGACCAGAACTCCGACGCGGAGACAGGGTCGAAGTCGATTGACTTCACAGGAATCAAAGCCGAGGTCTGACCCCTCTCGGGGCTACGACTTAGCAGAAATAGTTCAAACTAAACTCAATCTTTCCAAAACAAGTGTCAATTTCTCATCACATACAAGGGGTCACCTCCACATGGTCTCTCAACTCGACAGTTGTCCAATGTCACTTAGCCAATGGGATTGGTCCAAACATTATTGAAGTAGACTAAAACCACTCAAACATGATTGAAACCACTCGAAGCAGACCAAAACTGCTCGGAGTCACTCAGAATTGATCGAAGCCACTTGAATTCAAAATTTTTTACTACAATCGACTGAAACTTTCATAAACGCAAAATCCAAAGCAATCCAAATGTCAATTATTCATCATTATTTTATTCACGACCATCCACATGGTCTAACAAGTACACAAAGTAGGAGAAAGTTCCACTACTCGCCACTAGCTACACCACCTGTAGCACCTCCTCCGTCGTCGCCATGTCCCACCCCAGTCAGTGCCTGCCTGTACGGTCCCGCTTGGCCTTCCTTAGTGTAGGGTGTCAGTGCCCTGATAGGGTGAGGTGGTTAGGAGTCCTACTGACCTATGCTTCCAACACCTTAGGGGTGGACTGCACCTATGGATACGTGAGAATTGGCGCATTGCTAAGCTATGACCTGGAAAGGACATTCACCGGGTCCTCCACGAAGAAGTCGATCATGTTCCCCAGAAGATCCTCATGGGGGGATAGCTGAACTCCTGGCTAGTTCATCGTACCTGCAAGATAGGTATTGTTTATTCCTACAATATATCGATACGAAAAACCTTAAGAGACGAAACATACCTTCCATGTGGACCATGGCCTGCAGCCAACTGTCGACCCACTATACCTGCCCTGGGAGAACAACGTGTGCTAATCTGCTGATGCTAGGTATGGGTCCACAGACAACAACGACATCGGTGTTACGCGCCCACCATGACCCTTTGGCCTAGTCCAACGACGGCAGTGGTGGTGGCGAGGGGTAGGCATGTGGCCACACCGACCCTCTGGCCTAATCAGTCACAGGCTAGGCCGGTGCACGTGCCCTCTGAAGCCTCCTACCTAAGCTTAGTATGTGGTGGCCTCCGCGTACGCGTCGACATGGCCTTGACACAATGTAGACCCAATGGACAATGTGCAGCAGCTCATCGTGCATTACTTCCAAACCGTGGGCGACCTTGTCCACGATCAACCCAGTGATCCTCGCAATCTCGGCAGTGATGTCTGTCTGGAAGAAGTACATGAAAGGTCAAACTAGTAATTGTAGTAATCACACTCAGAAACTTTGAAACATGAGAATACGTACCACAAGGGTGAAGTTCCGTGCTAAGTGCACGGGTACGTGTCGGTTAGTGCTGATACATGAGCAGAGGGAGGGTCAATGACACACACTAGCATGGCGCGTGTCTACGGAGCGTACCAGCATAGGTACTCATTGTGCATGCTGGGATCATACGCGGTGCTCTTCTACACGAAGTCCTTGAGTGCCTCCGCCCACTTCGCCACCCACAGCACCATCTTTGCGGCCTAGCTCTTGCCGCTACCACCCCTCGTGTTATGCCTACAAAACATACAACTGCAATAAGAAGGCATCATAATAGAACTGTGAGAAAATATAGGGACATGTGTAGTGTGTAACTCACGCGTGGATCGAGTCAAGCACCTGATGCCCGATAGGGACTAGAACAACCTGGTGGTGGCCAAATTGGCATATCACCCTGTGCACCACGTAGTCCTCGACGGACACACTGAAGATGAGTTTCTTCCATGTGAGCCAATACACCTGGTCACGCAAGCACAGTGGCAAGAGCCTGAAAGGGGCGTGGTCCGTTATCTCCTGACCAGAGTATGGCTCTCAGTGCATGCATCAGTGGTGAGGCAGTCGAGGTGCTCAATGAAGTTATCATACACACAGGTGACCAACAATTGTGCAAACTGTGTCTACGAGCTAGAATAGTGGTTACAAAGGAAAACCCGTAATACACATATAGTAAACTGTTGTGGCTACAGACCAAACAGAGAGAGAGAGAGAGTATAGTAGTGGAGAGTTAGGTGAGCAATGCTTAGGGTTTCCCCCATGGCCTATATCGTTTATATATATCCATATGGGGAGTGTTTTTACAGTGGTACCCTTACATTTAAGTATCCTTCTCAGGGGCATTTATGCCATCATACACGTCCCACTTTGGGCCTTACAGCCTTCTAGCAGGCCGGCTGGACTTAGGTGGTGGCCACCCCTACAACATAAACATTCAGGAGAGTACGTACCCATCTACGGCACCAAAGGGACCCTGTGGTAGGCCAATCGTCGGTGCCCCTGTGGTACATGTCCGTGCGTTATGAACAACTGTCGAGCAACATCAACTGTTTGAGGGGGAAGCGCTCAAATGACCATAGCTACAGTAGGAGGGGACAGCCTGTGAGGATAGGGGTCATCCTTGTCTTGCGGAAAGTGTCACACATGCCGCGGTATGTCGCGACAAGTATGGGTGATCCCCAGCTATAGTGCACCTAATCCCCATCGACGATGGCTCTCGCATACCACATGAGGAAGGCATCGATGGAGTCACTGTGGCTGCTGGTAAGTACTACCTAGCCAAATAGTCACAACAAGTACGCCTCGAGGTGCCATGACACCTGGTACTCGTTGTTGTTCATGTCCATCCGCTCGACCTGTGCACAAACAAAAAATTAGTAAGCCCTTCATATGGCAAGGATAGTGCATCGCTAAATAGGGAAAATAGATAGCATACATACCCAGAACTACGAAAGCCACCGCATGGGCAAGCCATGCTTCTGTTGCGCCATGAAGATGTGGTACGCTGCCCAGTAGGTCTTTGTACCAGTTGGCAGGCACGTCCACTGGGGAGACAGCCTCTCCTGCGATAGGCAAGCCAAGCAGCATTGTGACGTCCTACAGCGTGGGGGCCATGTTCCTGAATAGGAGGTGGAAGGTGTGCGTCTTGGACCACCACCAGTCCAGCAGAGTTGTTAGCAACGATCGATCGTATAGGAAATGTCGTGATTGCTCCGGGCTGGCCTGGACCTCCCTGTCCTCCTTGACCGAAGCGTCGTCCTTGTTAGTGGCCTCCACCTTCTACGTGAGAGGTAGATGGCTAGCATCGCTCAGCCTACAAAGCACGAAGAAGTCAATACATAGCAAAATATCGTAGAAAGAGGTGTCATAGTTTGTAGACAAACCTGTCTTTCCAGCATGGGTCCAGTCTTCATGCCTGTCGGGGTGTCCGCATACGATCGACGCCTAACTGGGTCGTCTTGTCCCCGCCCTCAAGATTCAGGACGTGACAGCTTTTGTGGCACTGCGCGTCGAAGTGTTGATCCAGCAGGTCGAAAGGCTAGTTTGAATCACCAAGATCGCGAGCCATACCTGCAAGTCAATTTGATGTTAGCAATTATGACACAATTAGCGGTTTACTTATTAATAGCGTAGCTCCGGAAATTCTTTAAATCATTCCTAGCCGATTTCACATATGCTATTATGACTATTTAATTTCTCATTGGTGCATACACATTTATGTACCTCTCTAAATAATTTTAGGTCTTAGGGTCACTCGACTAAATTCTTCCCTCTTGGTACCGATTCTTTTCCCGTAATTAGTACATGCGTGACGATTTACTTATAAATATAAAAGAAAGTAAATCTTAAATAATAATTAAATGAATTATACTAAGCCTTTCTAAGGGATCCTTGAATTTTATTTTAGTCAGTTGCAGATTTTTACGACTCAAATGCTATTTAAGTCATCATGTACAATTTTAATCGCTACGCATAATCTTAAATCGTCATGTATTGTTTTAAATTGGGGCATGCTATTCTAATCATCATGAATAGTTTTAAATCTTTTGATGGCTATTAATTATTCTAATAATTAAGAATACTTATTAGGGGGTTTCTACAATTTATTAGCGACTAACAAAATTAACTAGGCCTTCAAATACGTAATGTAGCGATCTAAATGACAATACAACTATTAAAAACTAAATTGGCATTAGTTTCTAAACTATACATCTAATAATTTTAGTTGCTATCCTATCATGTTTGAAAAATAAACGTACAAAGAAATACAGAGAACTCACCTTCGTTGATGTGCATATCTCTCCTCTCTTCCCCTTCCTCACCTCTCCTCTCCTCTCCTCTCCTCTCCTCTCCTCCTCCTCTTCTCCTCTCCTCTCCTCTCTCTCTTCTCTGTTCTCCCCCTTCCTTTCTTTCTCTTGGACGAAGGTGAAATGAGGCGCGTCCTTCAGCCGGCTACGTGCCGCTTCAAGTTATACCCCCTAGTCGCCCAACGGTTGGACGACTAGAGTCTTGTCGCCCAACAGTTGGGCGACTAGGGGTCTTGTCGCCCAACGGTTGGGCGCCAACGGTTGGTTGACTTGGCTATGTGTTGTCTAACGGTTGGAGGACTAGTTCAAATTATCCAACTATGATTGGAACTGCAAAAAAAAAGTATAATATTGTAATTGAGAATAAAAATTAAATATTTTTTTTAAAAAAATCCTGGCCTAAAGCCTGCCCGCACGGCTGCTCCTGGTCCCTCGCCTGTTCACTTCGCTCGCCCCAGCCCTGGGTCCCTAGCCTTTGCATTGCACGGACGTGGCCTTTTCCTCTGCAGTCTCCGCGCTCATCTTGGCCACGGCACGGCTGCATCCCTGTCGAAGAAAGAAGAGAGCAATTTTTATACGCTAATAAATGCTCCTACCCATTACACCTAAACTGTTTACTTGATGAGCCATTGTTCAGAAATTAAGGTTGAAACAGCTGACCTTTATACTTCAAGTAAATCTCTATCACGAAACGGAAAACAGCTGACCTCAAAGGTGCCTAGTAACGGGAAACGGCATCGTGAGTATGCATCAACTTAGTATAATGCTGGTGATGAAATAACACTGATATTCCTGTTTAAGTCACGATCGAAACGCGCTCATTTCTTAAGCCAAAGCCTAAATCACCCCCACATGTAAATGAAAATGAGTTCCCTTTGCTGAGATGGGTTGGACAACGAAAATGGCACGCCTAGCCTGGATCTGAACCTTGGTTGTGGTCAGGCCAGGGTTGGTTTTGCTGAAGTCTAGCCGAGATTAGAGCGCTTGGGCTAGAGATAAATGCAAATAACCAAAATTACTCTTTTCGTAGTACTCTTCCACTAAGTACTACTGTGAGAATATGTGGAGGTCACTTCATGGTTATGATAAGTAATTGATTTTTGGTTTGAGATGTTTACGGAGGTTGATTTTGGGTTTTGAGAGTTTACAATTTTCTAGTTACATTTTGTTACTGGCAGTATGACTGGCATTGGGATTGTAGTAAGATCGGCCAGGAAATGTCTGACCAGCCTAGGGCTAACGGTTAGATCGACGGTGGAGTTGCTGTCGGACCAGCCGATGGCCAGTGGTCTGACCGGTGGGGTAATGGTGGTAGCTTGGGTTGTGCGGTCAGACTGGTTGCCAGTGGCTGGAACACAATGAAGATGTTCTTGGTGGTTTTGAGTGGTGTCTTTGTGCCAAGTGTGTGCACAGAGGTTTAAGGCCTGGTCCTAGGGATTAAGATTAGTGGTTTAGGTGCATACATATTGCATGATGTATTTATAGACTAACTTGGGCCAGGTTGCGAAGAACTTGTGTTCGAAAGGGGTTACTTGGTCTACAGTTGTGCAGGTGGCTTGGAGGTAGCTATGGTTAACTGCAGGGATACCAAGACTAGGTTGGAAAAACTGAGGTACAGAACAGTCGTGGATGCCGTGTGGGTTGTTGGGCTCAAGTAAGGCACACAATGGATAAGGACCATCAAAGGTGAAATTTGAGCAAAGACTATGATGCATTGGATATACATGTCATGCTTTGAGCTGGTGCTTTTGGGGATGGAAGCTTCGGAAATAAGTGTTCTTGTTGTCATTAATTGGGCATATTGATGATGTTGTCTCGTGTGGTGATACGGGACGGTTTACTTGTTGTTGTTGTTTGTAAGAGTTCAGAGCTAGGTCATGGTGAGACAGACGGTACTGAACTAGGTCAGTTGCTGAGGTCTACGATCTGGACTAGGCTCAGAGAGGAGCTGAGGTCCGGATTAGGCTCAGGGAGTAGGTGAGGTCTCATGGGATCAAGAAGCCGCTGGAAGATCGCTGATGCTTGTGGGGTGGTCACAAGCTGAGAAGACAAGGAGCTAGAGTGGAAGTTACCAGTGGTGGACATGACGAACAACGGTAAGGTGGATTGGGACTAGGCTTAGGGAGCAACTGAGGTCTAGACTAGACTCAGGGAGGAGCTGAGGTCCTACGCCATCATGGAAGCCTGGTGCCGTCATATGCGAGGTGAAACATGTGGTGTACCAAGTAATTTGGGTTGTTTGCAAGCAAGGACGGTTTGGTGACTTGGTGGCAAGTCATTAGGGATACATGAAAGATGGCGAAGCATGGACGAAGGAAGCGGGAAGCTTTGTGAAATGCAGTAAATGTACATTTTAGTAAATTGTCCAATACCAGAAAAGTGGTGATGTGCGAAACCATGCTTGGTCTTAGTGGTTTAGGTTATGGTTGTGCTGAAAATCTGAAGTGGATCAAATGTTAATTCACTAATGGGTCAATGGGTCTGTGCATTTTGACAAATATGCATGTGTAAGTGTAAAATCCGATACGGTGTTAGATAAACAGGATAGCCTCAGTAAGTGGATGAAACCCAACTAGAGGGGCTGGTTAGTATTTCTTGTATGCCTCCCCTATAAAAGGGTAGAGAGGTGGCTTAGGGTTAAGCCATTCATGCCAAGTGAAAGGTAGAGAAGGGTGGCTTAGGGTTAAGGCATTCAAGCTAATTAGGGGAGAGTTAGGGTTTTTGGAGAAAACTTTGTGGGAGATGTGAAAGTCTCTTGTCCTGAGTGTTCTGTCATCCTTAGGCTTTGTGTATGGCTAGAGAGTGATTGTAAACATTCATCTTCAAGTATCAATAGATATTAAAATTCATCCAAGTTTTTCTCCACTTTGCTTAAGTGATGAAATCTTGATTTGGCTTGCTTTTTGGTGCTTCCTCTTCTCCTCTTGATCTTGCTTTGTGCCAAGCACGTGTAAGTGATGAATATTTGTCTTGGAGACAAGATCTCATCTATCTCGGCACTCGCTACTTGCAAGTTATTGTGATTGCCCGATTTTGGCTCAAGGGAATGTGTTTTTGGAGTTTTGATCTTGTGGGAATTTTGTCTTAAGCTTGTGCTATGATCTAACTTGCTATGATATGTAAGAACTTATCCAAGGTTATCTAGGTCATCAAGGACTCACGAACAAGAGTAGATCGAGGTTTTCCTCTTTTACCCAATTGGTTCTACCTTTCTTGTTTTGAATAAAGGTAAGAACTTTAACATTGATCTTCATGATCCACACTTAGAATAAGTTCCTGATATTCTAGAGAATGCACATACCAAGTTTCAGGTCATTTGGAGCCGTGAATTGAAAGTTGCACCAATTCTTGGTTTGAAATCGTGTTGGTTCTCTGCTTTCCCCTAAGGGTGGTCTGACTGGCAGGAAGAGTGGTCTAACCGGTACATGGGCATGGTTTGATCGTTACGCATGGGTGGTCTGACCGGTTTGCATCGGAGGTCAAACCGCTTGGGGTGTGAAGGCTTATTTGTTTTTGTTTCTCTTGGATCTTTCCTTGTTGGTGATTGATCGTCGTTCTTCATAGCTTCTCATAGCTATTAGAGTGAAATGCTTCATCTTATCCTATGGAAAAGATTTGGAAAATCTTTTAATTGGGCTGGTTCCTAGTCACCTCCTCTAGTTGCAGTTCTCGGGTCTATAGTTACTCATAAAGCTTGAATGTGGCAACCGTTTTAATAGGCCTAAAGGGAGTTTTAGGGTTTGTTTAGCTGCCTGTACCAGCCTTAGTCCACATGTCCAGATGCAACTTTGGGCCAATCTGTTTCCTACACATGTATAGGTGGGCTCGGCTAGGGGCATGCAAATTTCCCCACAGCCAGGCCCATCAGGAATGCCGGTTTGAGCTTCCCTCAGGGGCAAGGCCCACTCAAAGCATTCGCATGTAGAAGAGTATACCCCTCTTGGGCATTAGGGTTACCACCTTCCGGCCAAGGGCAGAGCTCCTCCTGGTGACCTTGGGCAGTTGCCCAGGCTCACATCGGTGATGAGCCGTTGAGGCTTTATCATGCCTTGCCACCACCAACAACATGGCATGAAAGTTTTCCTGGGCAGACACTACATCGCATAGTGCAAATGGGTTGTTGCTGGCTTGCGGCATCACCTGGGCCTCACGGATGGCCCAACAGCGTAACCTAGACATGGCCTAGGCTCCATGCCCCACACATGCTGCATGCAGCCAGCTCGACTCGATCGAATCAATCAATCGAACAATTCCCCAAATCCGAATCTCCAGAGTCTGCTCTCTGATGTGCTTCCTCTCCTAAACACAACTCCCAAACCCTAGTTGTAGTTGGTGGCCAGTGCCCAATAGGACCTCAGTGCCTCGATGGAGAGGCAGGCGGTGATCTAGTGGGCGGGTGCGCTGTGGTCATAGGGAACGCAGCTGTGCAGGCTACTAAGCATCGGGCAAGCCGAGGCCACAGGAGGGGTGCAACAGGCCATGGCCCTAAGGGACAACAACCCCGAGTTGACATCGCCCCATGGCTTTTCTCTAAACAAGATGACAAAATCAGCAAGTATGGCATGGACGGTGTGCTCGGGCTTTAGAAAAATTTTGGCTCCACCAATACTTCTGGCCACCCGCGAGTAAATTGCTTCCCTCGCCTCACCCATCAATCCCCTTGTCTCTCATTCTCTTCTTCCAAAGTTTCATCTTCCCTTCTCCAGATCTTTCCTCCTTTGAGCATAGTAGGTAAGACTAGCAAACGGTGTTCAAGCGGGGTCGTTCACACTACAAGGGATGGTCTCCCTTGTTGGGATATGGGTAGGCTACACTAGCGTAGATTAAAATTTTCTATCGTATAAACCAGAAAGCCATGCAAGTAAGAGATCATAAATCATTACCACTAGATGCGCAGTGCAACAAAAGTAGAGTTGAAGCAACTGATTCAATGAAGAGCGCTCAGTGTAGTGGAAGTAGTTGATTATCCTCTAGCCAACAATCTCTTCCTCGTGATCATCCTGATCAATGCTATAGTGGTAGCAGATCCTTTACCGAGGTCCACACGTCTAGGGATGGATCACCGTAAGTTAGCGTGCTAGCACCAGCGCGCACGGCAGGGGTTATGAGAGATGACAGCTAGGGTTTCGATAGGTGTGTTTTGGTATTCCTCCCTCAGCCCTCGCACCTCTCTTTATATAGCCTCCACTTGGATCCTTATCTGATACGATCAGATATCGAATCCAACTCAGAAAGTCTTAGGCTGGACCTTTATCCAATAAGAGGGGAGATCATATCCTCACTTAGAGACTATTATCCAAACCCTTATCATTCCAGTCTGTTAAGTGTGTGACCCTGTAGGTTCATGTATATTTGGTCACAGGACGAAAACTCCTTTCTAGTCCACAAGTTGGTAGTGGCCTGTAGTAGAACATAATGACTTTCAAATATACATAAAGATCATATTGGACGAACCTATATAGTGTTTATGTACCGATCCTTTTGTCTCATGATACCAGATCAAACTCAAGGCGAGAATCGTGCCATCCTATAATAACTTGATCCTTCACTCGAACTTGTAGTGGATTACTCAGTTGTGGTTGACTCTTCAACCACATTCGGTATGGCCATGCACTTCCTTAATCCAACTACATGGAGTGGCCTAGAGATATCTCTCCCATTATATAGGAGAGGTAATTTCTATCTTGATCGCTCACATTCCTCTACATGTTTTATAGTAAACCCAAAAGCTGCCTTTATGACTATCCAGTTACGGAGTAGTGTTTGGTAACCCCTATGTAAACTATTACACATGTAGAAAATAATGACGATCTCAGGTCTAAGGATCCTATATACACTATATATAAGACCAACTGATGACACTTAGGAATATAATAATTTCCACAGTGTCTCATGGTGGGTCAATCCAACACTAATTCTCTAACATGTATCCATATTATTGATTTGATATCCCATATCCATGATCCGTAAAATATGATCATCAATCAATACATGTGTCGATCTGTAAATCATAATTGTCCCACATAATGACATAAAGATCAGGGATAATTTAGAATAATATCAAAACAAGAATAAAGAATTCTACGAACAAGTTACATACTTATTGATCAATGTGAAAGATATTTATTCAAAGGACACAATAATATATTATTCAAAAGATCACATACATAGAAGTGATATAATTATCTCCATGATTGCCTCTAGTGCATATTACTAACATCCCTCTCCCCCTCCTATTTGTGACCAAGATGAAATACAATTTTTTAATGAATATTCTATTTTATTCAAAACAACAGAAATATACCTGCACGAATATTTTTTTACAGGAATAGGTTCCAGTCGCCTAACCATCGGGTGACTAGAGCCTATCATCGAATGGTCGCACGATAATAAAGCTATCCGTAAGCTGTTGGGCGATAGGCTCCAGTCACCCGACACTTGGGCAACTAGAGCCTGTCGCCCAATGGCTAGGTGACTTCAATTGTAGTCACTCGGCTGTGCAGCGACTGCAAACAAGATGCAGTGTGGGTTAATCTATTTGTGATTTTCATAGATTATGACTAGCAGATAATTGTTGGATTCGTAACAAGAGTTTATGATTATTGTGTGCTGTTGTAGTGCAAAAAAATTTGTGAAAATTTTTAAGAATGATTGAAATAAGAACAATCGGTAAGTACGAGGGTAAGTGATATTGTGATGTTACCGGGAATTCATACACAGAGGAGAACTAGTTTGTTAATATTGTTGGATGACTTGCTATGGAAATAATTGAGTGTGAGAAGACGAGGAAATAAGCTTGTCTGAATTAAAATAGACTTCATAGTACAGTTGCGAGTGACATGCTGCGTAGAGTTTGATTATATGCATAACATAGATGATCATGTGCGACTAACCAACCCAACTACTCATACGACCTACTGCCTAGACCAGGGCCATTTTCCCTTTCTAACGAGCTCAGCGTTGAACTCCTCAGCGGCCTCTTTTGCCTCGGTCGCTATTTCCCTCTTTTTCTTACACTCCCTCTCACGAGCATTGCACTCCCTACACGTGCACACCTTAAGATGAGCTTTCGTCTCCCAATGTATATGCTCGGTTTACTCGTCCTTGCGATGCTCCTCCTCCTGGATCTCATAGGAGCTTGTGAGATTCCACTCCTCAAAGTCGAGGGCCCACTGGTCCTCTAGGTGGATCTCAAGATCGATCCATTTGCGGTAGCCATATAGGGGTTCCGGGGATAGTGGATACATAGGAGAGGTTATTAGTGAGTACTTTAAAGGAGAAAAAGCAGGGGAGAATAGTGCACCTGGTCCTTACCGGCTGTCGATAGGTGGCGGTGTCTAGACGGCAGTCGTGATAGTCACTGGAGTAATTTGCACAACCCCAGTAATGCATACCTAGGTTGAGGCGGTGCTTAGACCTGAAGAACTTGCACGGGTCCCGGATCCAACAAAGGGGGGCGTCTTCCCCTCTGGTGGGTGTTGCGATGAACGCTCGGTAGAGAATGTTTGGGATGGGGTTGTTGCTACGGGTGGCGTCATTGTGGGGAGTTGACCTTGTAGCATGCTAGGCTTGTTCTACTCCGTAGTAGCCATTGCTTTCTCATCACGGGCGGCAGCTGACCATGCTAGGTCACGGGTCTCCTCCCATTGCTTCATCATCTTGTCCTATTGCTTCTTCTGCCTCTTGTCCATCCCGGTGTGGTGAAGCAAGCACTGGTGTAGTGTTGGATTTGCTTGTGTAGTGTTCTCTCAGAAATCTCTTTGACTTCCTTTTATAGAGCCCCTTGTGGCCTTCTTGCTGCATGAAGATGCCCATGTGGTCTTGTCACTATTCAAAGCTATGTAGTGTGGTATTGTTGATACGCAAAACTGCCTAATCAGGTCTTCGCACTACGCAAAGCTATACTCTTTGGTCTGGTCGCTGCGCAAAGCTGGCCATTGTGGTCTTGTCGCTGCGTAAAGCTGTCCTGCCTGGTGTACTCACTGTGCAAAGGTGGACCGTCTGGTCTTCTTACTACATAAAGCTAGCCCATGCGATCATGTCACTACGCAAAGCTGGCCCATGTGGTCCTATAACTACACAAAGGTGTCTTGTCTGGTCTTCTCACTACGCAAAGCTGGTCTGTGCAGTTATGTTGCTGTGCAAAGCTAGCGCGTGTGGTCTTGTCGATGCGTGAAGGTGTCACCTCTGGTCTTCTCACTGTGCAAAGCTGGCCCAGCAGTCATGTCACTGCACAAAGTTGGCCCATGTGGTCCTATCATTGTGTAAAGGTGTCTCGTCTAGTCTTCTTACTGTGGAAAGCTAGCTCATCCTGTCATGTCGCTATGCAAAGTTGGCCCGTGTGGTTTTTTCACTGCGCAAAGCTGCCATGTGTCATAAAGCATGCTGCAACATCGCAATTATGCTATAAAATGAATGCCTGAGGCATTGATGGTAGGAACAACTATCTTCTCCATCGTAGAGTAAGCCACCAGGACAGACGTCGAGGGGCCAGTATAATATGGGTCACCAAGGGGGGGACCTTTCGCTTGAAAGGAAGGAGGACTTTGGCATTAACTACCGCTTGTTGCGAAACAGGCGTGCTCAGCCAGTGTGGCCGAAATGCAGACACATGCAGGACTCCACGGTGTAAGTGGTAGAATGCCATTTAGATGGCGGGCGACGTTTCTTTCGATGCCCATACTCCAGGGTACAAGTAGGTGATCATCTATTTTGTAGAACTGTTAGTAGAGTTTCAATGTTAATGTTCCTTTGTAGCAAATGGATAAATGCAACTTCGTGAGATGGATTGATCCTCCCCATGAACGATACATTGTGAGGTACGTTGATACATTGTGGGAGCGAATCGCTGACTTGGAGGCACAGATCGAAAGTCTCGAAGAGCACAACGATGACCTCCGTCAGCAGATAGAGCACGAGAGAGGGCAACGAGGAGGTCATCAACATAGAATGTTTGTACGACCCAATAAGCTGCTACGCGAACCCTAGTTGTATATGTGCTTGCCACTAGAACAACGGCCAGTCAAGTCCGGGGCGGCCCCCTCAGCAACACTCCATGTGGGTAGCATGAGGCTCCTTCCACCTGTAGGCAATGACATGTAAGGTTGTACCGTACTACTCTCACTTGTTGTTCCAAATATTTTTCAATGTCGTTAAGCATGTAATCGAATGGTTCGTATGTCAGTGCGGTTGCCATCAATTTAGTTCACTATTTGAGTGGTGCGGTCATCGATGTGATTGCCATTAATTGAGTGGTACGGGTGTCGACACGGTAAAGAGAAGTAAAACAAAGCTCGCCACAGTATTATAAACATCACTAAGTAAATAATAAATGTAAGTAGTACATGAACAACAAGTGTACAGGCAGCACTAACCACCCCCAATAACATACCCAGCCGCTCTACCACCACCCTGGCCCCTCCGTCTCTGTGTCCGCGTCCTCCCATACGGCCTTGCTTGGCCGTCTTCCTCAACACCAGGTGATGGAGCCCCAACAAGGTAAGATAATCAGTGGATTGCACTGCTGCCTGTGTGGCCACCAGTGCACCGGTGAGGACACTCCCAAAGAGAACCTCCGGGGGTGTGGCCCGAGGTGCGGAGCCCGTCGCCTGGCCAGGCCAGTCCCAAAAGTACTAGTCCGTGTCGTCCTGGCCTAGGAGACCCCACATCCCTCGTCAGGGAGGACAAGACCTATAGTGTAAATATCGTTAGTTTGTCAGATAAAGCGATGGGATAAAACTGAAAAGAGGCAAAGCATACCCTTAGCTAACACCATGGCGTGCTTGAAGTCGTTTGGAGGGATGTATGGCATAGAGTACGGGCCCTGCGAGGGGAAGCCGGAGATGTACGAAGGATGGGCAAACCGCTGCCCTAGCGGCGTAGAAGTCCGTACCCAGGCTACCCCCCGACCTAATCAAGCTGAGGTGGTGTAGGACGTGGCCAAGCAGAGCCCCCCACGTGGTGCTGTGCCGGTCGGGGCAGCCCCAGTGGACACACCAAGTGTGCACTAAGCATGGGCGTGCAGACCTTTGGTAGCTTCGTGCATGATAACAGGACGACTACACGTGCACCCAAAGCCTGGACATGACACAAAGTGTGCACCACCTCCTCCTGTGTCACCTCCACACCACTAGCGATCCTATCCGCCATGGTGCGAGAATCCCTCCAAATCGTAGCACCGACGTCAGCCTGCAAGAAAAACATGGAAAGGTCAATCCTCTCAGTGACATTGTCATTAGGGAATATTTACAAATTTGATGTAACGTACCGCGATGTGAGCATCCCACGCGAGGTGTGTGGGGTAGGTGTCTATCGGTGCGGCGACATGTGTTGTGGGCTGGTTGATAACATGTACCAGCCTGGTATGTGTCTGAGGCTGGTACCAATGCAGGTGCTCTGCGTATGTGCTACTATCATAGGGGGTGGCCTCCTCCAAACAATCATTAAGCATGCCCTCCCACTTACTGTCCACCCCTCCATCTTCGCTGTCCAATCCGTGCCACGTTTTACTCCCTTCCTAGAGTGCCAACTGCCACCATTTTGTTAGTAGTCGTCAAATGAATAAGCAGTACAAGGAGAATCCTGAGTGGCGGTCACTCTCGTGTGGACGCTCTACGGCACCGGTCGCCCAACTAGTATTGGAATGACCTGACGTAGGCCAAACTGGTGCATCACATGATGCACCACATAGTCCTCGATGAAGACATCATACACGAGCTTCTGGCGCGTCAGCCAGAAATCCCAGTCATGCCAGCAAAGCGAGGACAGCCTGTCAGGAGCATGGCTCTCCAGTGCCACTGGTATGTACGGCTCCCAACGCGTGTCATCAGCTATAAGGCGGTCGAACTGCTCCACAAAGGGCATATATGCTTGCGTGACCCGGACGTGCACAAACTGTACCTACAAGGAACAATAGTGGTTACGTACGACCATTGTTAATATGAAGGAAATAATTGGTTATCATACTACATACACATCGATGACACCAGCGAGAACCCATCGTAGGCCCGTGGTACATCTCGGCCCCGTACAGAGTCATGTCCTTGAGCATGAGACGTCCGAGGCTAAAGTGCTCGAATGACCATAGCTGTAGTAGCAGAAGACACCCTGTGAGGAAAGAGTTTGCCTTGGTCCTGGTGCACGCGTTGCACAAGCCGTGATAGGTCGCGGCAAGTGTGGCCAAACCCTAGGTGATTTGGGGGGCCTCGCCGTCAGCAATGACCCTAGCGTGAGCGATGAGGTGCTCATCGACGGTGTTGCCATGGCTGGTGGTGAAGAGCACCCAACCAAACAGCCATAGCAAGTACGCGAGACCTGCTACTCATTTGCCTCCGAATCCATCCGCTCCACCTGAATGTAGCCAAAAAGTTATTAGTACAGAACAACGGAAATGAGAACATACAGGATCGAATAGAAAAGGGCTCCGTGTGTTTGAGCCAACAGGAAGATGTAGTACTCCTCCGCGGCACTAGGCGGAAGGACCCCCTGGAATCTATCGAGCTGGTTCACATGCCAGCCGATGGGAAGATAGAGCAATAGGGACACATCCTATAGAGTAGTGTAACACCCTAAACTTCTGAGTTTTGAAAAATGTGTCACCCTTGAATTATTGGAATATATTTGTCTTGATATTTGAACTCTGTTGGATTTTCGTGGATTTTTGGTTTAAGGTTTCAATAATGGAAGAATGAAACTAATAAGAAATTATGAGTGAAACATGAAAATAATAATAATAGGATGGAGTAAATAAAAATATAAAGAAATAATAAAGATAAAAGGATACAAGAATATTAGTAATAAAGAAATAGAGGCAAAGAATTTTTTCATATAAACATGTGCATAAGAATAGTCATGAATATATATATATATATACACATACACACACACACACACACACACACACACACACACACACACACACACACACACACACACACACACACACACACACACACACACACATATATATATATATATATATATATATAGGAAAAATACCTTTTACACCAGGGTGTAATTACTCCCACCCCTAATATACCACCTAAATAAACTTAAAATACTCCTTTATCATTTTAGGTATACTTGTATACTAATTATAAGATACTCCAATGTGAACCACACGAAAAAATTACAAGGGAGACCATAATTTTAAGCATATTTTGTAAATACCTTCATATACACACATAAAAAGGAGTATGTCTAAAAAAATGTACATACCACCTCTGAAAAATTGTTCATACCACCTAGATGGTCTTAAATGCTTGTATACTACATATACATACCCTCCGTTACGCGAGATACTCCCTACGTTGTGAGATACGACATAGGGTGTAACTACACCCGGGAGTAGAAAAGAGGTTTCCTATATATATATATATATATATATATATATATATATATATATATATATATATATATATATATATATATATATATATATATATATATATATATATATATATATATATATATATATATATATATATATATATATATATATATATATATATATATATATATATATATATATATAAATATAATGGGACACTAGGGTGCCCGGGCACCAAGCCTCCCTGCCTTTAGATTACTTTTAGATGCGTGCAAGTGCAATGATATATAATATCAGGATGGAAAGTCTTAATTATGAATGAAAAGTCTCAATCATGGATGGAAAGTCTTAATCATGGAGCCTGGTCACCATAGTGCCCCTGTTATTTATACTATATATAAAAGAAAAGCTAGCGGCCGGTCGAACCGGCCCAGTTCAGCCCAGCCGACCCGCCTGCCACTCTTCTTCCTCCACCATATGGTTTTGAGTAAGTGAGTAAAAATCTTGTTTAGAGGTATACTCTCATGAAATGACAATTTAGTAAATGTAGAGTTCCTAAAAAATAAATCATAAACCCATACATGTTAGTAAAGAGTATAGGAATAGCCACCATATGGTTTAAAAACACAAATATTAATCCTATGCCCTAGCAATAATGAGAATTCTTTATCGACTATAATACTCAAATTAAATTAGAGGCTATATTGCATATATTTGATTTATGGTTAAACTTCAAATAATTATAATTAATTCATTCTAACTCCAAATTGAATGAAACACATTTCTTAATTCACCCAAAAAACAAAGTCTATCCAATGGAACTGAAATCATGAATTTTGGAGTTATTTGGATTTTCTTGCGAATGTTTATTTGGTTTGCTGATTTTTATCCAAATTTTCGCGTAAAAATAGCGTACGAAGCTCAAGAGGAGGACCAAACTGAAGAGAAGCCGCTCGAGACAACCAGGACCAAACTCACTGTGATCAAGGCGAGTCAATACTTTGATCATATTGAACCTACATTTTCTGCAATTTACTTTCGTTTAAATCATCAACTACATGTTATTTTATGTGCTAAGTATATGTTTGATTTCAATACCCTAGTTACATACCCAGTAATAAGCTTGTTAATAATACATTCCTTTGGAATAATCGAATGTGTGAGCCTTGTCACCCTAGTTAAACTATAGTGGTAATCTTTCGAAAGTAAGTCCGTATTTATATGCCATGTTTAGTCTTGCTTAGGCATTCGGGGCCAAAAGGCCCAAGGATCACTTTTAATCACGGAAAACGGGTTTGGGAAGTCATGGTGGTAAAGACCGGTATATTTGATATGGTTATTTTATGCTCCCAAAAACCTCAAATTGCTTACATATCTGGGCGGATGGTTCGGGGGTATGGTGCAGCGGTGCACAAGAGTGTGGTTAGTGGTAGAACGCCCAGATACCCTAAGGACTGAATCTTGTCATGACCTCCTGTATGATAACAAGTACAACCACAAGTCTGTAAAGTATAACTTGGCTTAGTAAATTTACCGGACCCTGAAAGTCATTCTTATAGGTAGAGGAGGTGAGATAGTGCAAGCGGCTGTCTGTGTGATGGCTTGAATGGGACACTTGTAGAGGGTGAAGTTTTCCGTGGCGGCTAGTAGTGTGGGTAGCCAGCTGCTAGTCGTTCAGAGGAAGAACATCCCGCACAACGTATGGGACCCACCGCAAGTGGGAGCGACCCATAGGGTGAAATGATGGAAGGGGCGAGATACTTTGAACGGTTACTGTGATGGTCTGCTCAACCGCACGACTAAGGAAGCATGCGGGGCAACGAGTGAACCATCTCTTGTGGGTAAAGTGTGCGAACTCTACAGAGTCAAAACTATTCGAATAGTCGTGCCCAGGGTCAAGGGCGGACATGGGAACTTAACTAGATATAGTTCTATTTCATAAAACTTGGTGGGTGGAATGGGAAAAATGGAGGGCGGTGGGAAGCCCTGATTGGTGTTGCCCTGGGTATCGCCCCAGTGATAATGTAAGCGGCTATAACGCTGAAGGTCTAGCATAGGTGCAGAGACCATGTAATGGTGGATGGTATATGGATCACTATTATTAAAGCAACCTTTCACATACACTATGCTTTAGTCAAAGCTACCAAGTCATAGTAGATTTTCTAAGAAGTATAATTAAACAGCATTTTCTGACAAATAAAAGAACCCTAGCCTTCTCTTGATAAGCCATGCATACTATATACTGCATTCTGTGTATTGGCTCACGGAGCACGGTGGTTTGTGCTCACACTCGCATTACCAAAATCAGATTCAGGGGCCCAAGACCATTGCGCATATGAAGAAACCCCTACTACAGATGGAGGAAATAACGCCGAGAACTAGGACAACTCCTGTGCTTTTGGGTCCTAGGCAATTAGACTATGGTGTTGTGTGCCTATAATTATTGCTTAAGCTTGGGTAATAATCATATGGCACATATTTACCCCCAGTCGCTTGCCTGTGGATTAAAGGCCTTACCTTGCTTTTGCTTACGCTGCTGTGTTTTTGTAATGTGAACATTTGGCCTGACCGGCCCTTATGTAAAACTATTTGCTGAGGCGATATAATTCAAACTCAGTTAATTATGTAATATTATTACGAGTTGATGTGATTCATGCAATGTATGAAATGATGCAGCACTATAACTGTGAGCATTATCTACTGATCCAGGGCATAGTGCGGTGGTTTCACATGGGATTCTGGATTGAAAAATCCGGGTCTGACAAGTATGCACCATCTCCCCGAATGGGACGTGGAAAGTGTACGTTTCCGGCCACTAGCGGTCCACCAAAGTAGTCAGCATAGAGCGGTCGAATGGAAGAATCGCGATCGCTCTGCGCCATTGTCCCTGCCCATGGGCAAGGCCGATTCGTCCTAGTCGGTAGCCTACACCATCTGGGCGAGAGGGAGTAGCCTGGCATCCCGCAGCTTGCGAAACAAGTAAAGGTCAGCACGCAACCTACTTATGGCAACAGTAAAATGCTGCCAGAGTACACACCTAGCTGTCCAGGAGGGGTCTAGTCTCTAGGCGACCCGAAGTGTGCCAGTCCGGAGCACTCCCAAGTCAGCCGGTTCCCTATGCTCACTGGAGGCGGCACATGACGGGAAGCACGATGTAGCCAGTCAACGTGCTCGTCCAATTAGTCGTAAGGCTAGTCCGATCTGTGAAGATCACGAGCCATACCTACAAAATGAATTTAAGTTAGCATTTATGTGGAACGAAAAACATCGCATGTAAAGCAATAGAAAATAGAACTTGTAAATAAACAAAGAAAACAATATTAGGCTACCAGCACAATACCAACTACATTACTGAAAAGGGGGAAGTAACATAACAATTGTACAAACAGTACATGCAATGTATAATACAATTAGTACGATAGTACGCATGTCAAAAGTGCCAACTAACAAAGTACAGTTTACAACGGACATTTCTTTGTAGTCTTCAGTAACTAGTTGTAGAAACCATGCCGCTCTGCCTAGTGGTCAGCACATGCCTTGCATCATCTACCTGTGTGCCCCTCCTGACCGCATCGCCCGCAGCGTGCACTAGATGCTCTGGCGTGCGCTTTGTCCATATCATTTTTAATACACCAGCTCTGCCGCCGACCCTTCCTACCCTTAGCATGTCAACATCCGGATTCTAAGTCCTCCCTGCAATATACAAGGTGGCAAAGTTCCCCACAACCTTGAACCCCCTGAGCTCGCCACACCACGCATGCATCACCCTCTCCTTGAAGAAGTACTCCGATATGAAGTTTGAAGGATCCAAGCCCACAGTCCCGCATGCAGCAAGGACATGAAAGTATGGCTTGTGTAACAACTTCGGCTTACTACACGAGCAGCTTGGTTCATTTACATTATCTCCAAGGCATACTTCGTGGGTAACAAGGGCATGAACCATCCCAAATTTGGATCTATCCCAGAGTACCATGTCGAAACGATGCTCCCTATTGCCCATGACGTGTACCATGTTTAATTGCCCCTTCTATGCCTTTGTCTCCATGTATACTATAATTTTCAATGAGTACGATGTTCGTGGGTTGGCCACATGAAGTGCGGCATTCGCATGCCTCTCCCTGGAGTAGCCGATTGTGCTGTGCAAAACACCTTCCACGATGGCAATGAGGGGCTAAGAATGAAGGCTCCTGAGAACCCAATTGTACTCCTCTACAAAGTTAGTCATCATTATGCCGTATATTGCACCGTCCGTGTTGTGCAGCAGTGACCACTTCTCCAATAGTTCTCCTCCTCGGACCAGCTACGTTAGGCTCATCCAGTGCTGTTTGGTATTATGATTGTGCCGCCCCAGGCATGATCGGCCCCTTGTTTCTCTCATCGATGTGCTTCTTGTTGTGCTCATCCAACAACGCCCACAAAGCATTAAATTTTCTCTGCTGATTCTGCATAGCCAGCCTCTTGAACAACTTCATCAATGGTTGTTTCGGGAACTACTTGAAGAAGTTCACCCCTAGGTGATGAATGTACCATTTGTTCTTCATATCCGGCCAAGGGAAGGGCTCCTTAGGGTCTTCCTGAAATTTTCTTATAGCCTTCACAACCCCGGCGTGGCGATCATGGATTACGCATACGCTAGGACGAGCACCGACAACTCCAACCCTCACATATCTAAGGAAACACAACCAGCTGTTGTAATTCTCACTTTCCACGAATGTGATGGCCAGCAGCATAATTTGATTGTTGCCGTGAACGCCAATGGCCATCAGGATTTGGCCTTTGTATTTGCCAGTCAAATAATCCAGTCAACTGAGGTCATGGGTAGCATGTGCCTGAATGGCTCGATGCACGCACCAAATGGTAAAAAGGCCCTTTGCAAAACCGCAAAACCTGACGGCCTTGTAGAAGGCTTGTCCTTCATAGTGGTATACGTGCCCGGGTTCTTGTTCTGCAACACCTAAAGCATACGAGGAAGATTGTTGTATGCCGCCTTGAAAGACCCAAACTGTTTTTTTCAATGCCTTCTGCTTCATGCATCACGTCTTTGCGTAGCTAATCTTGTACTTGAATTTCTTCTCAATAGCTAGCACGATATGCATGGCCTCCATGTCTTTCTTCTCCACCATGTCTTCATACATCAGATTGGCTATAAAGGTGGACATTAGGTTACGATGCCTCACCAAAACACTACTGAGAATGCAAGAGTGTGGCTCCACCTTCGACACAATCCAGTGAGTCTTATACTTGGGTCTACGTGCGTGTATCCTCCAAGGACAACCGGCCTGCTTGCACTTCACGGTATACTGCTGCTGGCTAGATTTCACGACCCAAAAAGTCCACTGCATGGACAGGCCCACAGCTTGATGGCATCCTACAGCGATGCCTTGCCAGCAAACATTGAATGCAACCAAACCTTTGTCCCATGATACTCCAATGGTGATTCATGCTCGTCATGTGCGGCAATACCCTCAGCATCCAACCGATTCCATTCCTACGGGACAGGATCTTCGTCCTCATCCGAACTATCCTCATCGTCCTCCTGTACAGCTTCCTCTTTAGCCTAAGCCATCCGGTCATTGTACTCCATTTGATGCACATTACAGAAGTACTGATATAATGTAATTTATATTCCAATGACCGTTCGCCTGTCATAACCAACTACACTAACCTTGTAGCACTAACTTCCTATTGGCAGACCGCGCACCGAGCTGTCCCCTACTACAAATAATTCCTAATGGTTTCGATAATTTACATGGCATATTGAGTTAAATGCCTATATACCAGTTACAACGGTGCATGTGTTTTTCCAATTTACCAATAATATTACATTCATTCATAATTAATCATAAATATTACATATTATTGTTTTATACAAAGCAAATTATTAAATTCTTACAAAAATATTGACTGAATTTTGAATAACTACAAATTTGTACAGACGATTAATTTCTACGTAACGTTGACTGAATTTTCTACAACTACAATTTTGTACGCATGTCAATTTGCTAACGATGCTAATTTTCTACAACTATGTTCACTAAATTTTACGCAACTATAGGTTACTATGGTTGCTAATTTTCTAAAACTACATTGGCTAAATTTTCCAGACCAAAGTTGTACTATTCTTTTCTACATCTATAATTTTCTACAGATACTAACACTCAATAAACTATTTACTAATACTCTATAAACTACCTACTTCATATACAAAATTTGAAATACAAAAAAAATTACCTCACAAGAGTCGCGAAATCTCTTCCTCTCCCTCTCCTCTCCTCCTCCCTCTCCTTTTCTCTTCTCTCGTCTCCTTTACTTTTCTGTCGCGTTTGTTCATCACATGGTCCTTTTATCTGCGCTTCCAATTACCCAACTCTTCGGTGACTAGAAGCGCTGTTGCCTAACTGTTGGGCGACTGGAAGCAGTCGCTCGGCGGTTTGGCGATTGCAATCAATTCACCCAATAGCCAGCGGATTGTTTGCGTGTTGCGCGGCCGTTAGGCGATAAGCTTTAGTCACCCGACGGTTAGGCGGCTGGAGCCTATTTTTATATAAAAAAATTTCGGCTGGATATATTTCTGTTATTTTAAATAAAAAATAGATTATTCATAAAAAAATTCGACGAAATACCGAGTGTTTTTGGGCCTCTCGCTACTGTTTCTGGGACTCGGGAGCTAATCAGATCCTAGCAGCGACTGCAAGTTCACATGGTCACACAAATTGCACGATTCTGTTGTTCGAAACTTCAAATTGTATAGCTAAGTCTCAATTTTCACCAAACAACCCCTAAATATGTTAAGCCACAAAGTATACCATGTAGCAAAGTTCTCCCACATTTGAAGTAATTCAATTTGACTAATTACGCGTTAATTTCGTTGGATCGCATGATTACATTAATTGCTACCAGATTGAATTGGCTAACTACAATACTTAAGCTAAACTCACATATGCAAATAGAGCACACGATGGCTTGGGACTTATCATATTTCATTCCTCCTTGCATTTGCGTTGGAATGGGTAATCTCACCAGTCACCACTCACTAGAAAAGTGAGCAAACTCTGAGAATATGCAATCAACCAATCACCATCTCATACAACCAGTCAACCCTCTACACTCGTAATGAAACCAATCAAACAACCTATCAACACAACCTGGCCTAGCAAAAACAGTCAACCAAACAACGCACCTTGCATTCACTCAACTAGACCAGGGCCAGACAGGATGGCTCATACAGGCCACACTAGAGGGATGCAGGTAACTAAACACACTAAACTCCAATTTTGAATATGCAAGATCAAGCATGATAAAACTATCTCCTCCAACCTGTTGATTAAGTTTATTTCAACAACCCCAAAGCATGTTCTTGATAACTGATGATTGGAACAAGAAACGGCCTTCGTCTATCCGCAACCGTGTTCAACCACGTTTGTACAGTCACCGACTAGCCCAACTATTTTAAAGCTCCACTTTGTTTGGGCTAAATCCATTATCCACGTTTTTTCGTCATTTTGTTGGATCTAGTCCTACTCTAGTTTAGATGTGAGGGAGATGCGTTGAAATATAAATATATTAGCCATCTTTACTTGAATCATATTAGTAATTTTTAGAGTAAAATTCATAAATTACAAGTTTTCAGTCAAAACTACCAAGGAACTACAAGTTTTAAAACCAGTTTTATCAAACTACCGGTACCTTGTCATATTTTATGGTTGAGCTACAACTTGTTGCCTTAGACGGCACTTAGACATATCGGACCCACCAGGCAGCCCCACACAACTGTGGAACAGTTATAGTAAGTAGGTGCATGTTGCTAACATGCATCGGTTTAATTGTAGCTTGGCGATACAAATTACAAAAGTATCTGTAGTTTTGAAATTGATTCTTAAACTAGTTTTTTTATATTTTTTTATTAGATCATAGTTTTATAAAATTTACTCTAAGTTTTATGAAGTACCTCCTCCTCTGTCTAAACTTATAGGGTGTATTTTCTCTTATCATATAGATCAAGAAGATATTGAATATGACTAGAATGCTCCTAATTATTATCTGTAAACACTATATTTAATACATGTATATCGAGAATATAAAATAAAATTGGATATTTATTAAGAATGTAGAGCAAACACCACACTAATTTTATATTGGAAAGTAAAATGCATCTTATATTTATAGACAAAACCATTCGAAAATACACCCTATATTTTTGGATGAAGGGAATATATGCACAATTTGCATTAGATTTTTGTCATTTCAAACTATGTTGCTAATACCACCCAAGAGCTAATAAGGCATCGCCAAGAGTCACCTCCATCCTTGCGAGCTTTTGGGTATTTGGGGATGAAGATGCTAGATACTCCCTTCGTTTCACTAAATTTGTTCATGGTCTTCAGAGTATCTGTTTTAAATTATTTATTTATTAAGAGAATCAAGAGTATATTTATTGCAATATTTTAATTCTCTATCCTTACTTAAATGCTTTAAAAAGGTTAAATGAGTATTGTATGTTATTTAATAAATATATGCATGGTTATTTATTATAAACTTTTCTCAGATTTACATCCATGCGTATGATACGCTAGGAATAAAATACAGTGAAATAGAGGGAACAGGTTAGAAGTGGAAGGGTGCTCAAAATACAGTTTCCAAGCCGCCATGAAAGCCCCTATTAAGAGGCCTCCGCATAGAACAACACTCCAAGCCGATTTTGGCGGCAAGAAAACAGAGAGCAGCTCCACGGCCGCAGACAGACGGGAGGAGGAACGAACCAGAGCCATTGGTCGATACAAGGGTGTATAGTAAAAACAAGCCTGCAAAGGTTTTAAAGAAGCACGACATGTCAGCCGGCGGCGGTGTTATTATATTGCTCTTGAAATGCCTCTGGTCCCCGGCGACTGAAG
Organism: Dendrocalamus latiflorus; assembly: GCA_017311315.1. NCBI lineage: Eukaryota > Viridiplantae > Streptophyta > Magnoliopsida > Poales > Poaceae > Dendrocalamus > Dendrocalamus latiflorus. The sequence continues at coordinate 20,437,015 of CM029640.1, forward strand.
GAGGTTGGACCATAGAAGAAGGTCGTCAGCGGGAGGAGCAGCAGCAACATGGGGCCGCCACTTTTACTTTGGGCTTTGGGCCCAAACTACTCTCTGGTCCATACACATTAATTTCGTGTGCAGGTGAGCTATTCTAAAGTATAGATAGTTTGGGCGTATATGCATGGCATGGTAGGGTTTCTTTTTTCCGTTTCTCTCTTGCGTTGCACAGTAAAAGTCATTTCTCTTGTGATCTTTCTAGCCAAGGTTATGATGCTGTTTCACCATGGCAACATTCTGTTTCTAGGTAAATTTAATGATTTATCATGTGCTTTTACTTGATCATACCATTCATGTTTGTAGAAATGCATAAGATACACATAGGAATGGAAAACCACACCACTATCCATGACTATGGATGGTGCACCACCATAGACTCCGCCTTTTACTTACATCGTCTGTTGTCAATATGCCGCTATTCTACAATCCAGCTGCAGAAAGTCACTACTGTTGATGTTGTCTTCCTATTCTTCTACAGCACCGCCGCCACCCCATTGTCTTAGTTATCACTCGTGGCACATTCATCGCCTCTCTATTGCTTCCTCCCCTTGCCAAACTTGCCACCAGCGCCTGTCACCTAACACAGCACCCCGTGTTGTCTTCGGATCTATCATTGCCAACATCTCTTCACTAGATCTAGGTTTGAATGTTCATTCGGTATGTTGCGTAAATACGGTTCGGTATCACTCGTGGCACATGTTATGCCTCTATCGCCGCCTCCCTTCGCCAAACTTGCCACCAACGCTTGTCACCTAACACGACACCACGTGTTGTCTTTGGATCTACCATTGCCGCCACACGTCTAGCATCTACTAGCCATGTTGGATCAATCTTTTGCCATTATAGTAGTACTTGTTGTAACATTTGCAGTATAAGCAAAGATATAAATATAATTCCAATATAATCATAAAAGCCCACCAAAGGCATCACTTCATATATATCAGACATAACAAGTATGTAACCATATGAATTGAACATTTTATTCATGATATACCACATATTCAAGAATAGAAACAATGTTACACTAGACATGAATATGTATGACAAATTATATAGCAAGTGCTAGTCAAGTCTATCAATTAAATCAAGTTTAATTCATTATTTGTGCTCTCAAAAATGTAGGGTTGCTCAAGATTAAACTTGGCCGTCCCGCTACTAAATCATATACTCTTCCTTGATTGGTTATGCCAAATAATAAACTCGGTCTTTTGAGCTCTACATACAAACTCTACAATCTCAAGATCAAACTATATTCAGCATGCATATATTCAGATTGCAATATCCAAAAGAGCAAGACCAATCAAGTTTACTTTGCTCAATAATTTATGTTTCAACTTAACAAAATTCCCAACAAATCAATTTATGAATATGCTAATATCTGAAACAGCATGAACCGAAAGTCACAAGCATATACATCAAAGTCTAGAGACTGCCTTCTAGGGTTACAATATAACAATGACTGCTATTAGAGCTCAATGACCGTTTGAACCAATCTCAGTATATGACATTTGTTATCATCGAGCAATCAAATATCTGTCGGGACCCCGGGTTTCCAAACCCGGACCCTCTGTGTATTACTGCACTAGTCCCAGATCAAAGCTAGTGCACACAGTTAAACAGAAATGAATACATAACCAGCAACGCTTTATTACAATATTAAAGAGTACAGACCGAAAAGTCTCATTATTACAATTGAGGTTTCAAGACCTCGCACACACGAAACACAGCGGAAGCAAAAGATAAACTCGGTGAAGACCCATCAATACGCCACAGGCAATTGACTGGGGAAGCGCGACCTAGAACTCCTGGAATCTTTCGTCGAATCCACCCGCGAAGAAGTCGTAGTCGCCTTCTTGAGCTTCATACTCTTCTGAATATTATTTTTGAGTGTAGCATGTGAGTACATAAAGTACTCCGCAAGTCTTGGGAAAAATGCATAGATGCAAGGCTTGACAAAGGAAGGCTATATGGTTCTTTTGCACAAAGCAATATTTTAAAATTTCAATTACTACTAATTATTTTCAAAGGCATCCATTTAATAAAGTAAATGTTTTAGCAGAAAATATCATCAACTTTCTAGTGAAGGTTCCATCTACCAACACTAGCCAACAACTTGAACAAGTTTAATACTGCGGGTTAAATCCACCCTCTCTAGCTCCAACTGCCAGGATTCCCTTCCAAGAGTTCCCTCCACTCTCGGAGTACAAAACTTTTGATTTTAAAACAAAACCAGAAATCTACCATGTGAATGCATTCCTTGCCCGCCCTTGACCGTGGGCACGGCTATTCGAATAGTTTTACACTCTGCAGAGGTTGTACAACTTTACCCACAAGAGATAAATTATCCTAAAGGTCAACACGCTTCCTTTGGCATGAGACCCAGATAAAATATCACAAAGCCTTTACCTTACTCTAATCTAGCTAGATACCACCCGCTGAGGTTTCACCGCAGGTAGGCTAACTGCCCGAACCGAAGCCCCCTCTTGCGCCATATGAGTACAGTAAATCCCTGTCCCTCACTGTGAATAACCAGTCCATCCCTGGCACCCACTTTCCACTGGTGGCACCTAAACTAGACTATCATAAGTTAGTCAGCTAGGTCGTACCCATATAGACTTGTGGTTGTACGGTTAATGCTCAGTCTGGACAAACACAAGCGTCGGTCCTTAATTGACTAGGGTGGAACATACACTTTACAAGATCTCGTGCTTCCTGCACCAAACCAAACCAACCATCCACCCTAATCTAAACCAACTTTCACATTTTAGTTTATTTTAAAAGAACAGCGGTAACTCCAATTACCACTAAATTTGTAAACACAAGGGTATTACAATAATTCATAATTTCCCATTGGCAAGATTTGTGAGGTATTCAATAGCATGGCTAAGTATTGTTCTACCATTCTAATACCAACAATTTAATATATTACTCTCATTAGTGAGTCAAAGAAATTTCTAGGGTTGCAAAGGTACATGGCATTCGAATTCAAATAAGGGCATAACAAGGTTGGATATAACTAATGCCTTAAGATTTGAACTAATATTTTATATAAATAGCAATGCACATAATTTAAAATAATTAAAACATTTCGAAATCATAGGTTCAAGATGATCAAAGGAGACTTGCCTTGCTCGGAGACTTGATGTTGCGAATCGTTAAAATCGAACTCTCCGGATTAGTCGTAGTCTACACGCGAAGAACCAAACAAAATAAATTCAAATAAAACCCCATTAAAATCCAAAAATTATAAAATATATATTGATGGATAGATTATGATTTTAGATGAATTTAGGAGAAAGAATCAACAGATTCGGAGTTCGTATGAGGGAGATCCAATATCTGGAAGTTTTGGACATCACATGAAATGATAACAAAATACGAGGATTACTTTTTGAATAGTACGGTGTCGATTGGCTACAAGGTGGCTGGCGAATGGGCAAAATGGAATGTTGGCAATGAGGCGAAGGTGGTGACATGGGTACGGCGACGAGGAACGGCGGCAATCACCCGCAGTGAGTGAAAAACTACACCGACGGCACAGTAGCGACAACTGCAGGTTGGAGAGAGATAGTACCGAGTATGGAACGTGGAGATGTAAGGTGAGTGTGGGATAGTACATGGCATGGTGAAGTTAGGAAAAATTATTGGCTAAGCTGAAAATTAATCGGAGACGATACAATCGACGTTTGAATGACGATAGTGGAGAAACAGGAAAATTTTGATATCTTGGTGCTCGGTAGAGCGAATCCAAAACCATTTGAAAGGTAGCTACCTGGGATGGTTTGGCACGATATGACGCGAACGGATTGGGGAAAACATCACTAGATAGACGGGGACACGAGATGCCATTGGTGGCCATGGCGAGGTGTCGGAGGTGAAAATTTGTGGAGGCTTTTTGGGGAAACGGAAGGAAGCATGGCATAGAACGCGGTGAGGCAAGTCTAAGAAAAATTACGGCATGAGCTAAGGCTTACCGGAGGCGACGAATCGACGCCAGGAGTCAAAAATGACCATTTTCGCGGAAAGCTCAATTCCTGACAATTGGCTCCACGAAAAATTAAACAAAATGGTAGAAAATTTTCTTAGAGACTAGGACACAATATGACGCGAACAAAAAATAAAGCGCTCACCGAAAAAGTGGGTACGCGCGAAGGTACAGTTTTAGTGTCTGAGCCTGACAAGGTCAACGAGGACTCGGGGAATCTTTAGGCGAGGGCGATGGAAGCACGATGTAGAACGCGTCGAGGCAAACTCAACGGTGCAAACGGTTCGGCCAAAGGACATCGAATTGTGGCGGAACACGACAGAGAAGACCTTTTGCGACTGTCGGTTTGACATCGGTATTCCGGACAAACGGAGAGGAGTTAACATGCAAGACTTGCGGCGAAACGAAGAGTAGAGCGTGGGGAACGTGATGCTCACCTTGGTTTTGGTCGGGCATGCACGGACGGCCGGTGGCGACGCGAGGAACGACGACACGCTATGGCCCACGGTGGCGACGGTGCTCCGGCGAAGTTCCGGCGAAGGCGAGGTGAGCACCGCGTAGAACGCGACGAGGCGAATCCAAGGATGTGCTCAAAAGTGGCGGGGCTCCACCGGACGAGGCGCAATATGCCGAAGAACGCCGCTTGGAACACAAAAGAAAAACTCCGATTGCGCTCAAGAGAAGAGGAGTGGGGACTTGATATTTTCGGGGTTGAGTGAGGATGAGGAGGGGCTCACGGTGCTCCCTTTTATAGGGGTGGGGAAGGTCCGAGATGGGAGATCAAGAGACCATGTCCATCAATGGCATGGGTTAATTTCTTCGCGAAACGGCTCATGAATGAGGGGAAAACGGTAGGGAAATAAAAGAGTTTAATGAGAGGAGTTGAATGCAATTTATTTCACTAAAAACCGTTGAGAAAATCAAAAGTTATTGAAGCTTGAAGAATTGGTCATGGCGCTCGCGCGTGCTGCTCTCTGGAGAATCTTTCGAACGGTGCAAGATGATGAATAGTGGAGGAGAGAGAAAATAACAATAAAATAATTATTTTCCCAAAAAAATAAAATAAATTCAAAAAAAATTCAGGAAAATTCCACAAAGATCCTTAGAACCCGAAAATACCAAATAAAATAATTACGGATTTACTTGAGGTATATTTTAGCCATTTAAAATATTTTTACTTTCTAAGCTTTAATTTAATTCAAATAAATTCGAAAATTCCAAAAATTTAAAAAGAGGATAGAAATGAATATACTGGAATTTTTGATGAGTTTAGAAATTTGAATGGGCTCAAACGGAATTAAAATGAAGAAATACGAACTTTTGGAAGTTCGAAAGGAGGGAAAAAGAATAAACCGATTTTCTGGAATTATTTTTGAACTGAAAAACCATATTATGATGTCATCAAGGGAAATGATTTTCAGAGGAATTATTTTTCTGTGGGAAAAGAGATTTATATGTCAGGGTGTCGTCAGCAAAGATTTTGATTTTCTGGTCGAATTATTTTTCAACAGAACAAGAGTTTTATTCACTGACAGGTGGGACCGGCTTTTGTGGACTGGGTTCATGGACCAAAGAGAAAGCTGAGGTGGCACACTTGGCTGGCGTAGCACTTGTGTGGCTCATGGTTGCTGAGGTGGCGCACTGGGGCTAAGGGCATCGGCGGATGGCGGCGCTGCTAGGGTCGGCGAGGGGTACGTGAGAGGGAGGAAAGGCACGGGGAGTTAAGTGCACCTTGGCACGACACTCGGAAATTCTCGATGGTAGCCAGCGACGAGGATGCAGGGGTGGCGAAGTGAGGGCGTTGGCAGCAGAGCTCTTCGGTGGTGGATTCACTCGGTGGAGGCGACGAACGGTTATCGGTTACACCAAAGTTAAGGACAACGCAAAGACGAGTAAAGAGGGAGATAAGCGGGGTTTAAAGCGGGGAAATGGTGGCGGTGGAAGGTTGAAGAAGGCAAGAAGAAAGAAGAAGCTGACTGGCGGGGTTGGGCTGTCAGCGAGAGGGAAGAGAGAGGAGGAAGGAGTGGACAGTCGGATGAATGCCACGAGGCGAAAGAGAAATCAGGGCCATCGGATTAAAACGAAGGGGTAAGTGAAGGCAGGTGGCTGAGATTAAACCGGGCGAGGATGGATTGAATCAGGGAGCGACACGTGATGGCCGAGTAGAGAGGTTGAGGATTAAATTTGATTTAGATTTTGAAAAAAAAAATTAGATAAATCCAAATAAAGTTCAAATACTTTAAATTAATTAATTTGAAATTAAAATTTTCAAAGAGCGAAATTTTGGGATGTTACAAACCTACCCCCCTTAGAAAGAATCTCGTCCCCGAGATTCAGACAGACTAGGAAAAAGAAAGGAGAGGAAAACTCGGCTCTTAGGTCCTCTTCACGCTCCCAAGTTGCTTGACTTCGAATGGTTGCTCTACTGTACTTTGTGGAACTTTATGGTGATGCTTCTTGTGCAGCGTTCAGCTTCCTTCATGATTCTATGTTGTTGTTTGATGCTCTGAAGGATTCCTTTAACTGAGAAATATGGAAGAGAACAACAAATTGGATTGGTACATCTTTAGTCGCCTGCAAGCTCTAGGTTAACTTCAATTGCCCTTATCATATCGATTAATTCAGTATTCCACCAAAAGGGCTTAACTTCCACAAGTGTTCATCCGAGAAGGACATAATTATTTCAACTCTTCAAAAATGCTTGATTCCAAAATCATATACCACAAATGCACCTTATTGATTTCGACAAGTAATCTCATTAACTTTTACTCTCTCTGCTCTAATTTGAATCGACGTCAAACCATAGAATTTTTCTAACAAGAATCCAATAACATTGTAGTTTGTGATTTCCACCAATTATTTTATGATCATTATCTAATCCAACAAATCCATGACTCTGATCAAATAATATAAAATTAATCCAACCTTTTAGTAATCATTAATCAATTTTAAGATCATCTAAGCCATAATTTAATATTCATTAATCCACCAACATCATTCTCTTCATAATCATCATTTTGGTTCCACCAAATTTGAATGAACTCAATTAATTCTTATCGGACAATCTCTCAATTAATTCTCATTGGACCATCTATCTCCCATAATTAATTTAAATCCTCCAGGTTATCCATTTGAACATCCTTAATGATCTAGTTAATCCCATTAGTTAAAATCCAATTATCTAACAATGATCTATTAAATCCACCAATTCAAATGGATATATCAAAGTCCACTTTGCAATGATAAAACTAATCCACCAAGATATCTAAGTGTATTATCTTTTAGAATTCCACTAGTATCCACTTATCATCAATAGGTCCACCAAACTCTAATAATCAATTAACACCACAAAATTCATCTACTCTTCATGATTCAACCAAATCACCCAAAATTGATATCATGAATTGTTTATGATAATTCAACTTCTTAATCTTTTAATCTCTCCCTTTACTAGATCAATCTCTTAATATTAATTCTCCAATGATCACAAATAATCCCTTCAACAAAAATCTTGTTTTGCATCCAATTGCTCCTTTCAATCCTAGATAATAAATCCAAGGCAAAGTTTAGACTCTTCCCATGATCTAATTAGCTTTCCCAAATTCAACTTTGTATTTATTCTCTAGTCAACCCACAAAGATGACACTCTTTAGATTTATTTATAATCAATTGGTATCCACAAATATACCTTTTATCTCAATCCTCTCGAATATTATTCAATCTTGTCAATTATAAATCCAAAATATATCACTCTAGCAACAATTCTCCAAATTACCTAACTTGACATGCACTGATTATGACAGCTTTCCCAACAAAAGTACTTTCCATAAATTTGTTGTCTTCCATATACTCTAGGTCTCCAAGAATTCTCCAAACTTGGACTGCGCTGAAAGAATTGGAGCTTGTACTATTGCGGTAACTTGGGTTAGCAAAAGATAAGAGGGAAGTAGCACAGATAAGAGATCAGGGGAACAACTAAACAACATCCCAAACAAACACACAAGAGAGAACAACTAGGAGAAGCTTAGCTTGAAATCAAAATAGTTTTTTTAAGATGGCTGTACTACAAGTATACAAAGACTTGGTACCGTCCACCTAACACACAAACAAGTAATATATAAGCGTTCTAAAATCGTAGGTCTTTACTTGGGTACTACAACTAAAGAGCTAGTCCTTTCTCTTTCATGATGACGAGCTTCTCCAAATACTTCTTAGACGCAACCTTACTGAGCCGTCTATAGAAATTACAAAGGGAAGGGGTACAATTACCATTCCAAAAAGGAAATAAGCAGATAGATAAGGGAGAATGCCATGACGAAGGTAAGGATAGAAAGACAAGAAAAGACAAGGATAGCATATTATTAAAATTTTATTTTATAAAATAAATTTTGAAGTTCTTCTTTTAACTACCATTCTAACTAGGTCACGTCCTACAGTCAAATTGGCTCTGATACCACCTCTGTCGGGACCCCGGGTTTCCAAACCCGGACCCTCTGTGTATTACTGCACTAGTCCCAGATCAAAGCTAGTGCACACAGTTAAACAGAAATGAATACATAACCAGCAACGCTTTATTACAATATTAAAGAGTACAGACCGAAAAGTCTCATTATTACAATTGAGGTTTCAAGACCTCGCACACACGAAACACAGCGGAAGCAAAAGATAAACTCGGTGAAGACCCATCAATACGCCACAGGCAATTGACTGGGGAAGCGCGACCTAGAACTCCTGGAATCTTTTGTCGAATCCACCCGCGAAGAAGTCGTAGTCGCCTTCTTGAGCTTCATACTCTTCTGAATATTATTTTTGAGTGTAGCATGTGAGTACATAAAGTACTCCGCAAGTCTTGGGAAAAATGCATAGATGCAAGGCTTGACAAAGGAAGGCTATATGGTTCTTTTGCACAAAGCAATATTTTAAAATTTCAATTACTACTAATTATTTTCAAAGGCATCCATTTAATAAAGTAAATGTTTTAGCAGAAAATATCATCAACTTTCTAGTGAAGGTTCCATCTACCAACACTAGCCAACAACTTGAACAAGTTTAATACTGCGGGTTAAATCCACCCTCTCTGGCTCCAACTGCCAGGATTCCCTTCCAAGAGTTCCCTCCACTCTCGGAATACAAAACTTTTGATTTTAAAACAAAACCAGAAATCTACCATGTGAATGCATTCCTTGCCCGCCCTTGACCGTGGGCACGGCTATTCGAATAGTTTTACACTCTGCAGAGGTTGTACAACTTTACCCACAAGAGATAAATTATCCTAAAGGTCAACACGCTTCCTTTGGCATGAGACCCAGATAAAATATCACAAAGCCTTTACCTTACTCTAATCTAGCTAGATACCACCCGCTGAGGTTTCACCGCAGGTAGGCTAACTGCCCGAACCGAAGCCCCCTCTTGCGCCATATGAGTACAGTAAATCCCTGTCCCTCACTGTGAATAACCAGTCCATCCCTGGCACCCACTTTCCACTGGTGGCACCTAAACTAGACTATCATAAGTTAGTCAGCTAGGTCGTACCCATATAGACTTGTGGTTGTACGGTTAATGCTCAGTCTGGACAAACACAAGCGTCGGTCCTTAATTGACTAGGGTGGAACATACACTTTACAAGATCTCGTGCTTCCTGCACCAAACCAAACCAACCATCCACCCTAATCTAAACCAACTTTCACATTTTAGTTTATTTTAAAAGAACAGCGGTAACTCCAATTACCACTAAATTTGTAAACACAAGGGTATTACAATAATTCATAATTTCCCATTGGCAAGATTTGTGAGGTATTCAATAGCATGGCTAAGCATTGTTCTACCATTCTAATACCAACAATTTAATATATTACTCTCATTAGTGAGTCAAAGAAATTTCTAGGGTTGCAAAGGTACATGGCATTCGAATTCAAATAAGGGCATAACAAGGTTGGATATAACTAATGCCTTAAGATTTGAACTAATATTTTATATAAATAGCAATGCACATAATTTAAAATAATTAAAACATTTCGAAATCATAGGTTCAAGATGATCAAAGGAGACTTGCCTTGCTCGGAGACTTGATGTTGCGAATCGTTAAAATCGAACTCTCCGGATTAGTCGTAGTCTACACGCGAAGAACCAAACAAAATAAATTCAAATAAAACCCCATTAAAATCCAAAAATTATAAAATATATATTGATGGATAGATTATGATTTTAGATGAATTTAGGAGAAAGAATCAACGGATTCGGAGTTCGTATGAGGGAGATCCAATATCTGGAAGTTTTGGACATCACATGAAATGATAACAAAATACGAGGATTACTTTTTGAATAGTACGGTGTCGATTGGCTACAAGGTGGCTGGCGAATGGGCAAAATGGAATGTTGGCAATGAGGCGAAGGTGGTGACATGGGTACGGCGACGAGGAACGGCGGCAATCACCCGCAGTGAGTGAAAAACTGCACCGACGGCACAGTAGCGACAACTGCAGGTTGGAGAGAGATAGTACCGAGTATGGAACGTGGAGATGTAAGGTGAGTGTGGGATAGTACATGGCATGGTGAAGTTAGGAAAAATTATTGGCTAAGCTGAAAATTAATCGGAGACGATACAATCGACGTTTGAATGACGATAGTGGAGAAACAGGAAAATTTTGATATCTTGGTGCTCGGTAGAGCGAATCCAAAACCATTTGAAAGGTAGCTACCTGGGATGGTTTGGCACGATATGACGCGAACGGATTGGGGAAAACATCACTGGATAGACGGGGACACGAGATGCCATTGGTGGCCATGGCGAGGTGTCGGAGGTGAAAATTTGTGGAGGCTTTTTGGGGAAACGGAAGGAAGCATGGCATAGAACGCGGTAAGGCAAGTCTAAGAAAAATTACGGCATGAGCTAAGGCTTACCGGAGGCGACGAATCGACGCCAGGAGTAAAAAATGACCATTTTCACGGAAAGCTCAATTCCTGACAATTGGCTCCACGAAAAATTAAACAAAACGGTAGAAAATTTTCTTAGAGACTAGGACACAATATGACGCGAACAAAAAATAAAGCGCTCACCGAAAAAGTGGGTACGCGCGAAGGTACAGTTTTAGTGTCTGGGCCTGACAAGGTCAACGAGGACTCGGGGAATCTTTAGGCGAGGGCGATGGAAGCACGATGTAGAACGCGTCGAGGCAAACTCAACGGTGCAAACGGTTCGGCCAAAGGACATCGAATTGTGGCGGAACACGACAGAGAAGACCTTTTGCGACTGTCGGTTTGACATCGGTATTCCGGACAAACGGAGAGGAGTTAACATGCAAGACTTGCGGCGAAACGAAGAGTAGAGCGTGGGGAACGTGATGCTCACCTTGGTTTTGGTCGGGCATGCACGGACGGCCGGTGGCGACGCGAGGAACGACGACACGCTATGGCCCACGGTGGCGACGGTGCTCCGGCGAAGGCGAGGTGAGCACCGCGTAGAACGCGACGAGGCGAATCCAAGGATGTGCTCAAAAGTGGCGGGGCTCCACCGGACGAGGCGCAATATGCCGAAGAACGCCGCTTGGAACACAAAAGAAAAACTCCGATTGCGCTCAAGAGAAGAGGAGTGGGGACTTGATATTTTCGGGGTTGAGTGAGGATGAGAAGGGGCTCACGGTGCTCCCTTTTATAGGGGAAAAATTGCTCTCATGCCACAAAGTTAAGCGCCATCCTCCCATTTGCCACAAACTTGAGTGGCTTTGTTATTATGCCACACACTTCACTGTTTTTTCTTTGTTTTGCCCCTTTTGCATTTTCAGGGACTGGAAATGACCATTTTGCCCTCGTCAACAGTGCAGCGGGCGTCGGAGCTGTCGGAGCGCGAGCGCGGGCGCGCGTCGGCGGCGCGGCCGGCGGATGGCGGAGCGCGAGCGCGCGTCGACGGTGCGGAGGCGGAGCGCGGGCGCGCGTCGGCGGCGCGGACGGCGGCGCGGCCGGCGGATGGCGCGCGGAGGCGGATGGCGCGCGGAGGCGGATGGCGCGGTCCGCCGGCCGCGCGCCCGCGCTCGCGCTCCGCCTCCGCGCGCCATCCGCCGGCCGCACCGCCGACGCGCGCCCGCGCTCGCGCTCCGCCATCCGCCGGCCGCGCCGCCGACGCGCGCCCGCGCTCGCGCTCCGCCTCCGCGCGCCATCCGCCGTCCGCGCCGCCGACGCGCGCCCGCGCTCGCGCTCCGCCATCCGCCGGCCGCGACGCCGACGCGCGCCCGCGCTCGCGCTCCGCCTCCGCGCGCCATCCGCCGGCCGCGCCGCCGTGCGCGCCGCCGACGCGCGCCCGCGCTCCGCCTCCGCACCGCCGACGCGCGCTCGCGCTCCGCCATCCGCCGGCCGCGCCGCCGACGCGCGCCCGCGCTCGCGCTCCGACAGCTCCGACGCCCGCTGCACTGTTGACGAGGGCAAAATGGTCATTTCCAGTCCCTGAAAATGCAAAAGGGGCAAAACAAAGAAAAAACAGTGAAGTGTGTGGCATAATAACAAAGCCACTCAAGTTTGTGGCAAATGGGAGAATGGCGCTTAACTTTGTGGCATGAGAGCAATTTTCCCTTTTATAGGGGCGGGGAATGTCCGAGATGGGAGATCAAGAGACCATGTCCATCAATGGCATGGGTTAATTTCTTCGCGAAACGGCTCATGAATGAGGGGAAAACGGTAGGGAAATGAAAGAGTTTGATGAGAGGAGTTGAATGCAATTTATTTCACTAAAAACCGTTGAGAAAATCAAAAGTTATTGAAGCTTGAAGAATTGGTCATGGCGCTCGCGCGTGCTGCTCTCTGGAGAATCTTTCGAACGGTGCAAGATGATGAATAGTGGAGGAGAGAGAAAATAATAATAAAATAATTATTTTCCCAAAAAAATAAAATAAATTCAAAAAAAATTTAGGAAAATTCTACAAAGATCCTTAGAACCCGAAAATACCAAATAAAATAATTACGGATTTACTTGAGGTATATTTTAGCCATTTAAAATATTTTTACTTTCTAAGCTTTAATTTAATTCAAATAAATTCGAAAATTCCAAAAATTTAAAAAGAGGATAGAAATGAATAGACTGGAATTTTTGATGAGTTTAGAAATTTGAATGGGCTCAAACGGAATTAAAATGAAGAAATACGAACTTTTGGAAGTTCGAAAGGAGGGAAAAAGAATAAACCGATTTTCTGGAATTATTTTTGAACTGAAAAACCATATTATGATGTCATCAAGGGAAATGATTTTCAGAGGAATTATTTTTCTGTGGGAAAAGAGATTTATATGTCAGGGTGTCGTCAGCAAAGATTTTGATTTTCTGGTCGAATTATTTTTCAACAGAACAAGAGTTTTATTCACTGACAGGTGGGACCGGCTTTTGTGGACTGGGTTCATGGACCAAAGAGAAAGCTGAGGTGGCACACTTGGCTGGCGTAGCACTTGTGTGGCTCATGGTTGCTGAGGTGGCGCACTGGGGCTAAGGGCATCGGCGGATGGCGGCGCTGCTAGGGTCGGCGAGGGGTACGTGAGAGGGAGGAAAGGCACGGGGAGTTAAGTGCACCTTGGCACGACACTCGGAAATTCTCGATGGTAGCCAGCGACGAGGATGCAGGGGTGGCGAAGTGAGGGCGTTGGCAGCAGAGCTCTTCGGTGGTGGATTCACTCGGTGGAGGCGACGAACGGTTATCGGTTACACCAAAGTTAAGGACAACGCAAAGACGAGTAAAGAGGGAGATAAGCGGGGTTTAAAGCGGGGAAATGGTGGCGGTGGAAGGTTGAAGAAGGCAAGAAGAAAGAAGAAGCTGACTGGCGGGGTTGGGCTGTCAGCGAGAGGGAAGAGAGAGGAGGAAGGAGTGGACAGTCGGATGAATGCCACGAGGCGAAAGAGAAATCAGGGCCATCGGATTAAAACGAAGGGGTAAGTGAAGGCAGGTGGCTGAGATTAAACCGGGCGAGGATGGATTGAATCAGGGAGCGACACGTGATGGCCGAGTAGAGAGGTTGAGGATTAAATTTGATTTAGATTTTGAAAAAAAAAATTAGATAAATCCAAATAAAGTTCAAATACTTTAAATTAATTAATTTGAAATTAAAATTTTCAAAGAGCGAAATTTTGGGATGTTACAATATCCCACAAACAATCTATGTTTCTCAGCGCCAGGTAATGTAAAGAAGATTAACTAACTAGCATTGTCACACAGATTGCAAAAGAAGTATCACAGAATCACTCACGGCACAGGTGATATTCGAAATCACCAGAAGAACAGGGGCTAGGCACGCTTGCGCGCTGTCCCAGAAAACCTATTGCCCTCACACCACCGTGAGAGAGAGCAGTAGGCACGGAGATACAAAGCCCACATGCCGAAGTGCAGATCACGCCGGCGAGTCGAGGTAGAGAATGCCGCACAAGCGCAGGGGAGGAGCCGGCCAAGCACCTCGCCGGAGAGCACCAAGAAACCGAGGTCGTGAAATACCACAGACAAAACTCAAAAGAGGAGAAGCTCACTGTTCTGGCGATGCCCAAGAAAGAAGAGGAGATCCCTTCTTATAGCCGAAGGAGGGGTTGCGCGGTGCCTCCTGCGATCGGGCCGAAGCCCGAGCTAGCCACCTGCGCCGTCCGCCTCCGTCGCGCACACGAAGACCGGGCCTCGCGGTATGACCGAGCCGCACGGGAGAAGCAGCGCGCGGGGAGGAGAGAGCGAGTCTTGCGGGGAAGAGGAACGGGCGGAAGAATCACACCCGAGGCCGCAAAAACCGCGTCAAGCCGATGGGGAGGAGGTGGCCTCCCCACCTTATCTGTGCCCATGCTCCTCTCGCCCGACCCCTGCTCTTCTCTGCGCTCGGGTGGATGGGGAGGAGACGTCACCTTATCTCCAAACCGGCCCACCGACGGGTGGGCCCCCAATCTTTCTCTTTCTCTTTATCAATATGGGAAATTCCCTTTTTGCCCTCGGTTATACAACAGTACTCTTTGTTGGATCTATTGTCTGAATGCTGGAACCGATTATTTTCACGAAAACCAAATTACAAGGAGAGATCCGCTAATAGAGTTGAGGTGGAAGAGAAACTGATGGTTTAGTAATCAATCTTCTGTTGAATTATGTGGGCCAAGCCCATACAAAAGAATAATTCCTTTTAAATCTCAAAGGCCCACTCATGCAAAGGAGGCATACATGTGAACTTTAGTACCATATTGCTAGTTCTAGGAGAGGAAGACCACCTTAAAAGGGATGGTGCACTCCTAGCCACTTGAGGCATGTGTGGGAGAGAACTAGAGGATCACACGCGCGCGCTCGCTCGCCTCGCCTCGCCGGGCCGGGCCGGGCCGGGCCGGGCGGGGCGGGGCGGGGGGCGCAGGTGCACGGCACATGCGTGAATGGTCCGCCAAAATCGGCTCTAGATGCTTGCGCAGACGCGACTTCCTTTTGCAGTTTTATTTTTGCTGTTTTGAGTAGCGGTGAATCCGGATCGGTTACGCGCGACTAATCCGTTTCGGTTACGAGTTATGGAGAACGTGCAGGCGTCTTGATCACAAGTCCTGTTTCCTCCATAAATACTGAGTCGCCGACTCCATACAGCATATGCGAATCAATCTAGGGTTTTGCCTCCTCCATCGTGCTGCGCCGTCCCACGTAATCTACTCTGTCCCGTCCGCCGGCGTGCACTGTCGTTCGGGAGAGCAGGTCTCCGGAACTGTCGCCTTCGAAGTCCTGCACCGGGAGAGGGCGAATAAGGTTTTTGGGAAGCGCTCTGCGCGACTGCTTGCTGTAGCTCTGGCTCGTCTTCCTCGTCGTTCGGCTTCGGCGAATCGTCATCGACCTCGTGTCATCCACACCGTGCCTGCAGCTTCAACATCGCCAAACCGGTCAGAACAGAATCATCGGTACGTAACAGTCATGTTCTCCGTATTAGATCTATTCATGTATAGTTTCCTGGTTTACATGTCTAGATCTTTTATGCCTGTGATGGTTCTGTTATTTTGCGTGCATGACGTCATGATTTATTTATGGAATAAATTAAACCTACATGTGCTTATATTTTCAACATCTTCATCAGCCTTCGTCTTTTGTGTACTGCAATGGAGAAAATAGCTATTAGGAAGAAAATCCCATGAAGAAGATCATGTGCAACGATGGAGATGAAGAACTTCTAGCCAAATTAAGCGAAGAGCCTAGTTAGGGATGTGGGGGCATGACATGCTAACTACTTATTGAAAGGAGCGTTGGATGAAGAGAGGAACGACCATCTTTATCATTATGCGGATATATCCTCTTCCTTTTAGTACCTATATAAAAACATCTTGCACAGTAGATGCCTTCATATTGACAGTAGATGATATGGTTACGAGATCTAGTGGTCCATGCGAACCGCGGTCGGAACCATGCATAAAGAATATATTATTGGAATCATCCTTATATTTATTGTTTACTCTTTAGGTCGAGTTTTTTTTACTTACAACTTCTCTTTAACTAGTTACGTACCCGTGCATTGTAACGAAACTCATTGAATATATATAGAATCATACTATAGAAGAGAGTGTGAGGTGGCTTAATCATCATGCATAACTCATAAAGCCACTAGTCTAGAGCTAGAACACCTAGAGTTTGAGGAGAGTCGGGAGACTTACAGTCGCCGATGAACGCCATGAGCGAAGACCCGTGCCTGCGTGATGCAGGCGTGAGGTAGAGTCGGTGAAGACCGCAGTGTCGCCGGTGTACGGGGTGTTGCCGGCGGAGTCCTGCAGAGGCGGCGGTGACGGCCTTCCCGTTGCTAGCAGCGCGCAATAGATCGGGTATCACTTAGGGTTTGTTAGGGGTGTTGAACTCTCACGGGAACGACGTCTTCCAGAGAGGCCGGAACCCAAAACCTTATATATAGCGCTGTTGCAACGGGGGACCGTAACCAATATGGTAAGCTCCCCCGATCAGGGCGCGTGGACGTGGGTGTCACCCCACGTCTCCCTCTCCTGGCCGTTTGGCCTAGATCAATATCCAACATTCTCCCCCTTGATCGTAAGGCTAAACGTCATAAGCCCTCTCTCAATAAAACTTCACACCAAAATAATGCGTCATAACAGTCAATTAAATACCGCTGGACATCAGTACTTATAGTGCTTCATTCTATATCGATCGGATAACATAATTCTTCATGGGAGTTGGTTACTTTATATGGTCCTCTTATTCCAGGATCATAGGCTCTCCAATAAACCCATGCCGGCAACATGATCACGAAAAAAATTGGGTGGTAAGCCTTTTGTGAGCGGATCCGCAAGCATAACTTTAGTTCCAATATGCTCAACCTTAATTGTTTGATCCTGGACTCTATCTTTCACAACATGATACTTTATTTCAATGTGCTTGGCAGCTGCACTCGACTTGTTGTTACTCGAATAGAAAACTGCGGGTTGATTATCGCAGTACAAGATGAGTGGTCTAGAAATGCTGTCTACCACTCTCAATCCCGGGATAAAGTTCTTAAGCCATACAGCCTGCCCGGTAGCCTCATAACATGCCACAAATTCAGCCTGCATTGTCGACGATGCAGTAAGTGTTTGCTTTACACTTTTCCATGATATTGCTGCTCCTGCGAGGGTGAAAATATAACCTGATGTGGACTTCTTAGTGTCTTTACACCCCGCAAAATCAGCATCAGAATAACCGACAACCTCAAGGTTATTGCTTTTTCTATATGTGAGCATGTGACCTTTAGTGCCTTGCATATAGCGCAGGACTTTCTTAACGGCTTTCCAGTGGTCCGGTCCTGGATTTGATTGATATCT
Organism: Dendrocalamus latiflorus; assembly: GCA_017311315.1. Lineage (NCBI taxonomy): Eukaryota > Viridiplantae > Streptophyta > Magnoliopsida > Poales > Poaceae > Dendrocalamus > Dendrocalamus latiflorus. The sequence continues at coordinate 20,454,804 of CM029640.1, forward strand.
GCCAAGCATCCCGGTAACAAAAGCCAAATTAGGGCGTGTACATACTTGAGCATACATAATACTTCCGACAGCAGAAGCGTAAGGTATAGCCTTCATCTGATCAGATTCATAGTCATTCTTTGGGCATTGAAATTTCCCAAACTTATCGCCCTTAACAATAGGAGCAGGCGAGGCAGAGCATTTATGCATATTGTATCTCTTTAGTACTCTGTCAATGTATGCCTTTTGTGATAAACCTAATGTTCCTTTGGACCTATCTCGGTGAATTTCAATACCAAGAACATAAGATGCTTCACCGAGATCCTTCATGTCAAAGTTGGACGAGAGAAATCTTTTAGTTTCCCGCAGCATGTCCACACTGCTGCTGGCCAATAATATATCGTCCACATAAAGAATTAAGAAGGTGTAATTACTCCCCCTGAACTTAACATATGTACAATTATCAACATCATTCTCCTTAAATCCAAATTTCCTTATGACTTCATCAAACTTAAGGTACCATTGCCTAGAAGCTTGCTTCAGGCCATATATGGATTTCTTTAGCTTGCATCCCAAATGTTCCTCGCCTTCCACAACAAAACCTTCCGGTTGTGTCATGTAAACGTCCTCATACAAGTCTCCATTCAGGAATGCAGTCTTAACGTCCATTTGGTGCAACTCTAAATCAAAATGTGCTGTGAGCGCCATTATGATTCTAAACGAATCTTTAGATGAGACAGAAGAAAAGGTTTCATTATAATCAATGCCTTCTCTTTGTGTAAACCCTTTCGCTACAAGTCTCGCTTTAAACCTTTCGATATTCCCTTTGGAGTCACGTTTGGTCTTGTAGACCCATTTGCAGCCTACTGTTTTGGCTCCATTAGGAATTTTCACGAAGTCCCATACACCATTATCGCCCATAGACTTAATTTCATCTTTCATGGCATCTAGCCACTTGGATGAATCCTTACTCTTCATAGCTTCCTTATAAGAGCTAGGATCATCCACCTTCCCAAGATCATCTTCATTCAAGTAAACCTCATAATCACTTGGGATAGCAGATCTCCTCACTCGTTCTGATCTCCTGACAGGTTCATTAGCAGGCTCATTAGGCTGTTCATTAATTGTCACAGAGGGCTGTGAAAGCTCAACATTAGGTATTGCACTTGTATTTTCAGAGCCCTCAACAGAAGGAGTAGCCACAGAATTAACTGGAGACGCAACAGGAGTTGCAACTACAGGATCAACTGTGGGCACAACCAGTTGGGGCATAGGAAAATCAGTCTGTCGGATTAGCGGTGAAGCAACATAAATCCGCTTCTCCTCAAGATCAATTTTCCTAGGCTCCAAGTCGCCATTGATGCCATCATTTTCCAAGAACACGGCGTGCCTTGTTTCTACAAATTTTGTGGTACGATCTGGACAATAGAATCGGTACCCTTTAGACCTGTCAGGGTAGCCAATAAAATGGCAACTCACAGTCTTGGGATCTAATTTCCCAATTTGTGGGTTAAATACTTTAGCTTCAGCAGCACAACCCCACACATGGAGGTAGTTCAAATTTGGTTTTCTCCCAGTCCATAATTCATAAGGTGTTTTAGGCACTGATTTACTGGGAACCCGATTGAGTATATGTGCAGCGGTCTTTAATGCTTCCATCCATAACTTTACTGGTAAAGTGGAGTAACTCGACATACTTCGAACCATGTCCATAAGTGTGCGGTTTCTTCTTTCCGCTACTCCATTTTGCTGGGGATCACCAGGCATTGAGTACTGGGCGACTATATCGGAACCTGGCAAAAGGACCAAGAATCTGCCCATAAGTTGCGTGTCGCCCATAATACTCCCCCCCACGATCCGAGCGCACTACTTTAATCTTTAGATTGTGTTGATTTTCAACTTCAGCCTTAAATATCTTAAATTTATCAAGTGTCTCCGATCTTTCTTTAATAGGATAGATATAACCATAACGTGAGTAATCATCAGTGAACGTAATAAAAGAATCATAACCATCCACTGATGTCACAGGGAAAGGACCACATATGTCGGTATGAATTAATTTCAAAATCCCTGTGCTTCGAGTAGCACCTTTCTTTATTTGCTTTACATACTTGCCTTTGATACAATCGAGGCAATGGTCATCCGAATCATTAAAGTCTAAAGGGTGGAGAATTTCTTCTTTAATGAGACGTTCAATTCTCCCCCTCGAAATGTGGCCTAAACGACAGTGCCACAATTTCGACGAAGTCTCATCAATTCGCTTGCGCTTTTTATTCACATCACATACATTCATGGATATAGGAGAATCTTGCAGGGATAACATATAAAGTTTGTCGTGTCGGATGGCACGACCAACATTATCATTATTAAAGTAAATCAAACACATTCCGTGTCCAAAATTACAAGAATATCCATCATTATGTAATAATGAAATGGAAATTAAGTTTCTTCTCATCGAGGGAACATAAAGAACATCATTAAGTTTCATTACAAAGCCATTATTCAAAACTAAAGAAACTGATCCAATAGCTTGAATTTCGGCTTCCATCCCATTAGCCACTCTTAGGCTTCTTTCCCCTCTGAGACTTCTCAACATATGGAATCCCTTTCTTGGCGAGCCATTTCAGCCATCCAAGACAATCATCTTTGAAGTGGTCCTTTGAATGACAAAAGTAGCACTCATCATTTCTCTTCTATCCATTTGAGCTCCCAGAACCTGAAGCGTTTTTAGGCGCCTTAGGATGCTGTGGGTGCTGTGGGCTGGGCCGGCGGATGATGGCCTGATTGGGGGTGCGGGCTGCTTGATGGGGCCGGTGGAGCCGGCTGCTTGATGGGGCCGGTGGAGCCGGCTGTTTGATGGGCCAGTGGAGCCGCAAAGGGGAAAGGGCTGTTGGGGTTTTTTTAGGCCCAGCAGCCATAATCTTTATGCATTACTGTATATATATACATGAAATTTATGATGTATTTTTCAGACTGTTGGGCTATTATTTTCAGTATATATTTCATGTATTTATGTTTTATCTCATGCATGATTAATGATTATTTGATGTCTCACATGAAATAATTACTGGATAATGCTGCTAAGCTGCTGAAAAATATTATGCCCTTTTTCCGCTGCGTGATGTTATGTCTCTAATTGAATGGAACCAACGGGAAATTCAATTAGAGAATTATGTTTAATTTTACATGCTATTACTTTTGGACCAACGTTAATTGTAATTGCATGTTATCAATTATGTTTGTATTTAATTTTACATGCTATTACCTTTTGACCAACGTTAATTGTAATTGCATGTAATCAATTATGTTTACTTTTATGTTTATTTTTTGCCATGCTATTACCCTTTGACCAACGTTAATTGTAATTGCATGCGATAAATTATGTTAAATCTTTCGTTTCTGCCCAACGGTGATGCGAAAAATTCTTATGAGCATGTTGTTAATCATACCAACGTAAGGTTAACATTTTTGCAAATTAATTATGCGTTTTCCTAATGTAAATTTTAAAATTTTTCAGTTGCTTCTGTTTCCGCTCAAGTTAATGCAATTGAGCCACTTAATGGTAGTAACTTCCAGAAATGGAAGTTTACGCTTATGACGACTTTTCAGCTCTTAGATCTGGACTATGCGTTCAGGTTCGATGAGCCTGTCGTTCCTAAGGAAGGGGAGGACAATTTTGATGACAAAATGAAGGAGTACAAAACTAATGCTGAGAAGTGGGAGCGGTCTAACCGCGTTTCACTTGCTGTAATGAAGAACTCCATCAGTGAAGCCATAAGGGGAGCAATCCCTGAAAAGGAAAGGGTGAAGGACTATTTGTCCTCCATCGAGGATCATTTTAAGGGGTCCTCTAAGGTTTATGCTACCACATTGATGCACAGGCTCATGAACACTAAGTACAATGGTACTGGAAATGTCCGTGAACACATTATGACCATAATCAATATTGCTGCCAGACTTAAGACGATGGACATGGCAATTTCTGATGGTTTCGCTGTCCATTACATTGTGATATCTCTTTCTAAGCAATTTGAAGCTTTTAAGGTGAACTACAACACCATTAAGGACAAGTGGACAATGAGCGAGTTGATCACTAATGTTTCTCAAGAGGAAGAGAGGCTCAAGGCTGAGGGGGCTACTGATTTTGTGAATCAAGTCAGCTCCTCAAATAAAGCTGGTCCCCCTAGAAATAGAGGTGGCTATAAAGGAAAGGGAAAGAAGGAGCAAGCCTACTCCCCCGATCAGGGCGCGTGGACGTGAGTGTCACCCCACGTCTCCCTCTCCTGGCCGTTTGGCCTAGATCAATATCCAACAGAGAGTTGTTTTGATCAGTTGGAAAGTAGAGAATAGTGAGAAGTTGAGTGAATAGAGCAGTTGAAGAAGAATGGACGTATAACCACTAACTCCTTTTATAATAGTAATAGAAAAACAAATAAAAAGATTTTTTGTTACTATTTTTAAACATTTATCATGTTAACTTTTAGAATAACTTATTAATATTTAATATATTTATATAAATACTTATACTAGCCCTAAAATCATAAGTCATAATTGAAAATACCCACCCCTCACGTTCGATTCAGCGGCAACCACCCACTGAAGCAGAGGAAGTAAAATAAGGCCATGCTGTTCACCATTAAACATTTATTTTACACCTTAGTTCTTCTGTCACTACAAAACAAATTGTACTGTGTGACAGAACAGATGAAGTAATTTTCTATTATGAAAGGACAAAATGAATTCAGGTACTGATTAGTCCCTGACCTGCTAGGCGACACCTTGGTTGAAAAGCCTCTGCTCCACACATATGATAGTAGTACTATATGGAATCAAATGGGAGTACGTAAAAGTAATGATCGCTACCTGTCCTAAAATTTTCAGTCGGTTTGACACTTTGACTGCATAGTGTAAGCATTCAAGACTTGTCATTAGGACACCGTTTGATTATGCGGCGGCGGTTTAATTTCTGTTTTTTACTCCTATTAAATTGTTTTCGCATATTCGGAATATGTCACGTAATTTTATCATGCTGCATCCACCAAACTGCCAGTCGCCAGGACAGAAAATTGTCCGGCAATAGTAGTAGCTTAATTAAGTACTCAGTACTCCATATAGATGCCTCTCTTGTCGATCCTAGGTGTGATGAGTCCATTATTACAAAAATTTTACGCTGCTTCTAGAACCAGCAGTAGTACAGGCCCGCTCATTTCAGCTTCAGTTTCTGACTTCTGACTTATTTTTTACTATTTATAAATTTCGTTTTTTTCCTAAACTTTTGGCTTTTTTTAGATTTTTTGATGGTTCTTTTTTCGCGTATTCGTTTGCGTTGTCCGTATTGAGCTAGCATATTTTTCTATTTTTAAATTTTTTAGATTTAATTACATCAAATAAGCCACCTTCAGCTACAGTGAAATTTCAGCTGCTACAGTACAATTTCAGCCATAAGCCACAGCTTTTCAGTCCAATCGAGCGGGAAGTCTACACTGCAATGGCAGCTGTACTTAACATGCTGAGTTTTCGGCATATCTACCGTGTTTTGAATCCTTATTAACAAAAATATCAGTATATACAAACGAACGGTAGAAATGATATTTCTATCATACGATCACCGGGTAGCAGCGCCGTGGAGCTGACACATGTTCAGCGGAGTTCCGTGACCATGCGCCAGAGGCCTATCATCCGGCCACCATGCGGCTGTGCGCGTATCGACCAGCCATCATGCGCCTCCCTCTCTGCCGCCCTACCACTGGATAGCAGGTAATTAAGTCGGCTAACCTAAATTCCGGCCATTCCCTTCCTCCTCTTCGCTTACAAATTGAACCACAGCCTCCTCTCCTCATTTCTCACTTGTATTGCACACTAGCAAACCAGAAATCTAGCTAAAAAGAAGATCTCAAGGAGTATTCCCACGGTTGGTATTTTCCAGCAATTTTTTTCAACTGATCTTTCGATGACTCGCTCTTCATCGTCCGAACTCCGAATCCATTGATTCTTTTTCGTAACTTCATATAAATTCATAATATATCTCCTAGTATATACTTTATAATTTTTGGAATTTATTTGAAGTTTATTTGAATTTATTATCTTTGATTCTTCGCGTATAGATTTCGACGATTCCGGAGAGTTCAATTTCGACGAGTCGCATTAGGACTTCGAGCAAGGTAAGTTACACCTTTGATAATGTTACTCCTAGTAATTTAAATTATTATGTTTTTTTAATTATTATGCATGCGTACTTTTATTCAAATTATTTCAAATCTGATTTAAACCTTAGTTACATCAAATTCCTTTGTATATGGCCAAATTTGACATTCAACATCAACATACCTTGTCACCTTAGATAAAACTCTAGTTAATATACTAGTATGGACTAGAGAAAATTTGTATCAAATGTTTAGACCTGCTTAGACATAATTTTTGTTTTGGAATAACTTTTTTCGCATAAAATGATAAAGTTTTCAAATGTATTCCTGACTTTTGTGAGTCAAGAATGATTATGAAATACTTTCAAACAAAATATAAAAACTTGGTTTAGACTTAGGCAAATGGTTAGGTGATGGGTGCTTGCTGGCATGCATTGTTGTTTGGTGACACAATATTGATTGCTAGGCATAAGGGGTATGTGGTTGGTGCCTAAGTCAAATTAAGGACTGGTCTATGAGCTACTATTGCAAAGCCCTATCGTACTACCACAGGCTGGTATGGCACAGTCCTAGCTGATTAATTTGTAGGTACCAACCTGAGTGTCGCTATAGGTTGAAAGTGAGCGTGGCGTAGGCCATGAGAAGTCTCACTCGGCTCAAGTGGGAGCTCCAACTTGTGGATTCAAGTTGTGGGAAATCTCAGTGTTGGCTTGGACAGGTTGAAGGCTTCATATTGTAAAAGCCTTGTCATGATCTCCTCGCTGCACACCAAAGGAAGTGTGATTATCCGGTGGTAATATGGGATGATCATGTCTTGTGGGTAAAGCTGTGCAACCTCTGCAGAGTGTATAATCTATCCTGGATAGCCGTGCCCATGGTCATGGACAAGCTGAGTAAAGTTTTTCATGGATTGGACTTTGTTTTTCAAAATGGTTTTACAAAATGCTTATAGATGGATGGAATCCATATAAGATCGTTTTCAGGAAAGATGGTCCAGCTGGGATAGCTGTGGATAGGTTAGTGGTTGGTTGGAGCCTGCACTAACGATATTATATTGTTAAAATCTTATTTCTATTTATTGTATCAAATTTGGCTTTTGAATCTACTTACAATATTTACTTCAATTCTACTTTTCGCTCAATTAACCTTGTTATGCCTTCCTTTGTCAATTATTTGTCGGTGAGGATCAGAACGTATATGTCGCGTCTTACTGTCATTTGCCTGTGGGAAGGCTCATTGGGCTTCTTTCGCTTCGGTTTCTCTTTCCGCTGCTTATATTTAATTTTGGCTTATGTGCCATTGATGTAAACTTTGGCCATCAGGCCCATATTCAGTTAAATAAAGTTTGTCATTGTGCTTGATATGTATCCTTGTTATCACTGTGTGTACTAGCTGATTCTGGACTAGTGCGATTTACACAGAGGGTTTCAGAGTTGTTTCTCTGGGATCCGACAGAGATAGTATCAGAGCTATGATGACTCTAGGACATGACCGTAGATAGACTAGAATGGTTTAACCTTCTGGACTTATTTTAAATAACCAATAATTTTAAAACAGTTTTGCTTATCCTTACCTCTCAATCTTTGCTTACTCTTGTCTCTCAATTCTCCCTCATCTTTATATCATTTTTGGAAAAATTTATTTCTATCTCTTCCCTTGTTCAAAACAACAATAGATGGACAACTATTGGAATTCATCGACTCTACCGCCACTTCAATCTTCGTCTCGAAGGATCATGCTTTGTACCTGGAGAGCTACGATGGATCACACCCTTACCCCTTTTTGATAAGTTGTTAAGCTAGAAAGTAGACAAAGTTATGAGCTGTCAGTTTCCTCTTTTGTCAGTAGCTGTAACTTTTGCTTGATGTTTTCTTAATAAAGGTTTTGCTAGTTTGGTGTTTTGTTTTGGGTTGCACAAAATGTCCACTGTTCCCCCTTTGCCTTGAGTCTCCTCTCTCCTACTCTTTGGAAGCATCAAGCTAGAGTACCAACTGCCAACAACCTTCAGACAGCAAATAGAAGGCAACAAAAGTTTGCAAAGGGACGTCTGAACTAGATCTTAGCTCAAGCCACACATGGTAAGATCCAAACCTATTTCTTTGCTAGCCCGTGCGAATCTCGGGGACGAGATTCTTTTTAAGGGGTAGTTTGCAACAAGCCAGCTATTGATTTCAAATTTTTTAGTAAAAAATTAAAATTTAATTTAATTTAAAATAAAATCAAGTGTTCTTCGGTTGCCTGAATTTTGGAGATTTTATTTGCTTGTTTTTAGTTTTTAAAAAGGCTTTCTAGTTTGGGTGAATAGTAACGGGTCGGGTTTACTGTTCCTTGCAGGTTTTCACTATTCACAGCGGGTCCGGTCACTGTTCCTACCGAAATTCGCTTGCTACAGTGTTGTACAGTGGTTCGACGGCTCGGCCTACTTGGCTAATGCGGCCCGACATTGTGCGGCCCAAGAGGCACAATGTCGTCTTCCTCCTCCATCCGTGTGCAGCGACCAAAAATAGAGGAAGAGAGTGACGACAGTCGGTAGGGTTTGGGTGATTTGCGACAGCTTTTGGGGCTATGGTTGGGTTGCTAGGGCTATAAGGTTTTTATTTTGGGGTTCAGTAGGGTCAGCGGAGTCGACGATCACCGGTGGCGAGGCCTTCTTCTCCGTGGTTAGTTTGAACAGTGTAGGGTGATTGGAAGGTTAAACGGGCGATTGTGCTGATGTTTGAGCATCTGTGGGGCTAGGGTAGACTCGTGGAAGGGGCAGTTTGGGTTGAGGAGGTCGGGGTTAGGCTGGCCACGGTGAGGTGGTTCGATCGTGCGACGGTTTTTGGTGACAGGAAAGAGGGGTGCTCAGAAAGCTAGGGCGGTGGTTTGGAAGTATTTCTGGGGACTTAAGGAGGTACAGGTGAGGGCAATTGGGAAGTGATGGCTCTGAGAGACATAATCGAGCTAGGGCTTGCCTTTGAGGATTTCGGCGATTATCAGCAATGGGGAGGGTGGTCGGAGCTTCGGGTGTTCTTGGCTGGCTCTGGGCGCTGATGGCTTCGAATGGAAGGGGCTCAAGTGTTTAAATAGGAAAGCTAAGGTGGTTCGGCACAGTAGACAAGCTACGACGGCGACAGCGCGTGGCAATGCCGGGAAGGCTCAGGGTGGTGCGGTGTGGCGATCAGAGAGGGGTGTGCTGGCTGCCTCAGGCGAGGGAATGCGGCGGTCAAAAGGCAGCGGCGGTGTCAGGTCGGTAGCACGTGCTGAGAGAGCCGAGGGGGTGAAACGGTGGGTGCGGCGGTGGCTGGCAGCTCTGACACGGGTTCAGGGCACTTCATGGCAGACGTACGGCCTTTGACAAGCGGCGCAGAGATGGCAACGGCGAGAGGGCGCGAGAAGGCGTGGGAGTGACCGAGTGGTGGCAAAATAGGGGCGGCGGTGGATTTTCAGACTGGGAACAGTGCCGAGCGAGTTCTCCTCCATTCAAGCAAGGCTAGTGTGGATTGGGAGGCTTGGGTGGTTATATTTCTGTGTGGAACTGCATCAAAACTCCCCGTTGTTTTTAGCTTATAACTTTTGATTTTTCTTGAATAAATAAACATGACGACTTTTTTACTGCTGTTTTAAAGTGGTTTATCATGATAACTTTTTAAAAGTGGCTTACCAGTTTATCGATATTCGGTTCATTTACACAACCGCTCATGTTAGAACCTAAAGCTATAAACCATTGTCATAAGCCATAAATAATGCATAGCTATCAAGTTTAGCAAGTGTCAATTTTTTATTTGAGATTCCAGATGATTTTCTTCAAACGCTATTTTGGCCCTGTTCGGCAGGGCACAAGCCGGCCAGCTTTTGGCAGCCGCTACAGTACCTAACTTTTAAACGGAGTATTTTCTCAAGACGGAGTCTACAAGTTAAATGTAGTACACGTTAAAAGCCCAACATCTGTATCACCTAAAATCGCAAGTGAGTATCATCTCTCCGTAATCTGTACCGTAAATAGCCAAAATTCAAAATTTTCAACCAAAAACTATAAACCGCAGCCAAAAAGAACATGCCCTTTCTTTCCACCAACGTTTGAAGATCCATGCATGCTGTGGGTTTGCTGCTGATCCTGAGAAGTACTATGTGAATGGAAGAGTAAGTCCTCGAAGTTAACGGGGGCACAGATGTCTTCCTACGGGTGAAAAGGTGTATAAGTCTCGAAAATGCAACAAATCAGCAAAATTGGTATTTTATGAATCTAAATACGTACGAAGTGGCATATCTTAGATGACAGTCTTCAGAGTGATATTTTGAGCCATACCACTATTTGGAGTAATATATCTTGAATTTTCCCATATTTGAATGCACACACGCCCACTCCCTTCTGGCCTCCTCTACCCATTACTTCATCCTGTACTACCACCAATAGACCATGCCATCCTTGCTTAGGTCGCCAAAGTAACACTACAAAATTTCAGCGAAAAAATTCATTATTTGCCACTTCAGAGGTTGACCCTGGGCATGCCACTCTTCGGGATGCAATTCATGATTTGCCACTACAAAGATGTTTGCACTCAAAGATTTTGCCACTTTTGTTGCATTTTACTCTCTCCGTCTCGAAATATAAGTTCTCATTCTTAAAAAACGTAATTCCATAATATAAGTCTATTACGGAGATTAAAAGAGTAGTTATTACAATATTTCCACTATATACCTCTACTTTAATACTAAAAAATGAGTAAGTAATTGTAGCATGTTATTTAATAGGAGTATGTATGATTCAATTCAATGGTATTAACTTTTCTTAAATTTAATATCTTCTTGGACGGTGCGTATGATGGACTTTAGACTTATATTGTGGGACATAGAGAGTACCATTTTCCTTTTTTCATCCGGAAATAACTGGTGACATGACTAAACTACTAAATCGTTTGAACCGACCAGTGCCTATTTGTAGCCGCGGACCCTAGAGTTGCAACTTTCTGAAGTAGCAAAACATAAATTTCCCAATGTCAGCGCCTTCCTTGACAAATCTATCGTCACCAGCCGCCATGAAGCCTTGTCACCTGGTCACACTGTCTCATGTTGTGTTTTGAGCTACCACCGCTGCGGCTCTTCACTGAACCTATGGTCGGCGGTGCCAATGGCGAAGCCAAAAATAAAATTGAGGGTGGACTGAACTGTTTATAAGTCTAAACTAAGTTGACATAAAATTAATCTTTTACTATTATAAAATTTCAAATTCATATAGAAATTATAAATTAGATGGAGACAAACAATGAAAAATAGAGAAATAGAAATTAGGTATCTCGATAATAGAAAGCGCCAGGAGTGCGGAGTAGCGATAAGTCACCTATGTATAAAATATATCAAAATTAGTGATATAATAGAAAATTATGAATGACAACGAAAAATTAGATCATATGAAACATGTCAGAATTAAGCTAATTTGAATCATGAGATAATAAAAACAAAAGGCAATATCTTTTTCCACACTCTATCCAATGTTCTTATCATTTTCACGGTGGCACCTTCGGGGCACGTGCAGGACCACATCATCGCGGAGTGGCGACGGAGGGAGAAGATCAGCCAGAGGTTCATTGAGCTCTCCACCGTCATCCCCGGACTAGAAGGTTCATATATATTTCACTTTCTTTCTTCTTTTTTCTTTGATTGATTATCTCTTCGTTAATTTTATGATTTTCACAACTACTCCTCCTCCTCTTCTTCTTTAATTTTATGATTTACATATTTTATTTTACTTTCTTTCTTTCTTTCTTTCTTTGATTGATTGATTGATTAGCTCTTCTTTAATTTTATAATTTTCACATCTTTTCCTCCTCCTCCTCGTTGTCATTGTTTTCTTTAATTTCATGCTTGTTGTTAACTTTTCCATCAAGGATAGCTATTTTTTTTGGATTTGTTAATCTTTTTCTATTTTTACTATATACAAAATTACCATCGGAGAAGATGAGGCTCAAGCTTCACTAAACTCTCCTAGTGGCTACGCCCTGGGCGGTTCCACTCTTGCTTACCGTCGATCGAGTTACCGTCCACGTAGGAGCTAATATACAATGGTCCTGAGTTTAAGTGTAACCCTTGTGATAGTTACCAATCTATACCTACCATGTCGAATTAGGTAGGGGTAGACTTGTAGCCTGTAGGAGTAGTTAAAGTAACGATGCCATGGAAAATTAAAGGGCATGTTTTTTTATTTCAATTTACAATTTATGGTTTTTAGACTGTTTATAAAAAAAGTATGAAGTAATAGAAACTTATGTGTGATTTTAATCAATATAAATAAAGTCATTATAGTATGCACTATAATTAATTTATAGTCTTTGTCTGAAAAATACTTTATTTAAAAAATAAGTTATAGTAGGAAACTGAAAAGTAACTTTTAAAAGTTTAAAAAAAAGCCCCACAACCTGTACTGCGTCGAATCAAGTAGGAGTAGGGCTCGAGCTAGGAGTAGCAGTTATTGCTGTGATTGCATGGTGGCGGCAATGAAGATTTGGGATTAGGTCACCATTTGATTGTGCGGCGGCGGTGCAGTTGGTGTTTTTTAATCGTATTAAATTACTTTCTTATATTTGGAATATGTCAGGTGATTTCATAAAGCTACAGCTACCAATCTGCCGCTCGTCAGAGCAGAAAATTGTCCGGCAAAAGTAGTACTTGTACTCCATGTAGATGGTAATCTAGTCTAGCCAATGAGTCTAAACTGTCTAATTAGATTAGATTTACGGTTGCCACTAGAACAAGGAGTAATTTAAACTGCAATGGCAGTGTACCTAACACGTTTCCTGGGATGATAATGAATATTTCCTCAACAGTAATATTCCAGGCCAACATTGTCCTAATGTTTTTTTAATACCAGCTGTAGTCCCTCTGTTTGTAAATAGACATCATTTTTTAGACATGGGCACAGTTTGCAATACATACTTTTTAACCACTACATTTTCTAATTACTACATGGTAGCCGTCGTTCTTTTTACTTGCCGTTTTAAAATATGTGCAATCAACTTTTTAAAATTTTAACTACTAATATAGATAAAAATATTTAGATCATAAAAAGTACTTCTATGTCATAATATTTTAGTAATTTTCTCTAATATATAATTATAAAAAGTAATAGTGAAAAACGTATTGGAGATCATATAAATATCGAAACGATGAGATAAAAAAAGAGATGGTATGGTATAATAATTTATTATATTATTTCTGTGTGATAAACAGACCCTAAAAGGATTATGGTTGTTGGACAACCTACAAAGATATTGCAAATGTATGGAAAAAAATCTGCACAAAAAAAAAAGCTGAATGAAGAATAATGGACCATATGTCGTCATTTTTTCCCCTCTAAGAATTAACATCTTGCAAGATATACACCTACCTCTCCTCGATGGGCTGTAAACGGTCAAATTTGAATTGGACAGACTCGGCTTCGGCTTCTGGCTTATTTTTCACTATTCATAAGTTTCGTCTTTTTCTGAACTTTTGACTTTTTGTTGAGCTTTTTTGCCGGTTCTTTTTTTCCCCGTATTTGTTTGTATTATACGTAATGGGCTAACATATATTTTTTATTTTTAAATTTAATTATGCTAAATAAGCCTCTGTCAGCTACAGTGCTTTTTTCAGCCAGCTACAGTGTTTTCAGCCATAAGCCACGAGCTTTTCAGCTGAACCGATCACCACCTAAAGCATATCTGCATGCATATATTCTATGTCGGATAAATACGAATATAGGATGTGAGTTAGATACAAATTCGAAACAAATATTGACTCATTACGGTCGGATTCAGTTGGATGTCCACATAATCTGTATGTCGGCGGGGCAATAATAAACCTTATACACTCAAATGAAACACAATATAGTATTTTAATATGTTAAAATAGGTTAAAGGAATCATATTCAACACTGAATTGAATATAATTGCTTTATTAGTGGTATTGTAGCAAAAATTGGTCAATAATTTTATTTTTGAATTCAGACGCAGATTCATACGGAAAAAAGTATTCCTTGAATGTAAAAAATATTAAAAACAATTTTCGCATCGACATATTTAAGTAGCATTCGATACATGGATAGAGAAGATATTGTTACTCGAATGGAAAAATCTATACTATATTTGCAATTTATTGGATTCGGTAATCGAATATCTTGTATATGTAGAACTCAGGAATAATTGTGTGTAATCCCACAGGACCCCCACACCCTTTATTTATTGTAACACCCCGGCCCAATATCTGGGCCCAAAATGCTACCTCTACTCTATATCACTCTGAATTACATCCATCGCCACTAAATTTCAACCACATTTCCCCTAGCTATGCTACTACGAGGCAAGGAATAACCTGCATTTAACAACCCACATTAAAAACTACTAATCCTAAGAACAGGAGTAGACATCACACTAAAACTTGGGACCTCGCACCCAAAAACGTCCAGGACCTCGCGCTTGAGAATGTGCCATACCATGTATATAGGAGCATACTTAAACTTGCAAATAGAATGACAATAATATGAAGCATGCATAAGTAATAACCGCTACCAAAAGCAACATTCTCAATATCACAAACGTACTTCATTCTCTACTTTAAGCAAAAGGGACCAACCTTGTTCCATACATAACTTTAACAACACCAAAGCGAACTCTTAACTAAAAGGTTCAACTTAAGTGAGTTAAATCATCAAAAAGTCTAAATGCGAGTACTAAAGGTGATAGCCAAGTTTTTATTCAATAAACGTGGTGCAAAAGTACACTCCCGATCCATGCATGCCGTCACCAGGGTCACCTAAAAACATCAAAATACAAGAGTGAGTCCAAGACTCAGGAAGCACATGGCAAAATAGTAAGATCAACTTACACTTATCTCCATTTTAACTTTCATTCTCTTTAATCATGCATTATCCACTAACTCTTTCATTTTCATTAACTCTCTCTTACGCATTTACACTTCCTTATCATAGGAAAACAATTCAAATGCACATGCACATCTCTACTCTTTCTTTTAGGTTATATCGATATAGCAGAGTGAGCACCCATCGGTGCTCACCCAACGCACCCTCTTTCATGCGGGGAACTCAATAGCCCATCCTCTATATATGAGGACCTTAATCTCCACTCCCGTGGAGTGCCTGCTGAAATGGATCTTATTCTTCCCACTCTTGTGGGATATCCACGCAAAGTAGACCATAGATGCTATAAAAGACATCTATTTCCATGATACCATGATATGAATACAATGTAATGCATCATTCGTCTTTTGATATTTATCATGCATCAGTAACCATTATCCACCAATCAAGTCATCACCAAGTGATCATATTATTTATTGTTACCTAGTAGCCATCGTTATTTATAATACTTAAGCAAAACCAATTAACCAACAATGTCACTTATTCATTGATAGGTAGTTATCATAGGTGTCATAGACAACAAGATTAAGAGAAACAATTATATCAACAGCAAGGTAAATGTGACATAAGTATAAAGCATCAATACAACCCAACCATCTATTGTTCTACCATTCACTTGCATATTTAACCTTTTGGACGATGCATGGATGGCATTGTTCCCAAACCTCCACCTGGACAATCCATAATCCAACTCAAAACATGCCACAATAATGCAAACACACAAATAAAAGGGCATCGCTCCTATGCAAAACCCGACCTAATAAATCCCCCTCTCACAGATGTTTTCTCCCATTGCCTTGGTGACTAATCGACCATGACTCATATGATGGAACCAACCAAAGTTTTTCTAATGGACACAACGACGAGCACTAGCAACCAAGTTCTAGTCGGCAGCACTACTAGAAGCATACCCCCGAAACCACTTAACCAAAAACAGAGTTCAAGCACTATATAAGAACTCAACCAATTATCTACAACTTCCCAATTTACCATACCCTAACTCCCTACATCTTCCACTTCTAGATCTAAAATTTCCATGGCCCTAGCCAACCACGAAGATTAACCATGATACTCGCCCCTTCTCCCTCTATTACCACTACAAACCACATCTAAAGAGAACTAGCCAAGGGAAAATAGATCATATCACTACCCTGGGAATCGAACGACCATGACATCAAGATCGACGAGAATGGGAAGCCCTTCCCTTCTCTCCTCCTTCCTTTCTTCTCTTTCTCTACTTCCCTTCTCCTTCCTCCTTATAGCAGCAGCACCAAACGGCTCAGCCTCCTCTCCTCTTCCTCTCCCTACTTGTCTCCTTCTTCCTCTTCTTCTTGGCCAGATCTAGCATTGGTTCGGCCTCCTCTCTTCTTCTTCCTTCCTTCTACTCTCTTTTTCGTCTCTTCCTTCCTTCTCTCTCCCTCTTCTTTCTTTCTCTCAGCGATAGGGGTAGCAACATAGCTAGGTCGTCATGTGGGTGGCCACCAACGGTGGAGTAGCAGGGCTAGAAACAAAGGCATCAGTCAGTAGGGGAGTAGAGGATAGTACAGCCACGTGGCGAGTTGGAGGCGGTGGTGTCTTGGCTCGGGTAGTAGCGGTGTGTAGGCTGGAGAGGCAGACGGGCGATGCAGCGATGTGCAGTGCGAAGGGGCATGGCTTGGTGGTGGCGACTGATAGACAAAGGGAGGGAGCGGGCAGAGGAGTGGTGTGGAGTAGTAGTGGGAAAGTGAGGGGCAGCGGCTTGGCTAGGGCAGTTGTTCTCCTGGCCCCCCCTTTAAAGCTGTGTGTCGGACTGTGTCATGGTCAACACAACCCATGAGGCTCCCTCTATCAATTTTTTATTTTGGAATATTACATTTATAGAGGCACAAAAGTGCATTTAGGCCCTTATAGGATTATCTCTACTATACTCAATACTCCCTCTCAAGATGGGCCAAAGACATCAATCATGCCCATCTTGTTACATATTGTAGCACCCTTGCTAGGACCTAACCTTTTGGTGAAACAGTCAGCCAATTGTTCATCAGACTTGACATACTCCAGCTTCAACAACCTACCATCGAGCTTCTCCTTAAACAAGAACCAATCAATCTCAACATGCTTGGTACGATCATATTGTATTGGATTGTTAGCAATATTGATTGCAGATTTATTGTCACAATGCAACTCTAAGGGGTTACTCCTCCATACCTGAAGCTCAGACAATAAACCCTTGATCCATATCATTTTACTCAAGCTCAACACCATTACTTTGTACTCTACCTCTGCTGTAGACTAAGCCACTAACCTCCTACTTCTTGCTCCTCCATGACAAAAGGTTACCTCACACAAAGATGCAATATACAGAGATAGATCTCCTATCATCCATGTTGCTTGCCCAGTTAGCATCGCAAAAACCTTCCATATTTAGGTGTTGATTCTTCCTGAACCAAAGGCCTTTCCTAGGGTTACTCTTCAAATACTACAGGATTCGGTAGATAACATCCATTTGTCCAATTCTAGAATCATGCATATATCAACTCACACATTCACTGCATATGAAATATTAGGTCTTGTGTGGCACAAATAGATGAAATGCCCAACAAGCCTCTTGTAAGCCTCCCTATCAATTGGATCTCCTAACTCAGTATATACCTTGTGATTCCTATCAATAAGTGAAGCAATTGGGTGACACCCAAGCATACCTGTTTTTGCTAATATATCAAGGACATACTTCCTTTGGGAGAAAGCAATACCCTTCAAAGAATAGGCAATCTCAATCCCAAGAAAGTATCAAAGACTTCCAAGATCTTTCACCTCAGATAGCTCTCCTAGTCTTTTCTTCAAGGACTTGATTTACTCAGTATGATATCCAATTATCACAATATCATCAATGCAGATTACAAATATGGTGATATGTGATCCTCTATTAACAGTATGATCTCCATTGCACTGAGAATATCCCATACTACAGGCTGCATACCTGAATCTATAAAACCACGCCCTTGTAGGCTGTTTTGGACCATATAAAGACTTTTTGAGTTTACACACTTTCCCATCAGTTAGTCTATTCTCAAAGACTAGAGGGATCTCCATGTATACTTCCCCTTGCAAATCAACTTGTAGAAAAGCATTCTTCACATCCAACTAATGTAGGGGCCATCCAAAGTTATTCGCACATGCGATCAATGTTCTCATTGTGCTCATCTTCACCACTGGTGTAAAGGTCTCATCATAGTCTATCACGTATTTTGACTATAACCTTTTGCAACCAACCGTGCCTTATATCTCTCTACCTTGTTTTTAGGAGTTTGCTTAATCGTAAACACCCATTTGCATCCCACTGCTCTCTTTCCTACTAGAAGTGGAACAAGATACCATGTATTGTTCTTCTGAAGTGCATTAGGCTCCTCTTTGAAAGCATCCTTCCACTTAGGATCCTGATTATCAACTCACAGATCATTTGGAATAGGCAATGTCTGAAGAGATGAAATAAATATTTTGTATACATGTGAAATATGAGAATATGAGATGAAATTTGCAATGTCATACTCAAAGCCATACCGAATTGGAGGCTTTCTAGCATTAGCTCTAGTTCCCCTATGCTATGCAAGTGATAACTCTAAATGAGAGGGTATAAGTTCAAGCTCCATTAATTTGGTATTGGTGATTAATAACAAAACTAAATATGAGACTAACATGTTTATTGACTATGATATTAATCTCATTTGGACGGAAAGATGAAAATCCAAATAGAGGTATGCATACGATATCATATATTTTTATATCTTTTTGCATTCCTTGGATATAAAGTGTTGGGTTAACTCCACAAAAGATTCAACTTGAATATGTGCATATGTGTTTCATACACATTCTTGTATGCACACATTTAGAGGGAGTTCACTCTATATTCTGTGGTTTCATTACTATCGATCCATGTTCTTTATTCACATGTCTTGAGGATCTTTACTTTGAAACCTATCGCTTGAGTATATGATGCTTATGTAGTTGACATACACTCAAAATAGATTTAAATCCAATTATTTGCAATTGGGTTGTCATGTATCACCAAAAAGGCAGATTGAAGGACATAGTCTTTCCAACTTTGAGTTATGGTGAGTCTTTGTGATTAATGACAATTGGGTTTATGGGACTAATATTTTTCATGAGTTGGTGAATCGGTTAGGTCCTATCATAATGAAGACTTTGGATGGCATCATGTGTTGATAGTCATCAAGTTAAGATTTGAGATGATGGATGGCATCATGTGTTGTTGGTCACCAAGTCAAGATCCTAGCATGATGGGAGCTTATCATGTTTTGCTAAAAAAGACAAGGACCTGGATTTGGAGAGAAAATGATCATTAACAAATGAAAGCTCCAAATGGATGCACAAGGTAAATGTATAACTAGCATAGGCTAAGTATGTGTTTCTAGCCTTTAACTGGTCTCGGTATTTGGTTGGGAGACCAGATTGCTAGTATAGATTACCGTACTATTAGCTTGAGTCTCATCATGTGTTGATAGCTCAATCCCACTTACTCTAGCTCTCCAGAGTATGATGCTATTTTATGCGAATGTGTTTTATAAATAGTTATTCTCATGCATCTAATCTTTGTAGCATGTGACTATCGTTTGTGAATGTGTTTTGCAAATAGTTGAAGTCCATACACCTACTCCTTGTGACATAATATTGAGTTTGCAAATGTGTTTTTGCAAATATTTAAAGTTCATGCATTCTTCCTTGACATAGTCTAAGATTTATTGTTTCTCTTACCCTTGAACTTAGACCATGGTGTTGATGCTTTGGAATTCTTGTGCTTTCTAGATTCCAAGATCATCCAATTCTGATATCAGAATCAAAAGTTATGAATATTTTTTCAAGTGTCAGCTATGCTAAAAAGTAGGAGCGGTTGAACCACTATTTTTAGGCCAGTCTAACCACTCAGGCATGTTTGACTGGTGCTTGTAAGAGCGATCTGATGGGAATGTGTCTAACGGCTAGTTTTATGGCTATTGGAACATGAGGCCGATCTGACCAGCCATTAGTTGGTGATTTGATTGGTCCCTTGCTGAAATTTGTCCATTTCAAGCCCAACAGCTAGTTTTTGTTGTGTTATCTATAAACATCCACCATGGCCAGTTGGGAGACAAGCCTTGGCACCCTATTTCATTCTCTTGAGATAGTGCAAGCCTCTCTACTCAATTATGCATGTGTTGCACCTTGTAATTAAGTAGAGGAAGTCTCTAGTTGCATGTATCACATCTAGAGAAGGATTGTGTATCAACTTGTCCATGTGTTGGACTTGGTGAGGGTCAAGCAAGAGTCTTGACTGGCTACTCTTGGTGTTTACCAATACTTAGATGGTGTAGAGGCATTGTGGTCCGGTGATCTTGTCCAGAAGCTTGTGAGAAGGTCTGATATGTTGTGAAGGTTGGAGTTCACCTACCCGGAGGAGGAAAGAGCTACCACTAGTGGATTCGAGGTGTTGGCTTAATTTGTGAAACCAGTTCAATTCGTTTGGGATTACCTCAATGTAAATTAGAGGAAACCGACAACTCTTCGAACAACACGGTAAAAAGAGAATGTGCCATCTTGTGTTTGCTAGCTCTCTCGTGGTTTACATTGTGCAGTTTATATTCCTAGAATTGAATTGATTGCTTGTCACTCTAGCATTACAAACCTTGACATTGACTAAGGTTGTTGGTGTCTTAGTTGAGACTGGTTGATTTAGGCTTTAATTGTGCAAAACCATTTTGATTTACACTTCCACATATAAAACCAGTTTTGGCCAAATAGAAATTTGAAAACTACCTATTCACCCCCTCTGGTCAGCCTCTTCGATCTTATAGAGGGATGGAAGGAAACATTAGCACTCGCCCTAGGGAGAGGCAAGAAACTTGATGGAGAGAGACTTGAGGAGGGATTTGGGACTGGATCAACTAGAAAGACCAGCTATTCAGGCTATGGTTGTTCCTCTGCCGGTACTCACTACATAGCCAATGGCTCACATGGTGTCGACTACATCTCCCCCTGCCTTCCAAAACTGTCACTGATAAACCTTCAATCTTTTGAGGATGTGACATCTCTCACACATTTTGTTAAGCTCAAGCTTGGGCACAAAATTATCCCCACAACAACTTCCTTTCACCCCTTCCTCTCCATCTCAACCTCTTTTTGGCTATCACTCTCTTTGTTCTTCCACTATCACTGTCGCCCTTAGTGATAAGAGAGAACTCCTCCAAGAACTAACCAAGATCACTGCCATTTGTGTAGTATGGCTCAAACTCCCAAAAAGTCATATCCATACTCACAAACAATCATCTCTCAACTATGTTCCAACATCTATTACCCTTCTGACTTGATGAATACCCGACAAAGATACACTTCATTGCCTGAGGATATAGTTTGCCAATTGTTGGCCGTGATCCCATATAAAGCACACATAGCTAAACACCTTGTGAGGCACCTTAAACTCTCACTGACCCAACAGAAGTTCAGTCAAATACTTCATCCCAAGTATTCGAGATGGCATGCGACCAATCACTACTACAGAAAGGCTCATCACGAATGGTTTGGAATTGTCATAGCGAGACTCAGGTTGGGACCTGCAAATTAGTTAGTTAGGACTGTCCCATACCAGCTTGTGGTAGTACGAAAAGGGTTTTGTAGCAGTACCTCATAAACCGGTCCTTAATTTGATTTAGGCTCAAAACACATACCCCTTGTGCCTCACAATCAACATTGTATCTCCGAATAACAATACATGCCAGCACTCACCACCTAACCATTAACCTAAGTCTAAAATAGATTTTATATTTATTTTGAAATAATTC
Organism: Dendrocalamus latiflorus; assembly: GCA_017311315.1. NCBI lineage: Eukaryota > Viridiplantae > Streptophyta > Magnoliopsida > Poales > Poaceae > Dendrocalamus > Dendrocalamus latiflorus. The sequence continues at coordinate 20,476,628 of CM029640.1, forward strand.
ATAGCCTTTCTTGACTCACCGAAGTCAAGAGTACATTTGAAAACTTATCACTTTATGTGAAAAACTTATCCCAAACCTACCTTTATTTCTAAGCAAGACTAAGTATTTGCTACAAAAGTTCTATAGCCATACTAGTGTACTAACTAGAGTTTTATTCTATGTTGACAAGGTATCAGGGGAATTCAATGTCAATAGAGGAATTAACAAGTAGGCAATAACTAAATTTAAAACTAAATTGAAATACATTGAATAAAAATAAGTATGCAGAATAATTTAAAACAACATAGCTTTATTTACAAACTGGAATCAACATGATCAAGGTGTGTGACTTGTCTTGCTCCGTAAATTAGTGTTAATCATCATCAAAGAATTCTTCTGAATCATCGCAGTCTACACGTGAAAATACCCAAGCAAACTCAAATAAAATCTAAATAAATTCAAATAAACTCCAAATACTAAAACAAAACGAGGGTAGAAATGGATATATTCAAATTTTTTATGAATTTAGAAATTTGAATAGGCTCAATCGAAGCTAGGACGAAGGAGAACGGTATCCTGGAAGTTTGAATTCTAAAGAAAAAAGAAAAACTATGATTTCTAGAATTATTTTTCTAAAGGAAAAGATATTTATGACATCAGCAATTAATTTGAGGAATTATTTTTCTAAAAAAATTTAGAATTTTGAGGTTAGCAAGGAATTTAATTTTTGGCCGAATCAAATTTCTAAAGGAAATACTAATTTATGACGTCATACTAACATCAGCCCTACACGTGGCTGCTGACATGGCAGTTTTGCTAAGGTGGCTGCCACACGTTCGACACATTGTGTTGACGTGGCTTGAGAACGTCTTGGTGCTGACGTGGCATGCCACATGTCGACAACGTCATTGCCATGCGGGCGTAAGGTTTGACTCAGTGGGTGGTGTGTGGCGTGGTAGCATCTAGCGGTCTGGTGCTGGCGGGGGGTGTCATATGGCACCACATGGCTGCCATGTGTGCTCTGGTGCTGACGTGGCAGCGTCGACGGTGAGCGGCGCTCTGGGCCCGATGGTCGCTAGTGATGCAATGCGCGGCGGCGTCCGGTGGAGCATGGAACATGGAGAAGGGAACGAGGCGATTCTGGTGGTACCTAGCACGATGCTCAAAGAGTAAAGGAGACGGCCAGCGGCGAGGTAAGGTGATGGAGTTGGCTCAGCTTTCGGCAAACTAGGTCCTCCGGTGGCCCTCGTGCTCATTGAAGAGGGGAACGAAGGTCACTGGCGCGCGGGGAGCCGAACGAGATGTCGGTGTTCCTTGGGGGGTGGTCGAGACGTCGGGGACTGCTCACCGGAGAAGCTTCGGTGGCTGAGGCGGCAGAGTGTAATGGGAGGATGATTCGAGGCCCGGGAGGGGGAATTGGGGCGGAGAGGTGTAGTGCGAGAGTAGGGGGTGCTCGGGGGCGCTTTTTATAGGGCCAAGGAGGGGGAGGTGCAGCGGGATTATCACTGGTAATGACGATGGCACAGATGGAAATAGGGGAGCAGGAGGGAAAGCATGGCGTGGGATGGAAGGTGAGGCTCGAGGTTCTAGGGCGGATTGACGCTGGTTTCTATCAGGGGAGGACGCGGGGAGGGAAACTCGGGGTCGTGCCAGGTTCAGTGTCATTGGCGTAGGAAAGGAAAGAGGGAGGGTAAGAAAGGAAAGGTGGTGCAACGAGGAAGATGGAGCTGACGGGTGGGGCCCACCAGCTGGAAAGGGAGGGGAGGGGAGAGAGAGAAAGGAAGGAGGAGCGGATGGGCGGATGGACTGCACGGGGACGTGGCCTCATCTCGACTGTCCACACGTCGGTCGGAGGGAGGTGAGCCGCAGGATGGCTCAGGCGGTGATGTTTGTGCATCTTCGCCGCCCACGCGTCGCCCGGGGAAGGAGGCGGGAAGTTTTGACATTTTATTTTTTGATTTTCATTTTTAGAAAACCTAAGAAAACTAAAAAAGGCTTAGAAAAATATCAAATAATTTCCAAACATTTGAGACAAATTCACAGAAATTCCTAGAACCATTTTAGGCTTATGAAAAATATTTCCAACTTATTTTGGTATAGGTTTTTATACATAAAACACTATTTAATTTTAAAATTAAATTTGAAAATCTAGAAAAACATAGGAAATCCATATAAAGCCAAATATTTATAAGTAATTAATTTGAAATACGGTTTTTATAAAATTGAAAGTATCCTTTATTTAATAATAGTTTTAGGTTTTTACTTAAATCATTTTTCAAATATAGGCCTTTTTAAAAGCAAAAAATTAGGGCAATTCAAATTTAAAATTCAAGCAACCAAAACACAAGTTTCTGTTTCAAATCAAATTAATTATTTCTTACTAAAAATGTGAAATAAATAGCTGTGCTATTGCAGTTTCCTATTCAACAGTTGAGCATTGTGTGTCGGTCGCCTACCGCCGGCCCTACCTCCAATCTGGCTGCACCACGCGTCGCCTGCTTGAAAGCTAGGCGAGGCACAGATTGGTTGGTCGCCACGCCTCTGGCCATGCACCTCAAGGCTGCTGAGCCCTTACTTGCCTGATGCGGTCATCGCCCATCGGCCAAAGTCGCCGCCGTCCGGTTCCATGCGTGTGCCTCCCGTGTGACCGCGTGGACCATGACCATACTTGCTGACCTCCAGCTGGCCGAGGTTGTGCATGTGCCGCCGGTCTATTCCAGCGTTCATCTACGCACCTCACCGCCATCGGCCTGAAGGCATCACCGCAAGCCTCCCTGGCTACCGTCTGCACCGCTGGGTGCCACCGCCACTTGGGAGAGGAGACCGATGGCTAGGGTTTTAACTCTAGCCTAATGGGCTGTCGAGGCCACTAGGCCGAATGGGCCATGTCTAGCCCAATAGTGAATAAAAAATAAAAGGAAAAAAATTCTGGCTAGCTATTTTTTTAATTTAGCCCCTAAAGTTTAGGTAAAAAATTAGATAAGTTCGCTAAAATGCGCTAATAATTCCAAGGCTTGACCCTGAAGTTTGTCGATATAGCGAAAAAGTTCAGTCGACTGGATTTCTTTTTTACTTTGAGATCATATGAGCTTCATTATAGTCTTATTAGCACTTTAGTATTATCATGTTTTCTAAATTTATTTTCTTTAATATTTTGTTTTTGCTTATTAGTAATTCTGAAAATTGCTTATTAATTAGCAGAAATTTATCAAGATTACTAGAAAATTCTAGAAAATCCTAAATAATGTATACTAAATAGATAAAAATCTATACTTTATTGATTTAGCAATATTCATACCTCTTTACCTATCGTAAATTTAGAAATTTGCATGAATAATGTAGGAAATGTTTGACATTGCTTAGAAGGAGTTTGTTGAGCATGCCCTAGATGGTAGCAACTGCCTACCATGGGCAATGGATTTTAATATCAACTTGGTAGCTCAGTCGCTAGGCACTACCATTACCCAACCAGAAGCTGGGGCCCCCGCCATCCCCAAGGCCATCAAATGTGTGGCACTGTACTTCTTGAGGCACCACATCCATCAAGAGATGAAGTCTGAATACCTATGAGAAGAGAACTCTTTGGTATTGTGGAATTCCTTGAAGGAAAGGTATGACCAACAAAGATCCATCATGCTACCTGAAGCATAGCATGAATGGACCAACATAAGCTTTCAGGACTTTGAGCACTTTCCACCCCACCCACAGGACACTCCACCAGCAGTACCATTAGGCCAAGTACAAGAAGTACGCCGAATTGATTACCACTGTTCTCAAGGTAGAGAAGAACAATGAGTTGCTGACGAAGAACTATCAGACTCACCCCATTAGGTCACAGCCACAGCCTGAAGCTCATGCTAATTCCCAGAAGACCAGTAGTGGCCAGGGCCATGGAAAGGGACCCAAACAAAACGGTGAAAAGTGAATGAAGCTAAATGTGCAGAAGGGAAAATGGTAAACCCCATTGGATGGGGCAAGGGAGAGGAAATCAACAGAAGCCAGACTTGGGGAACAAGGCCATCTACCCCTGCGCCTTGCTATAGGTATGGATGTATGGATTATTGGTCCCATACTTGCCACACCCTAAAGCATCTGGTAGACCTCTACCAGGAGTCTATTGGCAATAGCAAGAAGGCACCAGGGAAGAAGGGGAAGGCACACTTTGTCACTCAGCCTGACGCTGATAAAAGTGATGCACCGAATGAAAAAATGGAGCTCGACACTATACTAGGGGTGATCACATGGAGCTGGACTCCCTTGACCTATATGATGACCTGCAGAAGTGCGTAGGCAGCTCCCCTAGGTAACCCTAGATGTCAATTTTCTTTGAGTTTGCTTTATCAGTTTAGGTTATTCTAGGAAAATGATGAATTCTTTATGCTCTTGTGGAGCATTAATTGTTTATAATTTAAATATTATTAAATGAATAAATTGGGTTGCCTATTCTTTTGAGAGATATTCCTGTTGAATTGTTGTTTGATTATATTATGCTCTATATAGAACTCTTGACGAGGGAGAAGATTTGTCTAGTAGATAGTGGAAATACCAACTCAATCATAAGGGATACCAAATATTTCCAAATGTTAACAAGAAAATGGGAAATGTCATATCCGTCACTGGAAGTGATGCTCTAATCGTTGGCACTGTAAGGGCCACACTCATTCCCCCTATGGGTACCCGAATAATGATAAAGGATGCTCTCCTGTATCCTGAATCAAAGCATACCTTATTAAGTTTCAAAGATATTCACATGAACAATCTCCATGTAGAGACTAATAATGAAGGAGATACAAAATATCTCCTCCTCACTAAGTCTGACGGTGATCAGAAATGAGTGGCTGAAAAACTCCCTTCCTTCTTATCTGGATTATACTATACCTACGTCTAACCTGGAGAATATGTTGTAATGAAAATAGAATATAAAACCTCAGAGTCCTTTAAAATATGGTATGATTGATTAGGCCATCCTGGGGTAGGAATAATGAAAAAATTATAAACAATTCTACTAGTTATAGCTTAAAAACTCTATCTTTTCCTAAACGTGAAGATTTCTTATGCCTAGCCTGTGCCAAAGGAAAACTCATAACTAGGCTCTCTTATCTGAAAATTAAGGAGGAATCATCTATTTTTCTGGAGAGAATACATGGTTATAACTGTGGAACATTCAACCCCTGTCAGGCCCTATTAGATATTTTATTGTGGTACTATGCTTCTACTAGATGGTCCTGTTGTGGTTACAGACCAAACAATATAGAGTGGTAGTGGAGATGTTAGGTGAACAATGCTTGGGGGGGTCCTTCCCCATGCCCAGGACAACTTTATATATATATATATATTCACATGGGGAGTATTTTACAATTATGTCCTTACACCCAAGTATCCCTCTCAAGGGTATTTATGTCATTATACATGTCCCATTTTTGGCTTTACAACCTTCTAACTGGCCGGCTGGGCTTAGTTGGGGGCACCCCTACAACAGGAGCCTCTCATGGTGAAGGGCTTCACGGGCTAAAGCCATGTTGCTGAGTCATTTGGCCCCCTCCGTCCCTGTGGCCTGTGACCTTCTGTGATATTGGACAAAACTGGACTTTGCCGGCGCAGCACGGCCTAGTGCCGTGGATACGGAGTCGAAGCTACTGCCGAAGGCATCTCCCGGTCACGAGGTGTGTGCTTCCAGCGGAGTTGGTCCATCAAGACGAAGTCGAGTCAACATCCAACTTCGCTCCGCGGACATGCGGGCGAAGCGGGATGCGGAGTCATCCCTCGTACACGAGGCCGGACCAGAGGGCCGACTCAACCCACGGACACGGAGCCGAAGTGGTTCCGGAGTCGTCGTGCGAGCTCGAAGTCGGGGTGGACTTCGGAATTGCCATACAGATTCGAAGTCAAAACGCGGCCAGGTGGCTCGTGGCTCAGCGACAGTGCTTTCATGACGCCCGGCGTGCGACGGGAACTGCACGACGTGACAGTATGCGACCGGTGTGTCTTGCGTGTCAGCGGCCACGCGCTTTTTTCCGGTGGGGCAGGACGCGTGGGTGCGCATGATTGGCGCGTTGTGCGCTGTTAAGCAGACACACGACCGCTATCGCACGTCTCTTCTTGAGAAGGCAGGGCACGTGGAGGCACGTGATTGGCGCGTCGTGCGCAGTCAGGCGGTCGCATGACTGCAGCCATGCATTCCTTCCCGAGAGAGCGGGCCACATGGTGGGACATGATTGGCGTGTCGTGCGCTGTTAGGCGGCCGGACAACTGCGCGTCTTCGTCCTCCACCGGTCGCGCTTCCCGATCGTGGGGAGGCGAACGGTTGGGCTCCCGCCGGTTGCCCTTCCCGATCGTGGGGGGAGACGAGAAGGCTTTATATACCCCTTCGCTGGCACGCGAGCATTCTTCCCGCTCGTTCATTTTCTCCCTTGCTGCTCTTTCACTCTCCTTTCTTCTCGCTTGCTGGCACGATCTGCCTCTGTCCCCATACGATTGACCATGCGCTTTTGAGAGAATGGCTTGCCGCGAAGAACATGCCTCGTCCAGCTGACGAAGTTCCCCATACCAGTGATGAACTTCGTCGGCAACGTCCTGCGGACTTATGGGCTAGAGTTGGCATAGCTAACCTCAACATGCAGCGGTGGAGGCCCAGCGTGTGACTGCTAAAGAGCACGATGGCTTACTCCAGCAGATTGCAGCGCTGGAGGAGGAGAAGGCCCAACTCGCCGCGTCCCTTGGAGAGAGGGACCGGACTCTGGGTGACGCCTCGGTGGCGGCATAGGACACCATGTAGTCTCTGGAAGACGCCCTCAAGGACCTCTCCGTTGACGTGCCACCCCGGACGTTCGGTCCTGAGGACCTGACGCGAACGCTTCGGCGAATCGGAGAAGCTTCTGGCCTCGCCCTCAACGCCACCAAGGTCTTTGGCAATCACTGCTCCTTCGTCACCTCTCGCATCACCTTCGCCCTGCTCCACCACTGAGGATGACAGCACGTCGATGAGCTGGCCGACTCCCGGCTGGAGATGCCAGTCGAAGCCTGGGTGATGTCGGGCGCTGTGCGCACTGTCCGCCCCGCCATCCGGGCCTTCCATGACTGAATCTGGGACTACATCGGGGAGGTCACGGCAAAGGTAGCACTACAGTAGACTCTGCATGGCGAGGGGAACTTCGGCCAATGGCTCGACAAAGTTCAACGGCGCACGAAGATGGTACCGCCGTCCCGAAGCATGGCGTGGACACACAGGTGTGATGCCGGGGTCTAGTGTGTAGGTGTGCGTTGCAATGTATCCGCTCTTTTTGTAAGCTGGCGTCCTACGGCCCCCGCCCCTTCTTATGAATAAAGTGGAATTGAACAAAGTGTTCTGATGATGCGTATTGTTTTTGCTCAGGGCAGATACTTGATAGGGGCCGATTACTAGTTTCGGACTGCATCTTCGGCATCTTCGGCGTTAGGCATGGGCGGAAGACGCCTGGAATTTCTGGGATGCCGGACCTCGGCAAGTGGGGCTTCGGCGCGAGAGTGCATCACGGTGGAGCCAGACGAATAGCGACCGGGTACTATAGGTTGCTTGTAGACATTAGGTCTTCGGAAATATCACTTCCGAATGTCTCTGTAAACATTATTTCACTGATGTAATAAAAATGTAGTAACCGAGCGTACTCGTTGTCCTTTGCGATTGCAGTTATCTTTGTCTGACAGTTAAAACCATGGGTGTGAAGTGGTCTTCGCTGGCGTAGTCCTTTCATATATCGTGGGACTTACGCGAAGTAGATGCTCAAGCGATCCGTCCCCTACCCTCCGAAGTGGCGACAGTAGAGCTGGCGACTAGCCGAAGTAGACGCTCGAGCGCTCTGTCCCCTACCCTTCGAAGTGGCAGCAGCGGAGCTGGCGACTAGCCGAAGTAGACGCTCAAGCGCTCCGCCCCCTACCCTTCGAAGAGGCGGCAGCGGAGCTGGCAACTAGCCGAAGTAGACGCTTGAGCACTCTGTCCCCTACCCTTTGAAGAGGCGGCAGCGGAGCTGACGACTAGTCGAAGTAGACGCTCGAGCGTTCCATCCCCTACCCTTAAAAGAGGTGGCAGCGGAGCTAGCGACTAGCCGAAGTAAATGCTCGAGCACTCCGTCCCCTACCCTTCGAAGTGGCCACAGCGGATCTGGCGCCTAGCCACGCGATCTTACGCTTATTTGTACTCCGTAAAGTGCACGTGGAGGCCGTGCATCTTATTTATACTCACAAAGAGTGCATGCGTAGGCCGCGCATCTTATTTATACTCACGAAGAGTGTACGCGGAGACCGCGCGTCTTATTTATACTCGCGAAGAGTGCACGCGGAGACTGCGCATCTTATTTATACTCACGAAGAGTTCACGCAGAGACTGTGCGTCTTATTTATACTCACGAAGATTGCACACGGAGGCCATGCGTCTTATTTATACTCACGAAGAGTGCACACGGAGACCGCGTGTCTTATTTATACTCACGAAGAGTGCGCGTGGATACCGCGTGTCTTATTTATACTCACGAAGAGTGCGCGCGGAGACCGCATGTCTTATTTATACCCACGAAGAGTGCGCGCGGAGACCGCGTGTCTTATTTATACTCACGAAGAGTGTGCGAGGAGATCGCTTGTCTTATTTATACTCACAAAGATTGTGCGTGGAGACCGCTTGTCTTATTTATACTCACGAAGAGTGTGCGCGGACACCACGTGTCTTATTTATACTCACGAAGAGTGCGGGTGAAGACCGCGTGTCTTATTTATAATCACGAAGAGTGCACGCGGAGACTGCTTGTCTTATTTATACTCATGAATAGTGCGCACGGAGACCGCGTGTCTTATTTATACTCACGAAGAGTGCGCGCGGAGACCGCGTGTCTTATTTATACTCACGAAGAGTGTGCGCGGAGACCGCTTGTCTTATTTATACTCACGAAGATTGTGCGCGGAGACCGCTTGTCTTATTTATACTCATGAAGAGTGCGCGCGGAAACCGTGTGTCTTATTTATACTCACGAAGAGTGCGCGCGGAGACCGCATGTCTTATTTATAATCACGAAGAGTGCGCGCGGAGACTGCTTGTCTTATTTATACTCACAAATAGTGTGCACGGAGACCGCGTGTCTTATTTATACTCACGAGGAGCGCGCGCGGAGACCGCGTGTCTTATTTATACTCACGAAGAATGTGCGCGGACACCGCTTGTCTTATTTATACTCACGAATATTGTGTGCGGAGACCGCTTGTCTTATTTATACTCACGAAGAGTGTGCGCGGAAATCGCGTGTCTTATTTATACTCACGAAGAGTGCGTGCGGAGACCGCGTGTCTTATTTATACTCAGGAAGAGTGCGCAGAGACCGCGTGTCTTATTTATACTCACGAAGAGTGCGTGCGGAGACCGCGTGTCTTATTTATACTCACGAAGAGTGCGCGCAAAGACCGCGCGTCTTATTTATACTCACAAAGAGTGCGTGCGGAGACCGCGTGTCTTATTTATACTCACAAAGAGTGCACATGGAGGCCGTGCGTGTTATTTATACTCACAAAGAGTGCACACGGAGGCCGCGCGTCTTATTGTTGGATCGAAATCGGCAACTGAGGGGGGGGTGAATGGTGCCTCTTTAAAATTACCCCAAAAAGTATCCACAAAAGAATACTCTTCTTCAATAGCTACAGAGCTTATGAAGAAGGCTTCAAGTTCTTACTGGATCCTCAACCACACAGAAGATAACTGAGGCAATTTAAAAAGACAAAGAAAGAAATTCAACTTGAAGAGCAAACTGCAGGGGCGGTCTGACCGCAGTGGGCCGGGCGGTCAGACCGCAGCATCAAAGACGGTCTAACTGGTGAAGCTTGGTCGGTCTGACCGCACGACAAGCACCGGTCTGACCGCCGTAGTAATCCCGGTCAGACCGCCAAGCTCTGAGAGGTCTGACCTCTAGGGTTTCCGGTCTGACCGGTTGCCTGAAAACAGAGCGCCCGACTGAAACTATTTTTGCTGATTTTACTGAAAAACTACTATTTCAAGCAAATGGATGAATTTCTATTGTTGCCCTCTTGCCAGAAGAGAAATAACCTATTCCAAATAACAAAGAAACCTCAGACAACAAGAAAATTCATTTGGAAACCAAGAATCTGAGATTTGAGCCAAGAACTGAAAAGTTACAGAGAGCAACTCTATTTCTCAAATTGCAAATCAATCTTTGATCCTTTGACTATGAAACCATGTGATTAGCTAAGCAAAAGTCTTAGGACTCAAAAACCTATCTCTGGGCAAAACCTTAAGAAGGGAAACACAAGGATTCCATAAAGCCCTGCTTTCAAAACCCTAAAAAGTCCACAATAGAGAATATTGCATGAGGGACATAAAGATCACATAAATCATTGATTCCTCAAATTTCTCTTGGAAATGGGATGCCCAAATGGCCTTGAGTCTTTACCACCACAGAGCATCTCATTTGCGAATACTTGAGAAGAAATCAACACTCAAATCAAAAGAGAAAGAGGAAGAACAGAGAGAGCGCAGAAAATGTAATCCAACACAAAGAACGCAAGAAATCAGTCCAACTCAAACAAAATCATCCCAGATTGATATTGAGTAAAAGAGATGAATGATTACAGCAGAGAATCAACACTTCATCCCCATACGAAGTTTGAGAAGAAAACACACTACATGCTTGTACTAGAGAAAAACTTGCAAGAAGTTCAAGCACGCAGGAGACACACACACAACAACACTCTGCTCTCTTTCACAACAACTCTCAACAACTAAAGGAAAAGACTAAAGCCATCAACCCCTCTTCCAAGCCATGCCACATGCAGGAGACACTCCTCCTTTTATAGCCTTTGCACTAGAGGGTTCAAAAATGCTTTGCCCATTAAGTTTTACACTTTACCCACTAACTCTAACTAAATCCACTTCCTTTAGTGCAGCTTTGTGTATTCACCAAAACGCCCCTCCAGTACCTTCCGGGAAGCTTCCTCATTCCTTGCCTTCCAAGCCTCGCAACCACCTCGAGTCCTCGCCGTCTTCGACACATCTCGACCGCTCCGACCTCAGCACCACCTGCGACTAGTCTGGTCTTTCCGTGCCTCACCACGACTCCGCCTCGACGTCCTGCAGCCATCACAGACAAGAAACACATTACATAGCACCGCTCAAAACATGTAATTATGATTAGCATCAATAACTCGTACTCAAGCATGAAATTACCCAAAAGACCAATCGGGAAGAAGAATACGCCTCAAGTCTGTCTAACCAAACCCGACTGTGCCAAGTGCTGACTTAACACAAATCACACAAACCAAACTCAATCTTTCCAGAACACTCGTCAATTACTCATTACAAACATGGAGTCACAACCACATGGTCTCTCACTTATTTATACTCACGAAGAGTGCTGTTTGCCTCCTCGCGTCCTGACACAGCATGAGACAAGTTTCGCGAACGGTGGACTTTATTAATGTCCTGTTTGCGCGGGCGAGCGATTATAAAAGGCAAGGTCCCAACCATGCTGTGGGCATCCCTTCGGCCTCATACATAATATCGCTGCAGCCTATCTGCATTCCATGTCTGTCAGAGGGTCTGTCCTTCCTACGTGGCAAGGCGGTAAGCTCCACGTTGCATAGCTGTAGCGACGATGTAGGGGCCTTCCCACTTGGATTCTAGCTTGCCGACCATCTCCGCATGCAGCGCAGTTTTGAGGACAAGGTCTCCCGGTTGGAATTCATGTGAGTACACGGTGCGGTCACGCGCACGCGCCATTTGGCGCGCATACTTCGCGACGTGCTGGGTGGCGGTCACCCGATCCCCATCAAGAAGATCGAGGGACAACTCGCGCTCTTCCGCCAGGGCCTGGACGAGGACCCTCCTCAAGCTGGCCTTAATTTCTTCGGGCGTCACTGCCTCATCCCGAAGAGAAGTTTGAACGGTGTGAACCCCGTTGAACATGTCACTGTAGAGCGAAGGGACTAGAGTACGCTATGGAGCTCGTCTGGCCAGTTGCCCTTTGGCAACCCGACGAGGTGCTCCTTGACTCCGGCAGACATGGTGCCATTCGCCCTCTCGACGGCTTCGTTGGATTGTGGGTGCCCTACCGAAGCGAATCGGAGCGTGATGCCCATGCTATCGCAGAACTCCTTGAATAGAGCGGAGTTGAATTGCAATCCATGGCGGTGAGCTCTCTAGGCACTCCGAAGCGGCATATGATGTTCTGCCAAAGGAAGCGCTGCATGGCCGCGGAGGTTATCCTAGCCAGAGCGACGGCTTCAAGCCACCTGGAAAAATACTCCAAGGTGACTACAACGAAACGAAGGTCTCCCGGGGCCCGAGGAAGTGGCCCGACAACGTTGATGCCCCACCGTGCCAATGGCCACACCGGCAGGATGGGCTGCAAGCTCGTCGGAGGTCTGCAGATAACCCGCCCCATCCATTAATAGCCTTGACACCGAAGGATGAGGTCTTGCGCATCGGCGACGGCGGTTGGCAATAGAAGCCTTGCCTGAATGTCTTGCCAACCAGAGACCTCGGCGCAATGTGCGAGCCGTAGAGCCCCACATGAATCTCCACGAGGAGGTGCTTGCCTTCGTCACGTGAGAGACATCGCAGAAGTGGGGCACAGACTCCCTTCTTGTAAAGGACACCGTCCAGTACCTGGAAGGATTCTACACGGTGCTGTAGACGTCGCAGCTTGAGGGGGTCATCCGGTTCGGCTATGCCTTGCAAGAAACCGTAAATGGGCTCTCACCAGTCACCCTGCTGGGCAATTTGGTGAACGAGAGCTGCATCGCGGTTGTCTTGAGCGATGGCCGCCACGGGCAAGATCTCGTAAAATGCTCCCTCGAGGAGGGGGAGCTGCTGGCTGGCGGCCTTTGCGAGGGCGTCGGCTTGTTCGTTGTCCGCTCGAGGGATGGCCTTGACCGTGACTCCCAAGAAGTGACGCTCCTTCGCTCTCACCGTCGCTAGGTACTTGGCCAGCTCGAGGTCCTTAGCTTGGTAGGATTTGTTTACATGGCCCACTACCAGACGTGAGTCAGTGCGAACAAGGACCCTTTGCGCACCAAGAGCTTTAAGTTTCGTGAGGCCGAAGAGTAGCGCCTTGTACTCGGCCATGTTGTTGGTGGCCAGGAATCCAGGGCGCGCCGAGTACATCAAGCGGTGAACCTCCGGTGTAGTGACCACTGTGCCCACCCCAGCGCCCAGGGCGCCGTAAGCCCCGTCGGTGTTGAGCGTCCATACCGGGTCCTCTGGTTGCTGCACTTGTTGAGCTAACGGTGTCCACTCCGCGAGGAAGTCCGCGAGGACTTGAGATTTGATTGTTGTTCGTGAGGCATACGTCAAGGAGAATGGTGCGAGCTCGACCACCCACTTGCCAATACGCCCCGTGGACTCCTTATTGTGTAGCATCTCCGCCAAAGGGAACAAGGATGGCACAGTGATGGGATGGGTAAGGAAATAATGTCGGAGCTTCCTCGAGGCCATGACCAGTGCGTAAGCCAACTTCTCAACCTCTGTATACCGCGTCTTGGCGCCCTGGAGGGCTTCGGCGATGAAGTACACGGGCCACTAAAGGGCACCCTCCTCAAGGACAAGGACGACGCTGACTGCTGTTGTTGTAGCGGCGTGGTAGAGCAGGAGGGGAGCCTCTGGTGCCGGGGCGACCAATGTGGGAAGGCTTGCGAGGTGCTTCTTGAGGTCATCAAAAGCCTTCATGCAATCGTCATCCCAGTGGAATCCGTCGCAGCCACGAAGGGTCTTGAAGAATGGTAGGCCCAGCTCCGCTGCCCTAGATAAGAAGCGGCTCAGCGCAGCCAGGCGGCCAGTAAGCCTTTGGACCTTCCTCATTGTCTTGGGCGGCTCCATGGTGAGGATCGCGTTGACTTTGTCAGGGTTTGCTTGGATGCCACGTTCAGACACGAGGAAGCCCAGGAGCTTCCCCGCTTGCACGCCGAAGACGCACTTGTCTGGGTTGAGCTTGATGCTAGCTCTCTTGAGGTTGTCGAAGGTCTCTTGGAGATCTTGACTGTGGGAGGCAAGCTACCTGGTTTTGATGACCATATCGTCGACATAAGCCTCCACGTTCCACCCAAGCTGGGAGGCTAGCGCCAACGCGATGAGGCGAGTAAATGTTGCCCCCGCATGCTTCAGGCCGAAGGGCATCCTGATAAAGCAATATGTCCCTACCGGCATGATGAAGCTGGTCTTGTCCTCGTCGTCCTTGGCCATGTAGATCTGGTGATAGCCAGAGTATGCGTCTAGAAAACTCATGAGCTCGCACCCCGCCGTGGCATCCACCAGTTGATCTATGCACGGCAAGGGGTAGTCATCCTTCAGACACGCCTTGTTAAGGGCAATGAAGTTTATGCACATACGCCAGGTGCCGCTAGCCTTTTTCACTAGCACCACGTTGGCAAGCCAGTCCGGGTGCTGGATCTCGCGGATGACTCTGGCCTGGAGAAACTTCGCTACCTCCACCTTCGTTGCGTGCTGCCGGTCGATTGACATGCGCTGAAGCCTCTGCTTGACCAGCTTTGCGTCGGGGCGGACCGCTAACTTGTGTTCAATGAGGGTGCGGTGCACGCCCTTGATGTCTTTTGGGGACCACGCGAAGACATCCGCGTTATCCCGAAGTACCCGAAGTAGATCTTGTTCGACTTTGGGAGGGAGGCCTTCGCCGATGGACACACAGTGTCCGTCGGCGTGCAGGGGCACCCTCTTGACTTCTCCCTCCGGTTGGGGCTTAGTTGTCCATCCCGGGGTGGAGGGCGTGTCCGCCTTTGGATTGTCGGTGAGGACATGCACCTTGCAGTGTGGGCCTCGAGCACCAAGCTCTATGCGCTGAGAGAGGTCCTGGTCGCCGAAGGTGGTGATGATACCTTGCGGGCTCGGGAGCTTCATGCATAAGAAGCCATGGTGCGGGACCGCCCCGAAGAAGTTGAGGGTTGGGCACCCCAATATGGCATTGTATGGGTACAGGATGTCAACGACGTCGAAGGTGACGTCTTCGCTCCTCGCGTTGTCACCCTGGCCAAAGGAGACTTAGAGGCATATCTGGTCCAATGCCTTCAGCGGTTGACCCCCGAAGCCCTACAGTGGGATTCCCGAGGGGCCCGAGCGACTCCAAGGGATCCCCATTTGGTCGAAGGCCGCCACGAACGGAATGTCTGCGGAGCTGCCTCCGTCGACCAGGACGCGTTTGACATCGCAGCCTGCGATGGCGGCCTGGATGACCAGGGGACCTTGGTGGGGGAATTCCACACCCTCAGTGTCAGCAGGCGTGAAGGTGATTTTGTGCTGCGCCCCTTCCGGCGGGTATGCTGCCACATGGTGTAGCCTCCGTGCCTAGGCCTTCTACTGCCACGCTGAGGAGAACTCCAGCGAAGAGCCTCCGGAGATGACGTTTATGATCCGACGCTAGGCCCCCTCCGGGGCCTGAATTCGCAGGGGGCCTTCTTGGGGCTGTTGCACGTGGGCTTGAATCCACAGGGGGTCCTCTTGGGGCTGCTGCATGTGGGCCACGACGAGAGGTGCCACTTCCAGGGCTCTATCCCTAGCGATGCTCTGACGAAGCGCCGCAATGGCGGTGCATGCCCACGTGAAATGGTCACCATGGCCTTGCACCTCGCACCACATGCCATAGTCCTAGTTCTCCTGCTCTACGCGGAGTCTATCATCGTGGCCCCAGCCGCGTCCCCGCCCCCTGCCTCTGGGGCCTCGTTCGCGAAAGGCAGGGGCGCTATCCTTAGAGCCGCCTTCGATGTCGAAGACATAGCGGGCCCTTTGGGATATATGCTGATTGCGCTTGGGCTTGGGCTTGTCACTCGACGAGTCCTGCTTATGCTTGGCGTCCTTGCGCTCGGGGGCGTCCTTCGAAGACTCTTCCTTGCGCTTGCCCTTCGAGGAGTCCTCCCTCTTCGATGAGTCCTCCGCTTGATTAGTGTCGGAGTTGTCGCCTTTGCGCCACCGCGCGTCCTCCTCCACCCTCGCATACTCTTCCATCTTATCGAAGAGTTTCGCAACTGTCTTGATTGGCTTGCGCGCATTGTACTCGGCCAACGGCCCTAGGCGGAGGCCTTGTATTGCTACATTGATGATGGTTGTCTCGTGGACGTCCTTGACCTGGGAGCGGACCTTAGCGAAGCGCTTGAAATACTCTCGGAGCCTCTCCGAGGGTTTTTGCTTGATGGCGAAGAGCTGATCCGTGTCGTTGCGCTCAACATAGTTCCCCTGGAAGTTGTTGTAGAGGCAGTCACAGATCTGCTCCCACGCGTAGATGGAGTTTGGCTCTATGGTGAAAAACAAAGAGAGCGCCACTCATTGCAGCACGAAGGGGAGCCCCTTCGCTTTTGTGGTGTCGTCTCTGCCTGCATCTTCGATGGCGTTGGGGAACTTGAAGTCCTTCGATCACGCTGATTGCGGTAGGCCTGCGGAGAGGGGGGGACTCCGGATCCACACGCCGAAGTGGAACGCGACTGGATGTAGGGGCGTTGCGGCTATCCGCCTGCTCCGGTGTAGGCTCCGCCGCCACCGGCGGGACTTATTGGCACCAAGCCTCTTGTATATCCCGCACAGCTCCGCGGAGGTGCGCCAGCTCTCGCTGTAGCGTGCCAAGGGCCGTTAGTAGGGTGTTCTCCACCGTTAGCATGGTTGCACCGGCAGGAGCACCAGCATGCACCACCGGGTTGGCCGCGACCACGGCTTACGCTCCGGGGCTACCTTGCACGCCGGTGCGGTGGACTCCGGAGTCGATTACGAGGCCGGCGTTGCCAGCACGGGCATCGGCGTCACCGCTCCCGACACCTCGGTTGGGATTGCCGGTGCTGACCGCCGCGCCAGCAGCGAGGCCGACTGTCATGCCACGAGCGTCAATGTCGGCAGCCGCAAAGCCGGCGTTGCCATCCGCACTCGCAGCCGATGCCGAAGCCCTGGCATTGATGAGCGCCTCTGTCGTACTCCTCTTCTTCTTTGCCGCCGATGATGAAGCCTTCTTTGGTACCATCCTTCAGATTTTCGAGCTTGCTCTTGCCTTCCCCATGGACGGCGCCAACTGTTGTGATTACAGACCAAACAGTATAGAGTGGTAGTGGAGATGTTAGGTGAACAATGCTTGGGGGTCCTTGCCCATGCCCAGGACATATTTATATATATTCACATGGGGAGTATTTTATAATTATGTCCTTACACCCAAGTATCCCTCTCAAGGGCATTTATGTCATTATACAAGTCCCATTTTGGGCTACAACCTTCTAACAGGCCGGCTGGGCTTAGGTGGGGGCCACCGCTACAACAGGTCCCATGTATGCCTATTGTCTACTAGAAACCACACCTTTGCTAAACTAATAGCACAATTTGTTAAATTACAAGCAAACTTTTCAGATGAAAGGATTAAGTCCATTAGAATGGACAACGTCGACGAGTTTACCTCTATGGTATTTAATGACTACTATTTAGCTTTAGCCATTAAAGTAGAACATTCAGTACCACAAGTCCACACTCAAAATGGCCTTGCAAAGTTATTCATTAAAAGAATAAAGTTTATTGCTATGCCACTATTGCAAAATTGTAGGTTCCCACTAGTTGATGGGGCCATGTAGTGTTGTCCACTGCCGCACAAATAAATTTAAGACCGACTGCATACTAGTAGGTTCCCCCCCTTACAATTAGTACGTGGAAAAGAACCAAGTATTTCCCATCTGCAAAAATTTGGCCGTGCCGTATACGTGCCTATCTCACTACCGCAACATATAGCCATGGGCCCCCACCAGAGTTTGGGAGTCCATGTAGGATTTGAATTCCATCGATTATCAAATACCTTGAGCCTACTAATGGAGAAATGTTTATGACTCATCACGTTGGCTGTATTTTTTATGAAGATAATTTCCCAGAATTAGGGGGAGGAAAGTACCACATTGAAAAATGCCGAGAAATATATTGGAATGTCTCGGCCATTCAAGCCCTAGATCCACGCACTAAAGAAACTGAACTAGAAGTTCAACGAATTATAAACCGGCAGCACATAGCAAGTAATCTGCCAAATGCTTTCACTGATCAAAAGGGAGTAACAAAATCATATATACCAATAGTAAATGCCTCGGAGAGAGTGGAACTACACAATAAAGATACTCAAACCACTCCAACCCCTCACATGAAGAAGAGGGGGAGAGCACAAGAAAAAGAGGCCTCAATTCCACGGAGACATCCACAAGAAAAGAAACTCAAAGAAAGTAAGTCATCTCCCGAATTAGTAGAAGAAACTCAACCTGACGTTGAGAAAATCCCTTAAGCGAATGATCATGAATATAGTAACCCTAGTAAAATTGCACATGCATAGTCTAACATTAGGAAATGGAACAACTAGACTCCATCTTTGTGTGAAATCACGAGGAGCTGGATGAACTAAATGAAGAAATATCTACCAATGTTTTTCAGTCTGGGGAATTATATAAAATAAAGACTACAATTGTCAATATTTATTTTGCATCAAAAATTGCTAAGAACCTTGAACTAGATCCAGAACCGAAGTCCTTAGCTAAATGTTAGAAGCGCTCAGACTAGGGTAAATGGAAGGAATCAATTGATGCAGAATTACTCTTGCTGAATAAAAGGAAAGTGTTTGGCCCAGTAGCCCAAACACCACCTAAGATGTTCTCTGTAGGATCCAAATGGATTTTCATCTAGAAGATAAATGAAAATAACCAGGTGGTAAGGCATAAAGAGAAACTTGTAGCAGAAGGGTTCACACAAAGACTCTGTATTGATTATGATGAGACTTATTCTCCCGTCATGAGTGGAATAATGTTCTAATATTTAACATCAATGGCAGCAAGTATGAATTTAAGTATGCAGTTAATAGATGTGGTAACCGCATATTTATATGGGCTACTAGATTCAGAGATTTATATGAAAGTCTGAGAAGGAGTAAAAATTATAGATCCAAATAAATTAAATCACAACATGTATAGCGTCAAATTGGAAAGATCGTTGTACAAATTAAAATAGTCCAAAGGATGCGGTACAATCGGTTTAGTGAATTCCTCTTGAAGAGGGGGTACACTAATAATGAGGATTGTCTCTGTGTGTTCATAAAGAAATCCCAAAATAGGTTTTGTATTATCTTGGTATACGTCGATGATCTTAACATCATCGGAACCACAGAGGATATAAAGGAAGCAAGTTCCTATCTTGTTAAGGAGTTTGGAATGAAGGATTTGGGTCGAACAAAATTTTTCTTAGTGTTGCGGCTGGAGCACCTTCCTGGAGGGATTTTAGTACACCAATCCTCTTATACCAAGGAAGTGTTAGAAAAATTTAATATGGATAAGTCACATTCATTATGAACCCCGATGGTAGTCCGATTCGTAGAAGTGGACAAAGATTCTTTTAGACCAAGAATGGAAATTAAGAAAATTCTTGGACCAGAGGTTCCATATTTAAGTGACATTGGGGCACTAATGTATCTGGCTAATTGTACAAGGCTGGATATTGCTTTCACAGTAAACTTGCTAGCTAGATATAGCGCAGCTCCAACACGAAGACATTGGGCTGGTGTTAAAACACTTCTCAGGTATCTTCAGGGTACACAAGATCTTGGATTGTTTTCTAAAGAATCAAGACTTGACTATGGTTGCATATACAGATACAGGGTTTCTGTCTGATCCCCATAATGCGAAATTCTAGACATAATTTGTATTTCTTTGTGGTAGTACTGCTATTTCTTGGCAATCATTTAAGCAGACCTTGGTAACTACGTCTACTAACCACTTAGAAATAATAGCGCTGTATATAGCCTCATGAGAACGTGTTTGGCTCATGTGAATGATTAGCCACATCAAGAAGTCATGCAGCATAAGCACCGTCAATAACCCCACTATTATCTGTGAAGATAATGTAGCTTGTGTGACACAGATGCAAATGGGCTGAAAGGTAATATCAGGAAGCATGTTGGTCCTAAATTCTTCTATCATCACGAACTCCAAAAGATCGATGAGATAAGGATATTGAAGGCTAGGTCTTATGATAATCTGGTAGATATATTTGCAAAATCTTTCCTAGCCTCTACCTTTCAGAAGGTGCAAGGCATAGGAATGAGAGGCAACTTAAAGAGTTACAAGGTTCAGGGAAAGTAAATATCTGAACTATAGCCCTTATTTAAGACTGAAAGATTTATATGATCCCAAAGATTTAATGTTGTATTTTTTTCCTTTGTAAGCTTTCCTGAAGTTTTCTCACATGAATATTTTTAATGAGGCAACAAATACAACATAGGAACAGATGCGATGTACTCTTTTCTCTATCCTTTTTTCTACTGGGTTTTTATGAGGAGATTTTAATAAGGCATATGTATGTCGTGGTATTCGCCCAAGAGAAGTGTTGTGAAACCTAGTCAGTTGCATTGGTGGGCAAATACCAAAACTATCCCAAAGGGGTTTTTTTTACTATAAATAGACAAGTCTATGTACAAGGAATGATTAATCTTAAGATAATAAAGATTTCGATTTCCCTAGTGTTGGTCTCTCTCGCATTATTCTCTGTTGACTGGTTGTATTGGTTGCATTGGAGATTATTTTCCAACAACCACAATCATTTTTTTTACCGCGCAACGCAGCTGTGCCAACCAGGAACGTTATCTTCACGCGAAATCCGCCGGATTTTGCCGTTTGTGTGACCACTTGTCCCGATAGAGTATGGTGTGTGCTACCTGACCTTACGATACTATAATGTTATCTCTTTTAAAATATGGTGTAAATGATCATAAAAAATCAAACAAAAATGATAGAATTGACACAAAATCAATCTATCATACCATCAAATTTCAAATCTAAATTTGATCTACACATACAGAAATAAAAAAAGACAAATTCAACTCGAAAGGAAATCAGAAATAAAAAACAAAAAGGTTACCGTTGACTAAATTTTCTCTTTTCTCCTAATGTAATTCATGTTTTTTAATAATTATTTGTGTATATGTTGAGAAATGTAACATTATAGCACGGTAGGAGTGGAGAGCACAAGATATCTTCTCGGTAGCACAGTGTATCTTCTCCACTCGTCCCCTTCCATTGTCAGCGGGAAGGCATCTTTTGCATTTGTGTCGCTTGCTTCGTGGGGAGCCAACGTTGTCGCAAGCTGCCCCCCGGACGTTGTCATGGCGTGCTCACAGGTTTCTTGAGGGGTCGTGCTCGCCACCGCCTTCATGTGGCCTGCAAGCCAGTCCTCACGGCCATTTTCATCGTCTTCGAGCGTCTACGTCCGTCCTGTTTGTGTTTGTTTCCGACTAAGTCGCCATAGCCCGCCCGGTATGTGCACCACTAACCACGGTTCAACGTATTTTTTAGCGCTCACTTTCTCCCTTTTGTTCCACCTCGCTTGTTAGCTGATGCGGCTAGCCGTGATGGAGGGTTGAGGAGGCATACGCCAACCAAGGATTGAAAAACCAGTTACGAAAAAGATACCGGACACGGCCGATACGGGCTACCGATGGTAACCGGTTTTCTATCAAACATGTCAATTATTAAATTTTGAATTTAAAATTGTTAACGTTCAGTTTGACCGAATCGTACTCAAGTACTATCTAAAATTACTATTCATCAATCCAAATTAAAATTTAAAAAATCTAAAACATTTTTAACCGGTTTTTTAACCGTCTGTGCCAGTGCCTATCGGCGGTCACCGGCCGATATTTTTATCCTTGACACTAACAGCGATAACACTTATCTTAATTGTTCACTTTATTCTCTTTTTTTAATGAGATAGCTACAAAGAAATCAAATAAAATGAAATAGCATCACTACTACAGAAAAGGTCATCACAGACGGTTCGAAAACGTCATCACAGACGGTTTTGTGAACCGTCTGTATTTATGGGTCAGTGATAATCGAAGGTCATCACAGACGGTTTTTGAGTAAAAACCGTCTGTGATAACGGATAATCACAGACGGTTTTTAGTTAAAAACCGTATGTGATAGCTATAATCACGGACGGTTTTTAACTAAAAACCGTCTGTGCTATTCTCTTCTACCCCTAAATCTATTTCTGTTTATTGGCTAGCCTCAGGAAATGCTAGCCATGCTCTCTGAAATAAGCAGATCAACATGTACATGTATACATCCAATTCACATCTCAATTCATTTCACAAACATAAAACATCCATTTCGCAAATCAATTAATTGAAATGAGAACAAGCAAATACAGTATGAAACACAGTACACATTTTAAGATTAGAGTCTACCATTACAAGAATACACAGACAAACAACAAACAATAAAGAGGAGGAGAACAACAAACAGGTTGCTCATCTAGCTAACACAACAAGAACAGAGAAAAGCAAAGATCCTCTATGCCTAGGCCTTCTCGCCCCTGATGCAGCGCGCGAGCTGGATGTCTTTGACGCCCACCATCGTCGGTGTTGATTGAGCGCTGCCTTGGCACGAGCTAGTTGCTTCTGCGGTGTCTTGCCTCCCGTTGACGTGTGCGTCGTCTGCAAGGAGGAGGACAGCAAGGAGGAGGAGAACAGTAAGGAGGAGGATAGCAAGGAGGAGAAGAACAATAAGAGGAGGAGAACAAGGACAACAAGGAGGAGGAAACTAGCAAGGAGGTTGGGTTTTGGTAATATTTATAGGGGAGGGAGAGGGAGGAAGAGGCGGGAGTTCGAAATTTTGGGCGCGGGAAAAGAGAGGCGGAGCTACGATCCGTGGGGTGAGGAGGATTGACGGGCCCAGTGGTCAGATTATCACAGACGGTTCTATTGGCTAGAACAGTCTGTGATGAATGAATATCACAGACGGTTCTATATATAGAACCGTCTGTGAATTAGAGCACAGAATTTTATATACCGATGCAATATAAATAATTAGTATGAAAAGATAAAACAACAAAGTTTTATATAGCTTATATATACTCATTTGAAAGGTTTCGACGAGATCTACAACTTTGCAGTTGAAGCAAAATCCAAATTCCGAAAGGAAGACCAAGAAAAAGGGCAAAAACAGACACCAAAAACTTGCGACACAGGTTTAGGTCCAAAGATGGCCGATTTTCAGGGTCTTAGAGGGTGACTAGCGCAAGCGGGTCATTTTGTTTGGATCGGGCTCGTCGTTACTTTTCCAACGAGTACAAGAACGTCGAAAACGGACACCGTATGCAAAAGTTATGTCCGTTTTACTGAAGGTATGTCAAAACTGAATCCTACTCGGACTCAGGCGGGAAATTATGAAATTTTGGGGAATTGCAAGGCGGGAAAGACGGTTTTTAATAAAAAACCGTCTGTGATAATTCCAGTATCACAGATGGTTCAGAGGTAAGAACCGTATGTGATACTCCTTTTTCCCGCCACAAATACCACAGACGGCCTTCAAATTAAAACCGTCTGTAATAGTGTACATCACAGACGGTTTCACAAAACCGTCTGTGATTTGGCGTCTACTATTAGCCTTTCTGTGGTAGTGCATGCACGTGCAGTCTGAAGCTATCAAATGAATTTGATTGCGCCAGTGGCGGAGCTAGAGCAAAACGGAGGAGGGTGCAACGGGCCACGCGTGAGAGCATAGGACGGTGGGAGAATAGGCTGGACATGGGCGAGCAGTGGCGGAGAGAGGGGGGCCGGGGGGGCCTGGCACCCTCCAACGTCAGCCCAGCAGCCCAGCCCCCCCACTGGCCACTAGATGCAGTCGGCAGCCAGCGTGCAGGTGCAGCCCAATTAGTAAATTGTAATTGCCATTTGCCAATTAGCCCAGTCGGCAGCAGGACGGCGCCGCTTGCCCGCTTCATATTTCAGAAATCAGAAGGAGCCAGCCAGGAGGCGAAGCGACGCCAACCGGGAGCCGTCCGTCCGCGTCCGCCGTCCGCCCGCACAAACCATACCCATACTCTGCTCTGTGGCTCCGCCGACGCCGTCCGCGGTCCGCCGTCCGCCCGTCCGGCCGTCCCCGTCAGCCAGGTAATTTGATCAATCATCAATGATCTCTATAGTATACGGTGAGGCAATGACCAATGAGGCATTCGGTTTTAGCCTTTAGGCTTAGGCATTCCATATTTGATATTTCCATTACCAAAATACCAAATTAATTTGTTATTTGTGAATTTGTCCCATACAATTTTAGATGATATGAAGAAGAGAAAGACAATTCATAGTTTTTTTAAGCCTGTTGGTTCAAGTGCTAACGTGGAAGTGGTTTGCGAAACATATTACTTTGATAGTCTGATATGTGACTATTGCCTATTGGATCGGTAAATCCGGCATGATTCATTGGTTCTATTCTACTTGTTATCCATTTGCCCCTCTATATCTAATTTCTGGCTCCGCCCCTGTGGGCGAGTGAGGGTGTTTGTTGGGTTAGAGGTACACCATATTGGGCCAAAAGGGATGCACAAAGGGTGAATATTTACTAGTAATAACTAAAATTCTTTTAGACCCGGGTTTCTGGAAACCCCCTCAAACCCATGCAGCTCCGCCCCTGGATTGCGCACTGCATTCTCCCACTGTAGAGGGAACGAGATTCCTATGTTCAAGAACAAAATACACAAATGTCCACTGTTTCTGCTCAACAATCGATCACCTTCGTTACTGCCCAACACAGCATCAGTGGGGTACTGTTGTTGGTTGTACCATTTATCTCCTACGCTAGAAACTGGTAGGAGTGTGAACAACGCAAAACATTAGCCCGGGAAATATGGAAGCATCGGGCATGTACGAACATACACGTGACGCATCTTACAGCAGGGCTTTCGATATAAGAAAGGGTCGTTGCAGGCGAAACGCACGTCCATGTTGACCGCTCGAACACTGCTGGATGCCAATGCGACTGATCAAGGACTACAAACCGATCGATTGACGGCTGGAGTTACCAACTTTCTGCCTACTTTTAGCAGCTGTCTGCCACAAATATTAGTGCTCATTTGGACTGAATTATAGCAATTTTATTTGTATTATATCTATTAATAATTTTTTTAGCGTAACTAAATTTGAAAAATAAAAATATATCATCACAGAAAAACAAATAAATAAGGGGAAAAAGAGAATGTAAAAAAATTAAAAATAATTAAATTAAAAGGTTAAAAGTCAGAAACTAAACCTTTGATGGACGGGGCTAGGGTGCTTAGTAATTAATCGAGTCAAAATGGAGCCGAACAAGGTAGCAAAGCCGGCCATGCATGTGACTTGGACGGCCAGAATTTACTCCTTGCACGGCGAACACCGGTGGCCCTCCCCACGTACGTATGCACCGATGTACGTACGTGCAGCAGGTTCAGCTTTACCTTTTCCCCTCTTGTTTTTTTCTCAGCGTCCAGCTTGTATCAGTAGTCGTCAGTAGTAGTTTTGGATTATCAAGTGTATACGTACAAGCACTGCAGGTAGACTGTACCGTGAAGTTAATTTTTGTACGGATTAATGCACGTGCATGACCACAGTGGCAATTGTTCTTTGTTGCTCGCGTTTCGCTCTGGAGAGAGTCAGAGAGGTACTCCTACGGTTCGTGGAAATTAAAGGACGGTGGTAATTAAGTGGTAAGCAGTAGGCTACGCCGATCCAGTATTAGTGATGCTTTAAAACAGCCAGCAATTTAAGGCTTGCCAGTGGCGCAGCAAGCGGAGCAAAGGACCGGACATTCCGATGCGATCTTCAGCAGTATTATCCTAACTATTTCTTAACTATATTAAATAAATAAAATTTTATATAAAAAAGAGCAGAGATAAGGAGAGATAATGTACTGTCCCTTATACAAGAGATAATTTAAATTTGTAAATCAACATACATAGTAAAAGAATGTGAGCCATAAATTTATAATGAAAATAGTATAAAATAGTTAAATGAATGATTTACTCTTGGAAAGTTTGTTTCTAATGCTGTTTTTAGATAAGATGGGAGGATCTCTAATAAAGGCTCGACGGAAATGGAAATTTTGGGTGGCCAATCTGGCAACGAGCTCAGAAACTGTTCTTCTAGCTGAGCTGACTGGATCGATCGATGCGGTGATGGTCATTATATGCATGCCGTCAATTTGCTTTATGTGGATCAGTAATCGTTGAGATCGTTCGCCACGAGTAGGCCCCGATAAAAAGAAGCCAAAGTATATATTGTGAAATGCTACTCCGAAAGTTCTTCGTATGAATCTGCTAATACCTGTTTTTTAAGGACAATTCTACCCTTGCCCATTAGACGGTGCGAGGCTTTGCTGATGGCATGAAGGAGCGTATCTAAGAGCCCTGCCCAGGGACACTGCAGCTAGCAGGAACCGTCTGACCTGTGTAGCTAAGCATGCATGCACTACTACAGAAAGACTAATAGTAGATGCCAAATCACAGACAGTTTGTACATTACAGACGATTTTAATTTGAAGGCCGTCTGTGGTATTTGTGGCGGGAAAAAGGAGTATCACAGACGGTTCTTACTGCTGAACCGTCTGTGATACTGGAATATCACAGACGGTTTTTATTAAAAACCGTCTGTGATAATTTTTTATTAAAAACCGTCTGTGTTGTGTCGACTATCACAGCCGGTTGTTGTTAAGAACCGTCTGGGAATGTTCACAGACGGTTTTTCACAAGAACCGGCTGTGATGTCCCTTTGTCTGTCATATTCTAGATCAGAGGTTAATATATAAGTACACATTGCTTCTAATAACTTAACTACAGAACTACTGAGACAAGAGATCACAAATTAAAGGCAAATTTATTAATTTCAATTAGAGGCAAATTTATTACAAAAGTCGCACAGGTAAAGAGTTTCCCAGATTGTATTCTTTTGGGCTTCGTAAGCTTTTTCTTCAACTTGGGGACTTGGAGGATCAGCCGCTAAATTCTCGAACGCCGTTAAGATTGCCCTTGTCCTCAGCACTTCCGCCTGCAGCCTGGGCAAATGATCAGCAGCATCCATAATGTCGTAGAGGATAGCATGAAAAGATTCCTCAGAATCTGCCGTTTCTGCTTGATCGGCAAGGCTATCCATCAGTCTCTGCAATGCGTGTGGAGCTTCTTCCGCATTGCGCACATTGTGGAGAAGAACCAGGGTGAGGACTATTTCCCTTTCTTGAGCGGCAGCGAGACGCCTCCGTTGACGGCGGAGGATCAGGTCAAGCTGACGGATGCAAGAAAGTCGGGGAAGGAGAGCAGGGCGGGTGCAGAGAAGCTGCTCCAGATGCAAATTGCTTGCCGCCTGTGTAAGGTTCCGGCCGAACAATTCGTGATGAACAGATGAGAGGAAGGAGATGATCACAAGAACAGTAGTAGAAGCCATGTTGTATTGTATATTGTATTGTACGTACGTATAAGAGACCTGGATTAGGAGCGCATATTTAACCTTTAGCACAAACGGTTCGTATACCCAAACATTAATGATATAGACGCTTCGTATAACGATCGAGAGACGTTAATTAGACGATCGAAACACGAAGCGTTCTGGCATCGAAACACGCGCGAAGCGTTCTGGTATGAAGCTTATCACAGACGGTTTTTTATAAAAAAAACCGTCTGTGATAATGACTAAGGCATTTATTGCGCTGCTCAGACCGCATCTGTCTTCATTTCGATCCAGATCTAGCCACTGCTGCGCACTTTTTCACTCGGGAGGAAGCTAGGCGATTTCAGGCCAGTTAATTTGGTGGGAAGAGGCAGAGATTGAGCTTTGAATTAAGATTCTGACTTTCCTGGTTGCTGTAGATATGGTTAGTAATGAAATTTATTTATTTTTAGTTGCATTACAATTTAGGTGTAAGTAATCCATGAGTGGTTATTGAAGATGGTTAATTTGCAAAATTGTTGGTTATATAATAGCTATTGTGTTTGTAATATGAATTGAGCTAGAAAATTAAGTCTCAATATAATAAATGTGGCCGGTATATATGTAGTTATAATTAGTTATTCTAGATTTTAATATAAGTTGTTATATATGTACGTAACGTAGGACCGAAGCTGGATGTATGCCGCGAGCCGTGTGAGTGAAGAGTACATTAATGGCGTTTCTACTTTTATAAGAGCCGCCGAGGAGGATATGTTGAATAAGGGGGTGGAATATATGTGCTGTCCATGCACTGACTGCGAGAATTTGAAGATGTTTAAGAACCGAGGGCAAATTGAAGCGCACTTGATTCGGAGGGGTTTCAAAAAGGATTATACGTGTTGGACCAGTCATGGCGAAGTGAATGATCATATGCCGCCGGATGACATCGCCGGTGAAGTGAATGATATGCCCCCGGATGACATCGCAGGTGAAGTGAATGACATGCCGCCGGCTGATGTCGATTGTGGCTCGGATTCGGATAGGTTGCACGATGATAATCTGGATCAGATGCTTCGCGATGTAGAAGAGAACTATGATGAGAGAGAGTATGTTAAATTCCGTGGCTTGATGGAGGACTCAGAGAAACCTTTGTACACGGGCTGCAAGTACACGAGGTTGTCGGCCGTGCTTGAACTGTTGAAATTGAAGGCAAGCAACGGTTGGTCCGACAAGAGTTTCACGGCGCTGCTAGGTCTTTTAGCGGACATGCTTCCGGAGGGAAATGAGTTGCCTAAAACCACGTATAAAGCCAAGAAGGTTCTTTGTCCGTTGGGAATGGAAGTAGAAAGAATACATGCATGCCCGAACGACTGTATCCTCTACCGTAAAGAGTATGCAAACATGCATGTATGTCCGGTGTGCAACACATCCCGATACAAACGTAACAATCAATCAGATGATGGCGAGGGAACAGAGGCGAAGAAAGGACCTCCTGCTAAGGTGGCATGGTATTTTCCTATAATTCCCCATTTGAAAAGGTTTTATGCAAATCCAAAGGAGGCAAAACTACTGCGTTGGCACTCGGAGGAGCGCAAGAAGGATGGAATGCTAAGACACCTTGTTGATTCCGCGCAGTGGAGAAACATCGATTGGAGTTTTGCAGAGTTCGGTGCAGAACCAAGGAATATAAGGTTTGGACTGAGTACAGATGAAATGAATCCTTTTAGTAGCATGAGCAGCCGACATAGCACATGGCTCGTGACTCTCTGCATCTATAACCTTCCTCCTTGGTTGTGTTTGAAGCGAAAGTACATTTTGCTGTCGATACTTATCCAAGGGCCAAAACAACCTGGGAATGATATCGATGTGTTTCTAGCACCGTTGGTGGAAGATCTAAAAGTACTGTGGAACGAAGGGGTACAGGTATGGGATGCATACAAACGAGAGAACTTCACTCTGCGCTCCTTATTGTTCTGCACCATAAATGATTATCCTGCCCTTGGTAACCTATCGGGCCATAGTATAAAAGGTGCCAAAGCTTGTACTCACTGTTTAGATGGTACCGAGAGTGTGTGGCTGAGACACTCACGCAAAACCGTCTACATGCGTCACCGCCGGTTCCTTCGGAGGGCTCACCCATACCGCAAGATGAAGAAACAATTTGACGGAGAGAAGGAAGACGGTTCAGCTCCAAGGCATTTAAGGGGACACGAGGTTTATGATATGGTTAAGGATTTAGATGTTGTTCTCGGAAAGGGACGTAAATTGAGGGCTCATGAGAAGAACACCTGGAAGAAGAGATCAATATTTTGGGACTTACCTTATTGGGAGTACCTAGATGTTCGGCACTGCATCGACGTCATGCACGTAGAAAAGAATGTGTGCGACAGCTTGATTGGATGCTCAGAAGGTCATCGATCCCGAAGGACTAGATGCTCTGCAGGACGAGGTGGTGATGACTCTATGTCACCTTGAAATGTATTTCCCTCCTTTGTTTTTCGATATCATGGTCCATCTCATTGTTCACGTTGTGTGGGAGATAAAAATATGCGGGCCCGTATTCCTACATAGCATGTACACATTTGAGAGGTTCATGGGAATTCTCAAGTCATACGTACGGAATCGTTCTTGGCCGGAATCTACAACGACATCAGGGGACGTCACCTTTCGAAACCCTGCAGACCAGCAAGTGACCGAGCGCCTGGTAAGATATCGATCGAACTACGTAGCTTGTAATTACTCCACAACTTCGTACAAATTGAAATGACATGTCGTGCTCTTGCAGGAAGAGCTGAGTTTTCAATTTACCCTGGGATCATTCCAGGGAACAAGGGAGAATGATATGCTCTCCGTGGCCCTGGGAAACAAGGAGCACCCGGGCCGTACGAGAGGCCTTGGGCTTTACATTCCTTGGAAACATGGTTTCCAAGATGACTCCGACATGTATCGGCGCAGGAAGAGAAACAAAACCGAGCGTGACGCACAGCTACGAGAAGAGATCAAGGAATCTCTTAGAGAGGAGCTATTAGCTCAGATGGCTGATGTAATCAGAGATGAGGTGCGGAAACAGACAGAAAGTCAGCAGGCCGCCACCGCCGCTCCTGTGCTAGCTAGCCCGCACAACCGTCCGAGTAGCTGCGCGTCCAATCCGACGCAAACCCAGTCCAAATTTCCTGTGGACGACATCCTGGTAATAATTATTACCTCTCGAATGCTTGCTCCATTGGTAGTCCTATTCGAGTAGCTAATTTTGTATCGTTATGTAGGAGCCTACGACGTGCAGGTTCCAAGTGAGATATGGCTCCATTCCCTTGTACGCTGCTTGGGGCCAGGCATATTCGTCTGGTATCGGGGCCATGGTGCACGGTCAAGCTTTAGCGCCAGGCTTCGCAAAAGTTAATGTGGATGGTGTGTATGCCAATTTTGAGGTGGTTCCGCTACCGAAGCCCCCCAACGACGAGATTGTGAATCTAGGACAGGCCATTGGAACATTCATCCAGTGGCCCAAAACCGACATCTCCCTGGAGGCTTCTTCACCGGTGGCAGGACCAGAAGTGCAGTGCGAACCACAGCAACTTGCACTGGTGCCATCTCCACACGGGCAGTGCGAACCACAGCTACCTGCACCGGTGCTATCTCCACGGGTGCTATTCTCGCCAGAGCAACTTGCACCGTCTATACCATTACAGTCGACTAGCATAAAGTCGACCGACAATCGAGGCAGTGGCCAGGGCAAATCAAAGGCGAAGGATGATGACGATATCCCGTCCATGCCATTGGCCCGCAAATTCGTGCTAGCTAAGCCGATGGTAGTCCAGGAAGAGCTCCAAAAACTAGGACTTGGTTGCCAAAGATTCCACCTTTGGTATATGAAACAGTCCAATAAGCCAGAGGCAGAACGGCGCTCAGGTATCACTGTCAAATTCAAGCTGGAACATTTCTTGCACGAAGCTCATGACTGTGTCTTCGCGGTGACCTTTGACGATATATTTGAACTTTTCACGCTCAACGCTCTCGACGCCTCACTCGTTCAATGCTGGACGCTGTAAATCTGTACAATCACAGTCTCTGTTCACGTAATACCGATATATGTCACAATTTGTTGCTTTCCTGTGTTATATATAGATTCATGCTGACCGAAGCTAGATCATCGAAATCACGAATTGGTTTCCTGGACCCACGCTTGGTCGCCATTGATACCATCATCGAGAATGCATCCTTCGTCGAGGACTATATTACAAAAGCACTGCTGGCTCACCAAGATAAGGAATTTGTTCTTATGCCATACAATGAGAAATTCCATTGGATTTTAATTGTAATTATACCAAAATGGAACAAGGCTATATACCTTGATTCTCTAAGTAAGAACAAATCCAAGTACACAGCTATCGCCCAAATACTCGATAGGTACGTACATTGTACATTGTACTCTTTCTTTCCTTCCGAATAACTAATCTAACTTTTTCAAATAACGAAGGTCGTTCGCCACATACGTTCAACAAACACGTGACTCGACGACAGGGGCCAAGGCCTTGAAACATGATCGCAAGTTTCGGGTATTCGCTAGCTACACATTAATTAATCATATACAACACATAGTAGTAATGCCACTTGATTTAACACATTATATTTTTTGCAGTGCCACCAGCAGCAGCCGGGCAACACGTGTTGATACTACGTGTGCCACCATATGAGACTACTCCTCGATTCCACCAAGATCACTAATTCTAAGGTTTGTCAATCTTCCCACATTTATTTCATACATGTCAAGTTTTATATATGCGCGCGTTCATATTCCTATTGACAGGCTGCGTCCATCTCTACATCTACATTGAAACAGCTGGATTTTGCAAAAATTCGAGGAGAGCTCATTTGGTTTTTGTGGACAAAAGTCGTAAGATCAGATGGAGAGTTCCACTGCCCAGAATGATTTTTTATTGTAATTCTAAGTGCAAATACAGTGTAGATCTTTTACAATTGTGTATTTGTTAATGGATATTTTATTTCAATTCAATGAATTGATTTGCGAAATGGATGCTTTATGTTTGTGAAATGAAGTGCGTTGTCAATTGGATGTTTTATGTCTGTGAAATGAATTGAGATGTGAAATGTATCTGAAATGAAATGAGATGTGTGAATTGTATATGTTTTATGTCTGTGATTATCTGCTTGTTTCAGAGGGCATGGCTAGCATTTCCTGAGGCTAGCCAATAAACAGAAATATATGTAGGGGTTGAAGGGAATATCACAGACGGTTTTGACTTAAAAACCGTCTGTGATAGCTGATAATCACAGACGGTTTTGAGTTAAAAACTGTCTGTGATAGCTGATAATCACAGACGGTTTGGAGTTACAAACCGTCTGTGATAGCTGATAATCACAGACGGTTTTTAACTCAAAAACCGTCTGTGATTATCAGCTATCACAGACGGTTTGTAACTCCAAACCGTCTGTGATTATCAGCTATCACAGACGGTTTGTAACTCCAAACCGTCTGTGATTATCAGTTATCACAGACGGTTTTTAAGTCAAAACCATCTGTGATAGCTGATAATCACAGACGGTTCAAAAACCGTCTGTGATGACCTTCGATTATCACTGACCCATAAATACAGACGGTTCACAAAACCGTCTGTGATGACAATTTCGAACCGTCTGTGATGACCTTTTCTGTAGTAGTGATGCCTGCATGCGACATGGACATGCACGTCCTGCAGCTGTGAAAAAAGGTAAACAAGGCGCATGCATACGCATCGCTCATGCGTTAATATATCATCCAGCTACGTACATTTATGTGTCCTTAACTCTCCGTAGGTCATATCCCATATTATGCAGCAACAGTATGGCTCAATAACTTGTCGAGACGTATACTAGAACTAAGGGAGGAAATACTACTGCTGTAGCGCGGTTGCTACGTCGCCTTTTGAGCGTTAGCGTTACAAGGCGCGGACGCGCACCACTCACGCACACCACACTTATACTATATGTACACATATGTGCTCGTATCCTCTACACATGATATAAAATTAATCGAATGCTCAATGATCTTCAGAGCGCAAGTACATATTATCCGCTCAACGATCTCCAAAGCGTGGGTATGTATTTTCTTATTTAATACACATGTATATGTACCCTATTTATTTAATTAATACGGCGTATGAGATTCGAACCCAGCGGGCTCCTCGCTTACCTGGCACAGCAAACCACTCCAGCCATCACTGGCTAGGAAGTCAGGGCTGTAGACAACCAACCGTCAGCCATTTAAAAGGTACGTATAGTTAGTAAAATCGTCATGATCCATTCATCCATGGGGAAGAGGTACACAGTATTACCGTTCGTGTTCAAACTAAATTGGCTGTGGCAAAAGAAAAGGTTGGAGAAAAATGCATGCATTCGAATATCTCCATTGTTAATATATAGGAGTATCCGTTGATTTGTTGCATCTCTCAGGTCTTGTTTTATTAGTTGGCTTATATATTGCCATGCATGTTGATGACCCTGCTCTTGTGAATCTAGCTAATGGCATACTGAAATAAACTTGTACTACCTTTTTGTTATTATATTCAAGTCTGGTCACCTTTGGTGCATTTTAATTACTGCTCTTCTACTATTGCAATTTCTAGAGTACTCTTAGTTTAACTGTATATAAGTTGATTATGAATATCTTTTGGCTGTTGCATACGGACCAAGTCTAAATGTCTACATTATACATGTGCTGCTCAGTTCCTGGAGTAAT
The DNA here is from genome assembly GCA_017311315.1 of Dendrocalamus latiflorus. Classification (NCBI taxonomy): domain Eukaryota; kingdom Viridiplantae; phylum Streptophyta; class Magnoliopsida; order Poales; family Poaceae; genus Dendrocalamus; species Dendrocalamus latiflorus. The sequence continues at coordinate 20,510,540 of CM029640.1, forward strand.
TATTGGTCTCCTCCTACCGGTAACGGTGCAGTGCACATCATGTGTCGTCTAGCCTTTTTTTTTTGTTAAGAAATAACAAGACCGACTATTTTACGTGACTTCGTACGCATAAACACTCTTTGTTTTCTGATTTGCGTTAACAGAGGTTAACCCCGGCCTTCCTATGCTAATTAATATAGTTAACGTTGACCTTTTTGTATTTTTGTTGACGCTGCTGTCTAGGGCTCATCAGTCGAGATCCGAATACGTAAATTTAGAATATCTTTGTATTCTGCTTCAGTCCCAATCACGCTAGCGCACTCAACAAAAACAAAAAGGAAATATTGACCATAATCATGATTAACTAAGAAAAATACAAATATTATTAATTATCATAATAGCAAGTTAGCAACCTTATGGCCAAGTTTACAAATAATACCTTCAAGGGCCTAACAACTAGCACCAGAAAATAAAGATAAATCTGGTGGCCATTCGATATATCACAATCAATCGACTAGAAAGCTAAATCATAATGTGAGAAGTCGTCGGAGAATTCTCCTTCAAGTACCTCAAATTGATATGGTTCTTCCTTAGCAACTGAGTAACAAAGGAGATAGCCGTGAGTACATAAAGTACTCAGCAAGCATTTATAACAACATGCAATATATCATAATGCAAGGCTTGCCAAATGATAGCTGAGTGGTCATTTAGCAGAAAGTAAAAATTTAGAGTAAATACAATAAATAGATTAAAAGCGAACATTAAAAATGAATAATAAATAGATAGTTCGAAGGAATTAAGTGAACCACAAGTAAATTAACCATTCACTTTCCAACCAAAGTTTTATGAAATTCTACCCCTTGTGTGAAATCACCGAGTATTGTTTATAATCATGAACATGACTATTCGATTAGTTTTACACACTACAGAGGTTGCATGACCACTACTATAGAAAAGGTCATCACATACGGTTCAAAAACATAATCACAAATGGTTTCGTAAGCTGTTTGAGTTTATAGGTCAATAATGATATGAGATCAGTACCGATGGTTTTCGAACCGTCTGTGATACATACTATCACAAAGAGTTATTAACTATCTATAATATTCTTTTGTATTCCTAAATCTATTTCTTGTTAGCTAGCCTTAGGAAATGCTAGCCATGCCCTCTAAAACAAGTAGAAATATAATAAGTACATGTATACATCCAATTCACATTCATTTCAAAAACAAGAATATTCATTTCACAAATCAATTAACTCAAATGAAATAAATTAACCATATTCATGAACAAATGCACATATGTACATTGTACTCAGCGTTGATCCCCCTCTTGGATTTTCGTACAGTAGCAACGTACTCGGCGAGTGACCTACGTGATTCCAAAACGTTAGCCTTAGTCATTGCGAAGAAAGGCAAGACTACAGTAGAATCATCTATGGATAACGTCGATGCATGACATCGATGCAGTGATGAACTTCTAGGAGCTCCCAATAAAGTAAGTCCTAAAATATTAATCTCTTCTTCTAGTTGTTCTTCTCACAGGTTGTCGATATACGTCCCTTTCCGAGCACAACATTTAAATCCTTAACCATATCATAGCTAGACATCTTTTACACTTAAATGCCTTAGAGCTGAACTGTCCTCCTCTCCGTCGAATTGTTTCTTCATCCTGTAGTATGAGTTAGCCCTCCGAAGGAATCTACGGTGATGCATGTATATGGTTTTGCGCGAGTGATTTATGATAGGAACGGGGTCCCAATCTTCCAACAGGTTCTGGATAGGTTCGATTTGGTGGAGGCGCGACACAATTCGATCCGGCTTCCGAACAACACGTTCCGAACCCCGCAATCGCAGCACCACGTCTCCTTAGGTTATCAACCGTGCGCAGCCGGTTGACCTCACCAAGAAGGCTAATCCTTGCCTGCGAATCGAAAAACACAAGCAAAACAAGGAAGAACACAACTGAATTGCAGATGTATTGATTTAGCACTCGAAAGTTGGGGTCTCACAAACCGATGAACGGCGAAACTGTTCAAAGACAGAATTAATCTAAGCAAAACCCAAACCCTAATGGTGGGGGTGGCGGCTGGATATAAAGGATTGAGGGGTGTGCAAAACCCCTGGACGCGCCCTAATGGGCTCCAACACGATACAAAGCCGAACAGCCCAAAAGACGGTGACGCAGCACCCTGACAGATTCTGAATGCCCACTTATTTCGATGATTCCCGTTGACTCAGAAGGAATTTTGACATGGGACCAGAGCCATTGGAAATTTAGTCTTTTCAGCTTTCCATCCATATGTAGAACGTCCAAAACAGAGCCCGGATGCGATCTGGGCATCCATTTTAGTGCGGCCTGGTCCTGGACTCTGAATTGGATTCGAAGTCAGCTTGAGTTGGGCCTCCAACATGATTCGACCGCCCTTGCTGGACTTGTGCGTTTCGTAGCCCTTCTCCAAGTACATCCATGTCCCCTTCTCCAAGTACATCCATGTCCTCTCCATGGTTCCTAATCATAATTAAATCATTAGGTAGCAATCGATTCTCAAATGAACAAAAAGAAGTACTTAGGAACGAGCTCACCTGTAAATTCAATTGTCGGGCGCGAGCTCTAGTGATTGGTCCTTGAATGTCAAGTGGAGGAGTGTTGTGTGTATCCGGAGAAGTGATGTCCTCATCATCCTCCCCCTCTTGAAGCGGAGTTGTCCTCTACTCAGCCTTATCTTCTTCTCCCAAGTATGGCTTCAAATCTGAAATGTTAAAGGTAGGACTAACCCCAAACTCGGGAGGCAACTCAAGTTTATATGCATTATCATTTATCTTCTCACTTATCTTAAAAGGACCAGTAGCCCTAGGCATCAATTTTTCACTAAAGTAGGCAACAGGTTTGCCTTCTTGCATCAAAACACCACCAATACCAATTCCGCTAGCATCACATTCCAGCTCAAAAGTCTTATCAAATTTCGGAAGTTGGAGCAATGGTGCGTGTGTAAGCTTGTCCTTCAAAAGATTAAAGGACTCTTCTTGTGATGGCCCCCAATGGAACACGACGCTTTTCTTTGTCAACTCAATCAACGGTGTCGCAATGGTGCTGAATTCCTTGACAAAGCAGCGATAAAATCCTGCAAGGCCAAGAAAACTCCGCACTTGGGAGACCGTCGTGGGCGTGGGCCAACTCCATATCGCCTCCACCTTGGCTCTATCAACCTCAATTCCCTGTGGAGTCACAACATAGCCAAGAAAAGAGACTCGATCCGTGCAAAAGGTGCACTTCTCAAGGTTACCAAACAAACGTGCATATCTCAAAGCATTAAAAACAGCACGTAAGTGATTCAAATGTTCATCCATGGACTTGCTATAAATCAAGATATCATCAAAGTAAACGACCACAAATTTGCCAATGAAAGGACGTAAAACCTCGTTCATTAATCTCATGAAAGTGCTAGGTGCATTAGTTAAACCAAAAGGCATGACTAACCACTCATACAAGCCGAACTTAGTTTTAAAAGCAGTTTTCCATTCATCGCCATGTTTCATTCTTATTTGGTGGTATCCATTACGCAAGTCAATCTTTGTGAAAATTATAGCATCACACAACTCATCAAGCATGTCGTCTAGCCTAGGAATAGGATGACGATACCTTATAGTAATGGTGTTAATGGCTCTACAATCTACACACATACGCCAAGAACCATCTTTTTTGGGAACCAAAAGAACAGGAACAGCACAAGGACTAAGGCTCTCACGTACGTACCCACGGTCCAAAAGGTCTTGGACTTGTCGTTGAATCTCCTTAGTCTCTTCGGGATTGGTCCTGTACGCTGCACGGTTTGGCAAACTCGCTCCAGGGATCAAGTCAATCTGGTGCTCAATCTCTCGAATGGGAAGTCCTGGAGGTATCTCATCAGGGAAAACATCTTTAAACTCCTGCAAAAGGTTAGTGACAGGAGCAGGCAAAGTGCAAAGCATATTATCAAGAGAAAATAAAGCATCTTTGCACACAAAAGCATAGCATGTATCATTAACATCATCAATTGCAGCAAGGTCTGATTTTGTGGTAAGCATAACAAATTTTTTCAAATGGATTACTTGCTGTTTTTCAGATTTATCATGTTCCTTTGTATCATTAGCAGCAGAAACTCTCTCCCTATCGGCCTCTATAATCTCAGCTGGGGTCAAAGGCAGTAAAGTAACTTTATTTCCCTTATGCATAAAAGTGTATTTGTTACTACTACCATGGTGTAAAGCATCATTATCAAATTCCCAAGGTCTACCCAATAAAAGAGAGCATGCTTGCATGGGAACCACATCACAATCAACATGATCAGCATAAGCACCAATGGAAAAAATGGACTCGGCATGTTTGCGTTACCTTAGCTTTTCCAGAGTCATTTAACCACTGAATATGGTATGGATGTGGATGCGGTCGTGTGGTCAAGCCAAGCTTCTTGACCAAATCAGAACTCACCAAGTTGTTGCAGCTTCCTCCATCAATGATGACACGTGCACGCCGGTTCTTGATTGCGAAGAAAATCTGAAACAAATTATGGCGTTGAAGCTTATCGGGTTGTTGTACCTGTGTGCTGAGGACTCGCTGCACAATGATGCTCTGTAGCGTCGCTGTGGACGCCCCACCAAGGACCAGATCGTCATTACCACCACCATTGTCGTCCGAGGCAGCAGCAACATCATCATCCTCCTCGACATCTGAAGTGCTGATGTAGCCTCCATCTTTTGTGGTGATGTATGCCCATTGGCTAGGGCAATTCTTCTACACATGACCAAGCCCCTGGCAGCAGTGGCTCTGAATGTCGGAGGAGCGGCCCGTTGAAGCCACGGAAGAAGAACTCTTGGCTGGATTCTGCAAAGAATTTTTTGTAGAATCTGCAAGGCGTGTTGTGGAAGGTGGCTTCGGTGGCGCTGCTGCAAATTTGTTCACAGGTGGTGGAGGAGAACGAAAACTCGAAGAAGACTTGGGCAGTCCCGTCGATGTAGTCATTCGCGGCGTGTAGAAGGGTCGTCCGGTGCTTGCCTTCGCTGATTCCTTGCGTCCCTGCAATTCTTTTTCTGCAAGCATAGCAAGCTGGAACAACTGGTTGACAGTAGTAAAATCTTTATAATCAACAATGTCCTGAATTTCACGCTGTAACCCCCCGTAAAAACGACAAATCTTATCCTCCGTTTCCTCAACTACGCCACAACGCACCATACCCTTTTGAAGCTCAGCATAATAGTCCTGAACAGAACTATCACCTTGTTCTAAGCGCTGCAATTTTTTTTCTCAAATCACGTTTATATGAGGGAGGAACAAAACAATTACACATAGCTTCTTTTAACCGCTCCCATGTATCAGGTTGTACGCGCATGGTACCCAATTCATTCCACCAGATAATAGCAAAGTCCTTAAACTCACTAGTAGCTTGTCTAACTCTATGTTGTTCAGGAACCAAGTGAGACTTAAACTTCTGCTCTACCGTCATCTCCCAATCAAGATATATTTCAGCATCATAAAGACCAGAAAAAGATGGAATGGTAAACTTGACTTTAGCAAAAGGGTCGTCATTACCATGACGGTTCGGGTTATGACCTCCCATACCATATCGGTTTTGCTGAAGACGCCGACGTAGTCGTGCATCTTGTGTCGCCCGCTGATCAATGTTGCCGTCCGCATCATACACTGTGTCATCATCATGATGATGGCCGTCATTGACAGGTGGCAGGCGTGCCTCCAATGTGTCCATCCGACCAGTGAGGTCAGCCATCCGCCGCTCCACCCGCTCAATGCCTTCCGTGGTGTTCAACTGGGCAATGGCGGCGACGATGGTGTCCATTCTCGTGCCGAGTTCAGTGAATGAAGCATTTTGTTTGTCGAGTGCAGCTTGTAGCTGGCCGCGACTAACACACTCGTTGAAATCAACCGGTGTCCCGTCCTCGTCGTCTCCTGCCATGGTTAGTGGAAACACAGGGAAACAAAAGGATTATCCCTATGAACTACAAAGTAAGGACAGTGGGAACCCGCAAAGGAAGTGGCTTACCAAGCTCTTACAAGTGTTCTTACGAAAGCAGCAGGTGGTACAACCGGTGGCTGGTTCGTGATACCATGTCGAGCGTGGGTACGATTGCAAGAGTAAAAAATTGTGCTATCTGGAAGTAGGTATATAGAGCTTGGCAGGCCAAATATGTTAGTAGAACACAAATCAATAACAGATAGTAATGCTGAATAAATGTCCAAAGCACTGGTCCTAGTTGCTAGTCTAAATGTGTCCTATAGCAGGTATGATAATGAACAAGACTAGAATAGGAAAGCAAAGACAGCAACAAAGATGGCTAGGCAATGAGGAAGCTTAATTCAGCATAAGCACAAAACACATAAAGCTCTGTCACCTAAAACTGTGCTCCCCTTTTTTTAGGGACGGATAGCACGCTCGCTATAAGCCCTAGGTGCCGAATTTTTTTTCTTTTTTCTTATATTTTTTTCACAGAGCAGAGCACAGAAATAGGAACCACACAAAGTTTCACCTCAATCTGATGTAAGGTGTGGCCTACAAAAAATGATGAATGTGCTGTAAATTCGGTAATGATATTTCGGAGCTCGAGTAATGCATTTTCCAAGCCGAATTTGGGCAAAATAAATTCGCCGAACCCGACGAAGTTGGGGAGTTCAAGTTCGTATGCGAAAGTTCGAGTTCATATGCAAAAGTTACGGCCGTTTGAAGGAGGGCCTCCGAGTTATGGTTTCTGTGGTGGCCGAAAACGAAATCGGGTGGAGGAAATTGGTGGAAATTGGGGGCGGAAGCTCGGGGAAAGGTGGGGGATGGTGCTGGAAGATCATGAGACGTGATGGATGACTCAAATAGAGGGTGGGATATGGGTGGGAAAACAAAATTGACGGCTAGGGTTTGTATGAGAGGTAGCGGAAGCAAGACAACCCGAAACAAAACACGATCTAAACTAGCAACACAACTCGACTAAGGACACAAACTCAACACTACGGACTCTGAAATCAAATTGTGCAAAAGGCTAAACGAGATCTGGGACAGGAAACAACCTATGACTACAAATTTTTTTAGGGCTTTTTCTTGGTCTCTAGGATGAAACCGAAAACAACAAAGGTAGGGTAAACTTGAACCTAAAGGAACACCCGAAGCTCTGATTACCACATGATAGGAACGGGGTCCTGATCTTCCAACAGGTTCTGGATAGGTTCGATTTGGTGGAGGCGCGACACAATTCGATCCGGCTTCCGAACAACACGTTCCGAACCCCGCAATCGCAGCACCACGTCTCCTCAGGTTATCAACCGTGCGCAGCCGGTTGACCTTGCCAAGAATGCTAATCCTTGCCTGCGAATCGAAGAACACAAGCAAGAACAAGGAAGAACACAACTGAATTGCAGATGTATTGATTTAGCACTCGAAAGTTGGGGTCTCACAAACCAATGAACGGCAAAACTGTTCAAAGACAGAATTAATCTAAGAAAAACCCAAACCCTAATGGTGGGGGTGGTGGCTGGATATAAAGGATTGAGGGGCGTGAAAAACCCCTGGACGCGCCCTAATGGGCTCCAACACGATACAAAGCCGAACGGCCCAAAAGACGGTGACGCAGCACCCTGACAGATTCTGAATGCCCACTTGTTTTGATGATTCCGGTTGACTCAGAAGGAATTTTGACATGGGACCAGAGCCATTGGAAATTTAGTCTTCTCATATTTCCATCCATATGTATAACGTCCAAAACGGAGCCCGGATGCGATCTGGGCGTCCGTTTTAGTGCGGCCTGGTCCTGGACTCCGAATTGGATTCGAAGTCGGCTTGAGTTGGGCCTCCAACATGATTCGACCGCCCTTGCTAGACTTGTGCATTTCGTAGCCCTTCTCCAAGTAGATCCATGTCCTCTCCATGGTTCCTAATCATAATTAAATCATTAGGTAGCAATCGATTCTCAAATGAACAAAAAGAAGTACTTAGGAACGAGCTCACCTGTAAATTCAATTGTCAGGCGCGAGCTCTAGTGATTGGTCCTTGAATGTCAAGTGGAGGAGTGTTGTGTATATCCGGAGAAGTGATGTCCTCATCACTTTAGCCACACACTCTCGGTATAACCTAAGCAGTGAGTACAGGCATTGGCTCCTTTTGTACTCTGGCCCGACAGGTTAGCAAGAGTAGGATAATTATTTGTGGTGCAGAACAACAAGGAACATACAGTGAAGTTCTCTCATTTGTACACATCTCATACCTGTGCCCCCTTCGATCCATAGTATTTTTAGATCATCTACCAATGGTGTTAGATACACATTAATATCATTTCTATGTTGCTTTGACCCTTAGATAAGTATCAACAGCAAAATATACTCCACTTCTTACACAACCATGGAGGAAGGTTATAGATACAGAGAGTCATAGGCCAAGCGCTATGTCGGCTGCTCATGTTACCAAAAGGATTCATTCCATCTATATTGAATCCAAACATTATATTCTTTAGTTCTGCATCAAAGTCTGCAAACCTTCTATCGATGTTTTTCCACTGGACGGAATCAACAAGGTGTCTTAACATTCTATCCTTCTTACGCTCCTCCGAGTGCCAACGCAGCAGTTTTGCCTCCTTGGTTTCGCAAAAAACTGCTTCAAAAGGAGAATTACATGAAAATACCATGCCACCTCAGCAGGAGGTCCTTTTTTCATCTCTATTCCCTCACCGTCACCAGATTGATTCTTACACTTGTATCGGGAATCGTTGCACATCGGGCATACATGCATATTTGCATACACTTTATGGTAGATGAAATATTCATTCGGACAGTATGTATTCTTTCTACTTCTATTTTCAATGGACAAAGAACCTTCTTAGCCTTGTAGGCGGTTTTGGGTAACTTGTTTTTCTCCGAAAGTTTGTACGCTAAGAGACATAATAGCACCGTGAAACTCTTATCGGACCAACCATTGCTTACCTTCAATTTCAGCAGTTCAAACACGACTGACCTCATGTATTTTGACTTGCAACACGCGAACAAAGGTTTCTCTGAATCCTCCATCAAGCCCCAGAATTTAATATACTCTCTCTCATCATAGTTCTCTTCTGTATTGCGAAGCATCTAATCCAAACTGTCATTATGCAGCCTATTCGAATCGAAACCACAATCGATATCATCCGGTTACATATCATTGACTTCATCGACGATATCATTATTACTACCTTCCTATGTAATCTGATTTTCATTATGACTGGTTCAACATGCATACCCCTTTTTGAAACCACTTCGAATCAAGTGTGCTTCGATTTGCGCTTGGTTCTTAAACATCTTCAGATTTCCACAGTCAATGCATGGATAGTACATATAGTCCACCACCTTCTTCAACATATCCTCCTCGACAGCTCATATAAAAGCAGACACGCCATTAAGAGTAGTTCACTCACATGGTTCTTAGCGTACATCCAGCTTCAGCCCGATGTTACATATATAACAATTTAGTACTAAATAGTGAATTAATTAATTAGTATACTAGCTATATATGATCTAAAGTAGCTATATGTATCAAGAATAATTAATTAAATTAAATTAAGTGGAAATAGACTATGAATTAGCTAAACCCTAAAGCATGCTTGATGTAAATAATCTTCTCTCTACATCAAGCTAGATCTAAACCATCTTCAATTCTCCCTTTACCAAAAGCTAGATCTAAAATATAACACAATTAGGAGCAAATTATTAACCATAGATATTTAATAATAAATGGATCTACGATCACCTTACCAAATCTGTGGTCTCCTTTCACCAAATAGCCTTAAAGCCCCACCTCCTCAAAGCAGCATCCTGCGAGAACAGATCTGGAATTTAAGACAGATCTATGATGGTTGACAGGCTTGTAATTAATAAGTGAAATTATAACAGATGGTTTTTAATACAAACAGTCTGTGAAGTTTCACAAATAGTTTAAAGAAAAAACTATCTGTGATATTTGGTAATATCACAAACAGTTCTTATTAAGAACCATCTATGATGCTTCACAGATGGTGTTCACCATGAACCGTCTGTGATATTACCTCTTCACGGATAGTTATTAGCACTGGCAGCAATACAAATGGTCTCTAAACCAAAATCGTCCATGATAGTATTTAATACTAATGGTTTTGGTCAACCGTCTGTGATGATATATCTAGTTTAACCTTTTTGTAGTAGTGAATTTTACACACAAGATATGAACATCTCATACTACCACATGATTAGTATACTTGGGTGTGCAACAGAGAGGTCATGACAAAGCCTTTACAATACTCAATCTCAAACTGATCTTGTCTGCTAAGGTTTTACTACCGAGTAGGTTAACCACCTAGTCAGAAAACTCCCCTCTTGCGCCATGTAGAAAGTTACTCAAAAATGAATTAATCACCCACATCATCTTAATGAAGAAATCAAAGTTCAAACATCACAAATTAATTAGCTAATTAATTACATATTAGATATATGGTTATACGATAAACCTTAGATCAATAGCGCATAAAATTAAGTCCTTAGTCATTACCCAGGTGTAACATCCACATCCCAAAGTGCTAACAACACTTCACCCTTTACTGCACGATCTCTTGCCTAAGTGAAAATCATTTAACCAAGACCAATGAGACTACTCATGTCATGATACATAAATTTTATAACAATGGCTAACCACCATGATTCAATGTCTCACAAAGTCAAAATTAATTTATTGATCAATGCGACAATGAGCCACTCTACAAAACAAGCTATACAAGACGTCTCATCATAGACGGTTCATGTGGAGTCATCTGTGCTTTGATTATTACAGACGGTTAATGACTAAAATCATCTCTGAAACTATCACAAATGGTTGGGTTTAAAAGTCATCTGTGATATACACATTATCACAGATAGTTTTTAATTAGAACTGTCTGTGAAATTATCACAGACGGTTTGTATAACAAACCGCCTCTGATATGTGCATTATCATAGACGGTTCGTGTAATAAACTATCTCTGATAATGACATATCACTGATCTATGGCGTATCCCTCAGGATTTCGATTTCACCCATCCATTCTCTCCACATCGGATGGCAGGCACGGGTTCTTCCCACCGCTCGGCTCTTATTAACTACTCCCCATCTACCTTCTCACCGCTCGGCCCTTATTAATTACTCCCCATCTACCTTTCCACCGGCAACCATGCATGAGTTCATTCACTATATAACTTCCTCCCTTCGAGGACGCCGACTACCACCATGAGCTAGTGCCTCCATTGTGACACCACGGTCGACTGCATAACAGATTCTTGTTGTAAGTGTCCTAAGAGTGTCTTATCCAGTCTCACCGTCGTGCCACAAAGGTGGTGCTACCGCCACCTCTCCATTGCTGGTGATATCCGGCCACCATCCGATGCGTCCAACTTGTTCCTCGACGACGCCGACTATTGCCGTGAGCTGGCGCCTCTGTTGTGACACCACGATCGACTGCACAATACACTCTTGTCGTAAGTGTCGTAAAAGTGTCTTCTGTAGTCTCATCGTCGTGCCACAAAGGTGGCGCAACCGCTGCCTCTCCATTGGCAGTGATATTTGGTCACCATCCGATGCATCCAGCTTGTTCCTCGATGACGCCGATTATCGTCGTGAGCTAGCACCTCCGTTGTGACACCACGGTCGACTGCACAACACACTCTTGTCGTAAGTGTCGTAAGAGTGACTTCGCAGTCTCTCCATCGTGCCACAATGGTGGCGCTACCATCGCCTCTCCATTACCAGTGATATCTGGCCACCATCTGATGCATCTAGCTACTATTGTCTGCTAGGATATCTGGTTCTTATATATTCTTGCTGTGTTAAAGAGTTGGGTTTGTTATCTTGTTATGCTGTAATGGTGGATTCTAATCTTAATGGAAATGGAATACACTGTTGTGTTTACCACTGTATTTGCTTGTTTTCAAAGGGCATAGGTATAGGATGAACAATCACAGACGGTTTGTGCTATAAATCATCTATGAAGGACTATCATAGACGGTTCTATATACCAACCGTCTATGATACTCACCAATCACAAACGGTTGGTAACTAGAACCCTCTGTGATGTGTGAATATCACAGACAGTTTTTGTTTCGAGCCGTCTATGATAATTTTCTTCACAGAGGGTTCTAGTTACAAATCATATGTGTTGTCTTTATCACAGATGGCTCACAAACCATTTATGATAACCTCCGATTATCACTGACACATACATACAGGCGGTTCAGAAAACCGTCTATGATGGCAGTTCCGAACCATCTGTGATGACCCTTTTTGTAGTAGTGAGCCCAACATAACAATAAACATGATTATATCACTAGATAATTAACCATCCCATGGTGACAATAGAACCATGCTATTCAAATTATCAAAGGATGGATTTAATCAAAGTTGGTTGATAACTATTAAATACAAAGGTTTATAATATATTAGCAATGCATGATAATTTAAAACAAAATAATAATACTTAGGTTTAAAACAATAGGTTCAACATAATCAAATGTCACAACTTACATTGGCTTTGCTCAGTTACTACTTCTCGATCTTTAGTTCCTACTTCTACTCCTTCGAAAATGTTATTTAATGAAATAAATCCAAAAATAACAAAACTAGAATCAAAGAGTGGAGCTCAATTTTAGATGAATTTAGGAAGAAGAATTGGGTCAATCGAAGTTTGGACGGAGGAGAACAGACTCTCATAAGATTTGTTGAGAAACTCAATTTCTTGAAATTGAGAGAGAAAGGAAATTTCAGTGGCTTCATCCATGGTAGACTGAGTCCACCGAACCGGTGCAAGAGTTTGGCTGACATCGTGGCTAACTGGGATGACACATGCGCAACAGGAGATGACATGGCTGACACATGGCTTGCAGATGTGGTAGAGCGTTGCGATGGGGTGAGGTGGTAGCTAGGTCTTGCATAGTACACATGTGGTAGACACATGGGCAGATGACTAGGGCAGATCTATGGCCAAGGTGCTCCAGCTCCAGTGATGGCAATCGATGGTGAGCTAATCATCGACATGGTCACCGTGAGCTTCCTCGTGCGACGGCTAAACCATCTAGCGATGAAATAAGCCAACCAAGGTGAGCATTGCATTCCCCATATTCTCCTCTTCGTTTCGCCACAAACCTCACCTGCTAACTCCTCTCCGTTTGCCCGGAACGCCGATGTCAACCTACTGGTCACCGAAGGTCTTCGCCGCCGTGTTTCGCCACCATCTGATGTCCTTTGGCCATGCTGTAATTTTTCTTAGACTTGCCTCACCGCGTTCTACACCGTGCTTCCTTCCGTTTCCCTGAAAAGCCTCCACAAATTTTCGCCTCCGACACCTCGCCTTGGCCGCCAATGGCATCTCGTGTCCCCATCTATCCGGTGGTGTTTCCCCCAATCCGTTCACGTCATATCGTGCCAAACCACCCCAGGTAGCTACCTTTCAAATGGTTTTAGATTCGCTCAACCGAGCACCAAGATATTGAGTTTTTCCTTTTTCTCTACCATCGTCAAACGTCGACTTTGATTAATTTTCAGCTTAGCCAATAATTTTTCTAGCTTCACCATACCGTGTTCTACCTCGTGCTTACCTTACATTTGCACATTCCACACCCGGTACTCTCTCTCCAACCTGCAGCCGTCGCTACCACGTCGTCACTGCCGTTTTTGTCTCACCGCCGGTGATTGCCGCCGTTCCTCGCCGCCATACCTATGTCACACCTTCGCCTCATTGCCAGGATTCCATTTTGCCCATTCGCTAGCCACCTCACAGCCAACCAGCACCGTACTATTCAAAAGATAATTCTCGGATTTGGTTATCATTTCATGTGACATCTAAAACTACTAGATATCCGTTCTCCCTCATACGAACTCCGAATCCGTTGATTCTTTCTCCTAAATTCATATAAAATCATAATATATCCGTCAATATATATTTTATAATTTTTGGATTTATTTAGATTTTATTTGGATTTATTTGCTTTGGTTCTTCGCGTGTAGACTGTGACGTTCGGTAGAATTCAACGACGATTCACACCCATATGAAGAGCAAGACAAGTCACACTCCTTGATCATGTTGATCCCAGTTTTCAAAATAAAATTATACTGTTTTAAATTATATTGCATGCATATTTTATTCAACATATTTCAATTCAGTTTTAATTGCCTACTTGTTAATTCCTCCATTGATATTGAATTCCTCGATACCTTGTCACCTTACAATCAAACTCTAGTTAATACATTAGTGTTGGCTAGAGAGTTTTAACCGAATGCTTAGACCGGCTCAGTTATAATATTTGTTTTGGGATACCATTTCACATGAAATGACGAACCTTTTTACATAAAATGATAAGCTTTTCAAAGCTACTCTTGACTTTGGTGAGTCAAGGAGGTTTATGAAATATTTTAAAAATAAAATATAAAAACTGGTTTAGATTTAGGCAACTGGTTAGAATGGTGGGTGCAGGCATGCCCTGTTGGTCGGAGCCGCAGTGGTTGACTGTCGTGCACAGGGGTATGTGGTTGGGCCTAAGTCAATTAAGGACCAGTCTGTGAGCTACTGTTGCAAAGCCCTAACGTACTACCACAAGGCTGGTATGGGACAGCCCTGGCTGAATAATTTGCGGGTCCCAACCTGAGCCATTTCGTAGGCTGAAAGTGAGCGTGGCATAGGCCATGAGAAGTCTCACTCGGCTCAAGAGGGGGTCCCGGTCTGGTGGATTCCTTATTGGGATGAAACCTTAGTGTTGGCTTGGCCAGGTTGAAGGTTTTGCATTGTAAAGGCCTTGTCATGATATCCTCGCCGCACACCTAAGGAAGTGTGTAATCCGGTGGCAATATGGGATGATCATGTCTTGTGGGTAAAGCTGTACAACCTCTGCAGAGTATATAATCTATCCTGGATAGTCGTGCCCACGGTCATGGGCATGCTGAGTAAAAGTTTTTCTTGGATTAGACTTTGTTTTTAAAAATAGTTTTTGAAAACCCTGTGGATGGATGGAATCCATGAGAGATGAAAACCTTGCGGATGGATGAAATCCATGAGAGAGTTACGCAGTGGAAGCGTGTGGATGGATAGAATACATACGTGATCTTTTGGAAAAGATGGTCTGGGTGGGATGCCCGTGGATAGGTTGGTGTTTGGTCGGAGCCTGCACTGACGGTATTACTTTCAATTACAAGTTCTATTTTACTTACTGTATTAAATTCAGCAATTTTAATCTAATTACTATATTTTTTAAATGATGTTTTATGCAAACTAACCCTATAAGCCTTCTTTTGTTGCCTTTATCATTATATTGCATTTCTCCGTGTGACTTGCGGAGTACAAGTTTGTACTCACCTTGCTATCTCTACACAGAGGAAGACGACTTCGACTACGGTGAAGACTTCGACGAGTAGGCCGCGTCTTACTGTCGTTTGCCTGTGGGCAGGTTCAGTGGGCTTCTTCCACTTCGGTTTTTCTTCCGCTGCTTATATTTAATTTTGGCTTATGTGCCACTGATGTAAACTTTGGCCATCAGGCCCATAATCAGTTAAATAAAGTTTGTCATTGTGCACGATATTTGTCTTTGTTATCACTGTGTGCACTAGCTGATCCTGGACTAGTGCGATTTACACAAAGGATCCAGGAGTTGTTGCTCCGGGTTCCGACACTCAGGGAGGAGTTGGAGGTCCAGACGGTTGGGTGTCGGTTGCAGTCGTGTGCGACGGAACAGACCAGGACTAGTCTCTTGTGGAGTCAGAAGTCTCGGTCGGAGTCAAGTGGACACGACGGGCAATGGCGAGAGGACCGGGACTAGACTCAGGGAGGAGTCGATGTCCAGACGGTCGAGGTACCGGTTGCGGGAAGCTTCTTGGAAGGTGCTTGAGGGAAATTTTGTAAATTGACTCAAGCAAATGAGTGGAGTGGGTGATTGTCCCTCCAAAATCTGGTTGAGAGTGGTTTGGCTTCCTATTGCCTCATGTGGATGTGAGGAGAGTGAGTGGAGGTAGTATGCCACTTCTTGTATTTCTTCTTTGGTGTGAGCCCTTGTCTTCATAAGAGGAGAGATGGAGGCAGGAGAGAGTAGTTCAGCCATGTAAGAAAAGTAAGAAAGAAGTGTAGGCAGTGAAAGCACGGGAGCGAGCTCAGTGCTAGTGTGTTCCCCTCTCAAGCATTTAGTGAGTGGGTTGTATCTCTCATGTAATGATTCCTCTTTATGAATCATTCATGGGTCTGAATCCATTAGAGAATCCTTGGTTTTGAGTTGTGATGTCCCAGTTGTGATGTGCTTCATTTTTTTCTGTTCTTCTCTGTTGGACTTTTGTTGATTTGACTCTTTTCTTATGAGATGCAAAATGTCTTTCTCTGAACTGGGATAGAATCACCAGGCCATATTGGCTAGTCAAGTCCTGAGAGAAAAGATTTAAATTGATGTTTGCTTCTTTTTTGGCAATGGCAGCCTTTCCTCTGTTTCATTGATTCCACCCACAAATTTTTTGAAACAGAACTATATTTAGTTAAGTTCCCATGTCCGCCCTTGACCGTGGGCACGGCTATTCGAATAGTTTTCTACTCTACAGAGTTTGCACACTTTACCCACAAGAGATAATCTGCTCGTTGCCCCACATGACAGAGCTATTACAATGCATTTTTCCACGCAAAGTTACGTCCGCTAAGGTTTCACTTCCTTCGGGGTACGACCACTCTTTCAGAAGCCCCCTCTTGCGCCGTCACGTCGGAGGAGGTGGCCATCCTCTGCCCGCTCGTGGTCACACCGGCGCAACCCTTACTAAGTCGATGCAAATTAGTTAGCCCTGCCTACATTTTGCCGGCTTGTGGTTGTACTGTTGTACACTGGGAGATCATCACAAGATTCGGTCCCTAGGATCACCTGGACGGTTCTACCACTAACCACGTTGTGCTTCCACTGCACCACACTCACACCCTCGAACCATCCGCCCAGATAATTAAGCAACTTGAGGTTTTTGGGATCATAAAATATCCATAACCAAATATACCAATCATTTCCACCATGACTGCCCACACCAATTTCTCATGATTCAAAGTGATGCTTTGGGGCATTTTTCGTGCCCCTGATTATCTAAACAGTACTAAGCATGGTGTATAATTAGGGACTTATTTTTGAAAGGTTACTATTATAATCTTACTAGGGTGACAAGGTTCACACATTCAAATATTCCAAAAGAGATGTAATATTAGTCAAGTTAAATAATGGACATATAACTAGATTCTTGAATTATTCATGTATTTGCATATAAAATAACAGCATGCAATTTGATAATTTAAACAAAAGTAATTTGCAGAAAATGTAGGTTCAACATGATCAAAGTATTAACTCGCCTGGCGTAGTTTACCGCGGACTTGAGCTCACACGATGCTTTCTCTTGAGCTTTTATTCTTTATCTTCGCTTTGTTCTGATCACGCTTGATCCGGGGAATCTTCAGGACTTCAGTTTCTAATTACGCGATAAACGACTGAGTCCAAATAAAAGCAAATAACTCAAAAGATCCAAATAAATCCAGATAAACTTAAGTTAGATTTATTATAAGTTAATGGGTGATTTGAGGAAAGGTCTGCGGTAGGGTACGATGACTTGATTTTTTTTATTAACAACTTCTTTTATCATTTTTGTATTTATCAAGGAAGTTCCATGAGTTAGGTTAGACCTATGAATCGGTGTATGTAGGGACCCAGATTTTACAATCCGGATTCCTCTGTGATTCCACCGCACTATTCTCTAGATCAGTAGATAGTGCTCACAGATTACAGTTCTGAATATCAAAGTTCATATCATGCGGAAGCGTAAATATAATAGTAGACTTACTCATGGGCCGATTAGGCTGAAATCATTAAATTGCAGCAGCGAAAGAACGAAGCACACAGGTGGGACCTTCAGGACATGCCCGCAGGCAGCCAACTGGAGGTTCGCGACCTAGCCCTTGACATCTTCATCTCCTTTGCCATCATGACCAATAGAGTTACTGAGGCGTAGTGATTTGATTCCTGGTTCTAGATTTGTTGTGAAAGCGAGTGTGAGCACAAACCACCGTGCTCCGCCAGCCAATACAAAGGATGCAAATAAATAGTATGCATGGCTTATCAAAAGAGAGGCTCGGGTTATTTTGTTTGCCGTAAATCACTTTGAGTAGCGTTATTATTAGTTAATCATAGTGTTATTGATGCTGTCTAAAATTTTACACAGCGATTGCTATAATTGACTTAATCCACCAATCATTTGCTGCCTAAATCCCCAAATAGTGAGTACCAAAATTTATATAATCCACCGATCAAATAATTCTCATTACATTGTCTAAACCTTCTATTAATCACCTCGGGTTACTAACTCCCATATGATTCTAAATTTTTCCACCAATTCAGGGATCCAATTTGGGGATCACTATTTACCAACTTCTTTATTTTAGATCCACCAACATCTTGTGTATTCTAAATTCCTAACAATCCAATCTTGTGGTTGCTAATCATCAACTCTTCATTTCTAAATTCCAAGGATTATCCAACATAATTGCTTTTAAATCCACCGAGATCATTCATATTCAATCCTTTTGTTACTGATTCAAAACCATAATTTGTTTTTCCAATAATTAAACTCATTTTCCCATTATCTATCACTAACCAATTCACTACTATACCTCCACCAAGAATATCAATGATCAAGTCTACGACTCACTAGTATACATCCACTGAGATTATCATTGATCAAGATTGTATCCCTATAATTGTTATCATTCCTTCAATATTACCATAATTTCAATTCATCCACCTAGTATGTGATCAAGTCCTATTAATTCAATTATCACCAACATCTTCCAAGAATTAGTTATCAGTGTTGTAATCCAGCAATTATTTTTGCACATCCTAATTCTCCAAAAATCATTTAAATCATCTATCTAGCCTATATATTCAATGAGGCTCCACCAATTTATTTCTTCCAGAATCCACCCTGTCGTTTCTTTTTATGATCGACATGAATCCACCAATATCTTTATGTGTTTATCGTAAACATCCATCTTCTTTTTTTACGACTATTTACTCTTCCTGACATTTTATTTTATGAGAAGTATCATCATTATTTAAAAATATAATACATAGAAATTTTCTAAGACCTAGCAATTTTGAACAAAAACATAATATGTAAGGAAATGCACTTATAATAGTGATCCAGATTCCATCCACCGTTACATGACATCTGCACCATATAGCATCGTTCAGCGTTATAGCCGCTTAACTTACCACTGGGACGACACCCAGGACAATTCAAACCAGGACCATCTGCAGCCCTTCACTTTTCCAATACCACCCACAAAGTTTTCGAAATAGAACTATATCTGGTTAAGCTCCCATGCCCGCCCTTGACCGTGGGCCCGGCTATTCGAATAGTTTTGACTCTGCAGAGTTTGTACACTTTCACCACAAGAGACAATCAACTCGTTGCCCCCACACGATTCGTTAGTCATGTGGTTGAGCAGACCATCACAGTGACTTTTCAAAATATCTAGTCCCTTTTGTCATCTCACCTTATGGGCTACTCCCACTTGCGGTGGGTCCCATCTATGCACGAGATGTTCCCCACGGTTACTAGCGCTATTTGGGCTCCACTCCCCTCAGCGCTAGTATGACTGGAAAACTTCACCCTCCACTCGGTGTCCCTTTAGGACTTCTCTTGCCCTTGCGAATCCACTCCTATCCACTACCGGTGAGATGAGTCCGGGGGTTTCGATAAATTTACTTAGCCAAGTTGTATTTTGCAGACTTGTGGTTGTACGGTTTTACACAGGATTTCATGACAAAATTCGGTCCTTAGGATTACCTGAGCGGTTCTACCACACTCCATAATTTGTGCTTCCACTGCACCACATACCAGCCCCCAAACCATCCGCTTAGATATTTAAGCAAATTGGGATTTTTGGGAGAATAAAATAATCATGTAAAAATATACAAGTCATTCCCACCATGACTGTGCAAACCAGTTTCTCATGATTAAAAATGGTAATGATGCTTGGGGCATTTTAGCGCCCCCGAGTATTTAAGCAGTACTAAGCATGGCGTATAATTACAGACTTACTTTTGAAAAGTTACCATTATAATTTTGCTAGGGCGACATGGTTCACATATTCAAGTATTCCAAAGGAGGTGTAATATTATTCAAGGCAAACAATGGGCATATAACTAGAGTCTTAAATTAAACATGTATTCGCATATAAAATAACATCATGCAATATGATAATTTAAACCAAAGTAATTTGCAGAAAATGTAGGTTCAACATGATCAAAGTATTTACTCGCCTGGCGTGGTTTACCGCGGTCTTGAGCTCACACAATGCTTTCTCTAGAGCTTTTATTCTTTATCTTCACTTGCTCTGACCACGCTTGATCCATGGAATCTTCAGGACTCCAGTTTCTATCTACGCGACAAACGACTGAATCCATATAAAAGCAAGTAACTCAAAAGACCCAAATAAATCCAAATAAACTCAATTTAGTTTCACTTTTAGTTAATGGATGATTCGAGTGATTTGAGGCAAGGCTGGTGGTAGGATACGATAACTTGATCTTTTTATTAATAATCTCTTTTTATTATTTTGGTATTTATCAAGGAAATTCCATGAGTTAGGATGGACCTTTGAATCAGGTACAAGTCTAAATGGGTATTGTTTTGTCGAGCGTTAATTTTTAGGGCATATGATATATATATATATATATATATATATATATATATATATATATATATATATATATATATATATATATATATATATATAAGTAATGTTTGCAAATTTTGGCTTGCCGAGTTAATCTTAAAGTCTATGTTTATAACATTGTGCGGTATGATATTTTATGTACCTCCATTTATCACTAGGCTAAGTTTAATTTGAATTAGGGTTTATTTATACGGGTCCGAGCTTGCTATACATATATACAATTATACTCCATATAAATATGTACTAAAACTAGTGTTAAGATTTAATTGATGGCACTATTTTTATCTTGCTTATACTTTAGCTAGTATTATGCTTAACTGTATTTCTAATTTTAGTTTAAACTTAGCTATCTGAGCAAAGCTTGGTATGTATCATTTTATGTGACCCTAATTACTCGTGTTAATAGTTACATGTTTACTTTGGAGTACCTATATGTATGTGAGATTTTTGTGGTGCTTCATGACCTAGGTCTATTATATTTTAGCATCTGTATATTATTATGACCTTTTAATTTGAGTGCTCTATGAAAACTACCGCTACTGATATTTTATCCCTTTATAACTTGAGCCTGCTATACATGATGGTATTTTGTCATCATTATTAACTAAAGCTACCATTTAAGATTTCATGACTGGCAGTATTTTTAATGATAGTGTCTCCATGTATAAATATATTTTTAGTAGGGTCTACGGTGGGCGCAAGAATTGTACTATTATATTTGCTAGTGAGCTGTATACATGCTATCCGCATTTCTCTAACCACTTATATATATACTTTTACTTAGAAAGTCTCTACAGTTTAGTTTTTATTAGCTTTAATTAAAATTTATTTATTTATTTAGCAAGGTTATATTTCAATATTTGCTAATTAGCAAAACCTACCTTTAGAATTTATTTAATGGCAGCATTTTAAATATTGGGTATAAATCTTAATTTTATTTAATGGCAGCATTTTAAATATTGGGTATAAATCTTAATTTTATTTAATGGCAATCTTTATTTGGCTACTACCATAAGTTTTTTTCTTTATCAAAGTCTTTAATTAATATTTAGTCTTTTAGTTAATTATTCAAATTGTATTAATTGTTCAAGCATAATAACTAATTTGCATTTAAATATATATCACTCTGGTTTATGACCTAATTAAATTTATTAGCTTTTCTAGACTATCCCTAAATTTATCTTGATTTTTATTAATTTAAAAGAGCCACAAAATTTTAAAACAAAAAGTCGGCAGAAGTTGCAGTCGACTAGGGATCGAACTTAGGACCTTGGGAATATGCTCAATGTTAACGCACTCGGTCTAGCCAAGTGGGCAAAGTGTCTGGGCTGACAGCAAAGGCCCAGAGATTTTGTTATGCTGGATGGCACCAGGGCGCAAACAGAGGAAGCCGATGCCGGCGGGGGGCACGGTCTGGCCGGCGGCGAGCAACGGTCGGAGGGGGTTGGGCTTTGTCAAAATGGGTTGCTCACTAGGGTAAGAACCTAGGGGAGGCGATGCGTGGGCTGGACCGGCGGCGAGGCGAACGGGCTACAGCGCGGGGCGGCCGGCGGTGGAGGTGGAACGGGGCGCCGGCGTAATGTCCTGAATCGTGGCAATGGAAACATTTGCGCTTCTTCTGTTGAGGCCTACTTGATATAGGGCTGTTGTTACCTTCATTGTGATGGTTTCTCCTTGACATTCCTTGCAGGGTGAGGTTATGTGATGGCTGGTACGTATGGCTGGGGCTATTGATAATGGCAGATCTTTCCTTGCTAAAGTTAAGGTTGGTGGTAATGGCACCCTTCGCAGGTATTGCTAGATTCCTTTGGGGGCACATATGGGCATAGTGCCCCACATCTCCACAACTAAAACAAATAATATCTTTTTGATGTTTGCCTGGAGCAGTCCTGCTGTTATTTTTATTGTGACTGCTTCCTTTTGGCACTCTTCGCGGAGTGGGGTTTGGTGACAGCTTGTTGGGACGGTTAGGGTTTTGGCGAGCATCAATTATTATTCTCCCTCTCTTACTTCTGGTTGTGGTAGTTGCCTTGTATCCGTCCATTGGCCTGATAGGGTTTTCCAAAAAAAGGTGAGAGGGAATAGCATGAGATGAGTATTAAGTCGTAGTGATAAGATATTCTAAACCCATTCAAAATTTTAAGAGAGTATACCCCGGAAGCTGGGGTGACGCAAAACAACACAAATATTTTAAAAGCAAGCTTTTCCCGTGCCTGCGAAATAGGACACCCGAGGGCAAGATGGCGGTGCACAGGGTCCAACGAAAATCTTGCGACAGTACAACGTCTACTCGGGAAAGCACACATAAGGGGGCACAGGGTTTATCTGCATAGTCCGTTTAGAACGAGACTACCTTATCTTCATGACCATCTTCGACGTTCCTAACGTTAGATTTTTTTGTAGTAAGGGTACGAGAAGAAGAACAAAATTTTTCTTTTGTAATCAATAGAAAGAAGTGGAAAGTATTTGGGGTTAATTTCATTGGTTTTAGCACTCACTCTCTCTTCTCTTTTTTTTGTTAATGATCCTTGTGGCAAAATGGATTTTTTTAACCATGGGTAAGTAAACCAAACATAGAAAATATGTTTCTACCAACATAGTTTTATTTTTGAAAACAAGGCCCTTTTTAGGGAACAGCTTTCGAGAAATAACATTGTTTTGGGATAGTTTAGAACCAAAGTGAATTTTCGAATGAGTTTTTGGTAAGTAGTTTGGAACTTACGAAAATTTCCTTGAAAGATCAGGTTTGGTAAAAATGAGTTTGAAAATAAATTTTGTAAAATATTCAATATTCGATCCTCCAAATATAAAATAATTTTTGGAAATGAGTTTCAAATTTAAGTTTTTGGGGGTGAGAGAGCACTAGAGTAAAAATGGCTAGGGCATGTTGGACCGAAATCGGCAACAGAGGGGGGTGAATGTTGCTTTCAAATTTCCCCCAAGTATCCACTTAAAACGATCTTCTTCGATGGCAACAAATGCTATGAAGAAACGGGTTATGCCTACTGGAAACCTAAGCCTTTTTGAGGAAAAAGCATGACAGAATCACTAAAGCACAGCAAGCGAAAAGCATCAACAAACAGAGGGCAAAAACAGCAGTTAAAACAGCTGGGACCGGTCAGACCGCACGAAGCAGGCCGGTCAGACTGCCCTTTAGGGGCCGGTCAAACCGCCCTTTAGGCGCCGGTCGGACCGCCCTTCAAGAACTGGTCTGACGGCCATATTAAACCCGATCTGACCGGTTCCCTCGAAAAATCAATCCAGCAGACTGAACTTCTACACAGAATAACTAAAAAGGCAGGTTTTGGCCAAATTAATGATTTGCAGCAGATTTTCTCAGGCCAAAGGAGTGCACACCTATTCTAAATAACATAGAGACCTCAAACCATGGGAGAATTCATTTGGAACCCAAGAATTTAATATTTGAGCCAAAAACTGAAAACTTACAGAGAACTCCACTAAATCTCAAATTGCCAGCCAATCTTTGATCTTTTGCTCATGAAACATGGTAATCATCTAAGCAATAATCTCAGGGCTTGAGAACTCATCTTAGGGCATAAACTTTTGGAAGGAAAACAACCATCTCACAATACCCTGAACTCAAACCCTAGAAAACTTACGACAGGGGAATACTAGAGAAGAAATCAACACTCAAATCAAAAGGGAAAGAGGAAGAACAGAGAGTGCAGACATTGAAATAAAAGACATCACGGAGAGACAAAAACACAAGCCAAATTGATTCATCCCCATGAATGATTGAATACAGAGGAATGATTACAAGGAGTATCAACTCATTCCCTCTCTCTCACCATCACAGGACTCTCAAGAACAACCAAAGCCAAGAATCACACGAGAGAACATGGTCAACAAGCAAAATCTCCTCTCCTGCTCTCACCCACTCCTCACCAACTAAAGAGAAAAGCAAAAACCAACTCCCAAAGCCATCATCTTCTCACTCCAGTCATAACACATGCAGGAGACACTCCTCCTTTTATAGCCTCCCACTAATGGGTTTGCAACATGCTTTGCCCATTAAGCCTCCAACAACTCCAATGCTTTATCCAAAATCCACTTCCTTTAGTGCAGCTTTGCGTATTCACCAAAATGTCCCTCCTGCACCTTCCGGGAATTTTCCTCATTCCTTGCCTTCCAAGCCTCGCAGCTACCTCGAGTCCTCGTCGTCTTCGGCACACCTCGAACGCTTTGACCTCGGCACCACCTGCGCCTAGTCCGGTCATCCCGTCCCTCGCCATGACTCCACCTCGATGTCCTGCAGCCATCACAGACAAGAAACACATTACATAGCACCGCTCGAAACATACAATCGCGATTAGCATCGGAAAATCGTACTCAAGCATGAAATGGCCCAAATGACCAATCGGGAAGAAAAATACGCCTCAAGTCCGTCTAACCAAACCCGATTGCGCCAAATGCCGACTTGGCACGAACCACACAAACCAAACTCAATCTTTCCAGAACACTCATCAATTACTCATCACAAACATGGGGTCATATCCACATGGTCTCTCAATCTCCCCCTTGATGAGTATGTTGACAAACCCAGAAAAAGCGTAAAGATGAGTTTGAAAATGAAAGAGAGTCAAACATGGTCCAAAAGAAATCAATAAGATGCAGCAGCGGAAACGAAGCACACAGGTGGGACCCTCAGGACATGCCCACAGGCAGCCAACTGGAGATTCGCGACCTAATTCTTGACACCTCGTCGTCGTCGTCCTCATGTCCAATTGTATTGCTGAGGTGTAGTGATCTGGTTCCTGATTCTAGATTGTTATGAGAGCAAGTGTGTGCACAAACCACCGTGCTCCGCGAGCCAATACACAGGATGCAATTATATAATATGCATGGCTTATCAAGGGAAGGCTCGGGTTGTTTTATTTGCCATAAATCGCTTTTGAAATATGATACATAGAAATTTCTTAAGACCTAGCTGTTTGAACTGAAACATAAGATGTGAAAGATTGAAGTAATAATAGCGATCCAGATTCTATCCACCGTTACATGGTCTCTGCACCACATGCTTAATCCTTCAGCGTCATAATCGCTTAACTTATCACTGGGGCGACACCCAGAGCAACACAAATAAGGGCCTTTCTCTGCCCTCCACTTCATCAATTCCACCCACAATGTTTTTGAAACAGAACTATATCTCCGCCCTTGACCGTGGGCACGGCTATTCAAATAGTTTTCTACTCTGCAGAGTTTGCACACTTTACCTACAAGAGATAATCTGCTCGTTGCCCCCCATATGATTCCTTGGCCATGCGGTTGAGTAGATCATCACAGAGTTGTTACAATGCATTTTTCCTAGCAGAGTTACGTCCGTTAAGGTTTCACTTCCTTTGGGGTACGACCACCCTTTCAGAAGCCCCCCTTGCGCCGTCACGTCGGAGGATGTGGCCATCCTTTGCCCGCCCGTGGTCACACCGGCGCAACCCTTACTAAGTCGATGCAAATTAGTTAGCCCTGCCTACATTTTGCCAGCTTGTGGTTGTACTGTTGTAAACTGGGAGATCATCACAAGATTCGGTCCTTAGGGTTACCTGGGCGGTTCTACCACTAACCACTTTGTGCTTCCACTGCACCACATCACACCCTCGAACCATCTGCCCAGATAATTAAGCAACTTAAGGTTTTTGGGATCATAAAATATCCATAACCAAATATACCAGTCATTTCCACCATGACTGCCCAAACCAATTTCTCATGATTCAAAGTGATGCTTTGGGGCATTTTTGGTGCCCCAGATTATCTAAAGAGTACTAAGCATGGCGTATAATTAGGGACATATTTTCGAAAGGTTACTATTATAATCTTACTAGGGTGACAAGGTTCACACATTCAAATATTCCAAAGGAGATGTAATATTAGTCAAGTTAAATAATGGACATATATATAATTAGATTTTTGAATTAATCATGTATTTGCATATAAAATAACAGCATGCAATTTGATAATTTAAACAAAAGTAATTTGCAGAAAATGTAGGTTCAACATGATCAAAGTATTGACTCACCTGGCACAGTTTACCGCGGACTTGAGCTCACACGATGCTTTCTCTTGAGCTTTTATTCTTTATCTTCGCTTTGTTCTGACCACGCTTGATCCAGGGAATCTTTAGGACTTCAGTTTCTAATTACGCGATAAACGACTGAATCCAAATAAAAGCAAATAACTCGAAAGATCCAAATAAATCTGGATAAACATAAGTGTTGGATCGAAATTGGCAACAGAGGGGGGCTGAATGTTGCTTCTTTAAAAAACGCCCCTCAAAAGTATCCACTAGAAACTATTCTCTCCGATAGCTATGAGAAACTAAGAAGAGAAATAGTTCATATACTTACTGGAAACTAGAACCAACCAGAAAAGAAAGTGAAACCACAGTCACCAGAGAAGAATCAAAACACAACTGGGAGTGCCAGAGACCAGCACCTAGTGCATCTGGCCGGTCTGACCGCACTTGGTGCACCGGTTGGACCGCCAGGTCACCACCGGTCTGACCGCCCATGCCCCTCGACATTCAGAGCAGGCAGCAGATTGAATTTTTCAGATAGCAAACTCAAGACTCCACACAGCAAGAAATTTGAGATTTGCCTCTTGATTTCTCAGTCCAGAACTGCAAGACTACAACCTAAATAGCATGTAGAGCCTAGGGAACCGAGAGAAACCAACTCTAGAGCAAGAATTAAGGATTTTGGCCAAAAATCTGAAAAGAGAGTTGCATATGGACAAATATCCAAATTGCTCACAAAACCTGATGCTTTTGCTCATGAGCTTTTGCAATCCATTTAGCAATGGTCTCAGGACAACAAAACCCAAATCTCATGCCATCTCATGAAGGGAAATGAGAGATTCTGTCAAGCCCTGACAAGGAAACCCTAGAAAATATGAAACAGAGCAGGCATGATGAAGAATTTAGAAATCACAAAAGACATTGAATCCTCAATTTGTTCCTGAAAATGGAATGATTAAGGAGCCTTGAGTATTTTCCCTTCACCAAGGAATCAAGAACCAGCCATTAGATCAAAGATTCACCTCAAGAACGCAATAGAACAGAGACAAGATCAAAAACGAAATCCAACACAAAAGAGCAAGAAAAATTCAATCCATCTCAAACAAAACCATCTCAGATTGATATTGAGGAAGAGAGATGAATGATTACATACAGAGGAATGATTACATGGAGTATCAACTCATTCCATCTCTCCCAAACTCGAGACACTCAAGAACCCTCAAAACCAAGAACACACACGAGAGAACATGGGCAACAGGCAAAACCACCTCTCCTACTCTCACCCACTTCTCAACAACTAAAGCACAAAGAAGGAGAGACAAAGCAAAAGCCCTAACTACTCTCTCATGCCATCAACTCCTCTCTCAAGTCATAAAACATGTAGGAGACACTCCTTTTATAGCCTCCCACTAATGGGTTTGCAACATGCTTTGCCCATTAAGCATCCAACAACTCCAATGCTTTATCCAAAACCCACTTCCTTTAGTGCAGCTTTGCGTATTCACCAAAACGCCCCTCGTGCACCTTCCGAGAAGCTTCCTCATTCCTTGCCTTCCAAGCCTCGCAACCACCTCGAGTCCTCGCCGTCTTCGGCACACCTCAACCGCTCTGACCTTGGCATCGCCTACTCCTAGTCCGGTCATCCCGTGCCTCGCCACGACTCCACCTCGATGTCCTACAGCCATTACAGACAAGAAACACATCACATAGCACCGCTCGACATAATAAAGAAAGCCCAAACCTGTCGAATCGAAAACATAAACATCCTAAGCACTTCGACCAAGTTTGACCAAGTCTGATCGAAGCCGATTGCACCGTGCATCGGCATGGTCCAAACCACACAAACCAAACTCGACTTTCCTAAAATAGATGTAAATTACTCATCACACACACGGGATCACCTCCACATGGTCTAACAGTAAGTTAGATTTATTATAAGTTAATGGGTGATTTGAGGCAAGGTCTGCGGTTGGGTACGATGACTTGATTTTTTTTTAACAACTTCTTTTATCATTTTTGTATTTATCAAGGAAGTTCCATGAGTTAGGTTAGACCTATGAATCGGTGTATGAGTCTATTTGAGTATTATTTTGTCGAGCGTTAATATTCCGGGCATATGCGATATATACAATGTTTAGCCTACTGAGTTAGCCTTACTGTCTGGGTATATAGCCTTTTGTGGTACGATATTTTATGTATCTTCAGTTATCGATAGGCTAAGTTTAATTTGAATTAGGATCTATTTATATGGGCCCCAGCTTGCTATATACATAATTATGCTCAATATTATTATGCATTACATCTAGTGTTAAAATTTAATTAATGGCACTATTTCTATCTTTCTTATACTTTAGCTACTATTAGGCTTAGCTTTGTTTCAAATTTTAGTATAAACTTAGCTATCTGGGCAAAGCTTGGTATATAAGGTCATATTTCAATATCTGCTATTTAGCAAAATTTTCCACTATGGTTTATTTCATGGTGGCTTGACAAATGTTAGGACATATATGTATATATTATAATCAAGGGTAATCTTTATTGAATGTGGGTATTCAACCAAGGCCACTATATTTTAATACCTAATTATGACCTTTTAATTGAAGGTATTCGGAGGATCAACTGACATTTTTATTTTATTATTTAACTTAGCATCTGACATAAGTTAACCTTAATTAGATCCTTGTTCCCATAAAGCCGAGCCTGCTATATAGGGTCCTATTTCAATAGTGGTATTTAGTTGAATCTACCTCTGAGACTCTATTAATGGCCGTATGTTAGGTTGGGGCATATATCTCAATTATAACTAGGGAAATCTTTAATTTAAATTTTTTCTTTTATAGGTAAACGTATGATTCATTTTTCTTAGTCTTAACCTTGAATGTATTTTTAATTAGGATTTTTATTAACTTTGGACTTTAAGCTAAATCATATTTTATTCATGCCTTTACTTAATAATTAAATCTCAATTAACTATTTAGGCTATTTTAGTTGTTCATTTAGTAAATAACTAGATATTAAATATTAAGTAACCTTATTTTACCTCCTAATTAAATTTACTACATTCCCTAGATTATTCCCAAATTGTCCATAATTTTTATCAAAATTTCATATGAGCTCTAAAATTCATGATTTTAGTTCCATTGGATAGATCTTGAATTTAGATGAATTTAAAATTTTATCTCATTCAATTTGGAGTTAAGATGAATAAGTTATGCCCATTTGAAATTCTCGGTCTATTTAATTCCAGAAAATACTAACTCTGACAGGTGGGACCCACGGATTTAAATTCCTTTATTTCTTATTTTTGACATCTGTCTATGGCAAGTGGGACCCCATTGTCAGTGAGACCATGTGTGCTGGCAGTCTCTGACAGGTGGGACCCACCCAGGTTAATTCGAAAAATAACCCAAAACTCAACCTCGGCGCCGCGGAGCTGGGGCTCGAACGCGGGCTACCGAGGGAGTTTTGAGAGCGAGCGCGGCTAGCCAGGAAGCCTCACGGTGTTACCTGACTATTGGGGGCGATTAATTCTCTTAAGCCCAGTTTGCAAGGGGGCCGAACAGAGGAGCTGAGCTGGCGCTCGGGTTGATGTCGTCGGCGGCGGACAGTGGCCGGGGGGCTGCTAGGGATCAGCAAAATGGAATCCCCCCAAGGCGAGGATGCCTCTGGGGGTGGCGGCTCCGGCCGGGGTGCGCGGTGGCGGCTAGCGGCGGCGCGGGGCGGTCGGCGGTGAGGTGGGAATGAGGCGCTGGTCGCCGGGGAGGAGAGGGAAGAGAGCAGCGCGTGCATGAGTGGGAGAGTGGCGGAGGGAGGCTTACCGAGCAACCCTCTGAGTCGGGGAGGTGCCGGAGAGGGCCGGCGGCGATGGCCATGGGCGGCGCGAGGAGGCGCATGTCGCCGGCGGGATACCAGCGTTGGGAGGCCTGGGCGACGGTGGGGGAGAGTTGTAGGGGCCACGGTGGAGCTCCCGGGCGGCGGAATTGGCCGGAGACAGCTTCAATCGGCGGGATTGGCTCGGCCAGCTTTGGGGAACAATAGGCGGCCGGCGACGCTAGAAGCTCGGGGATGCCAATTGGTAGGGATGGAGGGTGGAGTAGAGCATGGTGGTGCCACTGGGAGCCTCGAGCAGGCTTTATAGCCGGGGAAAAAAGGGATGGGCGGCAGTTGGCCGGGATTCGCGCGACGGCCACGGCGTGGGCGCGGGGCTCGGCGCGTGCAAGGCGACCGGAGCGGGTCGGCGTAGAGGGTGGAGGCGGGCGGCGCTGCTGCGGGATTCGAGGGATTTCGCGCGTGCTTGCCCACGATGGTCGTGTCGGCCGGCTTTTGCCGAAGCAGAGAGGAGGAGGGGGGCTTAGGTGCGCACGGGGGAGAAGGAAGAAAGGAAAGGGGGAGGCGCGCAGGGGCGCAGGGGCTGGTGCCCGCAGGGCAGTGAGAGGGGGAAAGAAAAAGGAGATGGATAAGGGATGGGGCCCACATGTAATAGAGAGTAGGATAGAAATGAAGGGAAGCAGAGATAGGCTTAATCATTTTCTGGACTTTGGATTTTCGATTTTGAACTTTTAACTTGCATTAGAATTTACTGATTTTTGCATGGCATTTAGAATTCAAGCATTAAATTTTCAACTATTAAATGAGAGTTATTATTATTATTTAGGTTATATGTGTGTGTATATATAATTTCACATATTGTTATTTGCTGGCTTACTTAATTTTTGCATATATATATATATATATATATATATATATATATATATATATATATATATATATATATATATATATATATATATATATATATATATATATATATATATATATATATATATATATATATATATATATATATATATATATATATATATATATATATATATATATATATATATATATATATATAGCATTTATATTTTATTCATTTTTGTTAGCTCACAAAATTTTCATATTCATATCTCCTTATTACTGAGTTACTCCTTGCATGTGTACAATTTGCATCTATATTTATATGTATTTAAATAATATTCATTCGAATTTATATTTCCCTATATTACTAATTATGTTATTATTTCCAAAGTAAGACTCTATATTTCAATTCAGATTTCTCCCTCCTTATATTGGATCATCTTTTCAGATTCATATTTAAAATTTCAGTTTTCTATTATTTGCATATTTCCTTTTTTGGCACTACTAATGTTTGTCTTTATCTTTTATGAATTTATTCAATTTTTGGAATCTCAACCAAATTCAGGAAAACACCATAAAATCCAAATTCCAATAGAATATATTGCAAAAATAATTCAAGAAATTCTTATTTTCAAATTCAGATTTTTCAGGATGTTACAGTGGCGGTCAGACCGGTGGTCTTCGGGCAGTCAGACCGACCACTGACCGGCGGTCTGACCGGTGGCCAGGGTGCGGTCAGACCGGCCTCAAGCCTGCGGTCTGACCGGCCTCCTGGCAATCTGCCTGATTGTTGTTGTTTCTCCTCAGTGTATTGTCTTTCTTCGATTCTTTCTCGTGTCTGGTCAGCATGTGTTTCCAGAGAACATGAATCTTCTACTTCATAGCTATCGGAGTGGAGATTTGTTTGAGTGAATACTTTGGGGGCAATTTTAAAAAGGCACCATTCACCCCCCCCCTCTGTTGCTATTTCCGATCCAACAATTGGTATCAGAGCCGGTTAGCTCTTCTTGATAGATCTTTAACCGGACTGTGAGCATGGCAACGGACAAGTATTCCACCAAGCCCCCGATCTTCGATGGGATCGACTATCCCTTTTGGAAGAGTCGGATGGAGACCTACATACAGGCTCAGGGCTATGCGATTTGGCGAAAGGTCAAAACTCGCTTTGTTGTTCCTACCGATGAGAACATCAATGTGGCAAACATGCCCGATGTTGAGGCGAATGCTAAGGCAAGGAACATTATCATCCAAGGTTTGAGCCGAAATGAGTTTGATCGCATTTCTCATCTTACGTCGGCTTTCGACATTTGGGTGACCCTCGATGCTTACCATGAGGGCACCACCCAAATCAAGACAATACGACAGGACCAGTTCAAGCGAGATTACAACAAGTTTGAAATGCTCGCTGGCGAGTCCCTTGATGAGTGCTTTGCGAGGTTTCACAAGATCTTGAGCAACCTCCGAGCGGTCGGTCTCACATACCCCGACTCGGACAACGCTCGACAGATGCTTTCGGCCTTGGATTTGCGAGTTTGGGAGATGAAAGTGACCACCATCAAGGACACGACGGATCTTTTGACTTTGACTCTTGATGCGTTTTACTCACGCCTCAAGACTCACAAGATTGACATTGTCTCTCGCAAGTCGAAGTCACAGTCGATGGCTTTGGTCATTGATCCCAGTTCGACTTTTGAGTTTCCTTCTGATGGTGTTTCTGGTTTTTCTCTTGCTGCTGTTTGTGAGATGAGTGATGACCTACTAGAACATCTTCCAGAAAACCAGCTAGCCCTCTTAGCCAGAAAATTCTCCCATGCATATAAGAGGGTTAGGGAGAGAAAGAGAGGTGGTCACGTGATTTGCTTTGAGTATGGTGACCCCAACCACATTCGAGCAAACTGCCTCAAGCTGGAGGGCAAGAACGACTACGGCAGTTCAAGCAAGAATGTCTACACTGACAAGAACCGAAACAAGAAGCTGCCAAGCAAAGAGAAGAAGTTCCGCAACCTTGGCAAATCCAAGAAGCTCTTCCACCGCGTCCTTACCGCCTTCGATGACCTCAACCTCAGTGAGGTGGAGGGGTGGAGCGACGATGATGGGAAGGATGATCAAGATCCCAAGGATGGCGATGACTTCAGCGGCATGTGCTTCATGGCCCTTGAGGGTGACATCAGCGACAACGACCTCTACTCTGACTCCGATGAGGTATACCCCTCCTACGACCAGCTCAATGAAGCTTTTCCTAAGCTAGGTAAATTTCATGCTAGATCTAGAGCTAGGTGTAGTAAGTTGGAGAAGAATGTAGAGAGATTGTCATGGGAGCTTACTTCACTTATATCTGCTCCCTCCCATGACGACTGTGATGTATGTTCTGCTTTGCTTGGTGATATGGAGAAGCTAAGGACTTTGCATGATAGTGTGACCTTTGAGCTTGACATGATTAAGGTGGAGAATGTTTGTCTTTTAGCTGAACTAGAGATGAGTAGGGTAGCTACTCTTTCATCTACTAGTGTTGAGACTATTTCTTGCACCTCATGTGAGGATAAGGACAATGCTTTTAGAGGTCTTTATACCATACTTCTCGATCTGCCTGAATCATGTGAAAGTTGCATTAATTTGAAGATAAACTTAAAAAGGCAGATCATAAAATTGCTGAGTTACAAGCTTTTTTGTTAGAGCCCATTGCTTCATGTATGAACTGTCCCAAGTTAACTGCTGAGCTTGAATCTGTTTCCAAACAGTTTCAAGAGATGATTGATAACAGTAACAAATTGGCTCAATATGCTTCTAAGGATCCTGTTAGCTCACCATGCAATAATTGTGAAAAACTAAAATCTAATTTGATTGCATTGGATGAAAAATGTGTGAAGCTAACTAAGGATCTTCTAGATAAGTCACCATCTGCTTGTGATGTGTGTGCTGTTGGGAAGAAGTCTGAGGGTATGGTAGAGATGCTTAGCGACGTGAACCAAATGGCTAGTAGTAGGACTATCCCTTCTGAGGCGGCTGTGCGTGCACATGCCTTCCGTTCTTCTGCTATTGGTTCTTCTTCTACTCCCTTACCTTCTGTTGTCTCTTCTTCCCCCTGCTCTTCTTGCACCTCTCTCTTTCGGGAGTGTCAGTATCTTATGAACACTCTTGAGAGATTTGTAGGAGGCAAGAAGAAGCTAAATCTTATTCTAGACCAATCCAAGATTTGCAAATTCAATCAAGGTCGAGGATACGATTTTTCTGAGGATGTTAGGAAGCATCCACGTGCTGTTCTTAGACCCATAGCAGCAGGTGTGATCGAGATTGAGCCCAGAACTAAAAAAGTTCAATTCAAGTCAGCGAGTTTTGTCCAAGGGATCTCTGACAGTAAGATGGTTCCACCTGTTGCTTCGACCTCTCAGAAGGCGAAGCCCCATCATGCTACTTCTACCACTCAGAAGGTGAAGTATCATTGTACCTTCTGTCAGAAGGATGGACACTTGGTCGAGAGATGCTTTAGGCGCGCCAAGATCGCACGTAGAGACCATGTTGACGCTCTTAGGCGTATTCAGGGTCAGCACCAGACCTTGAGTGCACTTAAGACCAACACGAGGTCTAGAGTTGATTCTGTTGATGGGTTTGGGCGGCATCGAGGACTTGGTTTTTCTGAGTTTTCTGGTCTTTGTCCTTGATATGCCTCTGGTCGTGACTTCCGCCATTCTGAGGGTAGATCTCATTTCCCCCATCGAGATGGCTACCCGCGGCGAGATCAGCGTGTTGTTAGTGCTCCGACTCACTCTCCCATAGCAGTCGGATCCAGCAACAGCTTCAGGTCTACACATAGACCTTCTGGCTTTTTGAGCGACAAAGAGCATATAGTTAGAGGTCAGTCGTGTGTGACTACTTCTTCTGCTCAACGTGTGTCTCAGTATTGGGTTCCAAAATCTCTTTTGATTTATCCCAGTACTGAGCCTTCACTCTCTTGTTGACTCAGGTTCGCCGGGCAGGGAAGGGAGAGGTTTGTCTTGTTGACTCCGACTGTTCTCGACACATGACTAGAGACTCTCGTTGGTTCTCTTCCCTAGCCTGTGCTCCAGGTGGTGAGACGATCACCTTCTGAGACGCTTCGTCTGGGCGCTTCTTCGCCAAAGGTACAGTGCGCGTTAATGAGTCTTTTATTTTAAAGGATATTGCCTTGGTTAGTAAGCTGCAATACAATTTGCTTTCTGTTTCCCAGCTTACCGATGATGGTTTCGAGGTGAGGTTTAAGAAAAATGTTTGCAAAATTCTTGATTCTTCGGGGAGTCTGGTTTGCGGGATTTCTAGATATGGGAGGATCTTTCGTGCTGATTTTGTTGAGTCTTCTGGTGATCCTCTCAAGTGTTTAGTTGCTTCTGAGTCCCGTGACCTTACTTTCTAGCATAGGAGACTTGGTCATGTTCGATTTGACCATTTGACTCAAGTTAGCGGCCATAACCTCATTCGTGGTCTACCGAAACTCAAAATGGTCAAAGATCTAGTTTGTGCTCCATGCTGGCACGGCAAGATGGTTGCCGCTTCTCACCCTCCAGTCACAGTGACTATGACTGATGCACCAGGACAGCTGCTCCATATGGACACAGTTAGCCCAGCTCGAGTGCAGTCAGCAGGAGAGAAGTGGTATGTTCTTGTCATGGTCGATGACTTCTCGAGGTATTCTTGGGTGTTTTTCTTAGCCTCGAAGGATGAGACATTTACCCATTTTGGGGTTTATTTAGTAGGTTTTCTGTTGAGCTCCCGAGTGCCTTACGAGCGATCCGCAGTGAAAATGGTACAGAGTTCAAGACTCCTACCTCGAGAGGTTTTGCGGTGAGACAGGTGTAGAGCACCAGTTCTCTTCTCCATACGTCCCTCAGCAGAATGGCGTTGTGGAGAGGAAGAACCGTACCTTGGTCGAGATGGCCAGGATGATGCTTGATGAGTACTCTACACCAAGGAAGTTTTGGGCTGAGGCTATAGCCACCACGTGCCATGTTTCCAACAGAGTCTTTCTCAGGGCACACTTGCATCGCACCTCTTATGAGTTGAGATATGGGCAAAAGCCCAGTGTATCTCATTTCCGTGTGTTTGGTTGCAAGTATTTTATTCTGAAGTCTGGGAACCTAGACAAGTTCGAGTCACGTTCTTGTGATGGGATCTTTCTAGGCTACTCGACTTTTTCGCGAACTTATAGGGTCTGGAACTGCGAGTCTAGTAAGATGGTAGAGACCTGTGAGGTCACCTTCGATGAGGCCAGTCCGGGGACTAGGCCCGATGTCTCGGGTTCTTTAGAGCAATCCGAGACCATCTTTGTGGATGAAGAGGAGGATGGAGATGAGGGTTGTCTACCCGATCCAGTTCCTCCTCCCCTTGAGGTGCCTGCTTCCACCACTGCACCTCGAGGAGATCAGCCCATGCCTTCTGCTTCTTCTGGAGCGAGTGGCTCTATTCCTACCTCATCGGCTCATGAGGTAGAGGCCACTTCTTCATCTCATCCCGGACCTCCCCGAAATATCCAAAAAGACCATCCTTCTGAGCAGATGATTGGAGATCTCTTTGAGCGTGTCACACGTTCAAAGTCTGGCATGTCGCATTTCTGTCTCCACTCTACCTTTGTTGCCACCTTTGAGCCCAAGGATGTTTGTCATGCACTTTCTGATGAGTCAATGCCATGCATGAGAAATTACAGAATTTCGAGAGAAACAAGGTCTGGTCGCTTGTTGAGCCCCCTAGAGGTCACAATATCATTGGTACTAAGTGGGTGTTTAAAAACAAGCAAAGTGAGGATGGGGTAGTCATTCGAAACAAGGCTAGACTAGTAGCTCAGGGGTTCTCCCAGGTTGAGGGTCTAGATTTTGAGGAGACCTTTGCCCCTGTAGCTAGGCTAGAGGCCATTAGAATCTTGCTTGCTTTCGCAGCTTCTAAAGGCTTCAAGCTTTACCAGATGGATGTCAAGAGTACCTTCCTAAATGGGTTTATTGAGGAAGAGGTTTATGTTAGACTGCCTCCAGGTTTCGAGAACCCCAAATACCCAAACCATGTCTACAACTTTCCAAAGCCTTGTATGGACTTAAGCAGGCCCCTAGAGCTTGGTATGAGAGGCTTAAGTCCTATCTGTTGAGTCATGGGTTTGAGATGGGTAAGGTAGATAAGACCTTGTTCATTCGCAGGTATGGAATGACCTTCTGCTCGTCCAGATTTATGTGGATGACATCATCATTGGCGGCTCTTCTCATGCTCTTGTTTCACAGTTCTCAGATGTCATGAGCACCGAGTTTGAGATGAGCATGATAGGCGAGTTGACCTTCTTCTTTGGCTTCCAAATTAAGCAGACTCGGGAGGGTACTTTCTTGCATCAAGGCAAGTACACTCGTGACCTCCTGAGACGCTTTGACATGAATGATGGCAAGCCGGTGTCAACTCCGATGGCATCAACAACTTCACTTGACCCAGATGAGGATGGCGAGCCAGTTGATCAAAAAGAGCACAGAAGCACGATTGGCTCCCTCTTGTACCTCACTACCTCGAGACCAGACATACACTTCTCTGTGTGTCTATGTGCTCGATTTCAGGATTCTCCTCGCGTATCTCACCGCCAAGCGGTGAAGCGCATCCTTCGGTACCTTCGAGCTACCATTGACTATGGTATCTGGTACTCTTCCTCTTCCTGTCTTTCCCTTAGAGTCTACTCAGACGCAGACTTTGCTGGCTGTAGGATAGATAGGAAGAGCACTTCTGGTACCTGCCAATTCATTGGCACTTCTCTTGTTTCATTGTCTTCTAGGAAGCAGTCCGGTGTTGCACAGTCCACCACAGAGGCCGAGTACGTTGCTGCTGCCAGTTGCTGCAGCCAGGTACTTTGGATGGCTTCGACCCTGCGAGACTTTGGGTTAGTTATAGACAGTGTTCCACTCTTTTGTGATAACACTTCTACTATTAACATTTTCAAGAACCCAGTGCAATATTCCCAGACCAAGCATATTGATATCCGATATCACTTCCTTAGAGACCATATGGAGAAGGGTGACATAGTGCTCTAGTTTGTGGAGAGTGACCACCAGTTGGCTAATATCTTTACCAAGCCTTTGGATAGCTCTAGGTTTTTAGCCTTGCGAGGAGAGCTTGGGGTGGTTTGTCCTTATGGACTGTAGTGAGGGGGAGCTTTGTGCTTTACTGTTTTATCATGTATATTATGCTCCTATTCTCATTTTATTGCATTGCATTTGGGTGCATTGGGTTAGTCCTCCTAGCATAGATTAGAGTGTATTTCTCGTCTAGTTGCTTAGATTTCTTCTTCTCATCTTGTGCTCTAGGATGCTGTGTATTAGCAGTTTCTCTTCTTACTAGGTTCAGCTCACTCACTTCTTATAGGTTCTAGCAAGGATTGGGCCACCCTTGGGTAGACAGGGAACATGTTTGCTCCTTAGTGTGTTAGAAGAGAAGTTGATAGTCCTAGTGTCATATGGAGTAGATGAGAGTCAGTCTGAGCCATATTATCCTCTATATCTTGTCTATGCTTTAAGGACTGTCTTTTCTGTTTCTCTTCCCAGCTTCTCATTTTATAGATTTGGTTCAGGGGGAGTTCATTTGGGAGCTTCTAGAGCTTAATATTGACATAACTCAACTTGAGCTAAAAGCGCATCACATGTTGAGGGGGAGCTAGATTTTCTTGCATTTTATCATTCTGCATTGTAATATAATTACATGGAGCCTTACTATTATCATTATATGACATGTTTACAATTCTTTACATCTTGCCATAATCTGTGTTTAATTACTTGATGTATCTTGTCTTTATATGTGTCGTCAAACCTTTGCCATTAATAAGTTGATTAAACATGCACAACTTGAATTAAGACATGTCATGTTAGCTCTTGAGATTAATCTATTTTCAGTTATCCTTTTATGATTCATGCCATGTCAAATAGGCTGAGTTGAGTCTTGAATCTTTATTAAGCTTTAGATTGAGCTATGCTAGTTTCTTGATGAAGCATGAGTTAGTACAACTGTTTAAAAAGCAAAAAGATCTCTTTTATGTGCGAAAGAACTGATCTCACCAATTCTTTCCCATGAGACTGCTTGCCATTACACTAGGCATGAACTTAGGGGGGTTTTGGATGACCAAGATCATCTCCTTAAGCTTCTTGCTTGGAATGGTCACATAAGGCTTGAGATCTAGCACATGACTAAAATTTTGGTTGGAAACGACCATGAGTTTCAAAGAAAAATATGTCCATTGTGCTAATTTTGCTTAACTACAAAAAGACCCAAGTACTTGAACAAATGATTCACTTTTGAACTTGTAGCACTCTAAATGACTCAATTCTAGCTTCTTGGTTCCACTTAGATTATTGACATGGCTTGACATGCTAAGAAATTCATCTAATATTCCATCATCTTTGGATACCTTTAGCTAGACTATAATCCTGTAATGGCTTGACATGCTAAGAAATTCATCTAATATTCAGATTGTTACTTATGTGGCTTGGCTTGATTATGCATATCTTGTCATGATCTTGCTATCTTCTTATTGAATTATGGCTTGGTGTAATACTAAATGGTCATTTTGGATAATCTTCATGCCTCTAATTGCTTAGCATTGAATAAAATTCAGCCACACCATGCTATGTTCTCTCTTTTGCATCTTGATGATTTTATTGCCAAAAGGGGGAGAATATTGGAGAAAAGGCCACTTTTTGGGAGTTTTGGAGGAAAATTTGCTTTTTCTTTTGCTCCTTTGTCAACATGGTCATAAGTCTCTTTGTCTCTCTTTTAGACCATGTATGACTTTTCAAATAAACTCAATCTTATGCTTTTTCTGTGTTTGTCAATATACTCATCAAGGGGGAGATTAAGAGACCATGTGGAGGTATCCCCATGCTTGTGATGAGTAATTGATGGTTGGTTTAGAGAGTTTGAGTTTGTTTTGGGTATTCTAGGGTTGAGTACCTTTTACTTATGCTATTGTTGATATGATGTTTCGTGCGGTGCTATGTGACGGTTTGCTTGTCTGTGTGACTGTAGGACTTCGGAGCTAGGTCATGGTGAGGCGAGAAGGACCGGGACTAGGCACAAGAGGTGTTGAGATCCAGACAGTCAAGGATGCCGAAGATGATCGAGGCTGCTGAGGTGGTTGCGAGTCGGGAGACGAGGAACTGGAGCTGGAGCTACCGGTGGTGGACACGACGGGCAACGACGAGCGAACCGGGACTAGGCTCAGGGAGGAGTCGGAGGTCCAGACGGTTGGGTGTCGGTTGCGGTCATGTGCGACGGAACAGACCAGGACTAGACTTAGGTGGAGTCGAAGGTCTCGGTCGAAGTCAGGTGGACACGACGGGCAGCAGCGTGAGGACCGGGACTAGGCTCAGGGAGGAGCTGAGGTCCAGACGGTCAGAATGCCGGGTGCGGTCATGTATAGCGACGCGGATTGGGACTAGACTCAGGGAGGAGTCGAGGTCCAGACGGTCGAGGTACCGATTGCGAGAAGCTTCCAGGAAGGTGCTTAAGGGCAATTTGGTAAATTGACTCAAGCAAATGAGTGGACTGGGTGATTCTCCCTCCAAAATCTGGTTGAGAGTGGTTTGACTTCCTATTGCCTCATGTGGATGTGAGGAGAGTGAGTGGAGGTAGTATGCCACTTCTTGTATTTCTTCTTTGGTGTGAGCCCTTGTCTTCATAAGAGGAGAGATGGAGGCAGGAGGGAGTAGTTCAGCCAAGTAAGAAAGAAGTGTAGGCAATGAAAGCACAGGAGTGAGCTCAGTGCTAGTGTGTTCCCCTCTCAAGCATGTAGTGAGTGGGTTGTATCTCTCATGTAATCATTCCTCTTTATGAATCATTCATGGATCTGAATCCATCAGAGAATCCTTGGTTTTGAGTTGCGATGTCCCAGCTGTGATGTGCTTCATTTTTCTCTGTTCTTCTCTGTTAGACTTTTGTTGATTTGATTCTTTTCTTATGAGATGCAAAATGTCTTTCTCTGAACTGGGATAGAATCACTAGGCCATATTGGCTAGTCAAGTCCTGAGAGAAAAGATTTAAATTGATGTTTGCTTCTCTTTTGGCAATGGCAGCCTTTCCTCTGTTTCATTGATTCTAGGGTTTCATGTCAGGGGATGATGGATTCTTGTGATTTCCCTTCATAAGATGGCATGAGATTTGGGTATTCAAGTCCTGAGATCATTGCTAAGTTGATTGCAAAAGTTCTTGAGCAAAAGATTCAGGATTGTTGAGCAATTTGGAAATCTGTCCATTCTCTTCTCATTTCTCAATTTTTTGCTCAAATCTTGATTACTTGGTCTCCTTATGAGCTCTTTTGTTTCCTGGAGTCTTGCTGCTAGTTAAATCAAGTTACTGCTCTGCTGGCCTGAAAAGATCAGAAGAACTTCTCAATTTCATTTGATTTTAGCTAAGTTCAGTTTTACTGTTGAGTTTCAGCTTGCTGCTCCCGAGGGCCGGTCTGACCAGATTATCCATGGCGATCAGACCGCTCGGTCTATGGTGGTCAGACCGGTCACTGACCGGCAGTCTGACCGGCCTTGAAGAGGCGGTCTGACTGGCGGCCAGGGTGCTGTCAGACCGGCCTCAAGCCTGCAGTCTAATCGGCCTCCTGGCAGTCTGCCTGATTTTTATTGTTTCTCCTCAGTGTATTGTCTTTCTTCGATTCTTTCTCGTGTCTAGGCAGCATGTGTTTCCAGATAACATGAATCTTCTACTTCATAGCTATCATAGCTATCAGAGTGGAGATTTGTTTGAGTGAATACTTTGGGGGCAATTTTAAAAAGGCACCATTCACCCCCCCCCCCCCACCCCCCTCTGTTACCATTTCCGATCCTACATATCTAACAAGACAGCTTAGTGTAGTTACCAGAGCAAACAGGGTACCATTACTAAGTGCCAACATCAAGATAGGGTGCAACTTTGCACAATGACAAGATAAGAGGTGGTAGCTTTGCGCATGACAACAACAAAGGGCTACCTTTACACAGTGAGACAGGGGCATCTTTGCATAGTGACAAGACTAAAGGGGCAGCTTTACGTAGTGACAAGTCCAGACGGGGGCATCTTTGAACAGCGACAAGACCAACGAGGCAGCTTTACGCAGTGACAAGACTAGACGGGGCCAGCTTTGCGCAGCGACAAGACCAAAGAGGCAGCTTTACACGGTGACAAGACCAGACGAGGCATCTTTGTGCAGAGCCAAGACCAAAGGGGCAGCTTCACATAGTGATAAGACCAGATGAGGGTAGCTTTCCACAGCGACAAGATCAAAGGGCCACCTTTACGCAGTGACAAGACCAGACGGGGGTAGGTTTGTGCAGTGAAAAGACCAGAGGGGGCACCTTTGCACAATGAAAACATTATGTCTCACTAGGTACTTTTCAGAAACATAAGATGCAGCAGCTTTGTGTAGTGACAAGATGAAAGGGGGCAGCTTTGCACAATGACAAGACCAAAGGGGGCAGCTTTGCATAGTGACAAGACAAAAGGTGCAATTTTATGCAGTGATAAGACCAAAGGGGGGCACCTTTGCACAACGACAAGACCAAAGGGGCAGCTTTGCGCAGTGAGAAGACCAGATGAGGGTAGCTTTGCGTAGTGAAAAGGCCATACGGGGGGCACCTTTGCACAATGAAAACACTCTACCTCGTTAGGGATCTTTCAGAAAAACAAGTTGCGGAAGCTTTGCGCAATGACAAGATCAAAGGGGAAGCTTTGCACAGTGACATGAAATAAATCACATCATGCCAACCCTTTGGCTTATAAAATGAGGTGGAATAGATCTGCGAGAGAACACTACACAACCAAACACTACACCGTACCTTCCTTCACCACGTCGAGATGGACAAGAGGCAGAAGAAACAACGGGACAAGATGATGAAGGAATGGGAGGAGACCTGCGACCTAGCATGGTCTACTGCAGCCCGCAACGAACAAGCAAGGGCTGCTACGGCCCGAGCCAAATAAGCAGAGCATGCCAGGAGGTCACACCCCCCTAACGACACCTCCGGTTGGAGCATGTCCATACTAAACGTTCCAACCGAATGTTCACCACAACACCCGCCCGAGCGCGAGACGCCACCCCTCTGTTGGTGCAGAAACCCATGCAAATTCTTCAAGTCTAAATAGTGGCTCAACCTGGGCATGCGTTACTGGGGGTTGTATGAATTACTGATGTGCTATCCTGATCATCATTTCGACACGATTAGCTATCGGTAGTTGGTAAGGACAACTTACAATGTGTCCCCCTACTATTTCTCATTCAAAGTATGCAATAACAACCTCTCTCGTCTACATGCAATCCCCAGAACCGTTATGTGGCTACTGTAAGTGGATCGACCTAGAGATCTACCCACATGACCAGTGGACTCTCGACTATGAGGAGTGGAATGACAAAAGGGCGTGTGAGATCCGCGAGGAGGAGCACCGCAACGACGAGTAAACCGAGCGTATATGTCAGGGGACAAAAACTCATCTCGAGGCGTGCACGCGTAGGGAGCACGAGACTCGCGACAAGGAGCGTGAGAAAAAAGGGAAATGGTGGCAATGGCTAAGCGGGATTCAAACCATTAGGCCGCAGCCTCTTTGCATTAATATT
Organism: Dendrocalamus latiflorus; assembly: GCA_017311315.1. Taxonomy (NCBI): domain Eukaryota; kingdom Viridiplantae; phylum Streptophyta; class Magnoliopsida; order Poales; family Poaceae; genus Dendrocalamus; species Dendrocalamus latiflorus. The sequence continues at coordinate 20,554,541 of CM029640.1, forward strand.
ATAGATAGGTTTATCCTCAAGATCAAGAACATATAACCCATTCATCAATGGATAATGTGCATAGAGTATATCATTCAAATAAATAGAACAATGTTTGTTCTTTATTACGAACTCATAACCACCATCTTCCTCCAAACATGAAGAAGAGATGATGTTCTTACTCAATGCTGGAATGTAATAACAATTATTTAATTCCAAAACTAATCCTAAAGGTAATGACAAGTGATAAGTGCTGACAGCCAGTAGCAACCTTTGCTCCATTACTGACACGCACATCCAACTCGTCTCTCGCAAAACTTGTAGTCCTTCTTAGACCCTGCAACGATTTGCAAGTATGAATCATCGATCCGGTATCAAATACCCAAGATTCACCAGAAGAAATTGCAAGATTAATTTCTATAACATTTATACCTGAAGCAGAAGTCTCGCTTCCCTTCTTCTTTTTCAGATCCTCCAAGTGTTTCTTACAATTCCTAGACCAATGCCCCTTGACATGGCAGTGGTAGCATTCATCATCAGGAGAAGGGCCAGATTTTACCTTCCCATTTGGCTTTGGCTTAGAGCTAGGGTGCTCATTAGGAACCTTTCCTTTGCCTTTGCCTTTGGGCGTCCAACGCTTCCTCTTTTTATTCTCCTTCTGAACCATCATCACATGATTGGTGTTTTTCTTAATGCTTTCCTCTGCTGTCTTAAGCATCCCATGCAATTCAGTCAATGATTTCTCCATGCTATTCATATGAAAGTTCATAATGAACTGCTCATAGCTCAGAGGGAGAGATTGGAGAACAACATTCGTAGCCAGATCAGGATTAAGGGGAGAACCAAGCTTCTCCAAGCTCTCAATGTAACCAATCATCTTGATCACATGAGGACTGACTGGACTACCTTCCGCCAGCTTGCACGCAAACAAGGACTTTGAAATGTTAAACCTCTCGGTCCTAGCTTGGTTCTCAAACATGTCACGCAGTCCTTCAATCATACTGTGAGCATCTGCATTCTCATAATGCTTCTGAAGCTCAGAGGACATGGTAGCAAGCATGAGACAGCTAACGTCGAGTGAATCATTGCAGTTCTTCTCATAAGCTTTGCGGGTGGCAACATTTGCACACTCAGGGAGTTCATCGGGGTAGGGTTGCTCAAGAACGTATTCCCTTTTTTCTTGTCTGAGAACAATTCTCAGGTTGCGGTACCAATCAATAAAATTCGTTCCATTAAGTTTTTATTTCTCAAGAACAGATCGCAAGTTAAAACCGGAATTGTTACTAGAAGCAGCCATGATCTACAACAGAAAATAAACAAGCAAAGTTCAGCACTATGTTCATGTTTGATCTTCCATTAAACAATTTAACAAAAGACACTCCCACTATATGTTTTGTAATCGTCTTCCCTCTAACGACATATAGTGGTCAAGATCCATGTTCATCTAAGTTCTAGTGAGCTTTGGCATCACCGCTAGAAACCTGGTGACGTAGGTAAGCAACGCTTGCTAATCACATCTTATGTGACTCTTGTTTATTGGGTGGCATCCAATGCCCCGGCTCCCAACACCATGCCCCAAGGCCCAAATCCAATTTGATAGCCTTGTCAAGTAAACCAACACTATGCATGTGGATGTCCGACATCCACCCTATTAGATCAAGATAGTTGATGGTACTCTGCTTTGGCAGACCTACCAAACAATGATCGTAATTCTTATAGGCGTAGCAATTGGAAGGGCATCAAATAAATTCTTAATTTTTCTGAGGGAAACTATTCTGTCATGAAAAATACATCCTCTACAGGTCTGGCATGAAAGAATAGTATGACAGGAAATAAACATCACATGCATATAATCACATTATACTGTGATGGTATGGCCTTTTGAATCGTAGTGGTCGCCATCGCCATGGTTCCACGGTGATGTCCTTCGCTTGAAGCCACTAGATGGTAAAGAACTAAACTATTACAACTAAAAGCTAGCAAATGAATTACATGAGGAGCGCAAGCATCACAAGTCGACACGCAGGTCGTTATACAATTAAAGAACAGCATCAACCCAGCTGTGATTAATACGACACACAGGCCGCTAAAACACACATGCATCACATATACATCTATGACATACCATTCACATCATTCCCTTCAAAAACAAGTTAAGCGTAGAACACATTCTACCACCCTGACATGAATATGTTTGTATAACAATCTATGCGTGTACGCAAGGGCGGTCCCGCTGGCCGATTAGCGGGCGGGGGGTCGAGGGAGGAGCCGCCCCCGCGGGTTTCAGGGCAGCGCCCTGAAAACCTTACGGAATTACATAGATCGCATCTATGAAATCGCTATGAAAATCTCATCGGGCCGATCAAATCAACCCAAATCCGAGCCATTCAAAATGCCTCAATTTTCATTAGATCAATCACATTGATCATCGCGATCGGTATACTTAAGGAGTGATGAGGATATGGGGTCCCGATCTTCCGATAGGATGATAACTATCGATTTCGGTGGAGATGACTCTTGCGATCCGACTACAACCGTACGAGATGTCACTTGCGCCTTAGCAATCGCTGAACCAACCCCAAGATGTTATCAACCGTGCCAAGAACGCGGTTGACCTGACCACGAAGGTCTATTCCTGCATGCAATCGAAGAACAAGCAAGAACAAGGATAGTGAGCAACCTGAATTTGCTAGATATAAAAGTCGCACAAGGATAGTTGAGGTTCTGTAACACGAATCTGTTGGTCTAGCCGACACAAGAGACAACGTGGAGTTTGCACATGGGGCTAAACTGATCTAAACAAAACCTGATCCTAGTAAGGGAGACGGCGGCTCCTAAATAGGGAGAACAACCAGGTGGAGGCGTACAAAGTGCATGCCCTAGGGTTACAAGGCCCATGGGCCCAAGTGGTGGTGGCGCAGCACCCTTTTGACTCGGACTCAGAAATCAATGTGAATTGTTTTGATGATTGCGGCCGGCTCGGATGGAATTTGAAGATGAGGTTGAATTCGTTGGAAATTAGACTTCATAAGCTTTCCATGAAGTACAAGAACGTCCCAAACGGAGTCCGTATGAGGAAGTTATGCCCGTTTGAACTTGCACCATTGCAGCAGTCCGAATCCGATTCCAGTACGTGCCCAACACGGACTCTTTTGACGATTGCGGCTGGCTCGGATAGAATTTGATGATGGGGTTGAATCCTTTAGAAAGTAGACTTGATAAGCTTTCCATCAAGTCCAAGAACGTCCCAAACGGAGTCCGTATGAGAAAGTTACGTCCGTTTAAACTTGCACCATTGCAGCAGTCCGAATCTGATTCCAGTACGTGTCCAACAAGGACTCTTTTGAATTGGTGTAAAAGTGACGTGGTGCTGTAAAAATATATATTTTCATCATTAGGTAGCATCATATTCTCATTTAAAATATGTTGAGGCTGAAGAAACGAATTCACTTTTAGTTCAATCTTGATATTGGACACTATTGTCGTATGTGTTTGTGGCGTGGTCACATCATCCTCCCCTTCTTGACAGAAAACCGTCCTCGGTTTTAACTTATGTGTAGCCTCACGTATTGCATGATCTTGATCATAAATCTCGGTACATGATAAGAAACGCAACCAACTCTTGTTATGTAATATGATGAGTTTTTTATCAAACAAAGTAAAACCTCGTTGGAACAAGCTCACCTGATAATTTAAGCGATGCGTAGGAGCTCTTGTAATTGGAACAACAAACATAGCAAATATGGTTGTATCCATAGGGTACATGTTCTTATCATCCTCCCCTTCTTGCAAACAAAGCCGTCCTCGGCTTTTGATAAGCTGAAAATAGGGTAACAAAGAAGCCAATGTGTATGGATGGTATATGTATATGTCATCCGTTTTAACAGTCCTTCGTTGTTGCACAATTAATGCTATACCACAGTAGAAAACATAAAAGCTCATTGTATGATTAACCCAAGAGTAAATGTATATGTTAATGAGCAAATCAAAATTTCTCACACAGCAATTATTGCAACTAGTTTTGCAAATGTAAGTGAAGCATTTATGCAATTCAAATATCTGAAGTTGTAAACTTGTGGTGGCACATATGGGAAAAGCTACAACTTTTGGAATCAAGCAAAGTTCTTCCATATAATCATATCTCAATTGTGCAATAACAAATTTATCTAGCAAGGGTGAAAAGATCTTTAAGTTCTTCCATAATTCATCTTCTTTGTTCAGATTGTCCATGCTAGATGGTGCAAAAAGAGATGAACAAATAGGCATTGGATGAGTACTAAATTTTACTTCCCTCTCATATTGAACAAAATTCAGCACACAAGAATTGTTGTCCAAAACAGTAAGCTTCAATTCATCCATGTGATCACAAGTTATGCATATTCGATATACAAGAAATTGATTTTCTACACCATAATCTCCAATCAAATTAAACTTATATCCAAGGGTGTAGGAACTAAATAAGAATTTCGAACATGCAAGTTCAGAAACTTTCTCCATAGCACATTCCAAACTAGCGGCCTCATTAAGCATGATATAGCACAATGCATCAGCAGGGGATATTCTATCAAATACTTCCTTATGTGTAATTAATTCGACATGTGCAAAATTATGCGAATTTAGATCAGCACATGGTTCATTCAAGTCAACACAAAGAATATCAAAAGATTGCACTACAGCAGGTATATACTCACAAGGTTGCTCTATGTCTTGTTGTAGCACCAAATCAGTACCTTTGTCATTATCGTCCTCATCAGACACTGTAGGTACCTCAAACTTCTCCTCTAATGGCATAAGATGCACCAGATCATCCTTCACCTCTTCAAGTATCTCGGTGGTATCTGTAGATGGAGTAGGAGCCAAAACAATATCAACATTTTTAGTTACCTCAGATTGCATCTCGCTTGTGACCGTGGGTGCTGGAGGTACAAAATGATGTCGCAATTTCTTTTTCATCTCCTCCCATGTGTATATATAATGGAACTCGAGATTCGACCACCAATGTTGAACATCACCAATCAGTGCCGTCCTTGCCATGCTCATCTTCTCATAAGGATCAAGATCTTGTCTTTCAAAGTAGCTATCCATCATAGTAACCCACAAGACGTAGTCCGACGACGTACTCTCAGCGGTGAGTGGCAAGATATATACCGGTAATTGTTTCCCGTCGAGTTCAAATCTGCCCGCGATGACATCATAATCTACCAATTTTCTCAAGCCTGTCATTGTTAGTAGAAAACAAGGAAACAAATCACAAGTAAATGTTCCTATCAACTACTAGGATATAGAGGCTCAAATCAAGTCATGCATCTCTCAAGCTCTTACCAAATTCTTACAAGTTCTTACCAAAGCAAACAGGTGGTGCAACCGGTGGCTGGTTCGTGATAAATCTAACTCAAGTGATGAGTAAAGCGATTGCAAGGTACAACGAGACCTTTTCGGTTAGTAGAAAAGTGGAGCTTGGATAGGCTATGTATTTTGTAGCAAAGGAAAACAATCAATTAATTTCAGAAATTGCACAGAATTGAATTATAGTTCGTATCTAGCACTTAGCCTATGTTGCTGATCAAACAAGGATAGGACAAGGCCAAAACAAGTGTGTAACAATGTATAGGAGTGATGAGCACAAGATAATTCAATAGAATGCAATCTGGAATTGAAAAGCACAAGGATTGACCCAATTCTAAGAATGCAGATTTCTGCCCACTGGACAGCACGTCGGTATTTTAGCCGTAACTTTTTGTCTGTTACCTTTTTTTTCAATGATTCTTTTTTTCTATGTTTCCTGACGGCTTTTTCTACAACTTTTGTTTTGGGGTCATATTCTAGAAACCGACAGATAAAATCGCACAAAACTTACAAGCGCAGACTGTTACAGATTCAGTCCGGAAATTTGGGACAACTTGCACCGCAGATATCTTTTAACTGCCTTAATGGAATGAAGCGAAATTTTAGGAGCAGTTAGATAAGGAATCTGTGGGTCTAGTGGCGGTGGTTTCACTCAAAAAAGATATCGGAAACAAAAGATATGGCATTTTTGGTGGCGGCTGCACAAGAGGGAGTCTTCTGGCCGAAATTGAAAATTAGGGTTTGATGTGATTTTGATGGTTTTGGACGTGGGGATTTTTTTGGAAGTTTTATGGACCACAAATATGACCAGCAACAAGAAAATGCTAAGACGAACACAAACTCAATTTAGCAAACCAAAATTAACAGATCTAAAAGCACAACGGGGTTTGGAGAGCGGAAATTAACTCTTTTTGTGGGGCAATTTTTCTGGACTATGGGAAACAAAATTCAATCTACTAAATAGAGATACAAGAAATTCCTACCGGTCAACTGAAACTCTGATACCAACTGATGAGGATATGGGGTCCCGATCTTCCGATAGGATGATAACTATCGATTTCGGTGGAGATGACTCTTGTGATCCGACTACAACCGTACGAGATGTCACTTGCGCCTTAGCAATCGCTGAACCAACCCCAAGATGTTATCAACCGTGCCAAGAACGCGGTTGACCTGACCACGAAGGTCTATTCCTGCATGCAATCGAAGAACAAGCAAGAACAAGGATAGTGAGCAACCTGAATTTGCTAGATATAAAAGTCGCACAAGGATAGTTGAGGTTCTGTAACACGAATCTGTTGGTCTAGCCGACACAAGAGACAACGTGGAGTTTGCACATGGGGCTAAACTGATCTAAACAAAACCTGATCCTAGTAAGGGAGACGGCGGCTCCTAAATAGGGAGAACAACCAGGTGGAGGCGTACAAAGTGCATGCCCTAGGGTTACAAGGCCCATGGGCCCAAGTGGTGGTGGCGCAGCACCCTTTTGACTCGGACTCAGAAACCAACGTGAATTGTTTTGATGATTGCGGCCGGCTCGGATGGAATTTGAAGATGATATTGAATCCGTTGGAAATTAGACTTCATAATCTTTCCATGAAGTACAAGAACGTCCCAAACGGAGTCCGTATGAGGAAGTTATGCCCGTTTGAACTTGCACCATTGCAGCAGTCCGAATCCGATTCCAGTACGTGCCCAACACGGACTCTTTTGACGATTGCGGCTGGCTCGGATAGAATTTGATGATGGGGTTGAATCCTTTAGAAAGTAGACTTGATAAGCTTTCCATCAAGTCCAAGAACGTCCCAAACGGAGTCCGTATGAGAAAGTTACGTCCGTTTAAACTTGCACCATTGCAGCAGTCCGAATCTGATTCCAGTACGTGTCCAACAAGGACTCTTTTGAATTGGTGTAAAAGTGACGTGGTGCTGTAAAAATATATATTTTCATCATTAGGTAGCATCATATTCTCATTTAAAATATGTTGAGGCTGAAGAAACGAATTCACATTTAGTTCAATCTTGATATTGGACACTATTGTCGTATGTGTTTGTGGCGTGGTCACATCAAGGAGACCGCAACATGAGACCTCGATCTGTTGGCTCAATCTACTGACTGTGCGCGCAGTTAGCCCCGATGGTGATTCCAGCCGGTAGGGGCAAGTCGCGCGTACACCAAAGAAGGAGCACGAACTAATCTTTTTAGCCATATAATGCTATCAACTCATACCTATTTCAACCCCTTATGACCGATTGATCTAATCAACTCGTGCACCGAAAGATCCATCACATGAACCTAGCATAAGAACAGTAATAGATCGCATCTACTACAAACAACATATCATCTACAAGCGCATGATCCAGACCACATACTACGCAGCTTTGCTCTGATACCACTGAAGGAGAACGGATAGGTTACGCTAGCTACAACATTTGATTTTCTACCGCGTTCAACCAGAAAACATGTGTGTAAGGGAGTCATGGATAGTTACCACTAGATGCGCTGCACGGCGGAAAAAGAGTTGGAGCAACCTGGTCCAACGTAGATGCACGTTGATGAAGAAGAAGCAGTCGATCGTTTCACGAACTGAATGTCTCCTCCTCGCGTCCTAGCAATAGCCTTGCGCTTCTCGCCGATCAGCACAGCAGCAACAGCAGCGGCGCCTCCACAGAGTCCACACGTTCGGGATGGAACGCCGTGCGCTGGTGTGCTAGCACCGCGAGCCCAGCTAGGGTTTCGGGATACGACCGAGGGGAGGTGGCGGCCAGGGTCTTCAGCACAGTAGTATATGATACCTGCAGCCCCGCCTCCACATATTTATAGAGCATGCTAATGGGTTTCCACGTTGTAGGCCCATTAGAACTCTAATCCATATGGATCAATATCCCTTTTGGCCTATAAAACCGAAATGTTTATAATTGCCTCTTCGGCACATCACTAACAGTGCGGCGGTCAGGGAGGAGGTTAAAAATGAAATTGCGGTGATTTGGAGGATAGATTTGATACTCGCGTGATTAATAATGCCATATTTAACCAAAATTCGTCAGTTAGATGAGCCATTCCTATCGAATAAAAAAGGGACAACTCTTTGTTCATCTTATTTTCGTCCCTATTTATAAAACTGCGTAGAATTCACACTTCAACCGGCAAAACCGATGCAAATCATGTCGTTAGAAAAAAGCAGAGGAACCCCTTGGAGCGCGGCCGATTCATACCCGCGTAGCTCTCAGCTCTGAAACAAAACGCTTCCTATGCACACAGCTCACGTCACCAACGCTGCTGTAGGCATCTCCGAACTTGTGGGCCACTCGGCCACTCTGCGCGGCGGCCACGGTGGTTCAGCCCCCTATGCTCGCGACGGCGAGGCGATGATAATAGGAGAGCAGCTGCCTGCGGACCGGGAACAGGTCTCCAATCGCAGCCCAACAAATCATTGTGAGGACACACCACGGCACCGCACTGCACGACCTCCCCTCCCTAGAGTCAGGCCCCGGGCCCCACCTCTCCCCTTCGTACGGACGCGCGCCAGGCGAGGCCGCAGCAGGAGCACTGACTTTTTGTACTCCAGCGATGCGACGCATCGCTCCCGAACCCCTCTCTGTCTGGCCACCGCCCGCATCGTCCTCGCGCCCACGGGCGCGCCGGGCCCACCCTGTCATACCATAAGCCCCGCGGTGGCGTGGCGCCACCTCCACCGACACGCGGGGCCCGCGCCTGCCTGTGTTTTTATTGATTGCTCCGTGGGCCGCTACCAACTCGTGTCCGAGCCGTGGCCGCTTAGCGCTTGTCACGTCGCGGGATGGGGAGAGGAAAAGGAAGCGGAGGAGTAATGGCGACGCAGCGGGGACAGCCTCCGCTCCGGCTGCCACCGCCCGTGTTGCGTTGCGCTTCCACACTAGGGCATGTATAATGGTATGAGTTAGTTAATAGCTCTAAGATAATTTCTCTAATGATATTAACTTTTAGCACATAGCTTATAATATGAATAGTCCCACATGACATCTTCATATAATCTTGGAATGTGTGTATGAGACTAGTTCTTGATCAAGAGCTAGCTTTTCTCTCTCTTCAATTAAAATGTGAAATAATATGTTTAGAGCTAGCTCATAAATCACCATTGGACATACCCAAGTCCAATAATAGAGCCAAGTGTTTGGCTATAAGTTAAGTTATAAGAGCCAAGTTATACAATAATTTGTCTTCTATTTGTCTACAAAAGGTTTTTTATTATTATGCGGAAACATGTCTCACATTCTCTTTCCTATTCCTCCTCACATACATTTATTATCTGAGCCCACCACTGCATAGGCTCTCGTGCCCAGCTTGTTGCTTGCATGAGAGCCAAGCTCTCATCTCTCTCCTCTCTTCTCTCCTCCACATCAGCAAAAATGCTGATTAACTTAACTATAAGATCATTATTGGACTTGCTCTTACTATTACGACTCGTGGTAGCAGCCCAGTAGGAAGAAAGAGATAGACACGCACGACGCGAGCCACACGCACTCCGAGCGGGATTCTCTGACTTTACTCTGTAAAGTCACGGCGTGACTTTACTCCATGGAGTCCATCCGATCGGTGATCAACGGCCCAGATTAATTTAGCGTTTTTTGATTTGTTTTACTTCTAGTTTTTAGTTTTTTATTTTTATTTTTTTCTAGTTTTTTTCTTTTTTCTTATATTTCTTTATATTATCTGTGTTAAAATAACCTATTTTTTTTTAAAAAAAAATAGGTTATTTTAACACAGATAATATAAAGAAATATAAGAAAAAAGAAAAAAAAACTAGGAAAAAATAAAAATAAAAAACTAAAAACTAGAAGTAAAACAAATCAAAAAACGCTAAATTAATCTGGGCCGTTGATCACCGATCGAATGGATTCCATGGAGTAAAGTCACGCCGTGACTTTTCAGAGAAGTTGCGCCGCACACACTCGGCTCGATGCCTGTCTCCTTGTGCTCCTTTTTTGATAACATAGGCCCCGTTTGGCAGAGCTCTAGCTCTAGGAAATCTGTAGATTTCCTAGAGCTGGTCATCTGTAGCTCTAGGAAATCCTGGATCTAGAGTTGCAAGCATGTTAAGTGCATTTACATGACTCATTTCATTTATATTATATATTAAATAAAAATATTTAAATCACTTTAATTTAGTCAACAAACTACAGATCCAGCATAGATCTCGAAGCTAGAGCTGTGCCAAACAGAGCCATAAAAGCAGGCCTCAATCCCAGCGCGCAGCAGCAGCGGCGGTAAGAGGATAGGGTGCGGGAGGCCGGGCCCACCGCCCTTCAAGTGTTGACCGGTCAATGGCGTCACCCCTGCTCCCCAACAGTCGCAGCCACTCACCTCAGCATCCCTCGCAGAACCTGCCTTCAGCCCTCTGCGTCCCTGACGACCGGAACCCACCTTCCTTGGGCCCCACACGTCAGGTACAGCGGCGAGCCTCTGCGACTGAGGCCGAGCGGAACGCGGGCAGCGCATCGTGAGCTGCGCCTTCGGGCGCAACGCGGTGCGGGGCCGTATGATCTCTGCGGTGCAGGGAAGCGTGGGCCCGGGTACGGACGGGGACTGGGGCCCACCTGGGCCCCACGAATAACACAGGACACGTACCTGAGCAAGCTGAGGTGGGGAGAGGCGCCCGCCCGTCCGTCCCCGCTCGGCCTTGGCCTGCCGCGCTGCGTTGCACGGGCGTCACAGACTCACAGGCAAATGGAGGCATGGATGAGTGAAGTCGTGAACATGCCTGCTGCTCTGCTAGTACCCCACCACGGCACCACCACCACAGCTTCACCAAAGGGGGAGAGAGAGAGAGCGCGCGAGAGAGCGTGCTATACATGTCTGCTGCTGGGGCTGGAGGAGTAGTACTCCTACCCTCTGACGGCACGACAGTTGAAAGGAAGCCTGATGTAGCAATGGTTGCTGCTTCGGCTGCTCCTGCTCCTCCTGCTCATGATAAGAGCAAAAGTGAGAGCGAGTAGATGTATGGGTGAAACTACAGTAATAATAGAGGCATCGGATACTCCTGGCTGCTGCCTTTTCGAGTTCAAGAAATCGTGTACTGATGATGCGTCCGATTTGGTCGATCTGATTGCCTGAATTTTGGACGCAACTAGCCCCAAATCACCCGAAATTCCAAAAGTAACCTCCTCATGTAAAAAAATTCCGCATTTGGCCCCTCCTGACCGCGTGTTCGCCGCGTTGTGCCACGTGCTCCCGGTCGTGCGGTGTGGTACCGCACGACCACACTGTCACGGGTCGTGCGGTACCACACCGCACGACCCCCTGCCGACCGCACGATCCCGCCTCCGACCGCACGATTGATTTCCGAGCGCGCGATTCCCTCTGCCGAGCACGTGATTCCTTGGTAACCGCGCGTCTAATCCTTCCACCGAAAGCGCATCATGGGCTGGCCTTTTTTGCATGCAGCTCATACACGCATCAGTAGTATGTGATATGGCCCCCCAAATTTTGCTGAATGGGTGAGGAGTGTTCGCAATAAAATGGCTTTGGAGCTCGCTTGGTGAGCAGATGCATGCGGTGAAGTCTTCTGGTTTGCAGTGGAAGCAAAGACAGAGCGAGAGAGGGAGTGAAGGGAGGAAAAGAAAGAGTGGAAACTCAGATTTTTGAGTTGCTTTTGTTTGGAGTCAGCAGATTTTGTAAATACGAAAATTGTAGATCGTCTTCTGAGCTTCAAGAAGAGGTAATTTTTGGCCCCGTGCAAGTATTTTTCTGTGAATGTCATTAGCCCATAATTAGGGGAACCGTGTTTCGTTAATGTTCTTATAAGCCAATACGGTGTGTATGTTGTAGGTAAACATGATGCATGATGTATTGTAGTGTAGAAAATGTTGTATTTATTTGTTGAAGTTACGTAGTGTAATGTAGTTATTTTTTGATGAACATACGTGCTTACATGTGTTGGTATTGAAAAAGTAAATATTTATGTTGGAGCATTTGTGGGTGATAGCAACAGTAGATAGATTAGAGACAATTTGTATAATTGGTAGGCTTACTGAGACAACGTGTAAAATTAAAATTGAGAATAAATTTGGATTATTATAATAGAAATACCAGGAAAGGAGTACGAAGGTATAGTAAAATTAAATAAACTGAGGACATGAAATTAGAAAGATATATTTTGTTGATGTATGTACGCTTTCGTAAGTGAAGCCGCATTAAGTGAAATATAGAAAACAAAGGAATAAAATGAAGTAATATAAATTTTGCATTAATCAGAAAAAATGGAATTGAAAGCCGACGTTAAGTACAATTTTACGAATTAGAAAGTAAGATCTATAAATAAGACCCCTGGAAATAAAAATGAAATGAATATGTTAGGCGATACAAATTGGTTAGTAGAATTTGGAAGTAAAATAGTTACAAATAAAATATAGCCCCTACAAATACAAAACAAATATTAATCGATTTTGTAGGCAGTAGGAAGTTGTATGAAACACCGCACTGTTAATGTTAAATGGGGTAGTGGTGTTTGATGGTACGATTGTTACATGCTTTGTACTAAAATGGTTGATTATGCACTTATGTTAGGTACGCAATGGCTGGCATTCAAGAGTTGTTCGTGTTTTATGGGAGTGGTCTCGTACGCGATGGGGCGTATGGGGCGGACCTGTCAAATTGCGACCGGACCGTGATCCGGGCACCCGGTCTGAACGCCATGAGCTTGTCTGAGCTACGGAGGTGTGTCCGTTCGGCGTTCGATCGGCACACCGCAAGGAAGAAGTTACGGATCGAGGCAATCTATGCCTCAATGGTGGGTGATGGAAGGGAGAGCATATGGCAACTTCTGAAGGTGACCAATGACGCCTCATGGGCGAACTACATGGAGGTCGTGTGCAACCCTAATGCTGTGATATATGCAAGGCCAATGGTGTATGTCGAGTTCGTGGAGAGGGCAGAATCATCCGCCATGGTTGGTTCTGATGCCGCTGTTGGAGATGTAGAGCCTAGGTTCATCTCCGGTGGTCATGAAGACGCTTCTGCGGGAGAACATGTGGGCGAGGAAGTGGGTGATGAAGACCTCAGGAGGCGTGCGGAGAATTTCCAGGCCAACGAAGGTGTGGACCAGAGGTGGTGGGCTGCCCGTATTGACTATCATGAGTATCTTGGGGACCAAGTGGAAGAAGAGGACAACGAGGAGGACGAGGAGGTGGAAACAGGTAGTTCTGGAGAGGACGAGGATGGCGAAGGTGCAACTGGAGGGGTGGTAGGTCGTGTTGTGACCACGGACGGTGCGTACGTGTCGTGCAGACTGGATGACAACGCAGCGGAAGCCCTAGTGCTGCCACAGGCGGAGGAGGGACAATGGGGGTTCAGCGAGGGCGCACTCATTGGGCAGTGCTTCCGTAGTAAGAGTGCTGTGCAGCAGGCAATTGCTAGACATGCCGTCAACATAAGCCGGACGTATCGGGTGCACAAGTCAAACCCGGACACGTACGTTGTGAAGTGTGTCGACGGGTCCTGTCCTGGCAAAGTTCGTGCACAGCGGTACAAGGGCGTTGGCATGGAGTTCCGGATAACGGTGCTGCAAGATCACAGTTGCGAGCTTGCGGGGCCAGTACATAGGCACCGCAACATGACATCATCGTATGTTGCGGAGCTGGTCACCCACCTCATCCAGACGGATGTGTCCATTTCCCCGAAGGTTCTAATGGCAGAAGTAGCGAACACGGCGGGATTCGAAGTGAGCTACAAGAAGGTATGGCGGGCCAAGCGAAAGGTGCTGCACCGTATGTATGGGACGTACGAGGAGGCGTACGACCTGGTCCCAAGAATGCTGCAGCAAATTGTATAATCAAACCCAGGCACGTACATAAATAAGCAGGAGAGGGTTCATCCTATAGAGGGCCCGAATTATTTCATTCTTGACAGAGTGTTCTGGGCCTTCCATCAGGCGATACAAGGGTTCAGGTGGTGCCGTCCAGTGCTAACCATAGATGGGACGTTCCTATCTGGCAAGTACAAGGGTACTATCCTCACCGCAGTTGCAGCCGATGCAAATGACCAGTTACTCCCAGTGGCATTTGCAATTGTCGAGAACGAGAATACGGATAGCTGGCTTTGGTTCCTTTGCAATTTGAAGCATGTCGTAGTGCAAGAATGCCCTAAAGTGTGCCTTATCTCGGACCGCAATGCAGGCTTGCTGTCTGCGTTCCGAACGTTGCAGAATGGGACGCAACCCCCCTTCCAGTGGAGTGATGTGAAGAACCGTTGGTGCATGAGTTATCTTGCAGCGAACTTCCACAAAAAGTTTCGTAGCAAGGACCTAATGAAGATGTTCAAGAAGCTATGCATGCAGAACCAGAAGCGGAAGTTTGACACCTTGTGGAGGCAGCTCGATCAGGAGGCTACCAAGCATGTGCATACAGAAGCAAGGGCCGTGGAGGGGGGCTCCACAAGAGTCGGGGTATTCACACAATGGGTTCAGTCCAATGCACCTGACTTGGAAATGTGGTCTTTGTTGGACGACACCGGTGGGGCAAGGTATGGGATCATGACAACTAACATGTCCGAGGTTTACAATGGTGTCTTGAAGGGCGTCAGATCCCTGCCGATCACGGCAATCGTGGGCGAGACTTGGAACCATACCATCGGGTACTTTGTGAATAGAGCCATGATGGTGAAGAAGCACCTGGATGAAAACAAGCAATACTCTGAGGTCATGCAGGCCTTCATGCATAGAAAGATGGAGAAGGGTCAATCGCACATTACTCAACCCATTGATGGCTTAAGGAGGAAGTTTGAGGTCCGCCTCAGGCAGAAGTATGTCATGGGTCATATTAGAGGGGAGCGCAAGCAGGTATGCACGATTGATGAGAAAGCATCTTGCACCTGCAACAAGCCCCAGCTTCTGCACAAGCCATGCTCCCATGTGTACGCGGCCTGCGCTGTATGGCACCAGGCGTCGGCACAGTACATCTCCAAGTACTACGACATGCAGCACTTGTATGCAACCTGGAGTGTAGAGTTCAATTCCTACGGGGTAGACATGCACTACAGGGAATTATGGCCAGGGAGATAAAGTGGGTGCCCAACGATGCACTGAAGCATGTCGGTCGTGGAAGATGACAAAGTCGTCGCATCCGCAATGACATGGATGACAGCCAGCGAGGGGATCGTGTTCGGCGCCCGAAGTGTAGGCTATGCAAGACGATTGGCCACTCCCTCAGCCAGTGCCCAAACAGGCCGGCATCAAGCAACGCTCCGTAGTACCAACCACAATGTTTTCTTGTACCCATTGTTGCTTCCATGTGTTCTGTGCGTTGCGATGTACCCTGCATTATTCAGGAGGTGTACGCTTCATTGTTGGCTCCATGTATCTGTGTCGTCCACATTACCATGTTATGTATGTTTTCGTACATTCCATATATTTCCTTGTCGTGTGGGTCATATTCGTGTGCACATTTTATGTATGTTTTGGTACATTCCGTACGTTTCCTGTCGTTACATTTGTTGTTAATTATGTTGTCATTTGTTGCACATTTTGTTATAAATTTAGACTCACTTGTTATCCTTCTTTGGCAGGACATGGCGTTCGAGTTGCTAGACCCCCGTTGGGATGAGCACCACCGATGCCATGCGTGGTCGTCGGGAGACGCACGAGGGCCTCCTTGCTTCGTCCTTAGGGGCCCCCGAGAGAACTGGTGTCTCGACCAGCGATACATCCCACTACTGCGGGACACCGGGCTGCTGCCCATTGCCCGCATGTTGGATCTACCGCATGCGTTCCAGTATGATGCGCCGCTGCTGTCCGCTCTCGTTGATCGATGGAGGCCGGAGACTCACACCTTCCACTTCCGATGGGGGGAGATGACGGTTACTCTACAGGACGTGACGATGCTTACAGGTCTACCCATCCGTGGTGCTGCTGTAGTGCCACCCCCAAAGGCAGCAGATTGGAAGGTCCGTCTGGGTCACCGGTTCGGTCATTCGATCCCAGACAGCGCAGCCGGTGTGCCACATGGATGGCTTCGTCGGTACATGACCTGTCCTATACACGCACATGAGGAGGAGGTGCGGACACACTTCGTTGCATACCTGCTATATTTGTTCGGGTGGGTCTTGTTCCCTAGCACCACTGGAGACTCCGTGCAGCCTAGCTACATACACCTAGTGGAGTCATTGGCGGATGGCTGGCCTAGTCAGGTGCCACAGTACAGCTGGGGATCAGCAGTTCTTAGCACCACATACTGAGGCTTGTGTGATGCCTCGCAGCGTAGCGCGGCCAGCGAGCCGGTCCTAGCCGTCTGCTACCTTCTCCTTCAATTGTTGTCATGGGAACACTTCCCCGTTGGCAGGCCTTCCTTTGGTCGTGTTGTGCACCCTTATGACCTCAGCCCGCAGTTGTACGGCCTCGGTGGTGGCGATGACCCCGTCGATGCACCCACAATGGGTACACGTTGGACACATGCTCAGTTGAGGTGGGCCAGGGACAGACCGAGACGTGCGTACACGGATTTCCACAACAGGTTCGAGCTTCTGCAAGAGACCGTCATAGTCTGGTGGCCATGGCCTCCACGGTTCATTATGGACACGGCCCCCACGGTTTGTCATCGCAGTGCGGGCAGGATCACAGGTACTGGTTGACGACCTGCCACTTGGTGTTCTCGCACTGCGTCGAGCCATACAGCCCACACCGAGTCATGAGATAGTTCGGACTGTACCAGCATGTCCCCCCATGCCAGGACGCCCTCTTGTAGACATCACCCACCGGTATGTCATTACACCATAAATTTAATTAATGCATTAGTCTGTGCCCCTACTAATTGTGTAATGTCTCAATGAACTTGCAGGCAATCGAGGAGAGGGCGAGCGACAGAAGACTGGAGAGCCACACAGCGACCATGGACAGACATGTGGCGTGACCAGGCGGATACGATGGTTGTGGATGAGACATGGCTGACGACCCCGCGACGTATAGGACATACCTTGAGTGGTATGCTCCACGCACCCGCATTAGGCTTACTGGGGAGCCGCCACTTCGTCCACTTGAGGTCGTTCACGAGGCCGCTATACAGGCAGGTCCAGACCGTCATCTAGCGGCACGGCACGACCAGGCGGTACGAGATTGGTATGTCATTAAACAGTGCAAGATTATGTTTTAACTGACTGTTTGTTTCACTGCAGTTGGACCGGCTGCACCGTATCCAGAACGAGGCACATCAGTCTATACAGCGTGCGAGGACAAATACGGTTGATCGGTGGGTCAGTTTGATGCGCAGCATCTACGATGACGCCAGGGCTGCGATACAGAACTTGAGTTGTGGTCGCCACCGAGATGACGTTGTTCCTCCATGCGGTGGCGGACGTGGCCAGGGACCACCACCCCCCTCCGCGCCGCCGTCAGCACGGCCATCGTCGTCGCGTCCATCGCAGTCCGAGAGTTGGCCCAGCTACGCTCGCTCGGCCTCCATGCGCTTCGGACTGGCGGTTGGACAATTGCCAACTATTTATTCATCTACTCATTTACCATTTATGTCTAACCACATGTTCGTCTTGCAGCAATTGCAACAGGATAGCACGTTGCTACGGGCATCGTCAACACGGAGTGCAACGGAGGAGCGACCGCGCTCTCCAGGCCGACGGGGGCCCACTTCAGAGAGCGACCCTAACTCGCCGCAGCAACCAGAGGGGGGATGCCCTCATTCACCCGTAGCGTGCAGTCCAACCTAGAAGGCCGGGACAAGTGGTTTGGGCAGACCTATCAAGGCTTCACATCACAGGAGTACATGCGCGACTACCCGTCGACATCGTCATTTCGACAGCCACATACCCCGGTATGCACTAACGTACTAAGCTAAACATGTCTATTTCAAAGCCATCTAATCGCACTGGCAAAAAATGCAGGTTTACTCGGAGCAACAGGGCCATGACGTTCACGGTGGGTCATCCGCTTTTCAGAGTACCCAGGTAAATGCCTTGTGATATTACTACTCATTATGAACATTTTTTGTACTTTCCATTGCCTAATTCAGCTGTACCATCTAAGCAGGACGTAGACCCCTCCTCCGAATGGCTGAGCTCTATTATTGGCCAGCCGTCGCAACCCTCCACAGAGTTGTACCCACCACCGCCTCGGGCGCAGCCCTCGCACTACGATCTTCGTGATGCACCGCGCTCCCCTAGTAGGTTCACCTTCTCAGAGCATCAGATACGCCGTCCGAGGCGGCGACGACGAGATGATGAATGAATTTTTGTAATTGTGCTGTCAGACTGGTGATGTTTTTGAAGTGCTTGATGGTTTGATGTTGAAAGATGGTTTCCTGTATAAAAGGGTTGCTCGTAAGAGATGACAACAAGGGGCAGCTTTTTCTGTGTTCGTACTGTACCGCGCTCTCTAGGCCGACGGGGACCCACTCCAGAGAGTGACGAGCGCTTATGAAATTATTTGAACTACAATTAAGGTTTCATTCCAATATGAGAAGTATGCACGCATGTGGGCACTGTACCTCACAGCATGCATTACACATACATAGATTAACAACAAACACAACGTACAACATAACATAAAACATTACCAACATACACGAGGAGAACCTCCAGCACTACAACTTGACGATAACAATAAACACAAGAAATAAAATAGCACACAACATTAAATTTATCTTCCACTCTAGTCTATCGAAACGATGCCGCATCCCGACGGGGTCGCAACCCCCACGACAACTCTCTCATGGCGAACATTGTCTATCCTACTAGCCATTTCATCCTCCCACACCCAGAATCGGCAACCACCAGGGGCTTCCTGCGATTCCATGAGAAGAAGATTTTTAAACATACCACCAAGATTTGAATGAACCCGAAATAATCTGACTCACCGAGTGATAGGGGCACTTGTAGTTGTGCCGGCCAGGATTCGCGGCCGTCTGTGATGTCTTACGTCTAACAACCGTGTTGCATTTTGGGCACATCACCGTGGGTGCCCATGAAGACGTGCTGAGCTGACTCATTGCCTAGTCCGGGGGAGTGAGCACGAAAGAAAACTACACAGATTGGGAACAACTAATTCAGCAGGTGACTGATAACAAGGCAAGGGAGTATGTGAGGGATGGCTCCCTTTTATAGGCTGTGTGGGGGGGGGGGGGCAGCCTCACGCACAAAGACCACAGACAACACAAACCAGACACGCACATAAAGGGCAGTGAGCACACAAAAAGGGGTACCTTTGCTCAGTGACATAACAAAAGAGGACAGCTTTGCTCAGTGAGATGACAAAAGAGGGCAGCTTTGCCCAGTGACATGATAAAATGGGACAGCTTTGCTCATTGAGAAGACAGAAGATGCCAGCTTTGAGCAGTAACCAGACAAAAAGGGGCAGCTTTGCTCAGTGACATGACCAAAGAGGCCAGTTTTGCTCAGTGAGATGACAAAAGACAACAGCTTTGCCCAGTGACATCATAAAACGGGGCAGCTTTGCTCAATGAGAAGACAAAAGATGCCAGCTTTGCTCAGTGACAACACGAAACAACACATACATTGCACGTACATAAAGTATAGCAAGTACTACAACCATCAACACACCAACGAACACAACAACTAAAATACAACACAACCATACACCTCGTTTCCTACATGCCAAACGAGCCTCATGGCACCCACATGGAGAATTGCTGAAGGGGTCGCCTCGGACGTGGCTCACCGTCGTGGTAGTGGCACGCACATATGCAGCTCGGGTTCGCGCAGCAACATGTGGGATCATAAGAGCTTCCTATGTTCACGACCTCCTCGTTGCCCCTCTCGCGTTGTATCTGTTGGCGGAGGTCGTTGTTCTCCTCATTGAGAGTCTCGATTCGGTCCTGCAACTCCAATACTCAATCCCATAATGTATCCACATTATGGGATCGATCCAGCGGGAGAAGTCGCATTTCGCCATCTAAGGGACACGACGGTAAACATGGAGGGTGCATAACCAATAACAAAAAATGTACTATTAGTAATTTGTACCTCGGAGCGTGGGCATCGGAAGAAACGGCGTCTGCCATCGAACGGGCCATCCAGGGCCTGTACGACCGCGTACTCATTGTGTCTGCATTTCGGCCACACTGGTTGAGCACGCCGGCTTGGTATCAAGCGGTACTGTGGACCAAAGATCTCCCTCTTTTCCAAGGGAAGGTCTTCCTTCGGTGACCCAAAATCGACTGGCCCCTTAGCTTCCGACATGGTTTTTTCCAGCACGAAAGAGAGGGCACTTCTTTGTTCGATTTACACGGTTCTCTGTCTACAATGTGCTGGGACCCCAACCGTGCTATTTATACCAAACGAGACAACTTGCTGCATTCACCTCAAACAAAAAAAGGACAGTTCTGCGCACAGACGTGACAAAACGGGGCAGCTTTGCTCAGAGAGATGACAGAACAGGTCTGCTTTCGCAGTGAAATGACAAAAGAGGCCAGCTTTGCTCAGTGACATGACAACAGAGTGCAGCTTTGCTCAGTGAGATGATAAAAGATGCCAGCTTTGCGCAGTGACATGGCGAAATGGGGTAGCTTTGCTCAGTGGGATGACAAAAGATGCCAGCTTTCGGCAGCGACATTACTAAACGGGGCCAACTTTGCGTTGAGTGTGACAAAATAGGGCAGCTTTGCACAGAGACGTGACAAAAGAGGGCAGTTTTGCTCACTAACATTACAATAGAGTGCAGCTTTGCGTAGGGACATGACAAAACGGGCCAGCTTTGCTCAGTGAGATGACAAAAGATGCCAGCTTTGCGCAGTGCCATGACAAAACCGAGCAGCTTTGCTCAGTGACATGACAAAAAAGGTCAGCTTTTCTCAGTGAGATGACAAAATAGAACAGCTTTGCTCATTGACATGACAAAACGGGGCAGCTTTGCTCAGTGAGATGACAAAAGATGCCAGCTTTGCGCAGTGACATGATAAAACGGGGCAGCTTTGCTAATTGACATAACTAAACGGGGCAGCTTTGCTCAGTGAGGTGACAAAAGATGCCAGCTTTGCGCAGTGACATGACGAAACAGGGCAACTTTGCTTAGTGGGCTGACAAAAGATACCAGTTTTGGGCAGTGACATTACTAAAGAGGGCAGCTGTGCTCAGTGACATGACAACAAGAGGTCAGCTTTGCTCAGTGAGATGACAAAACATGGCAGCTTTGCTCAAAAACATGACAAAACGGGTCCTTTTTGCAGTGATATCGCAGCACTCCCATCTTTACTCACTGCCACGACCACGCGAACCAGCTTTACACGTAGGAGTAGAGATAAAACGGACCCTATAAATTGGTGTGCATTCCATTTCCCAGCGAACATTGCACATCCAAACCCCATACTACACCGCGCTTCCCTCACCCAACCGGGATGGACAAAGGCAAGAAGAAGCAATGGGACAAGATGGTGAAGGATTGGGAGGAGACCCGTGACATAGCACGGTTAGCTGCCGCCCGCGATGAGAAAATAAGGGCTATACAAGCCCGGGTAGAACAAGCCCATCGTGCTATGATGAAAGGTCCCCCCAAAGAGCGCACACGTAGCAACAACCCCATCCTGGACGTCCCCACCGAGCGTTCACCACAACTACCACCTGAGGGGGAGACACCTCCCCTTTGTTGGTGCGGGGACGTGTGCATGTTTTTCAAGTCTAAGGACCGCATCAGCCTAGGTATGCATTACTGGGGTTGCGCAAACTACTCCAGTGACTACCCCAACTGCCGTTTTGACACCACAACCTATCAGCAGCCGGTAACGACCACATGCACCATTTTCCCCTACCTTTTCTCCTTCACAGCACGCACTAACAATATCTCCCATGTATTTACAGTCTCCGGAGCCCCTGTGTGCCTACCGCAAATGGATTGATCTTGAGATCCACCCTGCGGACCAATGGACCCTCGACTTCGAGGAGTGGAATGTCACACGGGACAAGGAGTTGATGGAGGAGGAGCGCCGCAAGCACGAGCACACCCTGCGTATACAGCGCGAGACGCAAGCTCATCTTGAAGCGTGCACACGTAGGGAGCGGGAGGCTCGCGAGAGGGAGCACGAGAGAAAGAGGGAAATTGCGGCTAAGGCAAAAGAGGCCGCAAAGGAGTTCGACGCCGAGCGGGCAAGGAAGGGAAAGTGGCCCCGGTCCACACAGTAGGTCGTTCACGCAGTTGGGTAGGTTAGTCGCATATCATGCTATATGTTATGCATGTAATAAAAATGTATGCAGCATGTTACTCCCAGCTGTATTATGAAGTTTATTATCTCATCTTTTCGCATTGCATGATTCACGTAGCACCTCATTTAACAATATTAACATACCGGTTCTCACCGTACACGCATTCTCATTACCATCAAAATATCACTTACCACTGTATATATCGATCGTTCTACGCTCAATCGTTCCTAAACAACTTATATTGAACATAAACTTCTATTACAACTTCATCATATTTTTTTCCCAGTTTACAACTACAAATTGACAAGACATACAAAAATCACGGGGATTGCAAACCCTAAAAAGAGACCAAACCATAAAAGTCACTTACCACTGTATATATCGATCGTTCTACGCTCAATCGTTCCTAAAAAAAATTTACCAAATTTTTTTATGCATCTACAACTTACATTGAACATAAACTTTTATTACAACTTCATCAGATTTTTTTCCCAGCTTACAACTACAAAATTGACAAAACATACACAAATCATGGAGATTGCAAACCCTAAAAACATACCAAACCCTAAATGTCACTTACCACTGTATATATCGATCGTTCTACGCTCAATCGTTCCTAAAAAAATTACCAAAATTTTTTTATGCATCTACAACATATAATCAACATAAACTTGTTTTACAATTTGTCAGAATTTTTTCCGATTCACAACTACAAAATTAACATAACTTATAACCATTACAGTTTCTGCACTCATTCACACGTATTCAATATCACTTTCCTTCCTTTCGTCCAATTGTTCATATCACATTTGTGCTCAAAATTTTTTTCATTAAATTGCTTCCAATCAAACAACATAACATGATCGAAATTTGTTATTGCCAGTTCAACACATTTTTCACGGTCAGCAATATATGAAAATCACAAATACACTAATCGTTACTTCACACAAATTTCGTTCGTACTCTACCAACCAAAATTCTTAATTTTCAAAATTGCACAAAAAATTACACAAGCAGTAAAGTGGACTTCACTTCAAATTCATATTTTTTCAAACATCATTTCATATATAGACGTAAATTTTTTCTATTATAATTATAACTTTACAAATGCATAAATATATATACACCTAAATATTCACAGCAAACTCTAAACAGTTAACCCTAGCTACAGTTGAATCGCGCGCTCGGGAATCAATCGTGCGGTCGGAGGCGGGATCGTGCGGTCGGAGACGGAGACGTGCGGTCGGCGGGGGGTCGTGCGGTGTGGTACCGCACGACCCGTGAACAGTGCGGTCGTGCGGTACCACACCGCACGACCGGAGGCACGTGGCGCAACGCGGCGAACGCATGGTCGGGAGGGGGCCAAATGCGGAATTTTTTGCGTGAGGGGGCTATTTTTGGAATTTTGGGTGATTTGGGGGCTAGATGCGTCCAAAGATTGCCTCAACTTCACAACATGTCTACGTGATTTTGCCCATCAAAAATTAAAAATTGTCATTTTATAATATCGAAATCATGAGTTCAAGAGAGAAGAGAGAGACATGGTCCATTTATTGTGTTTTTTATTCTTAAAAACTTTGTTAAAACTTTAATCTAGGAGAAAACACATATATCGCAAATAAACTAAGAGAACACCGGAGAATTTCTGAATTTCTCTATTCTCTTATTTGCTCCCATTTTTATTTCTTTTTCTTACAAAACTGGCTACAAACTTCCTCAATATATATGCTAATAATCTCCTACTAGTATACGTATTCGGACTTCAAGTTGGACACAACTTCAACTTGAGTTACACACGGAGACGAACTCTACTACGTTTTAAACTCTAAGTCAAGATTATTTCTAACAATCTCCTCCTTAATCTTGATTTGACATACTCTAATTTTAGTCTCAATGTATTATAAACTACCAGTCACGCCTCCACATAAAGCGTTCTACATGCAAGCTACATATAGAAACTCAACTCAATTGGTACGGGTCCATCCAGATGCTAAGATTCTAAAACATTGAGGCAGTCAGTCTCAACTATGACTTACTAAACTTATATTTGATACAGAACGGTGACACATCTCATCAACGTTTCGATTCCTTTTCACCTTACTTGAGTTTGGACGGTGACACATCTTCTCAACGTCTTTGACTCAACTCATCATTAGAGCAGTGTTAATCATCGTCGCTGAGCGCTTGATGTCTCGGTCACTTTTCCTGGTGCAAGCTGCTGTTCTTGGCGTCGCTTTGAAAGCCAGGCACTGTCGCTGATGTCCCGCTCAGTTTTCCTTGCGTCGGTACTGAGCGAATAGACGACCGAGAGATGCACGAAGATTGAATCGTCGAGACGATATTTCCAGCCACTCGATTCTCGGCTTGGCTCTGATACCACTTGTTAAAACTTTAATTCAGGAGAAACCGCACACATCGTAAATAAACTAAGAAAATACAGAAGAATTTCTGAATTTCTCTATTCTCTTATTTGCTCTCCTTTTTTATTTCTTTTTTTACAAAACTGGCTACAAGTCTTCTCAATATATAGGCTAATAATCTCCTACTAGCATACGTATTCGGATTTTAAATTGTACACAATTTCAACTTGAGTTACACACGGAGACGGACTCTACTACGTTTTAAACTCTAAGTCAAGATTATTCCTAACAAACTTTATTGAGCTTTATAACTCGTTTGTGCGCAGAAAGAGTGTGACACCGCTTGTTTGGACTTAACTTTTGGTTTCTGACTTCTAGATTTTATTTTCGTCCTTTTCTTTTTAGTTTTTTGGACTTTTTATTTTTTTTCGTATTTCTTGTATTGTCCATTAACCTGATTTTATTATTTTTAATTTTTTTTAATTTTAATTATGCTAAAAAAGTTACTAACAGTTACAGTACAAAATAAGCTAGTTCTAATATCAAACAGTGAAAATAATTCATACGTTCAGAAAAAACCAAGTGAGCAGGAATCAGCTGGTTTGAGTCTGTGGGTGCCAGTTGGTTGGCGTGACTGGAGCACCTGGCATACCATTGGTTCAGCGCATTTGTAGCGTCAGACGGATGAGGTGTCTGCGCACACTGCATGGATTCTTTTTCCGAAACGTGATATTGGGAAGTAGCTGGTACAATGGGAGGGGATATGGATATATATTGCTTATTTTATATTTTACATTGTTTTAAAGTTAAAGTCAGATATAAATAACACCGGATATCTATTTTTTCATTTTGTATTTGTTCTATAAGCCTTTAAACAGTCAATCGGACGAAAATTATCCGCTTCTTTACACAGAACATTAGACAATAGGGTGCAATCAGAGCGAAGAGAGACTAATCGCCAAGATGTCAAAGGAAAAGCACTCAGTATTCCTCACACGTTTAGATATGACAATTCGCATATATATATATATACACACACACATATATATATATATATATATATATATATATATATATATATATATATATATATATATATATATATATATATATATATATATATATATATATATATATATATATATATATATATATATATATATATATATATATATATATATATATATATATATATATATATATATATATATATATATATATATATAGGAAAAATACTTTTTACTCCCGGGTGTAGTTACTCCCACCTTTAATATACCACCTAAATAAACTTGAAATACTCCTTTATCACTTTAGGTATACTCGTATACTAATTATAAGATACTCCAATGTGAACCACACAAAAAAATTGCAAAAGAGTCTATAGTTTTTAGCGTATTTTGTAAATACCTTTATATACGCATATAAAAAGGAGTATGTCTAAAAAATATACATACCACCTCTGAAAAATTATACATACTACCTAGATGGTCTTAATTACTCGTATACTACACGTACATACCCTCCGTTACGCGAGATACTCCCTACATTGTGAGATACGACATAGGGAGTAACTACACCCGGGAGTAGAAAAGAGGTTTCCTATATATATATATATATATATATATATATATATATATATATATATATATATATATATATATATATATATATATATATATATATATAGGCAAAATAACAGGTGCACCATGGTGTCCAAGCTCCATAATTAAAACTTTCCATCCATGATTAATTCCTTTCCAAATTGATACCTTTTCGAATTAATGAATCTTAATAGATTACCTAATATATTGCACCTGCACGCATCTAAAAGCAATCTAACGACAGAGAGGTTTGGTGCCCGGGCACCTTGGTGTCCCATTTCAGCGTCCTATATATATATATATATATATATATATATATATATATATATATATATATATATATATATATATATATATATATATATATATATATATATATCAAAAGCTTGTTTCTAAGTGATCGAAATCACAACAGACTTTCTCATATCACTTAACATGCGGATATGTACGGACGTATATCACTCATCTCGTGTCATATTCCATTTTTTCTCAAAATCAGAATCGAACACAGATAATGCCAGACACCCATATATCTCTTCTGCATTCGCTCCACGAGTCTTTAGTCGGTGTATCAAACAAAAATTATTTGCTTCGTTTGCACCCCTAGGTAGCAGCCCCTTAAATTGGCATTTTATGATGGCTCGGTTATACATGGATTGAAGTCATGCCAAAGAATGGTACTCTCCGTTTTTTAAGTGAGGTTTTTTTTATTTTAACAGTTTTTGAGATGTAATTTTATGTTACTTTTTGTAATTTTATCTTATTATATACCGTGGTATGATATAGTACACCACTTGACAGAGCAAGCCCACCTTATTTTTGTTGAACCGTGTATTATCTCTCTCTTTTTAATTGGTTATAAGACTACTTAATTATCATTATTTGGTTTGAATATGAGCAGTTATGAGTTAATAATTTAGCAAATACCAATGAATTATTTCAGTTTAATGGTGTTAGTTACCGGAGAGTTATTCGCACGTCTATAAAAGACCTGGAGACATCTAAGCTTGAGATACTAAACTCCTTCATTTCTTTCTCCATCGGCTTCTTCCTCTCTAGACAATTTGTACTAATTACTGAGTGACTCAACCCCATTGGCCTTTCTTTTCAGCGTGAACCAGAAGGAGGGAAAGCGGCTATCCTTGAACCATTGCCGCACAGAGTACCTGTATGGGGCGACAATAAGGTTTCTGGGCAACACAACAAACGCGACCACTCCTACTCTGCTTTATCTACGTTCTATATTACATCAAGCATGCTCTGCTTCTTGTTCATCAAGCACACCAGTAAGTCGTTCACGTGATCAATCGACTTTGATACTGTATTTTTCTTGCATATTTTCTGGAGTACAATGAATAGCTCACTGTTAGATTCATTTGTTGCATCACTAGTCTTTTATTGTATCTGTTTCCTAATAAAATTTAGAATTAAAATATCGCTCATATTTCCTACAGGTAGCTCACGATTCAAGGAAGAAAATGTACACTCTTTAGTCTAGTACTAATTCTGTTTATTCGCAAGAGACAGTACACAAAGGAAAATAGTTGCATGCGATTTTGGCTGGTACAGCTGAACTCAGTGCATTTTATACTACAATCTTCTTGTTGATCTCGTCTTGAAAAATACACCATTTAAAAGCTAGTTACTGTATCATAAATTATCTCTACTCCTTAAAAATGTGAGTTGGTGGTCATCGGTCAGTTCTCCCTCCTCTCTTCTCAGCTGTCCAATCAAAGATCAGTCGTTCAAATCCGCATGTGGGTAGTTCTTCCGCTCCTCATAGAAAAGGTCGGATTGACGTTTGGGCCGCACTCCTCTTCTTCTCTTCCCCCATATCCTCTGCCTCCCGCAACCACTCCACCTCCTGCAACCGCTGCCTCATTCTCTCCCTCGAACCCTCATGCCGCGCCTCCTCCTCAGCGCCGCCACCAATTCCTTTCCCCGTGCGGTAGCGTCTGATCGCAGTCCCCCAAGTTCCTCTAGCAGCAACGCATCCCCCCGTCGCTGCCTCCCCAATGCATTCGCCCGCCGCCTCCTCTCCCCATCTGCCTGTCGCCGCCTCCCTACCTCCACCTCCCGCAACCGCCGCCTCCTTCTCTCCCCCGAACCCTCATGCCGCACCTCCTTCTCCTCCTTGGCGTCGCCACCAATTCCTTCCCCACACGACATCGTCTGGTCGTAGTCCCCCCAACTTTCTCCAGCAACGCTACATCTCCTCGTCACTGCCTCCCCAACGCATTCACCCACCACCTCCTATCCCCGTCGTCGCCTCCCCAACGCATTCGCCCACCACCTCCTCTCCCTATCTGCCCACCGCTGCCTCCCCACCCACCTCCCACAACCACCGCCTCCTTCTCTCCCCCAAACCCTCGGGCTGCGCCTCCTCCCCGTCCTCGGCACCACCACCAATTCCATCTCTCATCGCCCGTCCAACCAGTGGCACGACGCTCGGCGACAGTGGTCAGTGGATCGAAGAGAAGGGCGCTCAGCAATAGCGACTGGTAGATCAAAGAGAAGGGCACTTGACGATGGTGGCGATGGCTTCCTCTTCTTACGCCTGCCCACGTGGCTCTCCCCCGCTGCCACCGCCTAGCGGTCGCTTGCCCGGTGAGCCTCTCTACTTCCTCCTACTCTTCGCTCGAAGCCCAACACGCTGTCTAGCAATTTTGGTCACCTAAGCTGGTCGTCAAAGTTAGTGCTGTGGTCGAAGGAGGCCGTGGTCGAGGGGTCATGGCCGAAGTCGAGGGGCCGTGGTCGAAGTTGAAGCTGTGGTCGAATGGGGCTGTGGCCGAAGTCGAAGATCAGTAGTCGAAGTCCAAGTTGTGGTCGAAGGGGTGGTGGTCGAATTCGAAGGGCCGTGGTCGAAGTCCAAGCTGTGGTCGAAGGGGGTAGTGGTTGAAGTCGAAGGGTTGTGGATGAAGTCGATCCACGATCAAAGCCGAAGGGTCGTGGTCGAAGTTAGGTTATGGTCGAAGTTGAAGGGTCATGGTCGAAGTCCAAACCATGGTCGAATGGAACAGTAGTCGAAGGGGGCAGTGGTCGATGCCAAAGGGTCATGGTTGAAGTCCAAGCCGTGGCCGGAGGGGACAGTGGTCGAAGGGGGCAGTGGTCGTGGTCGAAGGGCCATGGACAAAGTCAGTCCACAGTCAAAGTCAAAGGGCCATGGTCGACGTTGGGGCCATGGTTGAGGGGCCATGGCCGAAGTCGAAGATCCGTGGTCGAAGGGGCGATGGTTGAAGGGGGAAGTGGTCGACATCAAAGGGTCATGGTCGTCGAAGGGCCGTGGTTGTAGGATCAAGGATAACCGACTAGAGCAGGGGTGAATAGGAGGTTTTTAAATTTTCTTGACTTTTAATTAGTTCTTTACAATTTTAATATAACAAGAGTATAAAGCGCTTAAAGCCTACACAGTTCTAGTCAAGTTGGGAATCAATAATAGCACTAACTCAAATAAATGATCACAATGAGATTGATAAACAAGAGCTAAAAGAAAACAAGAGAGAACTAAGTACACTCGATGTTTTACCGTGGTGTTCGAAAACTTGCTGGATTCCCCTAATCCACGTTGAGGTTAGCCCAAACGAATTGGACCAGCTCCACGAATTAAGCCAAAGAACCACTAATCCACTAGTGGTAGCTCTTTCCCTCTCCGGTTAGGTGAGCTCCAACCTTCACACGCACACTGGGTCTTCTCACAAGCTTCTTTGAGAAGATCATCGGTCAACCTCCACCAAATCATCCATGTGTCGGCAAACACCAAGAGTAATGAATCACCAGCTTCACTTGATTGCAATCTAGTGCCAAGGGATCAATCTGGCGCGACAGAACGGCTATATCGGAGCCTCTGAACTAGCCGTTTGAAAGTCGGTACGAAACTACCGTTGTTATATTTTCGGTACTTCTGCTTTGCGGTAGTTCCGGAAAGTCGGCGCAGTAGTATCGCTTGGGCCGGAACCAAAATTGGCGCTCTCTGGAAATAAGGTTCCGCCATTACCTCCGGAGTTTTCGTGCTCCGAAAGTACCGTTCAAAGGAGCGAAACTACCGCTTCTCCGGTAGTTCCAACGTTGTAAAATTGATACTTCCGGGTGCTCTCTATAAAAAAGGTTCCACTCGGTCTAACGGAATTTCCAAGCACCGGAAGTACCGTTCATGGATACGGAACCACCGCACCAGGGTAGTTCTGCCGTTGAAACTGCGGTACTTCCGCTTTTCTAGACAGATCCCTGTTTTGGCCATAAAATTAATTTTCCAATGAATACATGATCCTAAGTTGATCCAAATGGCACAAAGTAATTGCTATCAAGCTACTTGCCATGATCCCTCTTTATGGTACGACCTCTAACCTATAATCCGGTCTTCCATCCTTTCTCCTAAGACCGGTAAAACAAAAGAGGGTCCTATTCTAAATATACCTTTGCCTTGAGCCACTTTGATTGTCATTTTGATCTTTTGTATGCGTCTTGTCATCACTTTAGGGACTTAGCCTTTCAAACACTCAATAAACACATTAGTCCCATATTCAGATATGTTCATTAATTACCAAAACCATTTTTAGGGGCCTAGATGCTTTCAGTGGTCGAAGGGGATAGTGGTCAACATCGAAGGCCCGTAGTCGAAGGGGACAGTGGTCGAAGGGAACAGTGGATGAAGAGGAAAGTGGTCGATGTCGAAGGGCCGTGGTCGTCGAAGAGCCGTGGTCAAAGGGCACAGTGGTTGAAGGGGGCAGTGGTCGAAGTCGAAGATCCATGATCAAAGTTGAAGATCCATGGTCAAAGTCGAAACTGTGGTCAAAGGGGGTCGTGGTCAAAGGGGGAAGTGGTCGACGTTGAAGGGCCGTGGTCTAATGGGACAGTGGTCGAAGGGGGCGGTGGTCAAAGGGGAAGTGGTTGATGTTGAAGGGCTATGGTCATCGAAGGGTCATGGTCGAAGGGGATAGTGGTTGAAGTCACAGATCCATGGTTGAAGTTGAAGATCCATGGTTGAAGTCGAAGCCATGGTCGAAGGGGGACGTGGTCGAAGAGGAAAGTGGTCGACATCGAAGGGTCGTGGTCGAAGGGGACAGTGATCGAAGGGGGCAGTGGTCAAAGTCGAAGATCTGTGGTCAAAGTCGAAGATCCTTGGTCACGGTCAAAGTCGTGGTTGAAGGGGGAAGTGGTCGGCATCAAATGGACGTAATCATCGAAGGGCTGTGGTCGAAGCAGACAGTGGTCAAGGGGGTGTGGTCGAAGGAGACAGTGGTCAAGGGGGACAGTGGTCGAAGTCGAAGATCCGTGGTCATCGTCGAAGCCATGGTTGAAGAGGGAAGTGGTTGACGTCAAAGGGTCGTGGTCGAAGGGGACAATGGTTGAAGGGGAAAGTGGTCAAAATTGAAGGGGCAGTGCTCGAAGTCGAAGGGGCAGTGGTTGAAGTCGCGGTCATGGTCGTAGTCGTAGCACCCGTGGACGTGGTCATAGCGGTCATGGTCGTAGTCGCAGTGCCACCCCGGAGGGCATTTACTGGTTCATCTATAACCTCCGCCGCTACGAGTTCCCCCTCCAGTTGGACATTCCCGTCGCCTACCCCTAGGTCACCCCCGAGATCGAGCTCCCCACCCTCGACGGCAAGACCCATAAGGTATCGTACGACTCATAGATTGTAACATGCTTTTGGCCACGAGGTGCCCAATTTGATAGTCTTACAAAATACCATGAGTCCATATTGGTGCTTCTTAGCGAAATTTGATAGTTACAACTCACTGGACTCCAAGTCCATTGGTGTTTTAGGCTTGTGCAGGGATAAATAAACTAAATCTTTCAAGATTTTATTTTAAATTGAAGACGCCACCACAGATTAACAGATAACTACGGTGTTTTTGACTGCTCTTGTTCCTCTAAACCTTCCCTTTATTGTCATTCTTGGCAACATAGTGTCCGAAAGGGTAGAAAGTTTCGGCCCATTATGTACACCTTGCACCTAAGCGAGGAATTACACGCAGAGCTAAAATTAAACAAATAAATATGTAATTTTCTTTCAAATAGCCTACCCAATGCCAAAATCCTTGCTCTGAAAGAAAGGGTGGTTGAAAAAGAAGGGCAAAATTGTCTAATAGTGCCAAAAGATAAATTTCTAACCTTTGGAGTGATAATACTGTAAGCCTTAAAAGATTCATGCATAACATCAAGCCACTAGTCTAGCATCTAGAACACCTAGGCTTAAGGGGTTAGGGTTTGACTCACGGTCGCCGATGAACGCCATTTGAGCGAAGACCTCGTGCCTGCGTGATACAGGCGTGGGGACGAGTCGGTGCAGATTGGGATGTCGCCGGCGGACGGAGAGTCGATGCCTTCTAGGTCCTGCAGCGGCGGCGCCGGCCTTCCCATTGCTAGCAGCGCTTAGGAGATCGGGTCCCGTTAGGGTTTATCCGGGGTTTGTGACTCTCACGGGAACCTCGTCCATGGGAGAGGCCGGAACCCTTCTATTTATATTGCGCTGTTGCAACGGGGGACCGTAACCATAATTTGGTAAGGCACCCCCGATCAGGGCGCTGAAAATCAGTGAAACGTGGATTTCCCCACGTCCTTCCTTTTCTGGCCGTTTTGGCCTTAGATCAATATCCAACATTCTCCCCCTTGATCGTAAGGCTAAACGTCATAAGCCCTCTCTCAATAAAACTTCACACCAAAATAATGTGTCACAACAGTCAATTAAATACCGCTGGACAACAATACTTATAGTGCTCCATTCTATATCAATCGGATAACATAATACTTCATGGGAGTTGGTTACTTTATATGGTCCTCTTATTCCAGGATCATAGGCTCTCCAATAAACCCATGCCGGCAACATGATCACGAAAAATATTGGGTGGTAAGCCTTTTGTGAGCGGATCCGCGAGCATAAATTTAGTTCCAATATGCTCAACCTTAATTGTTTGATCCTGGACTCTATCTTTTACAACATGATACTTTATGTCAATGTGCTTGGCAGCTGCACTTGACTTGTTGTTACTCGAATAGAAAACTGCGGGTTGATTATCGCAGTACAAAATGAGTGGTCTCGAAATGCTGTCTACCACTCTCAATCCCGGGATAAAGTTCTTAAGCCATACAGCCTGCCCGGTAGCCTCATAACATGCCACAAATTCAGCCTGCATTGTCGACGATGCAGTAAGTGTTTGCTTTACACTTTTCCATGATATTGCTGCTCCTGCGAGGGTGAAAATATAACCTGATGTGGACTTCTTAGTGTCTTTACACCCCGCAAAATCAGCATCAGAATAACCGACAACCTCAAGGTTATCACATTTTCTATATGTGAGCATGTGACCTTTAGTGCCTTGCATATAGCGCAGGACTTTCTTAACGGCTTTCCAGTGGTCCGGTCCTGGATTTGATTGATATCTGCCAAGCATCCCGGTAACAAAAGCTAAATCAGGGCGCGTACATACTTGAGCATACATAATACTTCCGACAGCAGAAGCGTAAGGTATAGCCTTCATCTGATCAGATTCATACTCATTCTTTGGGCATTGAAATTTCCCAAACTTATCGCCCTTAACAATAGGAGCAGGCGAGGCAGAGCATTTATGCATGTTGTATCTCTTCAGTACTCTGTCAATGTATGCCTTTTGTGATAAACCTAATGTTCCTTTGGACCTATCTCGGTGAATCTCAATACCAAGAACATAAGATGCTTCACCGAGATCCTTCATATCAAAATTGGACGAGAGAAATCTTTTAGTTTCTCGCAGCATGTCCACACTGCTGCTAGCCAATAATATATCGTCCACATAAAGAATTAAGAAGGTGTAATTACTCCCCCTGAACTTAACATAAGTACAATTATCAACATCATTCTCCTTAAATCCAAATTTCCTTATGATTTCATCAAACTTAAGGTACCATTGCCTAGAAGCTTGCTTCAGGCCATATATGGATTTCCTTAGCTTGCATCCCAAATGTTCCTCGCCTTCCACAACAAAACCTTCCGGTTGTGTCATGTAAACGTCCTCATACAAGTCTCCATTCAGGAATGCAGTCTTAACGTCCATTTGGTGCAACTCTAAATCAAAATGTGCTGTGAGCGCCATTATGATTCTGAATGAATCTTTGGTTGAGACAGGCGAAAAGGTTTCATTATAGTCAACGCCTTCTTTCTGTGTAAATCCTTTTGCCACAAGTCTCGCCTTAAACCTTTCGATATTCCCTTTGGAGTCACGTTTGGTTTTGTAGACCCATTTGCAGCCCACTGTTTTGGCTCCATTAGGAATTTCTACTAAGTCCCATACACCATTATCGCCCATAGACTTAATTTCATCTTTCATAGCATCTAGCCACTTAGATGAATCCTTACTCTTCATAGCTTCCTTATAAGAGCTAGGATCATCCACCTTCCCAAGATCATCTTCATTCAAGTAAACCTCATAATAACTTGGGATAGCAGATCTCCTCACTCGTTCTGATCTCCTGACAGGTTCATTAGCAGGCTGATTAGGCTGTTCATTAATTGTGACAGAGGGCTGTGAAGGCTCATCATTAGGTACTGCACTTGTATTTTCAGAGCCCTCAACAAAAGGAGTAGCCACAGAATTAACTGGAGATGCAACAGGAGCTGCAACTACAGGATCAACTGTGGGCACAACCATTTGGGGCATAGAAAAATCAGTCTGTCGGATTAGCGGTGAAGCAACATAAATCCGCTTCTCCTCAAAATCAATTTTCCTAGGCTCCAAGTCGCCACTGATGCCATCATTTTCCAAGAACACAGCGTGCCTTGTCTCTACAAATTTTGTGGTACGATCTGGACAATAGAATCGGTACCCTTTAGACCTATCAGGGTAGCCAATAAAATGGCAACTACAGTCTTGGGATCTAATTTCCCAATTTGTGGGTTAAATACTTTAGCTTCAGCTGCACAACCCCACACATGGAGATAGTTCAAACTTGGTTTTCTCCCAGTCCATAATTCATAAGGTGTTTTAGGCACTGATTTACTGGGAACCCGATTGAGTATATGTGCAGCGGTCTTTAATGCTTCCATCCATAACTTTACTGGTAAAGTGGAGTAACTCAACATACTTCGAACCATGTCCATAAGTGTGCGGTTTCTTCTTTCCGCTACTCCATTTTGCTGGGGATCACCAGGCATTGAGTACTGGGTGACTATACCATTTTCTTGTAGGAACATGGCAAAAAGGACCAGGAATCTGCCCATAAGTTGCGTGTCGCCCATAATACTCTCCCCCACGATCCGAGCGCACTACTTTAATCTTTAGATTGTGCTGATTTTCAACTTCAGCCTTAAATATCTTAAATTTATCAAGTGCTTCGGATCTCTCTTTAATAGGATAGATATAGCCATAACGTGAGTAATCATCAGTGAACGTAATAAAAGAATCATAACCATCCACTGATGTCACAGGGAAAGGACCACATATGTCAGTATGAATTAATTCCAAAATCCTTGTGCTTCGAGTAGCACCTTTCTTTATTTGCTTTACATACTTGCCTTTGATACAATCAAGGCAATGATCATCCGAATCATTAAAGTCTAAAGGGTGGAGAATTTCATCTTTAATGAGACGTTCAATTCTCCACCTAGAAATGTGACCCAAACGACATTGCCACAATTTCAACGAAGTCTCATCAATTCGCTTGCGCTTTTTATTCACATCACATACATTCATAGATATAGGAGAATCTTGCAGGGATAACATATAAAGCTTGTCGTGTCGGATGGCACGACCAACATTTTCATTATTAAAAAAGATCAAACACATTCCGTGTCCAAAATTACAAGAATATCCATCATTATCTAATAATGAAATGGAAATCAAGTTTCTTCTCATCGAGGGAATATAAAGAACATTATTGAGTTTCATTACAAAGCCATTATTCAAAACTAAAGAAACAGATCCAATAGCTTAAATTTCGGCTTCCATCCCATTAGCCACTCTTAGGCTTCTTTCCCCTTTGAGACTTCTCAACATATGGAATCCTTGCAAGGAATTCGTAACGTGCACAGAAGCACCAGAATCAATCCACCAAGAATTTATAGGAAAATCAGCATAAAATGCTTCATCAACAAAAGTAATTTCATAAGTACCTTTCTTGGCGAGCCATTTCAGCCATCCAGGACAATCATCTTTGAAATGGTCCTTCGACTGACAAAAGTAACACTCACCACTTTTCTTCTGTTCATTTGAGCTCCCAGGACCTGAAGCGTTTTTAGGCGCCTTAGGATGCTGTGGATGCTGTGGCTTCTGTGGCTTCTGATAAGGGGAGTATGTTTGCTCCTTTTTTCCCTTTCCTTTGTAGCCACCTCTATTTCTAGAGGTACCAGCTTTATTTGAGGAGCCGACTTTATTCACAAAATCAGTAGCTCCTTCAGCCTTGAGCCTCTCTTCCTCTTGAGAAACATTAGCGATTAACTCGCTCATGGTCCACTTGTCCTTAATGGTGTTATAGTTCACCTTGAAAGCTTCAAATTGCTTAGGAAGAGACATCATAATGTAGTGAACAACAAAACCATCAGAAATTGCCATATCCATTGTCTTAAGTCTGGCAGCAATATTGATTATGGTCATAATATGCTCATGAACATTTCCAGTACCATTGTACTTGGTGTTCATGAGCCTGTGCATCAGTGTGGTAGCATAAACTTTAGAGGACCCCTTAAAGTGATCCTCGATGGAGGACAAATAGTCCTTTACCCTTTCCTTTTCAGGGATTGCTCCCCTTATTGCCTCACTGATGGAGTTCTTCATCACAGCAAGTGAAACGCGGTTAGACCGCTCCCACTTCTCAGCATTAGTTTTATAATCCTTCATTTTGTCGTCAAAATTGTCCTCCCCTTCAGTAGGAGCGACAGGCTCATCGAACCTGAACGCATAGTCTAGATCCAAGAGCTGAAAAGTCGTCATAAGCGTAAACTTCCATTTCTGAAAGTTACTACCATTAAGTGGCTCAATTGCATTAACTTGAGCGGAAACAGAAGCAGCAGAAAAAATTTAAAATTTACATTAGGAAAACGCATAATTAATTTGCATGAATGTTAACCTTACGTTGGTATGATTAACAACATGCTCATAAGAATTTTTCGCATCACCGTTGGGCAGAAACGAAAAATTTAACATAATTTATCGCATACAATTACAATTAACTTTGGTCAAAGAGTAATAGCATGGCGAAAAATAAACATAATTGATTACATGCAATTACAATTAACGTTGGTCAAAAGGTAATAGCATGTAAAATTAAATACAACCCTCCAATTGAATTTCCCGTTGGTTCTATTCAATTAGGGGCAGAACATTACGCAGCGGAAAAGGGCATAATAATTTTCAGCAGCTTAGCTTAGCAACATTATCCATTAATAATTTCATGAGATACATCAAATAATCATTAATTAAACATGAGATAAACCATAAATACATGAAATATATATACTGAAAATAAAATCCATCAGCATGAAATATACAGCATAAACAATTTCATGTATATATGCCTAATATATGCATGAAAATATATGCTGAAATACATAAGATTATGTACTGCTCGGCCTGTGCAATAGCATTTAGCCCATAAACGCTCGGGGGCCCAAAAATCGCACGCAGCAAAAACTCCCGCACGGGGTCCACCTGGCCTGTGAAGCGGTCTGCGACTCCCGCAGGCCTGGCCCGTGGCCTCCACCGGCCCAACAGTCCCCGGCCTCATCAGAGCCGTTCATCAGATCGAACAGCTCGGAGCGACTTGCGCCCGAAACAAAAAAAAACGGACGCCGGCGCCCAAACCCAAACCCTATTTCTTTTCCTCTCCTTCCGGAAAAACCGGATCTGAGCGGCGGCATTCTGGGCGCAAGCGGCGGCGGCGGCGGCCGTGCACGCGGCGCACGGCAGGCCGCGGCCCCGAGCGGCGCGGCGGCACCGAGCGCGCGGAGGGCGGCCCCGAGCGGAGCTGAGGCGCGCCGGCCACGGCGGCGGCGCCTACACCGGCGGCGGGCGGCGCGCGGACTGGCGACCAAGGAGGCGACGCCCGAGCGACGAGCGGCGGACCCGAAACGGCGCAGCGGCGGCCGCGCCCGAAAGAGAAGCCCCGATCCCCTCACCCTTTTTTTATTTATTTGCCGCCGATTTAAAACTTCAATCGGATGATTTGGGGACTTAGGATTTCGGGTGGATTTGACATTTTGGGGATTTCATCAGGTTTTGCATAAGGAAATTCGTAACTCCCCTCCTTTTAAATTGCTGGCCGAACCATTAATCAAGAACATCATGGGCTAGGGTTCTAGGAAAGACTAGAGGGCTCTGATACCAAATGTAAGCCTTAAAAGATTCATGCATAACATCAAGCCACTAGTCTAGCATCTAGAACACCTAGGCTTAAGGGGTTAGGGTTTGACTCACAGTCGCCGATGAACGCCATTTGAGCGAAGACCTCGTGCCTGCGTGATGCAGGCGTGGGGACGAGTCGGTGCAGATCGGGATGTCACCGGCGGACGGAGAGTCGATGCCTTCTAGGTCCTGCAGCGGCGGCGCCAGCCTTCCCGTTGCTAGCAGCGCTTAGGAGATCGGGTCCTGTTAGGGTTTATCCGGGGTTTGTGACTCTCACGGGAACCCCGTCCATGGGAGAGGCCGGAACCCTTCTATTTATATTGCGTTGTTGCAACGGGGGACCGTAACCATAATTTGGTAAGGCACCCCCGATCAGGGCGCTGAAAATCAGTGAAACGTGGATTTCCCCACGTCCTTCCTTTTCTGGCCGTTTTGGCCTTAGATCAATATCCAACAAATACAATATGTGAAGTGGCAGATCGTTGAGTGCCATTTTTTTGAGTGACATGAAACCAACTGTCCCTTTCTGGAAAACTCGCACGAAGTTAAATGGATGGTGCAAATCACACGTACGTACGTGCTAACGTGTGTGCACTACTTGAAAAGTGACGATTGAAGATGCATAATTTTTTTTTGAAAAAAGTGGCTGAGGCCTACCTGAGATATCATGGGATCAAATCCTAACGTCTAAAAGTAGAACTGGCAGTAGAAATTTCATTTGAGATGAGATGTGTAATGCCCCCGTTTTCAGAGGCGCCTGGACTCGGCATTCCTCAACTACCCAAGCTTGGCCAGTTACGAAGCGTCGAGCAAGAGAATGTCATCACAGAATATGCTTACAGCAAAAGAGCCAATTTATATTACCATATAAGATTTAACAACCATGTTTTACTTAAGGGGCGTGCATGCCCATAACATATTACATTACATCAACACCAGGAAGCTCGAGTGCGACCGAGATCTAGAAACACGAATCCTCATCGAAGAATGGTTCCTCAGGGACGTCCTCGACTGCCAAGCCTTCACCAGCATCTTGGAACTCTGAAGGGGTTTAACAAGCCGTGGGCCGTACAACTCAGCAAGTCATAAAGGGAAACCCTAATTTAGCTAATTGCACGGGTTGCCAAAGAATGGGAGTATACTTGTTTTATTAATTCGGGTGGATACACTTTTATTTGTAAACACTTTTGAAAACCCAAAACCAAAGACTACTCCTTAAGAATAAGGGGGTTTTCTTACAAAGTTGATTATCCAACAAGTCAGTTTTAAAACACTTGTGAAAACTATTTATGCCTCGCTGCTGGAATCACCCAATAGACACAGCTCCATTAACTAGGAGCACGGCGTATTCGAATACCGTTTATTTGACTCTGCAGAGTTTTCCAACTTTACCCACAAGCATTCTTAACCCTCATGACTGAGTTAAGGAACTAGGTCGTTTCACTACTCAATCCTTGATATACACTCTACTCGATAGATTAGGGACTCGCACAACTTCGGTTATCCGCTGGCTAGCACGGAACGCCGAGCCCGAGTTGTGGAGACCTATCGTTGTCTAGTACGGATTTGCCTATCCACACCAACTCCCAATGTAGGGTTTCACTTGAGTTGAGCAGCTACTAAACTAGGGTTGACAAGTCAACACCTGTGGTTGAGTGATCATTATGTCACTTGCTCGGCATAAGGGTCTAGTCCTTTCATTTTCCATAAGGCAATCAACCTCCACCCTTGGGTAAAGTAGTGGGCGAACACCGTCTTGCGGTGCCCCACAGCTCCTTTACCCTAATCCCAGTTTTTTGAATCTGTCGGCCTGCGGCCACCACCTTAGCAGTATAAAACTTGTACATGAAATATACTACCATTATTTATACAGTATTTTAAGTATTTCTAGGGCTAGAAAGGATATGGCTACAATTTAATATGGCATTTGTCGGTGGTAGGAAGTAGCTAATTAGCATGTCATTCTAAACATATTATTTTAAGCAATTATCATTTCATAAATAATAATAATGCAAATACCATAAAGGAATAAATTATATGACATGGGATTCCAACATGATCGAGGGTTTGCAACTTGCCTTGGTATTTAACTAGCTCGGCGACTTCGTAAACTGCAGTTCCTTGGTCCTGTCCCTGAACCATCACCTCCGAAAACTCCGGTGCTAGCGCAAACACACAAAATCAAAATAAGTCCAGCTTGAGTCTAACCAAGTGAGAAAAATAATCTATTAAAAAGGAATAAAATGCAATAAATCTCAAATGAGGAATTTTTGAATTTTCTGGAGAGAATTTGGTGGATTGGAGGTCAAAAATGAGTTCGTGGCATCGAAATGATCAAAATGGTGTATTTTGGGAATATTTTGGGATTTCCTGGAATTTTCTGGGATTTTATTTGATTTTCTGGATTTTTGGAAATTGGAAAAAACCCTGGAAAATCCTTATGAACAATGTCGGACCGGCCCACCGCTACAGTGCGGTCCGGGAGTGGGAATCAGCCTGCACGGCCGAGCGGGCCGCGCGGCCCACGCGCGAGGCGGCCAGCTCGGTTGAGCAGGCCGCACGACCTCGGCCTACGTGCGTGCGCCCCTACCCGTGTTGGATGGCCAACGCGTGGGCAGCACGAGCAGTGATGATGCGCTGGCGGTGAACGACCTGGATTGAAAGCGGTAAGTGAGATCGGACGGCCACGGAGCGAAGCCATCCTAAGGTTGAGGTTAGACGACAACAAAAACGTGGATGGCCAGGATGTGTCCACGTCGTCGTCGTCTACCTCTCGCCTGTCATTCTCGCCATGAGGTAGAGAACAACGGCGCAAGTGGAACAGCACCGACGGCACCTTCCGGTGGATACCAAGGGTAGCATGAGGTGCCTTAGGAGATGGGGAACCCGTTTTGGTGCTTTGGGATGGACGATGAGGCTCAACGGTGGCGAATG
Source organism: Dendrocalamus latiflorus (assembly GCA_017311315.1). Lineage (NCBI taxonomy): Eukaryota > Viridiplantae > Streptophyta > Magnoliopsida > Poales > Poaceae > Dendrocalamus > Dendrocalamus latiflorus. Next base: position 20,596,202 of record CM029640.1, read on the forward strand.
GTCGAAGAGAAGCCGGCGGTGATTTTCTGGAACCAGAGGCCATTAGCGGCGCTCTGGGCAAATTGGCGGTGTCTGGAGCATCTCTGGGGCAAGGGGAACACAATGGCAGCGTTGGATTGAGCTGAGGAGCTCTTTGCCGAGCTGTCCATGGCGGCCTCCCTTCGGTCGACGGCGAGCTCCGCCGACAGGGCAGGAGGGACATGCCTCGGCCAATGGAGTTCACCAGCGTGATCAGGAAGCAAAGGAGGTCATGTTAGCGAATGGAATCGAACTTTAGAGGAGAAATGGAGGAGTTAGGCTTGGGAGATCACCAGAGCTAAGAGAGCTCGCCGGCGGCGATGTAATGGCTCAGGCTCCAATCGGCTGCTCTGGGAGGTACTAGGGAGTAGCGTGGACGCTCTGGTGAGGTCGGCCGAGCTTAAAAAGAAGTGAGGGGAGCAGGCGGTGAAAGGACGGTTCGGCGCTGCCCGAGGCGAGGAATGGGCGCAGAGTGGGCGAGTTACGACACTGCAGACTGCACGGGAGAGCTGAGAGGGTTGGCAGGGAATCGAATCAGAGCGACGGGCAGTGCTACGGTGAGTAATAGCGCGGGAGGGAGTGCGGGAGCAGTTCAACTGCTGAGATGGGCATCGGCGCAAGGCGCGGGGAGAAGAGGAAGGCTGAGGCTGACGGGTGGGGCCAAGGGAATAGGGGGAAGAGGTGACGGGGTTGGCGCGACCGGGAATGGGCGGCGAGGCGGAGCTGCGCGCGCGGCGCAGGCGCGATCAAGAGGAGAAGGCGGAAATACAGAGGGCGCCAACGAACTGAGAAAGCGAAATGCCGAGAAAGGAAAGCATATTTCGTTGGAAATTTCTGAATTGGGAAAGATTTTAAAATTCACCCAAAAATCCAGGAAAGGTTTCAAAAATTTTGAAATTTTTAGGGCATTTCAACATGGTTATAGCCAAGAAGATTAAAATAGTGTCGCATGATCAATCTGGTGAAGGAACAGGTACAAAAACAACCAAATCAGTGCTTTGAATTGAAATGGATGATATCTGTACATGTGACTTCTCATTTGACAAATATATTTTAAGATTTAGCAACCAATACTGAGAGCTCGCGTGATCAAATTCCGGGCAATCCACAAATAAACAAACATAACATATAGATGCCACACTTGTTTGCCACTTCCTATTCTTTTATAAATGGGTTAAATTATGTTTTGGATTTAGACCATTAGTTATTTATATATAAATTAAAAAACTATGCCATAACAGATCGTATTTAGCTAGTTGCACATACATTAAGAAAAAAACTAGAAGATTATATCCATCTACCTTCAATTAAACAATCCTTAAGTCCCATACAAACCCTATTCTCCCCTAATTAAACATTCCTCCCCAGCTCATAATCTATATTGAAAACGCTTAATTAGCACAATCCTTATTCCTGTCCAACCATTGCCATTGACTGGGGAGTGGGGACGGCATGGGATCCCGATCTACGTAAGAGAATGCTTTGATAATTGAATAGGATTGGAGAGAGCTCAGCTATATGTGGTCTAAAACGAAGAAGAAAGAATGCAAGCTGATAAAGCAGATGTGGGTAATTGGGTTGGGCCGTGCGTGTGCTCGGCTGGCTGCATGCTGTTGGAGCAAATATCACAGGCACAGCCCATATCTAAATCTCAAGTCAAACAGCGGTTTTTTTTTTGACTTCTAACTCACGTGTGTACCCGCCCGTTCTATTTCTAGCGGACACGGCCCACTTCGGAAAAGCCCAACATCGTCATCTCTTCTCTGTCTATGACAACTCCTCTCTCTCTCTTCGGCAGCGACTGCACCTCACCCGCTCTGCCATTCCCTACTCCTTCCTCACCGCCGCCGGGCATAGGCTTGCCACCTCTGCGGCCCTTGCTTCGCCATCGCCGCCCTCAGGGTGTAACAACCTAATTTTGACTTCCAAACAAACATGTGTGACTTTCCATAAACTTCAAAAATTTTGGTGTATTTTTTTAAAAAAAATTCCAAAGCTTGGTTGAGGTTTAAGAATTTTAAAATAAAATCCGTGGCACAAAAATATGTAAAACAATTATACAATAAAATTGGGTGATGAGGAATTTTTCATAAAAATTACGCGTGCAAATTCCTTTAGGAATTCAAATAAAAAATTCAAACCGACAAGAAAAGTTTGAATCCAATTCAATTCCCTCTAAGGCCGTTGGGCTGAATTACCCCACCGGCCTAGTCCACATGTCCTTTGCCCCTCGTCACGGCCCAAGCCAGCTAGCCTACGCACACGAGCCAGCCTGCGCCTCCCCTCTCCCGCATGTCACCGCCATGTGGGCCCAGAACCACCTGTCAGCGCACTATGGATCTTTGTCTTCCTCGCGCTAGCACCTGGCCTTATTGTAACATCCAAAATTTCGAGGATTAAAAAAAAATAGGGAGTTTTTAAAACTTTTCTTGCATTTTGCTGGTGTTCAAGATTCCTTTTGAATATTTATTTCAAATTTCTGGAGTTTTGTGGCAGGCAAAGTAAAATGTTAAGAAATAATACCCAAATTTTATAAACAAGGAAGGTGTAACAAAAAAAAGGGAAAATCTAAGCATCTGCACACATATTAAAGTTAAGTATTAAATAATGACAATAAGAATTTCAATTTACCTAGGTAAATGGAAAATGGCAAAAAGAATATTCCCAACTTTAAGTCTCAAAATAATAATAATAATAATAATAATAATAATAATAATAATAATAATAATAACAACAACAACAACAACAACAACAATAATAATAAGCGAAGCATAGATTAAGATTCAAATTTTAAAATGCACTTCAAAAATTAAAATCAATAAACCCTAATATATAAATTAAACTATAAATTAAAATTTAAATTAAAAACCCAGATCATAAAATATGCCTAACCCTTACTTCCTTTTCTCACTTTTACTCCTCTCCCCCACTCTATTCCGCGCGGGCCCCGCACCCTTTCCTCTCTCCCCCTTCTTTTCCCTCTGCCCGCGGGCCCGTGCCCCCACCCCGCTCCTCCGTCTTCTCTCCTCCCCGAACGCCCGCGCCTCCTGCTGCTTTCTATGGCTGAGCCGCTTCCTTGTCGGCCCTCCTCCTCCCAGTTCTGCGCCGAATCCCCCGAATCCATGCCGCAGCTGACAGTCGCCTCCCTGCTCTGCAGCCGCGTCCCCTCCGCCAGTGCCCGGTCGCGTCCCCCGCTCTGCGCCCCCCGTGCGCCGAGCCCCACGCCGCTTCCCTGGCGCCATGTCCCATCGCCGTCCCTTTTTCCCCTGTTATAAGCTCCATCCGAGGCTTCTAGCAGCACCACCGTGCCTTACTCCACCCTCCACCCCCATCAATTGGCGTTCCAGAGATTCTAGTGTCGCCGGCCGCCTGCTCTTCCCCAAAGTCGGCCGACGCCACCAATTCCGCCGCCGCCGCCTCCTCAGTCAGCCTCCTGTCGATTCCTTGCCGGTGGAGCATCTACGCACCGCCGCGAACCTCCCCAAGCTATCGCCGGAGCTCCATTTCCACCCCACCTCGCCGGCGGCTTGATCGCACCCGCGCCGCCCATGGTCTCCGCCGCCGGCCCACTCCGATCCCCCTCCGGCCCTCCCCACTCGTCGGTGAGTTTTCCCTTGAACTCCTGCAGCTCATGTTCTCTTCTGTTTCCTTCCCCGTCCCCTCCGGTGTCGTCTCCATCATCGACCCCCACCTCCGGCTGCCGCACGTCGATGCCAGCCACCTACGACGCCTCCCAGCCAAAGCCGTGACCTCCCCTGGTCTCCACTAGCCCCATACAATCCATTTTGACCACCTTCACCACCGGTCCGGCCAGCCTCCGCCGGCGGCGAGCCCAGCACCGTGCGCCGGTGATTTCCCCTGTTCTTGCCTTAGCCACTGCCCAGCTCATCTTCCTTTTCCCCACCGTTTGAGTCAGCCAGGCCTTCGGCCCACTTGGCTACCCGAGCGTGCGCTAACACATCCAGTCCCCTCATGCCGTGAGTTTGAATCCGACTGACAACAACATTTTTATTTTTATTTTTTGTAGCTCTTTCTAATTAATAAAAATCAAGATAAATTTAGGGATAATCTAGAAAAGCTAATAAATGTAATTGGGTCATAAAACCAGATTGATCAATATTTAAATATGGATTAGTTATTATGTTTGAATAACTAATCCTATTTGAATAATTATCTAAAGAACTAAATATTAGCTAAAGACTTCAATAAAGAAAAACAACTTGTGGTAAATGACCAAATAAATATTTCCATTAATTAAAAATTAAGATTTGTGCCTAATACTTTTATGTCGCCATTAAATAAACTCCAGTGGTAGGATTTGCGAATTATCAAATATTGAAATATAACTTTGCTAGATAAATAAATTTTAATTAAAGCTAATAACAACTAAAATGTAGAGACTTTCTAAGGAATATATATATATATATATATATATATATATATATATATATATATATATATATATATATATATATATATATATATATATATATATATATATATATATATATATATATATATATATATATATATATATATATATATATATATATATATATATATATATATATATATATATATATATATATATATATATATATATATATATATATATATAGGTGATTAGGGAAATGTGAATGGCATGTGCGCAACTCATTATTAAAAATAACAGTGCAATTTTGCAGTCACCATGGATCTCACTAAAATATATACATATGTAAATACTATCGTTAATATACCGCCAGTCATGAAATCTCAAATAGTAACTTTAATTAATAATGATAACAACATGTACTCATGTATAGCAGGCTTGACTTGTAAAAGGATAAATATCGGTATCAGTAGTTTTCATAGAGTACTCAAATTAAGAGGTCATAATAATATGTAGGTGCTAAGATACAATAGCTATATGTCATCAAGTATCCAAATAATCTCACGGACATATAGATACTCTAAAGTAAATATGTAACCTTTAACGCGAGTAATTAGGGTCACATAAAATGATACATATCAAGCATTGCTCAGATTGCTAAGTTTAAACTAAAATTAGAAATAAAGTTAAGCATAATAGTAACTAAATCACAGATAAAATAATAATGGTATCATTAATTAAATCTTAATACTAAATTTAGTAAGTAATAATGATGAACATGAAATGACAAGATATAGCCCATATAACTGAATTCTAATTCAAGTAGAAATAGGGGCCTGTTCGGTTGGTGAGAAGCCGCCCGGCTTCTCGCAGCCGCTACAGTACCTAACTTTTAAACGGAACATTTTCTCAAGACGGGGTCTATAAGTTAAACGTAGTACACGTTAAAAGCCCAACATTTGTACCAGTTAAAATCGCAAGTGAGTATCGATCTCTCCGTAATCTGTACCGTAAACAGCCAAAATTCAAAAATTTCAGCCAAAAGCCAAAAGCCGCAAGCCGCAGCCAAAACGAACAGGCCCTAGGCCTAGTAAAAACTGAGGCTACATAAAATATCACCCCATAAAATGCTATACCCCTAGACTCTAAGATATATTCGGTGATCCAAAATGCCCTGAATAATAGCGCTCGACAAAGTAATACCCAGCTAAACATGTACATTAAATCATAGGTCTAGCCTAACTCATGGAATTTCCTTGATAAATATAAAAGTAATAAAAGAAACTGTTAATAAAAGATCGAATCATCGTTTTCTACCACCGGCCTTGCCTCAAATCACCCAAATCACCCATTAATCTATAATAAAACTAAATTGAGTTTATTTGGATTTACTTGGATCTTTTGAGTTACTTGCTTTTATTTGGATTCAGTCGTTGGTCGCGTAATTAGAAACTGGAGTCCTGAAGATTCTATGGAGCAAGCGAGAACGAGATCGATGAAGACCAGGAATTAAAGATCATCGCCTGAGACAACTTTGTGTGAGCTCAAGACTACGGTAAACCACGCCAGGCGAGTCAATACTTTGATCATGTTGAACCTGCATTTCCTGCAAATTACTTTTGTTTAAATTATCAAATTGCATGCTGTTAATTTATATGCAAATACATGTTTAATTTAGAATTTTAGTTAAATGCCTATTATCTAACTTGATTAATATTGCCCCTCCTTTGGAATATTTTAACATGAGAACCTTGTCGCCCTAGCAAAATTATAATAGTAACATTTCGAAAATAAGTCCGTAATTATATGCCATGCTTAGTATTGTTTAGATACTCATGGGCGCGAGAGCGCCCAAGCATCACTTTTAATCATGAGAAAAGTTGGTTGGGCAGTCATGGTGGTAATGACTGGTGTATGTTGGATATGGTTATTTTATACTCCCAAAAATCTCAAATTGCTTATTTGTCTGGGCGGATGGTTCGGGGGTATGGTGCATGTGTGCACGAGAGTGTGGTTTGTGGTAGAACCGCCTAGATAACTCTAAGAACTGAATCTTGTCATGACCTCCCGTGTAAAACAAGTACAACCACAAGTCTATAAAGTACAACTTGGCCTAGTAGATTTACCGAACCCTGAAAGTCATCATCATCGGTGGAGGAGGTGAGGTAGTGCAAGCGGCCGTCTGTGTGGCGGGCTTGAATGGGACATCCGCAGAGGGTGAGGTTCTGCTGTGGCGTGCTAGCAGTGTGGTAGTCATCTGCTAGGCGTTCAGAAGGAGGACATCCCGCACAACGTATGGGACCCACCGCAAGTGGGAACGGCCCATAGGGTGAGATGATGGAAGGGGCGAGGTACTTTGAACGGTTACTGTGATGGTTTGCTCAACCACATGACTAAGGAATCGTGTGGGGCAACGAGTAAACTATCTCTTGTGGGTAAAGTGTGCAAACTCTGCAGAGTCAAAACTATTCGAATAGCCGTGCCCACGGTCAAGGGCAGACATGGGAACTTAACTAGATATAGTTCTATTTCAAAAACTTTGTGGGTGGTAATGGAAAAAGTGGAGGGCAGTGGAAAGCCCTGATTTGAATTGTCCTGGGTGTCGTCCCAGTGGTAAGTTAAGCGGCTATAACGCTGAAAGATGCTATATGGTGCAGATGCCATGTAACGGTGGATGGAATCTGGATCGCTATTATTATTGCATTTTCTTGAACATTATGTTTTTGTTCAAAACTGCTAGGTCTCAGGAAATTTTTATGTATCATATTGCAAAAAGTAAAATGTTTTCTCTTCTCGCAAAGTAAAATATATGAGAAAATAAGTAGAGTCAGGAGTAATGAAGATGGAAGTTTGTGGTAAAAACATAAATATATTGGTGGACTCATGTCGATTATAGAAAGAAAACGATAGTGTGGATTCTGGGAGAAATAAATTGGTGGAGCCCAAATGGATGTATAGACTAGATAGATGATTTATATGATCTTTGGAGAATTAGGGAGTGCAAAGGTCTTTGCTGGATTATGACACTGATAATTTAAAATTCTTGGGAGATATCGGCGATAATGGAATTAATAGGATTGGATTGTACACTAGATGGATGAATTGAATTTCTGAGAATATTGGAGGAATCATAACAGGTAGTGGATTATAATCTTGATAAAGTGTGTTCTCGGTGGATGTATACTAATGAGTCGTAGATTTGATCATTAATGTATTTGGTGGAGATATACTAGTGAATTAGTTAGTGATAGATAATGGAAAATGAGATTGATTATTAGAAGAATGAATTATGGTTTTGGATCAATGACAAAAAGGATTGAATATGAATGATTTCGGTGGATTTAAAATCAATGGTGTTAGTTAATCATTGGAATTTAGAGATGAAGAGTTGATGAATAGAAATTTCAAGATTGGATTATTAGGAATTTAGAACACAGAAGATATTGGTGGATTCAAAATGATTGATGATACTAGCTGTTTGGAGTCTTAGACAACAATCAGCAAAGTAAGTGTGTCTTTGGTGGATTAAGTCAATTATGACAACCGTCGTGTGGAGTTTTAGGTAGTAACAATAACACTATGATTAAATAATAATAATGTTACCAAAAGCGATTTTTGGCGAATAAAATAACCCGAGCCTCTCCTTTGTTAAGCCATGCATACTATTTATTTGCATTCTGTGTATTGGCTCGCGGAGCACGGGGATGGAGTGCTCACACTCGCTTTTGTGACAAAATTCAGAATCAGGAATCAAATCACCTCGCCTTAGCAACAAGATTGGACAAGCTGGCAGAGAAGATAAAGATGTTAAGGGCTAGGTCGCGAACCTCCAGTTGGCTGCCTGTAGGCATGTCCTGAGGGTTCCACCTGTGTGCTTCATTTCGCTTCTGCCATTTATTGATTTCGGCCTAATCGACCCATGAGTAAGTTTACTATTATATTTACGCTTCCGCATGATATGTACTTTGATATTCAAAACTGTAATCTGTGAGCACTATCTACTGATCCAGGGAATAGTGCGGTGAAATCACAGAAGATTCCGGATTGTAAAATCTGGGTCTGACACTTATCCCTTTTGCTTTTTTTCATGTGCCATGGAGCAATGAAGGTGTTCCACCTCAAGCCAAGAGCACCACGACTTCGTCCCATCGTCGCGACTTCGTCCCATTGACCATTGAAGTCTCTCACTCACTCTATCGCTCTCTCTCAAAGCTCTGTGCCCTAAGCCCTAATGGTGCTCGAGCCAACCTCTCCTTTCCTTGCTATAAAAGCTGAAGCTACCTGTGTTATAAGAAGCGCCTTGGCTTACTCTTCTTCTTCCCCGCTTTTCCCCATTCCTTTTGTCTTCAATTGAAGCGAATCGAGCCGAGCTCTTCAACTTCGATGGAGCTCAACTCATCTTTGCCTACCCTATGCTCACACTCTCATGCTTGATTGCCCCTAGGAGCAAAGCTTCCCGAGGAGCTCACCGTGCGCCGTCCTAACCGTTGACGCTGCTGACATTAATCACCTCCTCCGCACCATTCCATGATAAGCCTTCACGTTCCCTTGCTATTCTAACTCAGGTCGACATAGTGAGGTAGCTTAGCAAGCGCCTAGTTCACCATAGCTTCTCCTCATCGCCGCCCACGCCATGCCAAGTGTAACCCGTCGTCGCCCCGTAGCCCTAGTACATCCCCTAGCACCACACTTTTATCCTAAAGCTAGATGTAGCATTTAGTTGAAGTTTTATACTCACCTATGCTATAGTTGTGCTCGTCGTCGCAATCGCCACTACCCTCACCATCGCACCACCACCTCAAGCCATCTCCAGTCTTGCTATCACTGTCAGTAGAATTGTAGCAACCATCGCAACCCATTTTGCCCCTCACACCAGTCCGCCGCCGCCCTCACCTCTAGTGCCAAGCTCAGGCAAACTCGGTCATGGTCGAGCGAAGATAGAAGAAGGAAGTCACTAACCGGCGGGCCACGCATGACAGAGAGGTTAGTGTAACCGGTAGGTTAGTAAGACATATTGACGTAATTAATATTAGTATAACATGTGGGTCCTAGAAACTTAGAATATCTAATTAACCTGGGCTTTAACCCTTGACGCACTAACATGCAGAACCCACGTCCCATAACATGTCGCACAGACCGACCCTATGGACCATGGTACTGACCAGTAGGCCCCACCTCTAGGTTAACAACCGGATGGACTTGGTCCACATGAGCCTTGACTCTACCTATTGGCCTCACACGTATTCCCAAATTAAAATAAATAGGAAACATAAATAGAACCCCTGGAACCCCACCTGTCAGCCTCATAGGGATTTCCTTAAGAAAAATATTAGAAAAGAAAACCCTCAGCCGACCCCACTTGCACCACAAAAGTTTTTCCTTCAGCAAAATAATTCCCAAATAAAAATATAATCCAAATGGGTCCCACCTATACAAATTTTAGGAATTTCCTTTCAGTTTAAACTTCGAAAGGCCATAACTTCTTCATTTCGAATCCAATATAGTAATTTTTATTTCTAAATTGATATAAATTCAAAATCTTTCCAACAGTACCAAAATCATAATTTTTAGAGTATATTTGAATTTTGTTTGAATGTTTGGTTGAATATGCATGATTTCACATGTATAGACTGCGACACTTTGGACGCCCTCATGACTTACGAACAAGATCCCACCTTAGCCACATTGATTCAGGAAAGTCCTTATAATTGATCATGTTGAACCTAGTTTTCAAATGTTATGTTAAAGGTTGAATACCTAGTTATACTATGCACTTGATACATGTATTTCCCTCCTTGATTATTGATGTCTCTTTGCTATGTCACCCTAGGATATTTACAATTAATAATAACTCAACCATTGATTGAACTTTAGTAGACTATGGTTATGCTTACAAATGCCGTAGTGATAAAATGAAATACGACACAAACATTGCCAATTGAACTTGAAAACATCAAAATAATGGTAACATGGGTTGCCATTGGAAATAGGAAAATGTTTTCTAAAAATGGTGAAGACTCAGGTAAGTGGTTGGTTTGGGACTAATGTAGGGATTGCACATATTGGATTGGCCATACAGGGATTGCATGTATCATTTTTGGATTGACCCTGTAGGGATTGCATGTGTCATTTTTGGATGGGTCATGTAGGGATTGCATGAGCTTGGGTTTGTAGTTGGTCTTGCCTGAGTCATTTAAGGACTGAATTCTTGTGCTCATCTTTTCTACACACAAATCGTGCAACCACAAGTCTAGTTATAGGACAGACTTGACCTACTAATTTTCTTAGCTTCGGTGTGAATCATGTGCAAATATTGGTTTATGGATTTTTGGATTTCTGTGATTGGTGGGTGGATTTCTGGATTCCTGTGATTGGTGGGAGTGGCCCAGGATGGGCACTGCCTTTGTGGATTTGTCAAGAAGGGTCATAGACTCCCTAACAACAGGGTCTCTCGTTGAAAACATAGCCTATGAATGGGAACGTTCTGGGGGTGAGGCGTAACCTGGGAAGGGAGCAATCATTGTCATTACTGTTGAGGACTCTACCTTAGAGTAGGAGTAAGCATCATAGCTAAGCATTGTAAAAGCATTATTATAATTTTCTCAATTGCATGCCTATGAAAGCATGTAGTGGCTGACATTATGAGTTAATCAAATATTATGGGTAAAGCTGTACAATCTCTGTCGAGTGTTAAAAATCTATTCGAATAGTCGTGCCCTCGGACATGGGTAAAGGTGTAGAAAATTACACTTGCGTAGTTTTCAGAAATGAAACAAACTGGTAATGGTTGTGATGACCAACCTAAAATGGAAGCGTAGGCGGAGTGATTTTGCTCTTACCTTAATGGAAGTGGAAGCGGGGGATTTTGCTCTCACCTTAATGGAAGTGAAAGCGTAGTGATTTCACTCTTACCTTAATGGCAGTGAAAGTGGAGGGATTTTGCTTTCGCCTTAATTGTGTGAACGATCGATTTTTTTTAAATTCTGTTTCTTTATATATTCTGAAGTACAATGAGTTGTCTACTGTTAGTACTGATTTATGCATCATTAGTTATTTACGATAAAGGACAAGGTGCAATATTTGAGTAAATGAATTGGCTTTCTGTAGTGGGACATAGATATATGTTTCTTTCTTTCTTTCTTTCTTTCTTTCTTTCTTTCTTTCTTTTCAGAACTACTGAGGGACAACGGCATGTTAAGTTAGTCCAGTCTGTGGGAGTCCATGTCATCAATCTCTGGCTATTTAAGTCTACTTGGAGATATCATTTTGACTGAAAGGAAGCTCGTCAACTAGCGAACCATATCATGAGGTTTATGTATGTTCTCCCGTCACAACAAGAATAGGCGTATGATCCAAGCCACCGAAGTGTAAATTAAGTTTAATTATACTATATTATGTGTGGGCTTAAAATAACATGTAGAATATATCGTTCAATCAAACAGATCTATCAAAATTTGTTTGTATGTCATCATGTCTAGCTCCAACTAAATGTGGAAACGGTCGGCGCACTCCAACCACTCCCTCCAAACTAAAATAGACTAATTAATGAGAACTTTATTCGGTTTGACAAGAAAAGTCAGCTTCCATTTTGATGGGCAAGCACGTCTGGCTTTTCATTCCAGAAAAATAGAATTTAGGGCGTATACTTGTAGGCCAGTATGGCGATATTATGCATGTTCTACTACGCTAGGGACATAGTTTATACTTAAGAAAATATTTACCGATTCTAGTTAAATATTTCTTATTATTGAGTTATATACATTAATCAGATTTAGTTCACCCAAAATCTTAAAGTGACAAAGAAAGATAGACAATGGGCCTATTCTTTTTTGCTGCAGCTTATGGCTTTTCGCTGAAATTTTTGAATTTTGGCTGTTTGCGACAGAGATTACAGAGAGAGGTACACTACTACACAAAACCGTATTACAGATGGTTCAGAAACGTTATCACAGACGGTTTTGTGAACCGTCTGAATTTATGGGTCAGTAATGATACGAGTTCATCACAGACGGCTTTCGAACCATTTGTGGTGTAAATATCATAGACGGTTTTTTTAACAAAACCGTCTGTGATATCTATATATCACAGACGGTTCTAGTTAAAAACCGTCTGTGATATCTAGCACAGACGGTTTTTAGTTAAAAAATGTCTGTGCTATTCTCTTCTACCCCTAAATCTATTTCTGTTTATTGGCTAGCCTCAGGAAATGCTAGCCATGCCCTCTGAAATAAGCAGATCAACATGTACATGTATACATCCAATTCACATCTCAATTCATTTCACAAACATAAAACATCCATTTCGCAAATCAATTGATTGAAATGAAAACAAGCAAATATAGTATGAAACATAGTACACATTTTATTTTTATTAAGATTAGAGCCTACCATTACAAGAACAGACAGACAAACAACAAACAACAAGGAGGAGGAGAACAGCAAAGAGGAGGAGAACATCAAAGAGGAGGAGAACAACAAGGAGGCTGGGTTCTGGTGATTATTTATAGGGGAGTGAGTGCGAAATTTTTTGGCGCCGGGATGGAGAGGTGGAGCTACGATCTATGGGGTGAGGATTGGTGGATTTCTATTGGCTAGGATTGGGTTGAGAAGGATCGACGGGCCCAGCGATCAGATTATCACAGACGGTTAGTAGTTAGAACCGTCTATGATGAATGAATACCACAGACGGTTCTATATGCCAACCGTCTGTGAATTAGAGCACAAAATTTTATATACCGATGTAATATAAACAACTAGTCCGAAAAGATAAAATAGCAAAGTTTTATATGGCTTATATATACTCATTTGAAAGGTTTCGATGAGATCTACAACTTTTCAGTTGAAGAAAAATCCAAATTCCGAAAGGAAGACCAAGAAAAAGGGCAACAATAGAAACCAAAAACTTGCGACGCAGGTTTAGGTCCAAAGATGGCCGAGTTTTGGGGTCTTGGAGGGCAATTGGCACAAGTTGATCATTTTTTGAATCGGGCTTGTCGTTAGATTTCCAACAAGTACAAGAACGTCAAAAACGGACATCGTATGCAAAAGTTATGCCCGTTTTACTGAAGGTGTATCAAAACTGAATCCTACTCGGACTCCGGCGAGAAATTATGAAATTTTGGCGAATTGCAAGGCGGGAAACATATCATAGACGGTTTTTAATACGAACCATCTGTGATAACTTCATTATCACAGATGGTTTCTTAATAAAAACCGTCTGTGATACTTCACAGACGGTTTTTTAATAAAAACCGTCTGTGTTAATGAAGTTATCACAGACGGTTCGTATTAACACAGATGGTTCGTATTAACACAGACGGTTTGTATTAAAAACCATCTGTGAAAATACCACAGATGGTTATTTGTATGAATCGTCTGTGATACTTGCAGCACAGACGGTTCCTAGGAATCAACTGTAACATAAGCGTCTAGTTTAGCCTCTTTTGTGGTAGTGATACTCGCTTGCGATTTTGGTTGATACAGATGTTAGGTTTTTAACGTGTACTACAATTAACTTGTAGACCCCGTCTTGAGAAAATACTATGTTTAAAAGTTAGGTACTATATCAAAAGCCAAAAACCACTTTTAGAAGCCGTAAAGAACAGGACCAATATTCTTCAACACTTATATAGCCGGCAAAGGAGGTTATCAGTTAGGTGAAAATCCACCGCCAAATGCATATTTTAGTTTTCCTGTGCTATACTGCAATATACATCCTCAAATGGATTTCATAGAGTCCATGAAAATGAATTTTCGTTGGGTCAAACATAAGTTATGCCTTTGGCAAGACTGTTGCCCAAACATCGATTGTTGCTAGAGCTAGTCGTGGAAAACTGTTAATTTAACTTGGTAGATGACAAAATTGAATTTTGGATATAGCTAGAAAGAGGTATATAGCTTTATGTAGATGTTAGAAATGCTATTGCTTACTGTATTTGCATGTATAAATTACTAGATATGAAATTATTAAGCATGTTGTCCAGTAAGTTACCAGTACTATCTTCGTGGTTAAAAATGAGGGGTTAAATGGTTTAATCAGGATTGGTGGAAAACTAAGAAATAGTAGAAAATTTTGTGCAGATTCTAGAACTGGTGTTGTTTGCCGTGTTAGGGCTTGAGAGTTATGCTATTTTTAGTATCAGAACAGTAGGGGTGATTGTCCAGTAAAAGGAGAGTATTGTGGAATTGGAAAACATATAGGTGCGATGTTATTAAATCGTTGTTCTTATACTACCATGGCTTTTTGTTGAGTTTGGTGTTTGCTATAGGAGGGATAACATCGGGGTTGGTGTTATCTTCGAATCAACCTGTTTCTCAAAACTAGAAAAGGTAAATACATGAGTATTTTGATCTTATTGTTATATTAAATAAATACCTGACATGATGATTCATATGATTATACTCATTCTTATAATGCTCATATGGTTATGGTAGAATGACGATGATGCTTATGGTACAATGATGACGATGCTTATGGTAGAATGATGATGATGATTATGGTTAAAATAATGATGATATCAAATGGTTAATGCTAATAATTAACTAATGAAAGATATAATCATTGCATTGCATGTTGAGCATTCATATTACAAAGAGGTCACTTGTGTGGCTAGAGCTCTAGAGCCGAATTTGTGTGGGCGACCTACCGGAGTGGGTAGAGAAAGACATGTTTTGGTAGGCACTTCACGTGAGTGGAGAAAGACCTACTTTGATAGACACTTCACGGAAGTGAAGTTGAGGTCCTATATAAAAAAGAATTGGGCAAGAGTGGTTCATCGATGGGTAAATACTTCACTATACCAGTATAAGTAAGAGAAATAGAGACATATGCATTTTATTCATGAAAAGAAAAATGATATCACAAGATATGTATATGGAACTTAATGAGAAGGAACATGTGAATATTGAGACACTTGTGAATTATCTTGATTACTTGATGCAATATTTAAGCTGTTTATTATTCTACTGTGTACTTACTGAGCCTTAGACTCACCCTTGTCTTGTTGTTATGTTTAGGTGAACGTTGGTGACGACATGCATGGGTGGGAAATAGCGCAAGATTGTTATTGCACTTTGTATTTCTTTCTTAGTGATCAATTATTCATTGTTAGAAATAAATTAAATCATTATATCCATGTAATTCTTAGATGAATAATGATTCACTTTAACACTTAATGGTTTTATATTGTCGCTACTTGTCAATTCCCTTCGGTTAGACTTATTATTGTTTCATCTTACTGCCATTTGATTCATCTTAATATCAATTATTGATTTTCGTATTGCTGAAATCTCTATGTTTAGGGTTATGTTGTGGAGTTATATTTAAAGCTTAGCTGTTGGTAATATGTAATTAATGGTTTAAATTGATATTAATTATAATTGTTTCTGACATTCTAGGTTTTTGTTAAGCCGGGGTGCTATAGGACTCTTTCTTTTAATTTGCTAATTTTATTTAATTGTTATTTCAAATTTTAAAAATTTATGGATGCTACTTTGGAAGTTGTACGAAAATCAAGTTGCTAATTTTTCTTTAGTTTTTGTTCCAAATCTGAGTTAATTTGGATTGTACTTGACATGGACTCCTTTTAATTTGATAATTTCATTTAATTATTATTCTAAATTTTAATTACCATGTCAATTGATATATGCAAAATCTTGGAAATTTGAGGAGTTAGACTATTCCGAATTTTAGGTTTTATGGATGTTACTTTGGAAGTCATATGAAAATAAAATTACTATTTTTTGTTATCTTTATTTTGAATTTTAGTTGATTTGAATTATACTTAACATGGACACGTTCTTTTAATCTGATCCATTATTACTCGGGTCTGCCAAATAGGTGGCTAGATTTTCTAGTTAACGTGAGAGCTTCCTCAAAGGTATATGAAACATCTTAGAAATTTGAGGAGTTGGCCTATTCTGAATTTTAGTTTTTACAGATGTTACTTTGAAAGTTGTATGAAAATCAAATTGCTAACTTTTCTTATTTTTTTTATTTAGAATTTTAGTTAATTTGGATTATACTTAACATGGACACTTTCTTTTAATCCGATCCGTTATTAATTGGGTCTGCCAAATAGGTGACTAGATTTTCTAGTTAACGTGAGGGTTTTCTCGGAATACCTAATTAATATAGCTATATATTTATGGATGTTACTTTGGAAGTTGTATGAAAATCAAATTGCTAACTTTTCTTATCTTTTATTCTGAATTTTAGTTAATTTAGGTTATACTTAACATAGACACTTTTTTTAATTTGGTCCGTTATTACTTAGGTCCGCCAAATAGGTGACTAGATTTTCTAGTTAACGTGAGAGTTTTCTCGGAATATCTAATTAATGTAGGTATAGGTAGATAGATAAATAGATTTCGAAACCTAACCTTACTGTTTTCAGCCTCATCTACCCCTGCAATTAGCGCGCGTCACGTCCGACGCAGTCACGCAAGCCGAGCTTAATCGATCATTGCCACCGCCGCCGCACGCTGGCATACGTTATGGGCATCGATGCTTAATCGATCATTGCCACCGCCGCCGCACGCTGGCATACGTTATGGGCATCGATTAGAATAGAAACACTACGTACAGAAAGTAAACTCGAACCGAACAACAACATTAGGTGGGCATTCAAATAAGCAGACAATGACATGACAGGATTATCACAACTGCAATAAAAAAAGCTCCTAGCTACCTACTGCAAAAATATTCTGCCGGCATCAGGTGGTAGATATGCTGATGATATGGTGCTTATATTGCCCGTATGTTTTTTAGATCGCAACTGCAATATTGCATGGCCGCTGTTAGGTACATGCATCATGCATGTTACTAGCTAGCATGCATGGTCTCTTTTCTTGGACAAAGATGCCTATGTGTCAATGCTGGGGTAGCTAGATATAGCTAATGTACGCCGTCACCGGCCTTTGAATAGAAAGGATAGGAAAAAATAATTAAAATGTGCAAGAATCCTAGTGTAATTGTGATCACATGAGCATCAGGCTGCTTGCTAATTGAGGTCATAGATTCTCACAAGATAGGTTTGGATGGTCCACCAAATAATCGCCCAGTTGGGGCCGGAATATATCAACTTTTGGCGCCCTTTCCTGAACGAATCCATGCATGACCTAACGAAGATCGATCAACGAACCATGACGAATTGACGACAATTAACGATGGTTGATGATTCTTTGACGTCGACTCAAATCTGCCGACGGGAGAAGTATGCGAGATCAAGCAAACAGGGTCGCCAGCAAGGTTAGGACAAGAGCACCGCGTTTTATTGCATAAGCCCATGCTCGTGGATCGACATCTTCATTTCACTTCATTAATTCTCAAAAAGAAAAAAGAAGTGTTCAGATAGTGGTCAGCTTAGTCGGGGCCATGCATGAGAGCAATGCAAAGAGTATTAGTGTTGTGTTGGTTAGTTGTACTTTGCATGGTCCACAAGCTTGCTTCGTTATAATGCGGTATCCTTTAGCTGCATCTCAAGTTGTACGGGGCCATCTTCAAACAAAATGAGTAGTCGGTGGCCGGTGATTGGTGTCATCTATATATTGACCTAGCTTTGCCACGAAAATTAATTGTTTTTTTTGTAGTCTTGTAACAAATGGCTTGCCTTGTTTAATTAATGCATGTAGCCAAATTGGCTTTAGTCGATATCAATCAAGTCATGTTTATATACGTGGATTGGAATGCATTGTACCCTTCAGTGTAGGGCCCTATGCTCCAAGTGGTAACACTGTACAAATAGCCTACATTACTCGTTTAGTGGTGGTCTGTGTTATGGCGTTTGATGGTGTGGATAGTAACCTGAAGCTGCAGTCGGATGCTCCTGAGAGCCATCGAAGAAGTTGGCGATGGCGGCAACCAAACCAACGCTTTCTTAAATCTGAATGGGCCATGTAAATGGCTAGGGCCCAGTCCATGTATTAGAGTGGCATAGTCCATTCCGAACAGTAGAAGTATTCTTGCCGTGCTGTGTGTGAAGGCATCGACTAGGGGTGAAAACGGATTGGATATTTTCCTACCGACCGACCGCAGAATCCGAGTCGGATCGAATTCGGATAGTTATGTCGGATAATTATCGGATTCGGAGTCGGATTCGGATAGTTGTTTTCAGATACGGATTCGGATTTGGAAAAGAACTATCCGACGGATACGGATACTATCTGGGATTTTTTGGGATAATACCCGGATGTATTTTTCGGATATCCGGCCCAACTGCAAGCAGCGCCAAGCCCATCAGCCAGATTAGCACGCTGTCGTGCTCGGGCCGTGCTCGGGCTGGCACGGCACGGGGAGGGGGAGCACGCTCGGGCACGGGCGGCACGGCAGGCACGCCGGCGCCAGCAGCCGGCCGCCTCGGCCTCTACGGCTTTACCTCGTCTCCCCCAGTCCCCCCTCCCGTCGACATCTCTCGCGGGCCATGGCCGGCCAACCCCAGATTCCCCAATCCCCACAACCACAACATCAACCATACAACCATCACAGAGCAGACACCAGAGAGACAGAGAGAGTAGAGGGGAAGTAGGCACACCGGTCACCGGAGCTCGGACGAGTGGACGACGGCCGCACCACCGCAGGAGGAGGAGCAGTGTAGTCGGAGCCGAGGCCAGCATCCCGCGTGATGACGAACTGTCGCCGCCTGGCCATCCGCCGTTGGTGGCTCGCTCTCGGAGTAGTCGAGGTCGCCGTTGCCGTCGCTCGGAGCCAGGGGAGGAGGGGGGCGGCGGGGGAAGGAGGGGAGGCGTGGGAGGAGAGGGTGACCGGGGAAGGGGGGCAGCGGAGGAGGAGGGGGGCGGCTGGGGAAGGAGGGGGCGGCGGAGGAGGAGGGGGCGATCGGGGGAGAGTGGGGTGGCGGGGGAAGGAGGGGGTGCCGGGGAAGAAGGGGACGACCGGGGAAGGAGGGGCGGCGGAGGAGGAGGGGGCGGCGGGGGCGGCCGGGGAAGGAGGGGGCGGCGGCGGAGGAGGGGGCGGCCGGGGGAGGAGGGGGTGGCGGAGGAGAAGGGGCGACCGGGGGAAGGCGGGGGCAGCCGGGGGAGGAGGGGCGGCGAAGGAGGAGGGGGCGACTGGGGGAGGAGTGGGGCGGCGGGGGGAGGAGTGGGGCGGCGGGGGAAGGCGAGGGCGGGGGAAGTAGGGGGAGGCGGAGGAGGAGGGGCGGCGGGGGAAGGCGGGGGCGGGGGAAGGAGGGGGGCGGCCGGGGGAAGGAGGGGGCGGCGGAGGAGGAAGGGCGTCGGGGGAAGAAGGGGAGGATTGGGGCGGCGGGGGGAGAAGGGGGCGCGGAGGAGAAGGGGGCGGCGGGGAAAAGTGAATCGGGCGGCGGCGGCGAAGGATTTGTAGGTTAGGGTATTTTTGATATTTTACGATTTAGTCCTTCATGTTTTCATTTATTTTGATTTCTTCTGTTTTAGCCCTTAGAATTCTGATTTCATCGCGAAAAGATCCTACATATCCGTTGTGACATGTACATCTATATAGAGCGGTCCTTAGAATGCCAAGTTTATTTTTACACTTGTGATATAAGGTGTCTTTTCTTGTTCTTCATTTTTGCACTTGTGATATAATGTGTCTTTTCTTATTCTTTCTTAAGAAATATTAGGGTTGGACTGCTGGAGAAGAAGATCAATCAAATCAACATATTCTAACATATATTTATAATTTTTACAACATAGCTCACCCCCATTGAGATTTTATTTTATGTAAGCAAATTACTACTACATGCGATTCTAATTCTAACATAGTTTCCTTCACCAACTGCCTTGAGCATTTGATGAGATAACCACCCCCATATATGATATATGTTACAATTAACCATTTTGTAAATAGAGATAGTCTATTATTGGTGCGTGTATTCCAATTAATTACTAAATGTTCGAGAAACTATTTAAATTTATTTCTTAACTATAGAAAACTGCACTTATGACTTTGGTTGAGCTTTTCTATTTGACTAGTTGGGCAGCCCTATGCCAGATTGTCGGACGATGAGCTAGAGCCGTGGTCCGTGGAGCGGTGGAGTTCGCCAGATCCATGTTTGCCTTTCTTTTAAGATATTATCTAAATATGTGATTTTGATCCACCATTGCGCTTATATACTGCTCGAGTGTCTATCTGGTTTCAGAATTATAGAGCTGACCTTATCAAAATTGAAAATACCAACTAAAACAACATACAAACACGAAGCGCTCAACCGAATTACTCAACTGATCTGAGGGCTTCTAATTTTGACACGCATGGTAGATTTGCAATGTAGTTAGGGTCGAAACATCAGTTTGGTTTTGTAGATCTTGAATTCTTTATGTCTAAGACATCTCCAATAGTATCATCACTTTAGCTATCTCTTAGCTATACTACGTCAACAAATTTCTATGTGGAGAAAAAAGAAGGTGAGGAAAGAGAATATGTCCTACGTAATATCCAGAGACTCCTACGTAATATCCGACGAGATATTCGTTATCGTATTCGCATCCGCTCCGTATTTGTTCCGTATATGTGACCGATACTATCCGGATTCGTATTCGTATCTGGTATTATTCGTATTTGACTCCGAATCCGAGAAAAAATATAGGATAGGATATGGAATAAGCAATATCTGACCGAATTCGACCCGTTTTCACCCCTAGCATCGACGAACAGAAAACACATTGAAATCTATCTAAGCATTCCCCGTCTTCTTCCCCTTTCCCCGTCTCCATTTCCTTCTTCCGAATTTCTTCCAATCCCCAGCCTCAACATCCGATTCAGGTAGGCACCTAATAAATTGGTATCAGAGCCAGTTTCCCACCTTGGATCACGCTCGCTATTTCACCCGAGCGTAGCAGAAGCATCACAATATGGAGAAACAGATGCAGACCTAGAGTGCCGCCACCCAGGCTATAGTGGAGGAGATGAAGCCAATTGTGCTAGATCTGCAGAAGTGGAAGTCGGATGCGGAGACAATGGTGGAGCTGCGAGTAGAGATGGGCGAGTTGTGTACCCAAGTTACACAGATCACGCGGAATCCCGTCCTTATCGTCCGACCAGTGGATCTTCTAGGCATCTTCCCTAAGCCAGAGGTCCAGAAGGAGAACAAGAACACCGCTGAAGCCATTCATGGAGCCCCGACTGACATGGGGGAACTAGCGTCGTCGTTGGGTGACTTGTGTCATGGGCCTAATGGCCACCGCAAAGCAACACTATACTTGGGAAATGCAAACGGAGAGAATCGCTCTCCTTTGCCAAGGGTACGTACTCATCTTCTAGTCGTTTCCATTTGGCTGAGGAGCAGATGGCGAGAATGTTGGAATAGTCCCACATTGGTTGTGGAAGGGCAAGGGACCTAACTTAAAAGTGGGGGAGTCCCTCATCTCATTGGCTAGCTTTTGGGGTGAGAAGGCCCTTACGATCCAACAAGTGGTATCAGAGCCAGGCACCCAACATCTCCCAGAAGTGCGGTGTGCACAATCCATGTGTGAGGGGGAGATTGTTGGGAAAATAGTCCCACATGGATTGTGGGAGAGGAGCAAGCACAACTTATAAGTGTGAGGGAGCCCCCACCCATTGGACTAGTCTTTTGGGGGGAAAAGGCCCAGTACCACTTATAAGGTTGTTGCTCCGTTGCTCCGTGGGCTTGGTTGTGTTCCGCCCATGTGGACCTGTGGCCCGGGGAGTAAAAACCCGGCTGGACCTAGGTATGCGGCCAGGTCCAGATCTCACATTTGGTATCAGAGCCTAGGTGCCTAACACCTCCTTGGACCTCATGGTTGTAGATGTGTCCAACCAATGTGTGAGGGGGAGATTGTTGGGAATAATCCCACATTGGTTGTGGAAGAGGAGAAAGCACAACTTATAAGTGTGGGGGAGCCCCCACCCATTGGACTAGTCTTTTGGGGGGAGAAGGCCCAGTACCACTTATAAGGTTGTTGCTCCGTTGCTCCGTGGGCTTGGTTGTGTTCCGCCCATGTGGACCTGTGGCCCGGGGAGTAAAAACCCGGCTGGACCTAGGTATGCGGCCAGGTCCAGATCTCACAAGTGGTATCAGAGCCCGGTTCTAACATCTCTGGCCCAATGGACACTACTGTGTGAACGCCTGATGGACTGTGACCCTGAGGGACCGTCGGTGCACGGTGAAGGGACCCTGAGGGACCGTCGGTGTACGGTGAAGGGGCAGTGAAGGGCTGAGGGATACCAATGTGTGAAGGGGGAGATTGTTGGAATAGTCCCACATTGGTTGTGGAAGGGCAAGGGACCTAACTTAAAAGTGGGGGAGTCCCTCATCTCATTGGCTAGCTTTTGGGGTGAGAAGGCCCTTACGATCCAACAGAGAACTGGATTTCCCCATGTTCGATGGCGAGAACCCAAAGGCATGGTAGAGGCTTACTTCAAAGTGTGCTCGGTGCATCCTGATCTTTGGGTAAGTGTTGCAGCAATTTAAGACTTCCCCATGTTCGATGGCAAGAACCCGAAAGCATGGCAGTTGAAGTGTGAGGCTTACTTCAAAGTGTGCTCGGTGTATCCTGATCTTTGGGTAAGAGTTGCAGCAATTTACTTTGGGAGTAATGCCGTAGGTTGGTTGCAATCATCCCAGGCACATCTATATTTTGCTCAATGGGATGGGTTTGCCACGGTGGTCTGTGTGAAGTTTGGTCATGAGGAATTCTAGAATATGCGATCATTTTATAGAATTGATGCATAACGTAATTGCAAATCATACTTCTTGGGACTCCATTCTCTTTGTGACCCAATTTGTCGATGGCCTTTGGAACGACATTAGATCTGTTGTGGTGTTACATCGCCCTAGGACTTGGATACTGTTATTGCTTTGGCGTGTTTGCAGGAGGAGGTCGTGGACATTGGGAGACGCGATAACTGCAAGTTGGAATTCATGCCGGTGACATACTCGGGGTCACAAGGAGCGTGGCCCTATCGCCACCCCCAAACTAGTATCGACGTCGGGCGGCAAAGCAGATAGCTGATGAGAAGATAGCTATGTTGTGTGCGCCGAGCGGGGAACAGAGGCGACGCGTGCGCTGACACCCGATGAGAAGATAGTTGTGCTGTGTGCATATCGGCGCGTGCGCGGTTTATGCCACTACTATGGAGAGCAGTGGGCACGTGACCATAAATGCATGCCAGCCGTTCAACTACATGTTGTCGAAGAATTGTGGGACCTTTTCCAAGACAAAGAGAAACCACAAGCCGCATCTGACACCACGAGCTCTCACGGTGGTGAGGAGTTGATGTCCATCTCAAAAGAAGCTGTCAGTGGCAGTCAAATAGTAAGAAGAGTGCAACTGCTTGGCAATATACAAGGTCATGAGGTGATTATGTTGGTGAATTCAGAAAGCTCGCATTACTTTGTTAGTGAGAGTCTTGCACAAACCTTGGAAGGAAGACAATGCTCATTGCAGCCTGTGCATGTAAAGATAGCTGATGGGGGATGCTGACTTGTTTTAATGTGTTTTTGGATTGCAAACGGAGTGTTCAAGGATGGAATTTCTATAACACGTTTAAGGTGCTGCCGCTTGGTGGATATGATATCATACTTGGTATGGACTGGCTAGAGCAGCACAACCCGATGAATGTGCATTGGTTCAAGAAACACTTGTCATTTCAACACAAGGGTAGAACAGTGTGTCTTCAAGGCATTAAACCTACATCACCACAATATGTCTTCTTGCTTCTTGGCCAGCCTATATAGTCAAAGATCAAATCTGAAACTTTGGAGATAATGTGTACAGAGGGAGGATCAGGTGTCAAGGAGGCAATCCTGAGTGCAGTTTAGTAGCTAGTAGCAGAGTTTGCTTATTTGTTTGAGGAGCGTAGGGCCTACCGCTAAGCTAAGCATTTGACCATACCATTCCACTCATACCCGGAGTTAAACCAGTCAACCTCTAGCCATATCACTACAGCCCAACTCAGAAACATGAGATCGAGAAGCAGGTGGCTGAGATGTTGGCTCAAGGGATCATTCAACCTAGTTCTAGTCCATTCGCTTCGCCAGTTTTGTTGGTCCAAAAAAAGAATGGAGCTTGGCGGTTTTGCGTTGATTACCATCACCCCAATGCATTAACGGTCAAGAACCGTTATCCCTTGCCCATCATCGATGAGGTATTTGATGAGTTATCTGGTGCCCATTGGTTTACAAGTTAGGACCTTCGTGCCGGTTACCATCAAATTCGAATGAAGTCAAAAGATGAGTATAAAATAGCAATCAAAACTCATCATGGGCATTTTGAATTCAAGGTGATGTCCTATGGACTGACGAGTGCCCTAGTGACATTTCAAGGACTCATGAATACTATCTTAGGACCATTGTTAAGGAAGGGAGTCTTAGTCTTTATTGACGACATCTTGGTATATAGTAACACCCTAGAAGAGCATGTCACCAGGCTGCGCAAAGAATTGCAGATCTTGACACAACATCAGCTAAAGATTAAGAGGTCAAAGTGCATGTTTGCTCAGTAGCAGTTAACTTATTTGGGGCATATAATCAGTGGGCAAGGGGTATCAACAGATGAGAAGAACATCGCAGCAGTCAATGCCTACACCGTCCAATGTCAAGGAGATGCATGGATTCTAAAGCTTGGTAGGATACTATCGAAAGTTTGTGTGCAATTTCAACTTGTTGAGCTTGCCTTTGACTGACCTACTGAAGAAGAATATGGTGTTTGTGTGGATACTGGACAAAGAGGCAGCATTCTAGGCCTTAAAACAAGCCCTTATTACTGTGCCTATTTTGGCATTGCCAGACTTCCAAAAGGATGATCGGATAAGGTTATCATCACCTTTGACATTGAAATTCCCTTATACCTTGTCACCCTAGATTAAAACTCTAGTTGGTACAATAGTATGGCTTGAGACTTTATGGATAGCAGATGCTTAGTTATGCATATAAACATTTATGGGTTGGGATACTTTTCACATAAAATGATGACCTTTTCTCATAAAATGATAAGCTTTTCAAATGTACTCTTGACATTGATGAGTCAAGGAGGTTGATGAAATATTTTGGAAACAAAATATAAAACTGGTTTAGACTTAGGCAATTGGTTAGTTGGTGGGTGCAGGCATGCTCTATTGTTCGTAGACGCAAGGTTGATTGTCGTGCACTGGGGTATGTGGTTAGGCCTAAGTCAATTAAGGACCGGTCTGTGAGCTACTGTTGCAAAGCCCTATCGTACTACCACATGGCTGGTATGGGACAGCTCAGCCTGAATAATTTGTGAAGTCCCAACCTGAGGCAAGTTGTAGGTTGAAAGTGAGCGTGGTTAAGCCATGTGAAGTCTCACTTAGGCTCAAGAGGGGGTCCCGGTCTGGTGGATTCCTTACTGGGGTGAAACCTTAGAGTTGGCTTGGCCAGGTTGAAGGCTTTGCATTGTAAAGGCCTTGTCACGACTCCTCGCCGCACACCTAAGGAAGTGTGTAATCACGTGGCAATATGGGATGATCGTGTCTTGTGGGTAAAACTGTACAACCTTTATAGAGTGTATAATCTATCCTGGATAGCCGTGCCCACGGTCATGGGCATGCTGAGTAAAAGTTTTTTTTATGGATTAGATTTTGTTTTTCAAAATGGTTTTTGAAAACCTTGTGGATGGATGGAATCCACGAGAGGCTGAAAACCTTGCGGATGGATGTAATCCGTGAGAGATTGAAACCTAGTGGATGGATGGAATCCATCAGAGTTGCGTAGTGAAAGCGTGCGGATGGATGGAATCCATACGTGTTCTTTTGGAAATAAAAATGGTCCGGGTGGGATGCCCGTGGATAGGTTGGTGTATGGTCGAAGTGTTGGATCGAAATCGGCAACAGAAGGGAGGTGAATGTTGCTTCTTCAAATTTCCCCCTAAAGTATCCAATTAAAAAGTTCTTCTCCGATAGCAACAAATGCTATGAAGAAAAAGATAAGCTCACTGGAGACTCAGTACACAGAAAGAGGAAACACAGCATTTAAAAAGAAAACCTAGAAGGCATAGCAGAGAAAAACATGAAAACAACATATCCTGCAAGGAGCCGGTCAGACTGCAACTGAGAGGCCGGTCTGACCGCTATGGAGCCGGCGGTCAAACCGCTACTATCCAGCCGGTCAGACCGGATAAGGCCACCGGTCAGACCGCTCTCAACGAGCTGGTTAGATCGCAGTTCTGATCCCGGTCAGACCGCCACTGTCTGACCGGTCAGACCGTGTTCCCAAAACCAGAGAGTCCAGACTGAAAAACACGCAACAGCAAGGCCTGAAAATTCAGATTTTAGGCAAAATACAGGATTGTTGTTGTTTCCCACTAGCCAAAAAGATCAAGAACCTATTATAAATAGCATCAAACACTTTTGGTACAGAGGATTTCATCATTTGAGCAAGAATTTCAGATTTGAGCCAAAAACTGAAAACTTTCAGAGAGAAGCACCAAAACTCAAATTACTTTCTAGTCTTTGATCCATAGACCATGAAATTAAGAGATTGACTAAGCAATAACCTCAAGCCCTGAAGGAACAAAAAAAACTCAATCTTTTGAAGAGAATCAAAAGATTCCTTTTAGCTTTGTACTCAAACCCTAGAAAACCAAATACATAGAGATTTTGACGAGGGACAGAAAGACCACATAAAGCATTGATTTCTCAAATTGCTCTTGGAAATCGGATGATCAAAGGGTCTTGAGTGTTTTCCCTTCACCAAGAAATCAAAAGCCTGCCAATAGCTCAAGGATTCACCTCAAGAACTCAAATGAACAGAGGCATGAACAAGAACGAACTTCATAACAAAATGAGCAAAAATGATATCAACCCAACATAATATTGCAAAAAGGGAGATTACAGAGGAGTCCCCATACATGATTGATACAAGGAAATCATACTCACTAAGTCCCCATACATGATTGAGGGATCAAGAACTCATGCCATCTCACCCAAACTCAAGAACTCCTCATGTCTTCTCACCAACACAAACACACGGAGACAGGGAGCTACATGCTGCTCTCTCCAACAACTCTCAACTACTAAAGCACAAAAGAGAAAACAAACTCCCCAAAAGTCATTTGACTAAAAGCAAAACCCTAAACCATCTCACCAAACCATACATGCACCAGGAGACAACCCTCCTTTTCCAACCCGTCTTACCCGCTAATATCAAACGAAACCGCTCCCACTCGTGCAGCCTTGCGAATTTACCAAATCGCCCCTTCTGCACCTTCTGGGAAGTTTCCTCGTTTCTTTCCGCCCAAGCCTCGCAACCACCTCGAGTCCTCGCCGTCTTCGGCACACCTCGACCGTTCTGACCTCGGCATCACTTGCGCCTAGTCCGGTCATCCCGTGCCTCGCCACGACTCCACCTCGACGCCCTGCAGCCATCACAGACAAGAAACACATCACATAGCACCGCTCGAAACATGTAATCTCAATTAGCATCAATGAATCGAACTCAAGCATGAAATGGCCCAAAACCCGTCGAATCAAGAGAATGGACATCCTACGCACTTCGACCAAGTTTGACCAAATCCGACCGAACCCGATTGCACCGTGCAACGACATGGTCCAAACCACACAAACCAAACTCGACTTTTCTAAAACAGATGTCAATTACTCATCACACACGGGGTCACCTCCACATGGTCTATCACGAAGCCTGCACTGACGGTATTATTTTCAATTACATGTATTATTTTATTAAATTCAGCAATTTCAATTTATTTACTGTATTTTCTTAAATGTTGTTTTATGCAAACTAACCCTATATGCCTTCCGTTGATGCCTTTATCATTATATTACATTCCTCCGTGTGATTTGCGGAGTACAAGTTTGTACTCACCTTATAATCTCCATACAGAGGAAGATGACGTCGACTACGATGAAGATCTGGACGAGTAGGCCGCGTCTTACTGTCGTTTGCCTGTGGACAGGCTTGGGCTTCGCTCCTTTTCAGTTTACTTCCGCAATTTTTTGCTTTATTTATCTTTGCCAATGGGCATTGATGTAAGACTTGGCCATAAGGCCGTACTCTTTTATTTAATATAGTTGGTCATTTGTGCTTGATATGTATCTTTGTTGTACTGTGTGCACTAGCTGATCCTGGACTAGTGCGATTTACACAGAGGATCCAAGAGTCGTTACTCCGGATTCCGACATGCCTCAAGTGGATGCTGCAGCTCAAAGCCCTCTAAAGATTCTGGATTGCCTCATGCATCAACAAGGAGCAGTAACCGTCACTCAAGTCTTGGTCCAATGGTCAGGTGAGTCTCCAGATACAGCAACCTAGGAGAATTATACTAAACTCAAAAGCTATTTTCCACGTGCACTAGCTTGGGGGCAAGCCAGCACTGAAGAAGGGGGGATGTTATGGCGCTTAATGGTGTGGATAGTAACCTGAAGCTACAGTCGCATCCTCCTGAGAACCGTCGAAGAAGTCGGCATTGGTGGCAACCTAACCAATGCTTTCTTGAGTCTGAATGGGCCATGTAAACAGCCAGGGCCCAGCCCATGTATTAGAGTGGCTTAGTCCATTCTGGACGGTAGAATTATTCTTGCCATGCTGCATGTGAAGGCATCGATGAATAGAAAACAAATTGAAATCTATCTAAGCATTCCCTATCTTGTTCTTCCGCTTTCCCTGCCTCCATTTCCTTCTTTCGAATCTCTTCCAATCCCTAGCCTCAACTTCCGATTTAGGTGGGCACATAACAGTCTGCATAAAGGACATCAACCCATATAGTAACACTACTAGAAAACAGATCATCCCTCACGGTTCAAAACCGTCAGGAAAATCAAGAAAACCGTCAGGTTATATATCCCTGACGGGTTCCCGTCAGGCAAAATCCCTCAGGGCTGGCTGGAAAGGAAAATTAAATTTGGCTGACGGGTTCCCGTCAGGGATATATAACCTGACGGTTTTACCCGTAAGGGAAATAATTTAACCTGACGGTCAAATTCCCGTGAGAAAAATAAATTTTACTCACGGGCACAATGTTACCCGTGAGGGAAATAATTTAACCTGACGGTCAAATTCCCGTGAGAAAAATAAATTTCACTCACGGGCGAAATGTTACCCATGAGGGAAATAAGTTAACCTGACGGTACAATTCCCGTGAGAAAAATAAGTTTTACTCACGGGCGAAATGTTACCCGTCAGGAAAATGTATTTCATTGACTGTTTATTGTACTGTCAAGAAAATATAGGCTGACGGTTTGAACCGTGAGGATAATTGATTTCCTATAGCAGAAAATTTTGCATTCTAGTTAGAACATATTTTTTCAGCCATAATGAATTAGCATTTACAAGATAAGCATTGATATGTAAATCTTACACATCCGTGCATCATATAATCAAATTAATCACAACACCATCCTTGCATCAATCAAGAAACATATAATTGAACAAACATATAAAAAGTTCGGTTTTCATAAGCAATCCATATATTGATTCATATTCACACAAGCATACCAATTCATAAACTTCACCTCCATATTAGTTCATCCATCCAAAAGACATCTAAAATCAAGTACCACATACAAAAGTCTGTATTTCCATTACATTCAAGTTCAGCTAGTCAAAAGAACTATAAGAAATCACTGAAAATCACATGGCAGCATGGTTGTTGTCTCCATCAATGTCGCCACTGCAGTTGTCCCTGTCGTTTACATCAATGTTACCATCGACAGCACCGTCATCCGGTTGTGAGCCTGAGCCCACATGAGAGGATCCAGTCCCAAGCCCAGTCCCAGTCCCTTGCTGCAAGGTGAAAACATTATGTCAACTTGAGTTGAAGAAGCCGTAATGACTTGTAATGTTGTTTGAATTATCACAGTCCTATATTAAATACACATCTCACAACATGCATGGTAGCTAGTTTTCATAACTACACAAAAGACCATAGCAACAAAAAAGGATCTAAGTGTTCATAGCTACTGCAGGTTGGCATATACTCAAGATTAGTTTAGCCTCGTAAACAACTCACAAGTATGGGTGTACTAACTAGTAGAAAAGTCATTTGCCACCTTACCATCAACTATAAGTAAATGAGATTCAGGTTATGCCCATATTTAGAACATTCAACATGAGTCCACTTGCCCACTGCTGTACTGCTTGTTGACAGTCTGACACACCAAAAAAGATTAGTTGTATAGTACAAATGGTCCTCCATATGACAAAGGTGACATATGGAAGTTGAACTCTAGAACAAGGCAAAATAATAGTTCGTAGGGAATTTTGTTTGTACACAAGGCAATAATTGTAGGTATTAAACGATATTACCTGTGCTTGTGTAGGTGTTGCACGGCGTAGCATCTCTGGTGGTGGTTGTTCACCCATCTTCTCAAAAAGCATCTATAGTTGAAAAGTACCATTTGAAGTTGAACTATATAATCTGTACTAACCATGCAATGCAAGCAAAGACATGCACAATCTGTACTAACATGACATCCTCTGAAATTGTGTTCTGCTAATTAAGCTAGTTCCGGTGCAAACAAGTTAATATTGAATTATTGGAGAGCAACAACAAAAAAATATGATGAAGCTACTTTGGTATGTATATCTCTATGGTGATTGATATATATATAGGAACTGACTGATCGATAGCAATTCTTTGAAACATGCATGCCACATGGATACTTAAATCTTTATAATATAGTTAGTCAATCCCAAGCTCAAAGCACTATAAATCGGTGCTGCATGGATGGTGGTTGGTTAAAGCAACATTTGCATGAGAGAACACATCACTGAGCATCACTTCAACACAACAACAGGAAGCCAATCTACTGCTATTTAGTCCCTCTGTGAATTTGTAAATGAAACACTTTTTTTTATTTATGCACCATGTACTTGTACAGACTGAAAGATGTTGGCACCTCCAGTAGTGGGTCTTCACCAGATGATCTCGGTAATGAAAAACAGGGAGTAAAATCACAAAGGTAATAGCACTCCTCATTCTAGTAAACAGGGAGTACAATCAATACAGAGGCAATACTTATTACCTCTGTTGAATGGAATACTCCAACCACAAATTCTTCTCTCACACTCAACTTCAAAATGATGGCAATAGGAGTGGATGGTGCAATCTTATATTCTAGATTTCCTCCATAGACAGAAATTTCTAAATGACAATTCCAATAAAATGTACTTGTGATTTTAAATAGGGAGTTTGGCATACTAAAAATTTAGGTGCTAGCCTGTAGAGCCGATTAATGAAATGGAACAAATTGTAAATCTACAGCTGTCCACCCACAAAAACCGCACAATCTATTATACATAGTGTTTTGTTATGTTTTGGCTGTTTACATATTAAAATTATATCATAAAATGTCAGACTACAACTTTCTGCTAAATAATTGTATTGATTTTTATTTAGTTCAGTTCTGCTAAATAAAATGTCAGACTACAACTTTGTACTGAGCTCAAACCATCACTAAAGCTGCACGCATGTAGGAGTAGTAGTACTTTCAGAAAAGACAAATGAACAAATGAACATTATTACCAAGATCATCTGGCGGTGAACTTCTTGTGTCTGGAATAGTTCTTGATTATGTCGAATCACATTTCGATAAGAGATGGAATTGGATGGCCTGATGTTTCTTGATTTGGCAGCTGCTAGAACAACATCGTTCTTGATAGCACCATTCCCTATTGGTACACGGCCATGGGGCATGCCACCATTGATGTTGTACAATATGCTTCCATCAAGTGGACGCTGCTCCCAATCATCTTCGTGTTGAGCCATAGCAGTAGCAGAGTAATCATCCTAGAACAAAAGTAACATTGCAGAGTAATCGTTGGCAAAACGGCAGCACAAGAGGAACATATTCTGAGTTTACTTCTAAATGTAAAACCAAAAGTGACAACACTATAAACCATACTGGAATTATCTTAAAAAAAATAGCAATGATCCACCAATCAATGACAATAAGCAGGATCATGCTGCTGAGACTTAAAATGCAATGAAAACTTAAAATGCAATGATCACTAGTCCAGCATAATGCAATTTTGTTGTACACTTGAGGAGTTTTTTTTCATATACTCCTTCCTGGTTGTTTCATACATGTGCTGTCCCGGCTGAGAGCTCAAGTGTTACATGTGCTGCTATAGATAACTTCTTTATGACTCATTGTTTATATTTGTATTTTATAGTTTGACACCATGCCGTGGCAGTTAATAGTGAACAAATGTCATTAGACTGTTTGGCTACAAACTGGTCTTTTCATGTCTAGTTCATCAGAGACAAAAAATGCATTATGCATCAGAACTCATCAAGAAAATTAATTTGCATTAAGCCATTGCCTATACTATGCTAGACACTACTATGAATAAGATGATCATCTAAATACTGAACATGCGGTACTATAATTTGCAGCAGAAATTCTCTTCCAGCTCCTCAAATTCTATTCAAATCATACAAGCTAGTGATAGATGTGCACTTACAATGTATTTCTGTGCTTTCTGGCTGCTGATTGGACCACTACTACCACTACTATCTACATTCTTCATGCCTGATTTCATTACAGCATATGTGTTCAGCCAAGTAGCCTTGTCTGGTCCATATTTGTGTTCCTACAACATGGTGAAACTCCAGGTATTGTTATAAGTTGTAATGTGACATGTTTTGTTAATTCTCATGGTCTGAAGAGCTTGATTCATACCAGGTATTGTTGGGTCTCCACATATGGTCGTGAACCTCCTCGATTTTGAGCAACATCGTCAAATTTCAACCGTGCTTCCTGGCCTCTCTTTTGTTTAGTCTTGAATTGCTCGGTGCACCAATGACGACAAAGATGTGGCCATACTATGTCATTGCACCACCAAATCTTACCATCCAAGTATTGCTCATACTGGAGTTCCCTTGGACGTGCCAACGTGTCGTCAATATCCTCTCCTTGTTTTCTGTAGTACTCCTTGACTGCATCAACACGAGCTTGATACATCATATGCTTCACACGGTGCGCAGCATAATTTTCAAACACCAGATCTGCTTCTTCCTTGTCGTTGGTGCTTACTTCGAACAAATGCTACATAGAGAACAAGGGTAGTTACTAGCTAGTAGTCGAGTAAAGTATTTATGTATATGAACTAACAAGTACATATTACTTACCCAAAACTCTCGCTTTACTCGATCCGCAGCGGTTATTCCCTCATCGTCTTCATTGACATAATAATCATCCCATGTCAATGCAGGACGGGTATTGAAGATAGTACCATGCTCATCCTTGTCGTCCACAACACCTGGGTACTCATGTTTGATAATAACTCCAAGTTGTGCTTGATATGTGTAGTCTTTCTTAGGCTGGTAATTGGTATACTTGAATTGCCTACATAGGAACACATCAGCATAATTCAATTCTTTTTAGTGCAGCCGAGGGATCCAAACAGATGCATAAACTGGTATTCATGCTGCCAGAGCATCCTACAAAGAAACCGAGAGGATAATCTCACATGTTGATATAAGTGGGCTTCTGGAACATCTTCCAGCTGTATTAAGCTAAGAGATAGTTTGCTTTCCTAATGTCAAATATACCCAGAGATAGTTTACTAAAATGATTAAATTGTGTCTAACTACAACTAAAAAGGTAGCATTCCTCACACAATCAACTGTTGTGTTGCTTAGGTTTAACCAGAAAATAACAAATGTCCTTTAGCATGCCTACATGCATGTGCATGACAAAAGATAAGCAAAAAAACCAGCACTCTGTAGGAGAAAACAAGCATACTGGGAAGCACTTGTACCTCTAAAGCAACTTTTAGGCACTTGTTTATTTTTATGGCCAATTTATTTTTATGGGTTTTTGTTGATAACCAGCTGATCAGGATACATATAACATTGGAAATATTGTATTTCATTAATGCAGTTTGTACTCACTTGTCACCCTGAGGTATTAGGGCAATCTTGCCGGCACGCGACGACATATGTAATTTGGTCCGTGACTTCTTCTTCCTCCCCCTTTGTTCAGTAGCTTCATTGCTCCTTTGGGAGCCATTGCCACTGCAATTACTGCCAACACCACTTCTTCTTTCCGAGGTACAACCTCCAGGTTGGCGACCTCCACGTCGAATGGGACGAATATGATTCATATCCTGCATTGTTACAATATGAAGTTAGTGCCAATCCATCAATATTTACATATACAAAGCATGAAATAAAATGCAATCAAATGGCCATTTGTTACCACCACATGGAAAATCAAAACAAAAATATATCAAGAAACAGAGACCAAGTTAATTGGTAGTTCCAATAGTCCAGCTCCAAACATGTCTATGTGAGCTTCGACTTCCTCTCCCCTTAAATGCCTTGGTGCCTCTTCAACTACTACTGTGTTCTTTCGAAATGCATTACCTTGGGTTCTGAATTCATGGTCTCTAGGTAGGAAGCGTCTATGACAATCAAACCAGCAAGCCTTGCGACCATTACGGAGTTGAAATGCTTTACTGTCACCCAAGCATTCTGGACACGCAAATGAACCATGTGTGCTCCAACCAGCAAACTTACCATATGCAGGAAAATCATGAACTGACCATAGATATGCTCCCCGCATTGTAAAGTTTTGCTTAAGTGAAGCATCCCATGTTTGTACCCCCTCCCACAACTTGATAAGTTCGTCAACTAAAGGTTGCATTAGAATATTTATTTTTTCCCAGGATGTTCAGGGCCGGGGATAACAAGGCCAAGGAATATGTACTCCAGCTTCAAGAGCATGCACGACGAAATATTTAATGGAGCCACAAACACTGGCCAACATGAGTAAGGAGCAGCACCCAAACTAAATGGTGTGAAACCATCTGTTGCTATAGCAAGGCGTACGTTTCTAGGATCACTTGCAAAGTTTGGGAAGTCCTCATCAAATTGTTGCCAAGCTTCCCCATCACATGGGTGCACCATCTTACCAGACGTTGACTGACTATGTGACCGCATTAGCTTTGCTGTCTCCTCGTGTGCATACAACCGTTGTAGTCTATCTATAATGGGTAGGTACCGTAATACTTTACGTGGGACTTTATTATGGCCTACCTCGTAGCGAGAGGTATCACATAAGTCACACTTGTCTTTGTGCTCATTATCTTTCCAGTAAAGCATGCAGTTATTATAACACACATCAATTTTCACATATGGCATTCCGAGACCCTCTAACAACTTTTTTGAATGGTAGAAGTCCTCGGACAACTTAGAATCCGGAGGCAAAAGTTCATGAATTATTTGTAATACATCGTCATAGTGTGCAATTGACATATTGTATTGTGACTTCATAGCTAGCAAACGAACGACAGCGGACAGACTTGAGTGTGGTGTGTTCTCATGAACTAGTTTGTCAGCGCTAGCGACCATTATATAGAAAGCCTGGGCAGAGGCCGTTGGCTCCTCATCAATTCCCGGTGGATGGTCACCGCCTAGGTCAATCAACAGATTGTCCATCCGATTACATTCGTTGATTTCCTCGTGATCTATTGAAGGGTCCTGTTCATCATGTGTCGTCCATGTTTGATAGTTTGACCTAAACCCATATTTACTTAAGTGCAACTCTACAATATGCCTGTTGTGCCTAAAATACTTCCTGCACATTGCACATGGACACTTAATGGTGTCACCTTCAACTATCCTAGGATTTGAGAATGCATGATCTAAGAACTTTGTAGTTTGTTCAATCCATTCATTTGAGGGAGCTTTACCACGCTGCCAACCACTATACATCCATTCATAGTCTGCCATGAAATAGTTCTGTGTGCATAACATGAATATATCAGGCATAAGATTATATTTATTAAAACTAGGTATGTTGCATTTGTATATCAGCCACTATATTTGCATTTGTATATTAGCCACTATACAATTGTTTCAATGTATCAATTATCAATGGTCGATGGACAGATATGTGTATATGAATATACCAAGGACGAGATCTCACCGGCGGCTCCTCGTGATGGGGGTGCCCCTTGGAGAGGGTGTACACTGCCAAGAGGGTGCACGTCACGATCCCAACGTCGGTGATCTTCTCCCACTTGGCCGTCTCATCTGCGAGAGAAGATCAAAGGCAAAATCCAAATCAAATACTACTCACAATAGCCCCTCTCGTTGAAAGCTACTCATGATCTGCTTTTCTGGACATAGCTTACAAATTAATTAAGTGGCCATAGAAATTGAAGTTGAGGAAAATTAATTAGCTCGGGCTGGACAAGAATTCAGCTTTGCTTCCATGTGTTGTGTACGCATTAAGACCGGTAGATGATTAGCTACTACACTAGCTACATCAATGATGTGTTAGTGCTCTCCTTTCTCACTAAAGAATTTCTGATCCAGCCTGGTCTTTTTTAGTAGTATATGTAGGAGTATTTGGAGTCATCTATACACATGG
The DNA here is from genome assembly GCA_017311315.1 of Dendrocalamus latiflorus. Lineage (NCBI taxonomy): Eukaryota > Viridiplantae > Streptophyta > Magnoliopsida > Poales > Poaceae > Dendrocalamus > Dendrocalamus latiflorus. The sequence goes on from CM029640.1 coordinate 20,632,881, forward strand.
GTGCACTGAAATTTGTCTTTCAGTTAGGTTGCAGGTTTTTCTATATGCTCATGCATTCTGAAATGCAAATGATGTTTTGTTCCCCTCTGTTCCCATACAAAAGGCCTAAGATTGATCAACAATGTACTCTATATACTGCCAGTGTGTGCTACTATTAAACTCTCCTCTTTTGGTTTTTGCACTCTTTGCGCTACAACTCACTCCGTAAGAAGCAAGCCACAATGCTGTACTAGCAAATGTGCAATCCTTAGATCAGGGACTAGTCTGTTCCAATTGAAACAGTTTGGACTCTTAAGAGTTTGGTTGTACTGCCTAGAAGCTGAAAGAACGGAACCAATTAACTTTAGAAAGTTTGGTGGCCAATCTAGTTACTGATCCCTTACCTTCACAGATGCAGCAGACCTGTTACAATTTTCTTCAAATCCTTTGCTGGGGCGGCGGGCCGGAGCAGGGGCGTCGGGGGTGGGAGCTCGGGAGGTAGTACTGCGGGCCAGAGCTAGGGCGTCGGCGCGGCGGGGCGGAGCTGGGCCGTCGGGGTAGACCTGGGGAGGCGGGGTGTCGGGGCGGACCTGGGGCGTCGGGGAGGAGGCGGCCGAGGGGATGGGGAGGAGGCGGGGAGCGCGCGAGGGTCTGCGGCGGAGGCGGCGGCCGAGGGGATGGGGAGGAGGCGGCGGGCTCGCGAGGATCTGGGGCGGAGGAGGCGGACCCGCGAGGATCTGGGGCGGAGGAGGCGGCCGAGGGGATGGGGAGGAGGCGGCGGACCCGCGAGGATCTGGGGCGGAGGAGGCGGCCGAGGGGATGGGGAGGAGGCGGCGGGCGCGCGAGGGGATGGGGCGGAGGAGGCGGCCGAGGGGATGGGGAGGAGGCGGGGGCGCCCGAGGGGATGGGGCGGAGGAGGCGGCGGGCGCGTTTGGGGCGGAGGAGGCGGGCGAGCGCGTGGCGGCTGCCAATTTTTGGGGGAAAAATTTGGGTTTAGGTTTCCAGACGCGCGCTGCACCACATTAGCGGCCGCGCTGGATCAGAAAGCCTCACGGGCTGGAAAATCCTCACGGGCTTATGTTCCAATTATCCTCACGGTTCATGCAATACCGTCACAAAAATAATGTATTTCCTTGGCGGTTAAAGAAGCCCGACAGGAAAATGTATTTTTGCGACGGTCATATGTGGGCCCGTCACAAAAATTGATATCCCTCACGTTCTATGCGGGCCCGTCAGGAAAATTAAAGCCCGTGAGGGATGATACGCTTTCTAGTAGTGTAAGACTATAGTATAGCCAGATTTCTGGAGAAAATGAGGCTAAAATTTGAGAAGGATTTCATTTAAAAAAAGATGTGGCTAATGCATGTTTTCCTCCCTGTGTGATCACTTTGCTCTTTCCTTTTTATTCATCCACATAACTATAGGATACACATCACTTAATTTTTTCAACTGTACATCCATTGTGTGCTCACATATATGTTTGACCAAGTATGCAAATGATAGATGAGTTCTTGTACTGGTTCATGTCTTTTTCTTCGAGAGATCATACTTCCTTCGTATGATGTTCATTTTGTATTATATTTGAAACACTATGTTCTATATGATAAGCTTAACAAAACAAGACTTATATTGTATATATTTTAAATTATAATAATGCATTTATTTATCAACTAGCAACACATGTGATTGACATGCAACTGTTACCTAATTAAAGAAGGTAATTACATGTTACATAGCAACTCTATGTTGATATAAACTCTAACATGTTAGTACACCGCAACTCTACATTGCTACTTGATGGCAATTGTTTAATACTTAATGGAAACTGTCAATATTTTTTTTGTAATAACTACCAATAGTAGCTCTACATTGTTTGTTAGCAACTCTAGGTGTTATTATGTAGCAATTATATATGTTACTTGTTGATAAATCTATATTACTACGTAGCACTCTCTATTATGTAAACACACTACTAGCGATTTGTGCATGTAACTATCAGTGGTTATTCTACATTATTTGCTAGCAACTTGACATGCTAGTTGCTAGCAACTCCAAATGTTACTTAATGATGACTCTCTAATATTTGATGGCAACTATTGGTGTTTGTGTAGACAACTTGTACATTACTTGCTAGCAACCCGCATGTTACTTCTAGCAATTCTATTTGTTACTTACAGGTAACTTTATATTGCTACCTATTAACTACCACTATTGAGATGTGAACTATTAAGAGGTTGGGAAGGCAAATAATTGTGCTACAAAGCATCTACTATTAGTTGGGAAAGCAACTATGTGAGCTTGGAAAATTAAACTATCATCGGTTGTACTATTAGTTGGGAAAGCTACTATGTGCTTGGAAAATTGGACTATTACTGGTTGGGATAATGGTTATGGAGCAACTATTACTACTTAGGGATGCAAATATCATTTACATGTGGTAGCAACTTGGTTATTTCTACTATGATGTAGTCAAAGAATATGCAATATAGATCTTGTTTTATTAAGCATGTTTGAAATAAACACAATGGTTCAAGTGAAATATACATCAAACATTTCCTTAAAGAGATATGGCAATTTAAATATAGGGAGATGAACAAGTACAAGAACTTTATTCTCCTCTTTCAATACGTTGTTGTAATATGTACATTGTGAGATATAAATGTTATCTACCACCCACTACTAGAAATCCCCCCTGTAGTGACGCTTTATTTATACGTTAGACACGCTATATTTCATCTCTACAAGATTGTAGGCACGTTTTTATAAAGCGTGTTAGAAGCGTCTTCGCATGGACCGTGTCAGGACTTGTAGAAACGAGTTCTCTAAACGTATCAAGGAGATAAAAAGACGTTTCGTAGAGACGTTAGTTGCATGCCTACGCATATTGATACACTTTTATAGATACATTTATATAGCGTGTCTATTTGTGTAGTTACGTTATATAGCAGCGCTTCATTACGTGTTAAGAAATGTAGAGACGTTCTCATATGTACATTTATATTATGTGTGTACTAATGTAGTCACGTTGTGTAATGACGTCGTATTGTGTATTAAGAAGTATAGAGACGGTTGAGTAGATACATTTATATTGTGTGTCTAACAATATAGATACATTGTATAGTAACACCATTTTGCGTTTCAAGAAATATAGAGACAATTTTATACATACATTTATAGTTCGTGTCTACTAATATAGCCACGCTGTATAGTAATGTTTTATAACATCATATCAAAAATATGGATATTGATGCATCTTTATAGCGTGTCTATTAATATAGGCACATTTATAGTAACGCCTTCTTACATACTAGAAATAAAGAGACATTGTTTACAAATTTGGACACAAATGAATTTGCATGATTAGATAATGAGAAAGTGAATCATGAAGGCATTGCATTGAAAAATCCATTTTGTCTTTACAAAACAAGATACCGATTAATAACTCATTAAAGTGCACTATCAAAGACAAACCATATTCATAAAGAAGCACAGGAAAAGTGGCAATATCGTACAAATATCTATATTTTTTCTCTAACATCTAAAATCTATCTTGTTCACTCCGAAACTTGTAGCTTGTCTTTCCATCCACATCAAGTTACATGTTTCCATCATGCTGCAAAATAAGAGGAGATTAAGTTGATGCACATAAATTCTAATCAAACGGATCTAGCACTTGAAGAACGAAACATACCAAGGTTGTGCAGGTTTGAGTTGAACTCTTAAGTCTTTTAACCTACAATGAGACATGTTTTTAGAGGGATAGTACAATTTTAGGAAATTACAAAACTGTAAAGCATTTGGTTAATATAAAAGAAAACTTACATGTGAACGGGGCCAAGCAACAATAAAGCCAATAGCATCTCTCATAGTTTTCATAGAATAGAGTGGTCTAGGTAACATCTCATCTCCATTGTTTCCATTGCCATTATTTTCAAGGGCATCAACATAAACCCCAACAAATTCTTTCCCAAGCATGGTGCCACCAATATTTCGAGTGCTATCAGTAGTCACTAACTTTCCTTTGGCCACGACTTTACATTTGTTTCTTAGTGAAATAAGATAGACTTCCACTTGGCTCTGCCATTTTGTAAAACATAAAGCTATGATCTTCAAACTTGTAACTAATTTAGCTTCGAAACAACAGGGGAAACAAGTACATACTGATCCTGATTGATTATGAGCTGGAGCTTTAATTCTTTGAGATCTCTGCAGTAGACACAATCAAAGCATATCATCTATCTAGCAAGTTCAACCATACTATCTATATGAAGGGTTACAGTAATAGGAACATAGACATACCATGTTGGTCATTATGCTACCACGTGGTAAAGTTAGGCATCTAGAACCCTTATCTGCTTGACCCTGATTCTCAATATGTGCCACCTGCAGTCATAGTTGAACTCTCAGTTTTGTGACATGTAACATGGGTTATCTACCACTCAATTTAGAAATCTGATAATCAAAATAGATGTACATGACTGGAATATTTCATAATGTTAGCACATCTCAGACCATATTGCATATTGGAGATTTCAGTTCATGCAAGAAAACTCTAGCAAGCCTATAGCCAATGAACACAAATATTCCATAAATTTAGCGCAGATTATTGTTTTCAAATTCATATTGGGAGTTGCAGCAAGACTGTAAACTAAATCTCACATTCAGATTCCCTCCAAAAAAATATCATATTCAGAGTAGTAGCAACACTCGGAAGGAAATGTAACAATGGGCTGCACTTAATTAAAAACAACTTATAATTAGCTAGGAATAGAAATATAATGCTCCTAAATGAAATCACCAATAAAATAAAATAAAATTATAGTAAAGCAACACCATGTGAAAAGATATATTGCAAGATAGGTAACATTATTATATACTATTCTCAAGATTTATTGACTTGCAAGGAAACATAACGATATGCATCCATGGGTGAAACACTGATATGCCCTCTTCTAAATTCAACCAACACACTAAGAAAATTATAGCTGCAATATATGCAAACTCAATTTTATAAATAAATAAGATCAGCCCAAAACACGGTTCTAGAATTCTACCTCCTAAGGCGTCAGAGATGAACATAACCATTCAGGGTAAATAAAATCTAAGACACTCATGTATCATTTACCAATTCAGTACAGAGATTAAGTCTATAGATTCAGAGTGAAGCAAAAGAAAGGAGAAAACAACATTTGGATCAAACAGCAGGTGACTATTACATGGAAATGTCTGAGCTAACCTTTTGCGGAGTTTTGTTTTTTGCTAAGTACATGTGGAACCCAGTTCCGGATGATTATATCTCACTTTCTCTTAAGTAAAATCAACCAACTAAAAAGGCAATTTGTTTTGCCCCTGAAAAAAAGGTGGCTTTAGCCATCAGATGTTTTGAACAATGCATACCTCTACCATATATAACTGCAGAAAGCATAGAGCAATGTCTGTTGATGATTTTGAGGCAAAAATTTTGTCTAAGTAACATCTCTAAAACCAATCTGAAATTTCTGATAAGCTGAAATAATTGCAATGATCACTGCAACCTTGCACTTTTTGGCCAAACATACGATCTCTCTTCTTACATGAACATTGCAGTCTACTACCATTTTCATTGGAAGCCAAACATATGCAACAACTAAGGAATAAATGCATATCCTGCCTTTCTAAGTGCCGAGTCGATTTATCCTGAATCTCACCCAAACCTACAATGCTTGACACGAATGGGGATCATTCTAAACAACTCTTTGGTTTAGCAATATATCGCAACCAAGGTTCATTAAGAAGATCCTAAAAGTGTCATCGAAGTAATTTCAGCCAACAAACAATATGCGAGCAATCCTGCTACATGTAAGGTGTAAGCCACATCATTACCATCTTCATTCAAAAAGAAATGACAGACTGATGAGTGTCTGACTACACATTGTTTTAATTCATAAAAAAACCTTGGTATGCACACTGGTCAACAAAGAACTATGCTTAGTTCATTATTATTATACAGAAGAAATCAAAAAGTTCATGTAGCCAACACAGAAGAGCTCTAAAATTACCAGAATTTTATGCTTTGAATATTGAGACATTGTGGGACATCTTGTTGCTCTTGTAAGAAAGGCACTAACGTTGCCCACGGTCCAGATCCCAGTCCCCGGCGATATGGGGAGCAAACCTGAAATATTGTCAGCCTGAAATTGAAACACACAAAGCAATCACTCAAAGAAATTCTTGAAATAGGATTAGTATCTTGTATTCTGTGGATTAAGAGTCAGACTAAAGGAGCCCAAATTCAGTTTCCATGTATGGAATGTCATGCTCATCAAACCCATACGGCGTATCGGCAGTCGTCTGCCAGCAGCGACGCCGTGAAGTCGTCGTAGTTCTCCCCCGGCGCCCTGGTCTTCTCCACGACGATCGCCTCCCTCCTGTCGTCGATCTTGAATATCACGGACCGGTGCACCTTCCTCCTCTTCAGCTCCAAGAAGGCGTTCTTGGTCCGCTCCGGCACGTCGATCCACGCTGGCGAGCCCAAGATGGGCAGTGAGAGGAGGCAGCGGCGGAGCAGAGGGGTGGGGGGAGGAGGAGGCGGTGGCGCAGCGGAGGAGCGGGGGGAGGAGGAGGCGGCGACGCCGCGTGGGGAGGAGGAGGAGGCGGCGGTGCGGGGGACGGAGAGGGGGGCGGCGGCGGCGTGGGGGGTTGGGGGGAGTAGGGGAGGAGGCGCCTAGGGGGGAGGCGGCGGCGCGAGCTAGGGAGGAGGCGGTTCGGGGAGGAGGATGCGGCGGCGTGGGGGTGGCGGCGGCGTGAGGGGGGCGGAGGGGGTGAGGGCGGGAGCGCGGGCTGGCGAGGAGGGTGGGGCGCAGAGGAGTGGAGGCGGCGCGGGGGGGGGGGGGGGAGGCGGCGGAGGTGGTGAGGGCGGAGGAAGGGGAGGAGGCGAGGGCGGAGAACGGGGCGAGAGAACGTGGGGAAGACGCGGTCCGCGGAGAACGGGGGGAGGAGGCGAGGGGGGAAAACGGGGGAGAAGATCGGCGGTAGGAGAGAAGCAGGTGTTTTGTCAGTTGGACCCATATGTGCGTAGCTTTTTTTTCTAAGAAAAAGTGAGAGACGCCGGACCAACCACCTACTCCTTCTTTTATAATAGTAAAGGTTTTTACAACGTCTCTACATGCTACTGATGGATGACAAAGGCGCATCTAATTTCGTTTCACTTTGAGATGTTTTCAATATTGTATCAAGAAGCATGTGTTACGTGACTATGTATGCTTATTGATACGCTTTGCAACGTGCGTAAATTATACTGACGGTTTAAAGCGTGTCTAACTCCGTATTATTTTGAGACGACTTTAGTATCGCGTCAAAAAATATCTTTAATTGGCTATGGAGCGTTCTCTAATACGCTTTGTAATGTGTCTAGATGCTATTGACGATTAAAAGCGTGTCTAACACCGTGTCAGTTTGAGACGTTTTCAATATCGTCTAAAAAAGTGTCTACAGATGCCTTTTGACACTAAAAGCGTGTCTAATGTCATGTCGTATTGATATGTTCACAAAATCGTGTCAAACAACATCTTTACATGACCATGTAGAGACGCTTTTAGCGTGCGTTACTATAAAAGCGTGCCTAGAGGCCCTTTTTCCTGTAGTGACCATGTGGCTGATTATGAAAATCGAACATTTTGCCCCCCACCCCTACCCGATGATCACTTGTTGCATGTGTGAGGGTAGCATGCAATGACTATTGCGTGCTCGAAAACATTATTCTTAAAAAACATGAGCTAAAGAATTAGATTTATACAACTTCAGCTCAAGCTCATGTGATTATTGACACCACAAACTGAAAGTTTTACACTTCAATGTATATTTCCTTGGAAAGTGACTTCACAAATAATTGCAACCAATCACTATACATGTGGCTCCTTGTTGACGCACGATATTTACACATTTTCACCATCAAAATCTCTTGACAAAGGCAAGATAATATCAATGTTTTAGTGCAAGTATGTCGCTTTACACTCATATATAATTCCACCATTTGTCTTGCATCAACTAATCATACAGGTTTATGAACAAAAAACATCAGCTAACCATGTAGGTTTATGAGCAAAAATGCACAAAAAGACGGTCAATTATCGAAGTCCATCAATGCAGCCACCACGACAAGCAAAACGGTTGCCACGGTAGCCGCAGAGGGTGGTCGGCTGACACACCTCACCCTGCCCCTGGGCCAACACAAAGAAGTTGTTATGGATCGGTGTCACATGGATCAGCATATACACCCACCGATGCAAGAAAACAGAGCTCCAAAAAGTGGTTCAAGCCATGTACCGGCCGACACACACACACACGGGTTAGTCGACACAACATATCCAACATCTCGTAGGCATGGTCACGACCTAAGTTAGCAAAAGGCAAGTGGTAGGCTGATCCAGCCTTGCTCGGCAGACGCACCTCTTCCACTCTGAGTCCAACATGTTCAACAAGGTGGTCAGCTGTCCAAGCCATGGATTGGCCGACATGTGTTGGCACACTTTTTCACCTCTTTTTACCCTAATTTTATTCAAATAAAATCATAAAAAGAGGCATTGAATTAGGAGTTTTTAGTCAATATTTTCATGTAGAGTGCACTTTTGGCAAAATTGCAAGACATACAATAAAAAGATGGAAAAAATGGAGAAAAGTCGACAAAAGGTGGCTTGGTCAGCCGACCTAGCACTTGGTCGGCTAGCCAACCTCTTCTACACCGGCTGGCCCACTCCAACACTGATCGACCCAAACATCAACACCAACCTCCGGCCCATAGCCCAAATTGTCTGAATCGACCTCTCCATCGCCTGAACCAGTCAAACAAGACATGGTCACTAGGCCAACACAATAACACCGGATGGCCCCAACTAATGTGGGATGCAAGAAACTCAGTCTTTGTATAAGAATAAACACATCTCCACCCTCTATCTGGTCAGCTAACCATCCAACGCTCCCTGCTCGGCCAACCGACGTAACAACCAAGCTACCTTGTGTGTGGCCGACACCTAGCCGACCGGCCCAACCATCCTTGGCCAGTTAGCCAAAGCTATTTAAGGAGTAGCAACCCCCTTGAAGAAGACACCACCCCTTGGAGAAGATGAATACACCGGGACATGATGCTTCTACGAATCCATGAAGATAGAACAACATACCAGTCGTGCTTCTACAAGCAACTGGATCACCGGCCAGATTGCTATCACAAAATCCTTCAAGCATTGGTATGTTGTCATGCCTGACATACACTAATCCATATTCCACAGTTCCTACTAGATACCCCAGTACATGTTTTAATGCTTGCCTGTGTTGTACTGTTGGTCTTTCCATAAACCTGCTAATTACTCCAACTGAGTATGCAAGATCTGGTCGAGTATGTATCAGATACCTTAGGCAACCTATTATGCTTCGAAATTCAGTCGCATCAACCAGCTCTCCCATCTCATCTTTGTCAAATTTCAACTTTGACTCCATGGGGTACTGACAAGGATTGCAACCCATCATACCTAACTTCTCAAGAATATTCTTTGCATAATTCGATTGCTTGATTGTGATATTGTGCTTACTTTGTTTCACTTCTAGACCAAGGTAGTAAGTTAAGAGTCTGAGATTGCTCATCTCAAATTGTTGCATCATCTCCTTCTTAAATTCTTCAACTCTTCGATCACATGTTCCTGTGATAATAAGATCGTCAACGTATACACCGAGTATCAGCATGTCTTCTTCTATCTTTCTTGGATATAAGGCTGGATCTTGCTTGCATCTTTTAAAACCAAGATTCATCAATGAATTATCCAGTTTCTTGTTCCAGGCCCTAGGCGCCTGTTTCAAACCATACAATGCCTTTAAGAGTCGATATACCTTGCCTTCTTGACCCTTCACTTGAAAACCATCCGGTTGAGATACGTATACCTCCTCAGTGAGATCTCCATTTAAGAATGCAAATTTGACATCCATGTGATATACTTGCCATCCAAATTGAGTAGTGAGAGCAAATATCAATCTTACTGTTTCTAACCTTGTAACCAGTGCAAAGACCTCTTCATAGTCTATGCCTTTCTTTTGAACATAGCCTTTTGCCACAAGTCTTGAAAATTACCTTCTCCATCTCTTTTTACCTTAAAAATCCACTTTAACCCTATAGCTTTTATGATTATGAGGCAGATCAGTTAATACCCAAGTTTTATTTGCTTTTATTGAATCCAATTCAATTTGCATAGCAATCCTCCAACGATGTTCGGTGAGTGCTTGTTGCAAACTTATAGGTTCGTCTGCTGTCGTCAACTGAAGTTCTTCTTCTATCTCTATTGGCTCAGTCTGCTCATAAATTTCAGCTAGGCTTCGATATACATGTGTTTTACTTGGTGGGGTCTCTACCTCTTCTTAATCAATTTGAGAAGATGCTGGAATATCCTCTACAGACACCTATTGACTAGCAGATGTATTTGACATAAGTGTAACTGGTTCTTGAAGGTGAAATTGAACTATTTCACCATTGTTCTCTCCTTCAACTAAGAAGGAAATCCACTTCTACAGATTGTTTTCTTCTGTTGGCTTTGCCTTGCACTCCCATGTTTTATCTTCGCAATAGATCACATCACGGCTCACAACAATTTTGTCTTCATGTGGGGTGCACAACTGACTAGCTTGGTTCCTGGCTCAACTCCCAATAGATCAATTCCTTTGATTTGTCATCTAATTTCTTCAGATGAGTAAGCACCTTTGCGTATGCCAGGCAACCGAACACCCTCAAGTATTCTAAACTCTGTTTTCTTCCACTCAATGCTTCATACGAAGTCTTCGCTTCTAGAGCTTTTGTAGGTACTTGATTGAGAATGTAAACAGAATGTCTTATAGCCTGAACCCAAAATCTTCTTGGTAACATTCTGCTTTTAAGTAGACTTCTTGCCATATTCATTACAGTCTAATTTCTCTACTCGACTACTCCATTCTGTTGCGGACTGTAAGGAGCTGTGAAATACCTTCTGATTCTTTTGGTCTCACAGATTGATTCGAATTCTTATGCCAAGAATTCTCCCCCATGATTAGATCTTACTTCCTTGAGTTTGTGATCAGTCTCATTTTTGACTAGAGTCACAAATTTTTGAAACATATCTTTGGCTTCTGTTTTTCTTTTCAGCATGTATACCCACATTACTCTAGAATATCATCAACAAGAAGTAGAAAGTATTTATTACCTTCATTCGACTCAGGGGTGATAGGACGACAGAGATCAACATGAAGTAATTCTAGGGGCTATGTAGCTCTATATTGTTCTTGTTGAGGGAACGGGCGTCTTGATTGTTTGGCAATAATGCAACCTTCACATATTTGAGATGGATGACTGACTGGTGGCAGACCATGAACCATCCATTTCTCTGTCATCAGCTTCAAAGATCGAAAATTGGCATGACCAAGTCGATCATGCCACAACCACGCTATATTGCCCACCCTGGCACTAAAACAAGCTAGTTTGGCTGACTCGAGTTCAATCTTGCACAGCCAATTTGGTGTTCGAATCACCTTCATCAGCAACTGTCCCTCGAGATCATGCAGTAACAAGTATGGTCCTTTTAGTGACACATCGCATCCTTCTTTAGTCAGCTGTCCCAGACTGATGATATTATTGCATAATCATGGTGTATAATAGACATCAGTCAAAGCTCTTTACTCTCCATTCTTACTTTGCAACAAAATAGTGCCCTTTCCTTTTATATGAACAACTGACCCATCTTCAAATTTCGCTTTGCCTTGAAAGCTTTTATTCAATTCACTGAATTTTCCTCCCTGTCTAGTCATGTGATTTGAAGCACCATTGTCGAGATACCAAAGGTTAGACTCTACCATCTCTTCTCCAACTTTCAGTAGTTGTGGCTGGACATGTTCTTCAGTTAACATCATAATTTGTGTATTCTTCTCCTCACAGATGGATAACAAAAGTGCTGACTACTGCTTTGTTTTGGCTTGAATTAAGTTTGCCTCCTTCGTTTTCTTGTAATGGCAATCAGTAGTATAGTGCCTAAACTTTTGGCACTCATTGCACTTGATATGACTTCAGCAAACTGCAGCATAGTGGCCTTCTTTGCTGCAGTAGCAGGTGTAACCTTCATTTGCTATAGTAGCCACGAGTCCTACAGTAACTTTCGAATGCTACAGTAACACGAGTGATATAGTAACTTTCGAGTGCTACAGTACTCATAATCTTTGTGTACTCGAGTCTTCTTTGCTATACGAGTCTCCTCTGCTTTTCGAGTACATTGAGTACTCGTAATCTTTGATGAAATTCCTCTGTTTCTCAATGATGACGATGCAAAACAATTTAGCGATGGAATAAACAATCTTTTTGATGGTGCTCCAATTGCCGTACCTTTTCCTTTGTTTTGTCTACTATTTATACCCAACTTTACAAATTAGACTCGGATATACAAACCGACTCAGAAATATCAATTTCTAATTCTAAATAGACTCGGAGTCGATACATCTAAAATGGATTCGACAGGATTATTTTCAACAAACATTTCCGCGTTAGCTCAAACACCGAAAAGAATTAAATCGAAATGGTACATTGGCTAAAAGGACATACATGCCCTATTTTTTTACTAAGCATAATGATTTAACTCCCACTTTTAAAGTAGAGGGACCTAGGTGCTCCTTTTGTGAAAGTACACAAGGACCGCATGTGCATGTTCGCCTATTGTAAACATAGTAATAATTGCATGTGCATTTTCCACAATGGCTGATATACTGTTTAGTGATCTCAATTGTCAAATAGGCCTATTTAAACCGTATGGCCAGTACCCATACAGGAAGTGAAACCCTGGCTATTTACACAAACATGAACTATCCTCAATCCATGGGGAAACCAGGAGTATCAGAATTCCAAATAGTTCTGAAAAAGATTCTACATTGGAATAGCTTCTCTTTTCTCTATAAGGATGAACTCGGTATAAATTTAATGCAATTATACAAACCAAGAATATCCTCCATTGACCTCGAATATCCATCATCAGAGCTGCGAGGCCTAGCCCATGAGCCACACGTCCGTCTATATCTCATCGAGTGAGCTGGCTGGTGAGCATTGCTTGTTCGGACTGAGGTGCTGGTCGGTAAGCCATGAAAACTGGGGCTAGGGTCATTCATGCAGTTATATTCATCTTTTGGTAATTCCCCCTTGCTGAGCTTCTCGATCAATTCCTGTATAAAAGGGACGTTCCAAGTTCCACATTCTATATATATCAAAAAAATGAAAGCAAAACTAAACAAAGGCATTTAGACATATTCAATGTGCACACTACAGGAGGTGTCTAGTGGGGGTGGGGGGGGGGGGGTTGGGGTGATAAAGCGGCACTACCACCCTGCCCTGATGAGATTTTGGGTTCAAACTGATCCTTCACAATTCTACTAATATGGATGTCAACGATGTTGCAAGCCACGAGCAAAAAAATATGGTCAAAAGATTGCTTTGCTTCACTATGCAGAGATGTACAGAACAGTTGAGAGAACAAAGGATTAGCGGTAAACATGTGACACTACTACAGAAAGGCTAATAGTAGACGGCAAATCACAGACGGTTTTGTGAAACCGTCTGTAATGTAAACTATTACAGACGGTTTTAATTTGAAGGCCGTCTGTGGTATTTGTGGCGGGAAAAAGGAGTATCACAGACGGTTCTTACTGCTGAACCGTCTGTGATACTGGAATATCACAGACGGTTTTTATTAAAAACCGTCTGTGATAATCTGGGATTATCACAGACGGTTTTTATTAAAAACCGTCTGTGATAATCTGGGATTATCACAGACGGTTTTTTATTAAAAACCGTCTGTGTTGTGTCGACTATCACAGCCGGTTGTTGTTAAGAACCGTCTGGGAATGTTCACAGACGGTTTTTCACAAGAACCGGCTGTGATGTCCCTTTGTCTGTCATAATCTAGATCAGAGGTTAATATATAAGTACACATTGCTTATAATAACTTAACTATAGAACTACAGAGAGAAGAGGTCACAAATTAAAGGCAAATTTATTAATTTCAATTAGAGGCAAATTTATTACAAAAGTCGCACAGGTAAAGAGTTTCCCAGATTGTATTCTTTTGGGCTTCGTAAGCTTCTTCTTCAACTTGGGGACTTGGAGGATCAACCGCTAAATTCTCGAACGCCGTTAAGATTGCCCTTGTCCTCAGCACTTCCTCGTGTAGCCTGGGCAAATGATCAGCAGCATCCATAATGTCGTACAGTATAGCATGAAAAGATTCCTCAGAATCTGCCGTTTCTGCTTGATCGGCAAGGCTATCCATCAGTCTCTGCAATGCGTGTAGAGCTTCTTCCGCATTGCGAACATTGTGGAGAAGAACCAGGGTGAGGGCTGTTTCCCTTTCTTGAGCAGCAGCGAGACGCCTCCGTCGACGGCGGAGGATCAGGTCAAGCCGACGGATGCAAGAAAGTCGGGGAAGGAGAGCAGGGCGGGTGCGGAGAAGCTGCTCCAGATGCAAATTGCTGGCCGCCTGTGTAAGGTTCCGGCCGAACAATTCGTGATGAACAGATGAGAGGAAGGAGATGATCACAAGAACAGTAGTAGAAGCCATGTTGTATTGTATATTGTATTGTACGTACGTAGAAGAGACCTGGATTAGGAGCGCATATTTAACCTTTAGCACAAACGGTTCGTATACCCAAACATTAATGATATAGACGCTTCGTATAATGATCGAGAGACGTTAATTAGACGATCGAAACACGAAGCGTTCTGGCATCGAACACGCGCGAAGCGTTCTGGTATGAAGCTTATCACAGACGGTTTTTTATAAAAAACCGTCTGTGATAATTTATTATCACAGACGGTTTTTAGTTAAAAACCATCTGTGATAATGACTACGGCATTTATTGCGCTGCTCAGACCGCATCGTCTTCATTTCGATCCAGATCTAGCCACTGCTGCGCACTTTTTCACTCGGGAGGAAGCTAGAGCGATTTCAGGCCAGTTAATTTGGTGGGAAGAGGCAGAGATTGAGCTTTGAATTAAGATTCAGACTTTCCTGGTTGCTGTAGATATGGTTAGTAATGAAATTTATTTATTTTTAATTGCATTACAATTTAGGTGTAAGTAATCCATGAGTGGTTATTGAAGATGGTTAATTAATTTGCAAAATTGTTGGTTATATAATAGCTATTGTGTTTGTAATATGAATTGAGCTAGGAAATTAAGTCTCAATATAATAAATGTGGCAGGTATATATGTAGTTATAATTAGTTATTCTAGATTTTAATACTAAGTTGTTATATATGTACGTAACGTAGGACCGAAATTAGATGTATGCCGCGAGCCGTGTGAGTGAAGAGTACATTAATGGTGTTTCTGCTTTTATAAGAGCCGCCGAGGAGGATATGTTGAATAAGGGGGTGGAATATATGTGCTGTCCATGCACTGACTGCGAGAATTTGAAGATGTTTAAGAACCGAGGGCAAATTGAAGCGCACTTGATTCGGAGGGGTTTCAAAAAGGATTATACGTGTTGGACCAATCATGGCGAAGTGAATGATCATATGCCGCCGGATGACATCGCCGGTGAAGTGAATGATATGCCCCCGGATGACATCGCAGGTGAAGTGGATGACATGCCGCCGGCTGATGTCGATTGTGGCTCGGATTCAGATAGGTTGCACGATGATAATCTGGATCAGATGCTTCGCGATGTAGAAGAGAACTATGATGAAAGAGAGTATGTTAAATTCCGTGGCTTGATGGAGGACTCAGAGAAACCTTTGTACACGGGCTGCAAGTACACGAGGTTGTCGGGCGTGCTTGAACTGTTGAAATTGAAGGCAAGCAACGGTTGGTCCGACAAGAGTTTCACGGCGCTGCTAGGTCTTTTAGCGGACATGCTTCCGGAGGGAAATGAGTTGCCTAAAACCACGTATAAAGCCAAGAAGGTTCTTTGTCCGTTGGGAATGGAAGTAGAAAGAATACATGCATGCCCGAACGACTGTATCCTCTACCGTAAAGAGTATGCAAACATGCATGTATGTCCGGTGTGCAACACATCCCGATACAAACGTAACAATCAATCAGATGATGGCGAGGGAACAGTGGCGAAGAAAGGACCTCCTGCTAAGGTGGCATGGTATTTTCCTATAATTCGCCGTTTGAAAAGGTTTTATGCAAATCCAAAGGAGGCAAAACTGCTGCGTTGGCACTCGGAGGAGCGCAAGAAGGATGGAATGCTAAGACACCTTGCTGATTCCGCGCAGTGGAGAAACATCGATAGGAGTTTTGCAGAGTTCGGTGCAGAAC
The DNA here is from genome assembly GCA_017311315.1 of Dendrocalamus latiflorus. NCBI lineage: Eukaryota > Viridiplantae > Streptophyta > Magnoliopsida > Poales > Poaceae > Dendrocalamus > Dendrocalamus latiflorus. The sequence continues at coordinate 20,649,148 of CM029640.1, forward strand.
CAAGGAATATAAGGTTTGGACTAAGTACAGATGGAATGAATCCATTCAGTAGCATGAGCAGCCGACATAGCACATGGCCCGTGACTCTCTGCATCTATAACCTTCCTCCTTGGTTGTGTATGAAGCGAAAGTACATTTTGCTGTCGATACTTATCCAAGGGCCAAAACAACCTGGGAATGATATCGATGTGTTCTTAGCACCGTTGGTGGAAGATCTAAAAGTACTGTGGAACGAAGGGGTACAGGTATGGGATGCATACAAACGAGAGAACTTCACTCTGCGCTCCTTATTGTTCTGCACCATAAATGATTATCCTGCCCTTGGTAACCTATCGGGCCATAGTATAAAAGGTGCCAAAGCTTGTACTCACTGTTTAGATGGTACCGAGAGTGTGTGGCTGAGACACTCACGCAAAACCGTCTACATGCGTCACCGCCGGTTACTTCGGAGGGCTCACCCATACCGCAAGATGAAGAAACCATTTGATGGAGAGAAGGAAGACGGTTCAACTCCAAAGCATTTAAGGGGACGCGAGGTTTATGATATGGTTAAGGATTTAGATGTTGTCCTCGGAAAGGGACGTAAATTGAGGACTCATGAGAAGAACACCTGGAAGAAGAGATCAATATTTTGGGACTTACCTTATTGGGAGTACCTAGATGTGCGGCACTGCATCGACGTCATGCACGTAGAAAAGAATGTGTGCGACAGCTTGATTGGTCTCTTACTGAACATCCGTGATAAAACAAAGGACGGCGTCAACGCACGGCTTGACTTGGCTGATATGCACATCAGGCCTGAGTTAGCACCGACATGCACTGATAATGCACGAACGTACCTTCCCCCTGCGTGTTACACTCTGTCCAAGGCTGAGAAAACAGAACTGTGCCAGTGCTTGCATGGTGTCAAAGTTCCGTCTGGTTACTCCGGCAACGTGAAGAAACTTGTTTCGATGCAAGATTTGAAGTTAAATGGCATGAAGTCTCATGATTGTCATGTGCTGATGACACAGATGCTCCCTATTGCAATTAGAAATATTTTGCCGATCAAAGTCCGAGAGACAATCATGAGGCTATGTTATTTCTTTAACACAATTGCTCAGAAGGTCATCGATCCCGAAGGACAAGATGCTCTGCAGGACGAGGTGGTGATGACTCTATGTCACCTTGAAATGTATTTCCCTCCTTCGTTTTTCGATATCATGGTCCATCTCATTGTTCACGTTGTGTGGGAGATAAAAATGTGCGGGCCCGTATTCCTACGTAGCATGTACCCATTTGAGAGGTTCATGGGAATTCTCAAGTCCTACGTACGGAATCGTTCTCGGCCAGAGGGCAGCATCGTCGAAGGTTATGCAAGCGAAGAGGTCATTGAGTTTTGTGTCGATTATATGGCTCAGATTCAGCCGATAGGTGTCCCTCAATCTCGTCATGAGGGGAGGCTGAAGGGTCTCGGAACTATCGGAAGGAAAGCAATCACTCCAGATATGGACATGTATACTCAAGCCCATTTCACGGTGTTGCAACACATGACTGAAGTGGCGCCTTATGTGGACCAGCACAAAGGTGTGCTTCGGCAACAGAATCCGGAGCGGCCGGATGTTTAGATCATGAGGCAACACAACTGTCGGTTCAACCAATGGTTGAAGGAGCAAATCGCTAGGAGCTCGCCGAGTGAGACGCTGACATGGTTGGCAAAAGGGCCGACATTTACAGTTGTGACATGGCAAGGATATGACATAAATGGGTACACATTCTATACGCAGTCTCAGGATGTCAAGAGCACTAACCAGAACAGCGGTGTCCGCATAGATGCATTCAGTACCGATGGGTCGAGAAACTCGTACTATGGCTTCATAGAAGAGATTTGGGAGCTCGATTATGTGGTTTTCAAGATCCCCTTATTTCGCTGCCGTTGGGTGCATCTCCCACAGGTGAAGGTTGACAAGTACGGTGTCACGACCGTGGACCTCCAACGTGTCGGGTACAAAAATGAACCATTCGTACTCGCCAATCAAGTTGTTCAAGTTTTCTATGTAACCGACCCGGCAAATAAGAAACGCCATGTAGTTCTTCATGGAAAAAGGAGAATTGTCGGAGTGGAGAATGTAGTGGACGAGGAGGAATACAATCAATTTGACGAGTTACCTCCTTTTGGAAATGGCATAAGGGTCGACGATGAACAACGTGACGAAACTAGTTACGTACGCATTGATCATGATGAAGGGCTAATTTTTAAAGGAAATAAGCAAGTACAATAAGAATGTATATGTGAAAATGTGTGACAATTTTGAGATGTATATGTGAAAATGTGTGATGTAGTCAATTTTGAGATGTATATGTGGAAATGTGTGATGTAGTCAATTTTGAGATGTATATGTGAAAATGTGTGATGTAGTCAATTTTGAGATGTATATGTGGAAATGTGTGATGTAGTCAATTTTGAGATGTATATGTGAAAATGTGTGATGTAGTCAATTTTGAGATGTATATGTGAAAATGTGTGATGTAGTCAATTTTGAGATGTATATGTGAAAATGTGTGATGTAGTCAATTTTGAGATGTATATGTGAAAATGTGTGATGTATTTGAGAATGACAAAATGTATCAAGAAATACACTGTGTGAATGCAGCTGGTTGGTGTTGTATATGAATGCAGCTGTTTGGTAGTTGATATGAATGCAGCTGTGTAGTTATTGGTGGTCTTAATTGCAACAGCCGGCAAAGGCTTATCACAGACGGTTCTAAATTTTGAACCGTCTGTGATAACATATCACAGACGGTTCTAAGTTTAGAACCGTCTGTGATAGTAAACTATCACAGACGGTTTTTAACTCAAAAACGTCTGTGATATGTTATATGTTATCACAGACGGTTCTAAGTTTAGAACCGTCTGTGATAATCTTCCTACATATACCCTCTCGCTAGGGTTTTCCGTGTGCGCTGCAGTTCTTCGATTAGATCTAAATCCCGAGCCCGTCGTCGCCGCCGCCTCCCCGAGCCCTCGCCGGCTGCCTCCCCCAGCCCTCGCCGGCAGCCTCCCCGGACGATGACGTCGCCGCAGCCTCCTCCTCCTCCGTCGCCGCCTCCCCGAGCCTGTCGCCTCCTCCTCCTCCGTCGCCGCCGCCTCCTCCTGCGTCGCCGCCTCCTCCTCCTCCGTCGCCTCCCCGAGCCAGTCGCCTCCTCCTCCTCCGTCGTCGTCGCCTCCTCCTCCTCCTCCTCCGTCGCCGCCGCCTCCTCCTCCTGCGTCCCTAAGGTCACCAAAACCGTAAGGTCATCAAATCCCTCCCCGAGCTTCATGCTTACTGTTAGTGTTTAGGGTTGATGCTTAATGCTTCATACTGTTATGGTTAGTTGCTTAGTACATATTTAGGGTTGATGCTTCATGCTTACTGTTAGTGTTTAGGGTTGATGCTTGATGCTTCATACTGTTATGGTTAGTTGCTTAGTACATATTTAGGGTTGATGCTTCATGCTTACTGTTAGTGTTTAGGGTTGATGCTTGGTACATATTACATTGGTACATTGTTTACTGCAGTAGCTTAATTAGTTTGCTATTTGGTACATATTACATTGTTACATTGTTTACTGCAGTAGCTTAATTAGTTTGCTATTTGGTACATACTACATTGGTACATTGTTTACTGCAGTTGCTTAGTTTACATTGGTACATATTGCTTGTTGTGTTAGTATATAGTATATAGTATATAGTACATAGTATATAGTTTGAAATCATTTGGGTCCCCCTTCCCTCTACTCCTCTCCTCCCTTCTCCCCCTTCCCTCTACTCCTCTCCTGATCTCTTTCTAGTGTATCTGGATAAAGAAATCTTGCGATTATTGCAAAAGATACATTGACCATTTGGGTGGAAAGAAATACATTGTGTCGTCAGGCTCATGACTGCCAATTTGAAGCATAGCGTAGCATCCGAGGCACATCCAAGGCCTGCAGCTGTGTCTTGAGGAATCCCAAGAGCTGGTCTTCAGATGTGGCATTCCTCAAACTATAAATTATGAATCTTATTCTCATAACCCATCTGAATACCAGCTCTTGGCATTCCTCAAGACACAGCAGCAGGCCTCAGATGTGCCTCGGATGCTATGTTATGCTTCGAATTGGCAGTCATGCGCCTGACGAAACAGTTGATCTCTCCACCCAAATGCTCCATGTATCTAGACAAAAAATAGCAAATGAAGCAAGTGACATACTATAGTGTTCCCGTTCAATGAACCGGATACACTAGTTTGTGTCATTTGCTTCATAGACCTTTGTTTAGGGACTTTGCTATTTGGTTTATAGTTTTAGCAACTAAAGTAGGTGCTAGGATAGGCACTTTGTTTAGAGACCTTGTAGTAATAGTATTACAAAATTCAAGGAAATTTTAGTACAGAAGTTCAAAAAAAAAAAACAAATTCCCAGATTCTTCGGTGAGCAGCCGACATAGCCGACTTCTTCGGTGAGCGACTATGCATCTGCTTCTTCCCACTCCTTCTCTTCATCTCTGGTCTCCGGATCACGTACGCCAGTAGCGATGATTCATCTAACTGAATCATCGCTACTGGCGTACGTGATCCAGAGATCAGAGATGAAGAGAAGGAGTGGGAAGAAGCAGATGGATAGTCGCTCACCGAAGAAGTCGGCTATATCGGCTGCTCACCGAAGAATCTGGAATGTCTTTTTTTTGCACTTTTGTAATAAAATTGACTTGAATTTTGCGGGAAAAAGAAGGACTTGATACATTGGTACATTGGTAAGATAGGCACATCACCCCTTCTCTATGTCCATATCACCCCCTCCCTTCTCCCCCTCCCCTCTACTCCTCTCTTGTCTTGCAATTCAATATGATTACTTTCTCATCTTATCTTAATAGACCCACAAAATGAGCAACATGTCACCCGCGCATTCTTCAACATCATCGCCGGAGGCGTCCGCTCCAACATCAAGACGCCAAGGAAGAGGGCTATCAAAGAAGCCTGAGGGCCGACAGATCATCACAGCGATGAATGCATCTGGGGTCCCTATCCTTCCTCAAAAAGCAGTAAACGCATTCCGAACCATGGTCGGAGTAGTTGCACGAGAACGAATTGAGATCACATACAATTCGTGGAAGAACGTGCCTGACACTCGGAAACGTGAGCTGTGGACCGAAATTTTGGCATCGTTCGAGTTCCCAGAAGAACACCTGGACGTTGTGCAACAACAAACCTACAAAGCGGCGTGCAAAGCATGGAAGAACTTCAAGAGCACGCTTGTCAAGAAATACGTGGAGACGAACGAAACGCCTGTTCATACATACCCATTCCTGAAACCACAATGGGAAGAGTTCAAGGCGATGAAAACGACCGAAGATTTCAAAAGTACAAGTGTGGCGCACAAGGCCCTCCAGGCAAAAAATACACACCCTCACAGACTTGGCACAGCTGGGTATGCGGGTAAAATCGCGCAGTGGATGAAGGAGGATGAGCTGGCAGCTGCACAGGACATCGCCCCGCCGTTTTCCAATATCCCAGACGACCGCGCTCGAAATTGGATTAGAGCAAGGTCATCTACAACGACATCAGGGGACATCACCTTTCGAAACCCTTTAGACCAGCAAGTGACCGAGCGCCTGGTAAGATATCGATCGAACTACGTAGCTTGTAATTACTCCACAACTTCGTACGAATTGAAATGACATGTCGTGCTCTTGCAGGAAGAGCTGAGTTTTCAATCTACCCTGGGATCATTCCAGGGAACAAGGGAGAATGATATGCTCTCCGTGGCCCTGGGAAACAAGGAGCACCCGGGCCGTACGAGAGGCCTTGGGCTTTACGTTCCTTGGAAACATGGTTTCCAAGATGACTCCGACATGTATCGGCGCAGGAAGAGAAACAAAGCCGATCGTGACGCACAGCTACGAGAAGAGCTCAAGGCATCTCTTAAAGAGGAGATACTAGGTTCGATAGCTGATATAATCAGAGATGAGGTGCAGAAACAGACAGAAAGTCAGCAGGCCGCCACTGCCGCTCCTGTGCTAGCTAGCCCGCACAACCATCCGAGTAGCTGTGCGTCCAATCCGACGCAAACCCAGTCCAAATTTCCTGTGGACGACATCCTGGTAATAATTATTACCTCTCGAATGCTTGCTCTATTGGTAGGCCTATTCGAGTAGCTAATTTTGTATCATTATGTAGGAGCCTACGACATGCAGGCTCCAAGTGAGATATGGCTCCATTCCCTTGTACGCTGCTTGGGGCCAGGCATATTCGTCTGGTATCGGGGCCATGGTGCACGGTCAAGCTTTAGCGCCAGGCTTCGCAAAAGTTAATGTGGATGGTGTGTATGCCAATTTTGAGGTGGTCCCGCTACCGAAGCCCCCCAACGACGAGATCGTGAATCTAGGACAGGCCATTGGAACATTCATCCAGTGGCCCAAAACTGACATCTCCCTGGAGGCTTCTTCACCGGTGGCAGGACCAGAAGTGCAGTGCGAACCACAGCAACTTGCACTGGTGCCATCTCCACACGGGCAGTGCGAACCACAGCTACCTGCACCGGTGCTATTCTCGCCAGAGCAACTTGCACCGTCTATACCATTACAGTCGACTAGCATAAAGTCGACCCACAATGGAGGCAGAGGCCAAGGCAAATCAAAGACGAAGGATGATGACGATTTCCCGTCCATGCCATTGGCCCGCAAATTCGTGCTAGCTCAGCCGATGGTAGTCCAGGAAGAGCTCCAAAAACTAGGACTTGGTTGCCAAAGGTTCCACCTTTGGTATATGGAAGAGTCCAATAAGCCAGCGGCAGAACGGCGCTCAGGTATAACTGTCAAATTCAAGCCGGAACATTTCTTGCACGAAGTTCAGGAATGTGTCTTCGCGGTGACCTTTGACGATATATTTGACCTTTTCACGCTCAACGCTCTCGACGCCTCACTCGTTCGATGCTGGACGCTGTAAGTCTACACAATCACAGTCTCTGTTCACGTAATACCGATATATGTCACAATTTGTTGCTTTCCTATGATATATATAGATTCATGCTGATCGAAGCTAGATCATCGAAATCACAAATTGGTTTCCTGGACCCACGCTTGGTCGCCATTGATACCATCATCGAGAATGCATCCTTCGTCGAGGACTATATTACAAAAGCACTGCTGGCTCACCAAGATAAGGAATTTGTTCTTATGCCATACAATGAGAAATTCCATTGGATTTTAATTGTAATTATACCAAAATGGAACAAGGCTATATACCTTGATTCTCTAAGTAAGAACAAATCCAAGTACACAGCTATCGCTTGAATACTCGATAGGTACGTACATTGTACATTGTACTCTTTCTTTCCTTCCGAATAACTAATCTAACTTTTTCGAATAACGAAAGTCGTTCGCCACATACGTTCAACAAACACGTGACTCGACGACAGGGGCCAAGGCCTTGAAACATGATCGCAAGTTTCGGGTATTCGCTAGCTACACATTAATTAATCATATACAACACATAGTAGTAATGCCACTTGATTTAACACATTATATTTTTTGCAGTGCCACCAGCAGGAGCCGGGCAACACATGTGGATACTACGTGTGCCACCATATGAGACTACTCCTCGATTCCACCAAGATCACTAATTCTAAGGTTTGTCAATCTTCCCACATTTATTTCATACATGTCAGTTTTATATATGCGCGCGTTGATATTCCTATCGACAGGGTGCGTCCATCTCTACATCTGCATTGACACAGCCGGATTTTGCAAAAATTCGAGGAGAGCTCATTTGGTTTTTGTGGTCAAAAGTCGTAAGATCAGATGGAGAGTTCCACTGCCCAGAATGATTTTTTATTGTAATTCTAAGTGCAAATACAGTGTAGATCTTTTACAATTGTGTATTTGTTAATGGATATTTTATTTCAACTCAATGAATTGATTTGCGAAATGGATGCTTTATGTTTGTGAAATGCAGTGCGTTGTCAATTGGATGTTTTATGTCTGTGAAATGAATTGAGATGTGAAATGTATCTGAAATGAAATGAGATGTGTGAATTGTATATGTTTATGTCTGTGATTATCTGCTTGTTTCAGAGGGCATGGCTAGTATTTCCTGAGGCTAGCTATAAACAGAAATAGATTCTGCTGGGGGGGAGGAGTATCACAGACGGTTTTTCATTAAAAACCGTCTGTGATTATGCGATATCACAGACGGTTTTTCATTAAAAATCGTCTGTGATTATCCGATATCACAAACGGTTTTGTACTAAAAACCGTCTGTGATTATCCGATATCACAGACGGTTTTTTTCAAAAAACCGTCTGTGATATCGGATAATCACAGACGGTTTTTAGTACAAAACCGTCTGTGATATCGGATAATTACAGACGGTTTTTAATGAAAAACCGTCTGTGATATCGCATAATCACAGACGGTTCAAAAACCGTCTGTGATAACTTGGATTATCACTGACCCATAATTTCAGACGGTTCAGAAAACCGTCTGTGATGACGTTTCTGAACCGTCTGTAATGTGGTTTTCTGTAGTAGTGTGATCCAATAGTTGAGGTCCATCTGTGAAGTCGTACAAATATACTTGCAGCTAATCCAGGTGTTTGCTACTATGAATTAAACTACTTAACTAACATTTATTTAGAAAAATTCATTGATCCAGAGATAGCTTAGCAGGTCTAGTTGAAACCAGAAGGTTAACAGAAGAAAGAGAGAGTGGATAAATTAGAACATATGAAGGCTATGCGAAGAATAAGAATGGACATGTTTGGGATGATAGAAGTATGTAGAATTTTTTAAATAATCAATTTTTAATTCTGAATTACATTAATATACCTGCATTTTATTTTTTTTACAGTTTTGACCATATATCACTACGGTTAGGCGACTAGCCATAGTCGCCCAACCGTAGGACGACACGTGGCTAAGTCGTCCAACCGTAGGACAACACGTGGCTAAGTCGCCCAACTATTGGATAACTTTCCCATGTCGCCCAACCATGAAGCGACAAGACACAAAGGCGCCCAACTGTTGGGCGACATGTTCCTAGTCGGTAACCGTTGGACGATTTTAAAAAATAATATAATTATTTTATTAATTTGATAGAAATAATTATGGGTGTAGATGGTAATTTTTGTAGGAAATGCATTTAGAAAATGTAAGTTGTTTCTTTTTTAAATAAAAGGGCAGACAATGCCAGTTGATCTGTTTGTGATTTTCATAGATTATGAATGGTACTAAATCTGTTAGACTTGCAATAATATTTTGCGATCATTGTATGTTGTTGTAGTGATATAAATTTTCTGAAATTTTTTTTGAGGACAATTGAGATAGCAATGATTAATAAGTAGAAAGCTAAGTAATATTGCGATGCAATAGTGAATTCGTACATGGAGAAAGACAAAGCAAAATACATACGCAATGAAAAAATACACAAAGTAGGAGGAAAACCCACTACTCGCCACCAACTACACCACTTGCAGCACCTCTTGTCATCACCATGTCCCACCCCTAGTCGGTGCCCGCTCGTATGGCCCCACTTGGGCTTCCAGGGTGAGGTGGTCAGAAGCCCTATTGACCCGTGCTCCCAATGCCTCAAGTGTGGACTGCACTTGTGACTGCGTGGGAACTGGCACGCTACTGAGCTACGACCCAGAAAGGACCTTCGCCAGGTCATTGGCTAGGAAGTCGCTCATGTCCAATGGGAGATCCTCGTGGGGGGATAGCTGAACTCTTGCCTGGTGTGTCGTACTTGCATGACAAGTATTATTTATTTGTGCAATATATCGACACAAAAAACCTTAAGAGATGCAATGTACCTTCCACGCAGGCCATGGCATGCAGCCAACTATTATACCCGTTGGGCCAGCCCTGGCCGAACAACGTGTGCTACCCTGCCAATGCCAGGTAGAGGTCCACGGACGACGATGGCAATGATGTGCAGGTACATGCCCACGTTGACCCTCTAGCTTGGCTTGGCAGCGGCGGTGCCTAGGGGTAGGCATGTGGCCCTCGAGAGGCTCCTACCTGAGCTGCATAACATGGTGACCTTGGTATGCACATTGACGTGGCCACCTCCAGGAGTGTCCTGCATGACAAGAGGGTGAGGACACATCTCGCCCTCTCGTAGACCCGATGGTAAGGTGCAGCAGCTCATCGTGCATCACCTCGAAACCGTGGATGACCCTATCCACGATTGATCTAGTGTCCCCCACGATCTCAGCGGTGATGTCCATCTATGAGAAGTACATGAAAGCATCAAAATAGTAATTGTAGTAACCTTACCCTAAAACTTTTGGACACGAGAGTACATACCTTGAGAGCGAAGTTCTGTGCTAAGTGCATGGGGTACACATCAGTTGGTGCTAGTACGTGAGGGGGGGTCAATGACACACACTAGCCTGGTGCGTGTCTGCGGAGCGTACCAGTGTAGGTACTCATTGTATGTGCTGGGGTCATACGCGGTGCCCTCCTGCATGAAGTCCTCGAGTGCCTCCGTTGCCTCTGCCACCCATGGTGCCATCTTCGTGGCCTAGCTCGTCATGTTACCACCTCTCCTATGGTGTCTGTGAAATGTACAACTGCAATTAAAAGTCATCGTAATAGAAATGAGAAAAAATATAGGGACATGTGTTGTGTGTAACTCACACGTGGTCGAGTCAGGCACCCGATGCCTGACGGGGACAGGAACAAACTAGCGAAGGCTGAACTGGCACATCACCTTGTGCACTGTGTAGTCCTCGATGAACACACCAAAGACGAGCTTCTTCTGTGTGAGCTAGTACGCTCGGTTGATGTGCATCATATTTGCAGTTTATTTTATGACATTATCATGTTGCTAATCATGTTGCTAATAGCTCAAATTGGCCATAAATTCATTAATTATACACATTCTACCTTCCTTTTGGACAATTTACAGTGTTTTGCAATTTCCTTGCAGGTCGGCGCGAACTAGGCGCAAAATCGACAAAAGATCAAGAATTAGGCTATGAGCTAAGGTAGCAAATCAGTAAAAAGGGAAGGGCCAAAAAGCAAAATTGCAGCAAACCCTAGTCATCAGCCCACTGGAAACCCTAACCGCGCCGCAACTACTTAAGCCAGTAGCAAAGGGGGGAGCGGGGAGGCACACACCAGAAAACCCTAGCCAACCCACTGCTATCTCCTCACGCCGCCACCAGAACCCGAGCCCTACTCCTCTCCTCACCAGCGAGCCGCCCCATTGCATCTTCTCCATGGCCTCCCCTCACCACACTCCTCACCGATCCATCTTCTCCATCGATCCCCCACCAGGCTCCATCACCCAGCCGCCCCTCTCCAAGAACTCCATCACAGCCAGCCACCACTAATCCTCCTCGCGTCCACACTCCCGAAACCCCCATCTCCACTCCACCAGAACCCGAGCTAGCTCCATCTCCCACAAGCAGCCGCCACCCATCCTTCCCTCTCCAAGAACTCCCAGCCAGATCCCCATTCGCCTCCCCTCTCCTAGCGCCATCACTGAAACCGCACCTTCACCACTCCCATTTCCTCATCTCCACCATGCAACCTCCCTAGCTCCCTCTGCTGAATCCCCCTTGCTGCCGACCATATCTGCTCACTTGCAACTTTCTTCGACCGGATCTCCTCTTTCCACGACCGGGGCTGGTACTTCTACGTGGTCTTCGCTCGGATCTGCAACATTCACGGGTGGATCTGCTACTTCTTCTACCACTTCGGCCGGATCTGCTACTTCTTCTACGTCTACGGCCGATCTGCTTCCTCTACTACGTCTTCGCTCGGATCTGCTACTCCTGCCTGCATCCTCTACGGCTCCTTCACCAGCTCTGCCTCCTCTACCTGCGTCCTCTACAGACTTTCTTCTACAACCGATCTGCATCTTTATGGGTTGTTTCATTCCCGATCTAATATTTAGTACTGTGATGGCATGCTTGGGATAATTACATGTTAGATCTGTTTATGTGCTTGTGTCTGTGTGGATCTGGCTACTAAGATTTGGGTACTTGGATGTGCTTGACTGGTTAATGTTTTTTCGTGAGTTGTTTACATACCAGATCTGTGATGTGCGCATGATGTGTTTGTAGATCTGGATACTAAGAGTATTTTCACGTTCTTGATAAATTCTGAGATGTTGATGCTGATTCTCTAGTGTAGATTTACGTTATTACTTTATGCTCTGTTAACTTTTCATCATATTCTGTCCTTAGTAGAATGTCTGATATTCTGCCATGCTTATGCTATTTTCTGTTGGTTTAGATTTAACATCTTGTTAGGGTACATTTAGTTGCATGTTGATCTATTATTTCAGTTTCGTTTGGTTTCTGTGAGATGTATTTGTTTGTTCCCTGCAGTAGCTAGGTTGTTATTTAGATGCATAGAATTGTTCCTACTTTTTCTGTGTGATCTTGTTTGATTGTGAATTTCGGCTATAGCAGTGGCGTCTTCCCTCCTTCTCTTAGGTTCTTCTCTGCTTCTACTTCATTCCTTCCATCTCTCTCGTCTCAGCAGCCCTCTGCGCCTCATTTCCTTGACTCCTCCCTCACCCTCTCTTTAGTCCTTTTCTTCTGTCTAACTAGCGGCTTCTCCTCCCATTCCATTCTTCTATTCTAGGCAGCTTCGATCTCTTTTCTCCCATTTCATTCTCTTCTTTCTCTCTGTAGTCCGATAGTCCAGCTCTCTCTCTCCCTCTCTCTCTTTCTTTCTCTTCTAAATCCTAGTCTGACACTTAGCTTCTTCACCTTCTTAATCCCTTCTTTCTTCCTCTTATCTCTCAGTTCCTCTCTCTCCTCAAGATTCCCTCGGCTCTTAGTTCTGCAGCCGGCCTTCTTAGTCCTCTGCGCCTACTTCTTCTTATCTCTTATCTACCCCTCTCATTTCTTTAGTTCCTCTCTTCTGTCTTCTTTCTTCCCTTTTAGTTCCTGAATATCTTTCCTTTTATAGTTATATCTCTCTTCTCTCTCTAATCTCAGGCTTAAGCTCTTTTCTTTAGTTCTCTGCTATCCTTATTGTCTTCTAACCTAGCCATCTCTTAGCCATCTTTCTTCTCTTCTCTTTTCTAGTCTCCTTCTCACCTCGAGTCTTTCTCTAGCAGTCAATCTCTCCTCTAGTCTTCTCGTTCTAGCACTCTTTTCTTATCTTTGCTCTCTTTCTTTTCCCTTCTCCCTCATCTGCTAGTTCCAGCCTTCTCTTAGCCTTTTCTCTCTTCAGCTCTCCTTCTCTCTCTCTTTTCTCTCTTTCCCCTTAGCTGTCCTTCTGCTATTTTGGGATTAGTTCTCTTTTTGTCTCTCTTTCTCTCACTAGAGTTAGATTTTCAGGTCCTTATCTTTTCTCTTCTTCAGTCCAGTAGTCCCTATTTCGCAGTTTCCTCCCCTGGCTCTTCCTTTCCCCTATTTCTTTCTTTTGCAGATCTGATTTTTAGCTTTAGTTTGTCATAGGTTCTGCAGTTTAGTCTTCATTTACCTGTTTGTGCGTCTTAGATTTGGTTAAGGGTTGTGTCTCCAGTAATCTAGTCCTTGTGGAGAACACGACATTCGCTGCTATCTTGGCGGCAGCCCGTTCACTTGCGGGTGTGCAGTTTTGCACGATCAAGAAATTGGCGCCGTTGCCGGGGACTAGATATTGGTGATCGCGCTAGACCATAGACTAAGTCATTTCTTTAGTTTTCTTCCCTTCCTTTTAGACCTGAACTCTCAGCTTATGCTCAGGAGTGGAGATCATTCATTGACTCCTCTTGATCCTGAGATTGAGCGAACATTTCATAGGCTGAAAAGAGAGAATCAACTCCCCCATCAAGAAGAAATGGGTGATCAGAATCCCCAACCTCTTCTTCGTGACCTATGGATTCCTAGAGACCAAGGTATAGCTCCTGGGATTGTCCAACCTGCCATTCAGGCCAACAACTTTGAGCTCAAACCTGCACTCATTACCATGGTCCAGCAGACCAGATTTGGAGGTTCTCCCACTGAGGACCCCAATGAACACATTCGCACCTTCCTAGAATATTGCAACACTTTGAAGTACAATGGAGTCACAACAGATGCCATTAGACTCTCATTGTTCCCTTTCTCTCTTAGAGATGGTGCTAAGACTTGGTTGCACTCTCTGCCCCTGCACCTTAAGGACACATGGGAACACCTACTGCAGGCCTTCTTTGAGAGGTATTTTCCTCCCTCCAAGGCAGCAGAAGTGCGTGACCAGATTACTAGATTTTCACAATCTGAGGGTGAGAGTTTGTATGATGCTTGGCAGAGGTATCAAACCCTGCTTAGGATGTGTCCTCACCATGGTCTTGAAAGGTGGTTGGTGCTGCAGATTTTTTACAAAGGACTTACACACTACACAAGAGCCTTTGTAGATTCTGCAGCAGGAGGAGGGATAATGAACAAAACTCTTGATGAAGCTTTCAGCTTGATTGAGAGTATGTCCTCCCACCATTTTCAATGGTCCAGTGAGAGAGTTTCAGCTCCTCCACGTCCTGGTATCTATGAGGTGAGCTCTAATGATGCCTTATCAGCTCAGATTCAAGTTCTCACACGTCAAATGGCTCAGCTCATGCCCTCATCTTCAGCCCACATAGCCACTGGATGTCAGATTTGTGGATCTCAAGGGCATACTCCAGCTGAGTGCCCCTTAATTTCCACAGCCGAATCATCTGAAGTGAACTATGCTCAATCACATGGGCAGTATTCTCAAACCTACAACCCAGGGTGGCATCATCCAAATCTGTCCTACAAGAACACTAATCCAAGTGTTTCCTCATTTCCTGTGGGTACATCAGCACAAGGGTTTAGGCAACAGCAAGCCCCTTCACATGTCTCATTTCAGCAACCTATGATACATGTTCCAAACCCTCCACCTACTACTTCTCAATCAGATCAGTTGACCAGAATTGAACAGCTCCTTGCATCACATGTAGCTAAGATGGAATCTCAATACAATGATGCAAAGACTCAACTGACTGATTTGGCTAGTCGTGTGGAGAGTTTGCAAGCATCACAAGCTTCAACCAGCCAATCTGGGAGGCTTCCTGCACAACCTAAGGCAAATCCTCGTGGTCATTGTGGAGCAATCACCACTAGGAGTGGAAAAACCACATCTGAACCACTTCTTCCTACACCACCCTTGTATGTGCCCCCTGTCTTTAGGTCTGTCCAGCAAGCAAATCCTGACTCGCAGCAGCAGAATCTGCACCAACCCAGCTCCATAACACCAGCCAAAACACTTGATATCCCCTCATCATCCACTACAGCAGCTGTCCCTTCCACAAAACCTAAATTGCCATTCCCTGAGCAGTTAGACAAGTCAAATGAGGACAAGCAGTTTGCTAAATTCCTAGAGAGGATGAAAGATGTTCAGATCACCATTCCCATTCTAGAGGCTGTCCTACATGTGCCCATGTATGCCAAATTCTTCAAGGAGTTGCTTACCAAGAAGCGGAGTATGGATGAGCTAGAGGTGGTCACTCTAACTAAGGAGTGTAGTGCAATCATTCAGAATAAGCTACCTCCTAAGTTAGATGACCCTGGTAGTTTCTGCATACCTTGCACTTTAGGCCCCAAGAACTTTAGAGCTCTTTGTGATCTAGGCTCTAGTGTTAGTGTCCTTCCTCTTTCAGTTTGTGACGCGCTCCCTTTGGGCGATCTGCAGCCAACAGCCATGAAATTGCAGTTGGCTGATCGCACATATCGTCACCCTGCTGGAATTTTAGTGGATGTCCCTGTGGTCATAGGCACTTTTGCCTTCCCTGTGGATTTTGTTGTCTTAGAGATGGAGGATAGAAGTGAACCTGTCATTCTAGGGAGACCATTCCTTGCTACTGCAGGTGCTGTCATAGATGTCAAGGATGCCAAGCTCACTCTCCAATTTGGTCAAGAGAAGCTGTCATTTGATATGAGGCATCCCACTCATCTTCCTCACTGTCCAGATCAGTGTTTCTCACTTGATTTGGTTGACAAATGTGTTGTTGAGACATATGAAAATGTTGAGGAAGTGACATCAATTGAGGATGAGTGCACTGCTGTTAATTCTCATCATGTTGCACTCATTGATGCTCCTGTAGAGCCTTCTAAAATCCCAGACCTTAGGCAGCCCACAGCCCCAAAGGTAGAGCTGAAACCACTTCCAAAACACCTTAGATATGAGTTTCTTGGACCAGATCAGACCTGTCCTGTTATAGTGAGTGACCATTTGACACCTCTAGAGGCTGAACAACTCCTTGAAATCGTTCGTAAATATCAAGATGTTATTGGATATTCAATTGATGATATGAAGGGTATTGATCCAGCCACCTGCATGCATCGCATTCACCTTGAGGATGATGCTAAGCCAACACGTGAGCACCAACGTAGGCTTAATCCTCATTTGCAGGAGGTTGTCAAGAAAGAAATTCTTAAGCTTCTAGGAGCTAACATCATATATCCTATTTCAGATAGTCAGTGGGTCAGTCCCATTCATGTTGTGCCTAAGAAAGGGGGCATAACAGTGGTTGCCAATGAAAAAGGTGATCTAATTCCCACAAGAACAACCACAGGCTGGCGCATGTGCACTGACTATAGGAAGCTTAACAAGGCCACTCGCAAGGACCATTTTCCTTTGCCTTTCATTGACCAAATGCTAGAGAGACTGGCCCGTCATTCTTATTTCTGTTATCTTGATAGATATTCAGGTTTTCTGCAGATTCCTATACACCCATCAGATCAGGATAAGACCACTTTCACTTGCCCCTATGGTACCTTTGCTTACCGTAGGCTGCCATTTGGACTTTGTAATGCCCCTGGTACCTTCCAGCGCTGTGTCATGTCCATTTTCATTGATCTTATTGAGAAAATTATGGAAGTTTTCATGGATGACTTCACTGTTTATGGGCAAACCTTTGAAAGCTGTTTGGCCAATCTTGAAACTGTCCTCCAGCGCTGTCTTGAAGCAAATCTGGTTCTTAATTGGGAGAAATGTCATTTTCTGGTTAGGGAAGGGATAGTTCTTGGTCATTTAGTGTCTTCTAGAGGGATTGAGGTGGATAGAGCAAAAGTTGAGGTGATTGAGCGCCTGCCACCTCCTTTAAATGTGAAGGGTGTTCGCAGTTTTCTGGGGCATGCTGGTTTTTACCGCAGATTCATTAAGGATTTTTCTAAGATTGCTCGCCCTCTCACTCATCTTTTGGGTTGCGATGTTCCTTTTATATTTGATGAGTCTTGCATGGATGCATTTAGTAAGATCAAGGCTGCTCTTATTTCTGCTCCCATTGTGCAATCTCCTGATTGGGATCTTCCTTTTGAGCTTATGTGTGATGCAAGTGATTTTGCTGTGGGGGCTGTTTTGGGGCAGCGGCATGACAAGGCTTTGCATGTCATTTACTATGCTA
This sequence comes from Dendrocalamus latiflorus, assembly GCA_017311315.1. Classification (NCBI taxonomy): domain Eukaryota; kingdom Viridiplantae; phylum Streptophyta; class Magnoliopsida; order Poales; family Poaceae; genus Dendrocalamus; species Dendrocalamus latiflorus. The sequence continues at coordinate 20,666,489 of CM029640.1, forward strand.
GCAGGACTTTAGATGACACCCAGATCAATTACACAACCACTGAAAAAGAACTGCTAGCTGTAGTATTTGCCTTTGACAAATTCAGATCTTACCTAGTTGGCTCAAAATGCATAGTGTACACAGATCATGCAGCCATTAGGTATCTTTTGAGTAAAAAGGATGCAAAACCTCGTCTCATTCGATGGATTCTTTTGCTGCAAGAGTTTGATGTGGAAATTAGAGATAAAAAGGGGGCTGAGAACTTGGTAGCTGACCATCTTTCTAGATTACCCCATTCTGGTCCAGTGTCTACTCTTCCAATTGAAGATTCTCTTCCTGGAGACCAATTTTCAGAAGTTTCTCTTGTTCAGTCTAAAACTCCTTGGTATGCAGACATTGTGAACTACTTGGTCTGCAATGCTATACCCCCTGGACTCTCCTACCAGCAGCGTAGGAAATTCACACATGAGGCCCGAAAATTCTTTTGGGATGACCCATATCTGTATAGACATTGTTCAGATGGGGTTATTAGACGTTGCCTACCTCTTGAGGAGGTTCAAAATGTGATTTTTCATTGTCACTCTGCACCTTTTGGTGGTCATGCTGGAACTGCTAAGACCCAAGCTAAGGTTCTTCAAGCTGGATTTTATTGGCCTACCATGTTCAAGGATATTCATGCATATATTCAGTCTTGTGATCCCTGTCAGCATGCAGGGAACATGTCAAGACGACATGAGATGCCACAGCATGGTATTCTTGAGGTAGAACTCTTTGATGTTTGGGGAATAGATTACATAGGACCTTTGCCTTCTTCTCAAGGGTACAAGCACATTCTTGTGGCAGTGGATTATGTGTCCAAATGGGTTGAGGCTATTCCCACTGTCCATGCTGATTCAAAATCTGTGTGTAGGTTGTTTAGGCAAATCATTTTTCCTAGGTTTGGAATTCCTAGAGTTGTGATAAGTGATGGAGGGTCTCACTTTAATCACAAGCAGTTTGAAGCCCTTCTAGCCAAGTATGGGGTCCATAATCATAGGGTAACCACTCCTTATCATCCTCAAGCTAATGGGCAAGTTGAAGTTTCCAATAGAGAGATAAAGCAAATTCTTGAAAAGGTTGTGTCCAAATCTAGGACAGATTGGTCTCTTAAACTTTATGATGCATTGTGGGCTTATAGGACAGCATTCAAAACTCCTATTGGAATGTCCCCATTTAGGTTGGTTTATGGAAAAGCATGTCATCTTCCTGTTGAGCTTGAGCATAGAGCTCATTGGGCAATTAGAAGGCTCAACATGGATATGGGTCTAGCTGGGAGACATAGGAAGTTGCAGCTGTGTGAACTTGATGAATTGAGGCTTGATGCTTATGAAAGCTCAAGAATTTACAAAGAGAGAGCTAAAAAGATTCATGATCGCCACATTTTGAGGCGTGACTTCCAACCTGGACAGCTTGTCTTGGTTTTTGACTCTAGATTTCATTTATTCCCTGGAAAGTTCAAATCTAGATGGTTTGGGCCTTGTTTAGTCAAGAAAGAGCTAGGAAGTGGAGCTTTTGAAGTTGAGAGTCAATCTGGGGGCATTTTCAAGGTCAATGGGCAAAGAATGAAACACTATTTTGTTGGGGAACCTATTCCTGAAATTAATGATGAGGACATTGTTGGAGATCAAGTCAGATCTGACCTTGATCCTCCAATTTCTTTTGAGCCTACATGATAATCATCTGTTGGTCAAGCTAAAGACCTAAAACAAGCGCTTCTCAGGAGGCAACCTGAGCTTTTTACTGTTTTATTTCAGTTTTCCCTTCTTTATTTTACCTTTTTGTCGGTTTATCCTTTCCTTTTATTTTGCCATTTTCAGGTACATGCACTCATCCAAGCATGGCAGGCAGAGGGATGATAAGATGCTGCTCAGATTCCTCTTTTGCACTCGGTGAGCTGTTTCCAATCATTAAAACGTTTATTCTGGAGTTAATGTCTAATTCAAGCTTGGGGGAGGGATCTGTCTATTGATGAGGATTGCTTTAGCATGATTCTTTTGTCATACTCTTGGGCACTGAAGTTGATGATGTGTAATTGATGAATTTTGACTAGTATCATTCTCATGTTGGGTTATTGCTGATTACATGTGACTGCCCTGATCATTATTATGAGCTATATATCCTTCTGCTTGAATACTTGACTGTAATATGTGACTGTCTTGTGTAATCCAGAATTATCAAACTGAAATTTGTTTAAGTGATCTGGTATTGGTATCAATTCTTTGGATATCCAATTGGCTTACTCTAGAAATACATTGAAATCTTAATGGCTTAGAAATCTTGTGATCCTTTGGTTTTTGATTCATTGCAAGTTACACATGTATCTTTACCTTTTGCGAAATGTATTGATTCTAGTTATCACTTCTAGAATAACAATATCCTAGGATTCATGCTTGGGCATAATATTTCATTTTAGACATTGATACTCTTGCTTGAATGAAAGGGTTGTGAAAGTGGTAGTCTTATCTTGAGCCAATAATTTGGTTGATTTACCTAAGTCCATGTCACATGGTGCTTAGAGATAATGAAGACCGGTTAATGATGCTTAAAAAGAAAAGAAAATATCTTTATCTCTGTTTTGTGCTGCAAAGTGTGAGTTGAATAAGTGACTCTGTCACATTGTTTAAAAAAAAAGGTTGAATAAGTGGCAGTTATGCCCAAATGAAGTTTGAAAGTCTGAATAAGTGGCAAGCATGCCCAAGAGTGGAATAAGTGGCACTTGTGCCCATGGTGTGTTTGAATCCTGTTAAAAAAAATCAGCAAAAGCAAAGTATCATGGCTCAAGTGTAGGCTTTTTCATAAACTTCATGCAAACATTAGTCTCTTTATCTAGAATGGTAAATGCCTAAGAATGACTCTAGGATATGCTTATTCTTGACTGTGATATCTAGCCTTGATTACTTTTCAATTCTGGTGGGATCCATGCAAACAATTAGTGCAATTTGGCACTTTTGAGTAACTTGATTTGGTCAAAAACTCTAGTATCACTTTGATGTCTTTGATGGAATTTAAAGTTTCAAAATCTGGACAGCTTGTAAACATTAAGTCGGATAATCTCTCTTTGATTGATTGAGTGCCAATTGATTAAATGCAAGCATTCACTTATATCCTTTCATGTTTTTCTGTCTTCCCTGGGTTCGATATTGTCATATCATTTGCTTGAGGACAATCAAATGTTTAAGCTTGGGGGTATATGATGTGCATCATATTTGCAGTTTATTTTATGACATTATCATGTTGCTAATCATGTTGCTAATAGCTCAAATTGGCCATAAATTCATTAATTATATACATTCTACCTTCCTTTTGGACAATTTACAGTGTTTTGCAATTTCCTTGCAGGTCGGCGCGAACTAGGCGCAAAATCGACAAAAGATCAAGAATTAGGCTGTGAGCTAAGGTAGCAAATCAGTAAAAAGGGAAGGGCCAAAAAGCAAAACTGCAGCAAACCCTAGTCATCAGCCCACTGGAAACCCTAACCGCGCCGCAACTACTTAAGCCAGTAGCAAAGGGGGGAGCGGGGAGGCACACACCAGAAAACCCTAGCCAACCCACTGCTATCTCCTCACGCCGCCACCAGAACCCGAGCCCTACTCCTCTCCTCACCAGCGAGCCGCCCCATTGCATCTTCTCCATGGCCTCCCCTCACCACACTCCTCACCGATCCATCTTCTCCATCGATCCCCCACCAGGCTCCATCACCCAGCCGCCCCTCTCCAAGAACTCCATCCCAGCCAGCCACCACTAATCCTCCTCGCGTCCACACTCCCGAAACCCCCATCTCCACTCCACCAGAACCCGAGCTAGCTCCATCTCCCACAAGCAGCCGCCACCCATCCTTCCCTCTCCAAGAACTCCCAGCCAGATCCCCATTCGCCTCCCCTCTCCTAGCGCCATCACTGAAACCGCACCTTCACCACTCCCATTTCCTCATCTCCACCATGCAACCTCCCTAGCTCCCTCTGCTGAATCCCCCTTGCTGCCGACCAGATCTGCTCACTTGCAACTTTCTTCGACCGGATCTGCTCTTTCCACGACCGGGGCTGGTACTTCTACGGGGTCTTCGCTCGGATCTGCAACATTCACGGGTGGATTTGCTACTTCTTCTACCACTTCGGCCGGATCTGCTACTTCTTCTACGTCTACGGCCGATCTGCTTCCTCTACTACGTCTTCGCTCGGATCTGCTACTCCTGCCTGCATCCTCTACGGCTCCTTCACCAGCTCTGCCTCCTCTACCTGCGTCCTCTACAGACTTTCTTCTACAACCGATCTGCATCTTTATGGGTTGTTTCATTCCCGATCTAATATTTAGTACTGTGATGGCATGCTTGGGATAATTACATGTTAGATCTGTTTATGTGCTTGTGTCTGTGTGGATCTGGCTACTAAGATTTGGGTACTTGGATGTGCTTGACTGGTTAATGTTTTTTCGTGAGTTGTTTACATACCAGATCTGTGATGTGCGCATGATGTGTTTGTAGATCTGGATACTAAGAGTATTTTCACGTTCTTGATAAATTCTGAGATGTTGATGCTGATTCTCTAGTGTAGATTTACGTTATTACTTTATGCTCTGTTAACTTTTCATCATATTCTGTCCTTAGTAGAATGTCTGATATTCTGCCATGCTTATGCTATTTTCTGTTGGTTTAGATTTAACATCTTGTTAGGGTATATTTAGTTGCATGTTGATCTATTATTTCAGTTTCGTTTGGTTTCTGTGAGATGTATTTGTTTGTTCCCTGCAGTAGCTAGGTTGTTATTTAGATGCATAGAATTGTTCCTACTTTTTCTGTGTGATCTTGTTTGATTGTGAATTTCGGCTATAGCAGTGGCGTCTTCCCTCCTTCTCTTAGGTTCTTCTCTGCTTCTACTTCATTCCTTCCATCTCTCTCGTCTCAGCAGCCCTCTGCGCCTCATTTCCTTGACTCCTCCCTCACCCTCTCTTTAGTCCTTTTCTTCTGTCTAACTAGCGGCTTCTCCTCCCATTCCATTCTTCTATTCTAGGCAGCTTCGATCTCTTTTCTCCCATTTCATTCTCTTCTTTCTCTCTGTAGTCCGATAGTCCAGCTCTCTCTCTCCCTCTCTCTCTTTCTTTCTCTTCTAAATCCTAGTCTGACACTTAGCTTCTTCACCTTCTTAATCCCTTCTTTCTTCCTCTTATCTCTCAGTTCCTCTCTCTCCTCAAGATTCCCTCGGCACTTAGTTCTGCAGCCGGCCTTCTTAGTCCTCTGCGCCTACTTCTTCTTATCTCTTATCTACCCCTCTCATTTCTTTAGTTCCTCTCTTCTGTCTTCTTTCTTCCCTTTTAGTTCCTGAATATCTTTCCTTTCATAGTTATATCTCTCTTCTCTCTCTAATCTCAGGCTTAAGCTCTTTTCTTTAGTTCTCTGCTATCCTTATTGTCTTCTAACCTAGCCATCTCTTAGCCATCTTTCTTCTCTTCTCTTTTCTAGTCTCCTTCTCACCTCGAGTCTTTCTCTAGCAGTCAATCTCTCCTCTAGTCTTCTCGTTCTAGCACTCTTTTCTTATCTTTGCTCTCTTTCTTTTCCCTTCTCCCTCATCTGCTAGTTCCAGCCTTCTCTTAGCCTTTTCTCTCTTCAGCTCTCCTTCTCTCTCTCTTTTCTCTCTTTCCCCTTAGCTGTCCTTCTGCTATTTTGGGATTAGTTCTCTTTCTGTCTCTCTTTCTCTCACTAGAGTTAGATTTTCAGGTCCTTATCTTTTCTCTTCTTCAGTCCAGTAGTCCCTATTTCGCAGTTTCCTCCCCTGGCTCTTCCTTTCCCCTATTTCTTTCTTTTGCAGATCTGATTTTTAGCTTTAGTTTGTCATAGGTTCTGCAGTTTAGTCTTCATTTACCTGTTTGTGCGTCTTAGATTTGGTTAAGGGTTGTGTCTCCAGTAATCTAGTCCCTGTGGAGAACACGACATTCGCTGCTATCTTGGCGACAGCCCGTTCACTTGCGGGTGTGCAGTTTTGCACGATCATCGGTCACACAGGCATAGCAACGAGAGCCCGGCGGGGCGTGGTCCGCCATCTCCTGACCAGAGTGTGGCTCCTAGTGCACGTCATCAGTGGTGAGGCGGTCGAGGTGCTTGACGAAGTTGTCGTATGCTCGGGTGACTTGGATGTGTGCAAACTGTCCCTGTGAGCTAGAACAATAGTTACAAAGAATGTCCCGTATAGTAAAGATTTAGGAAAGTATGTACCCATCTATGGCACCAAAGGGGCTCTATAGTAGGCCGGTCCACAGCGCCCCCGTGGTACATGTCCATGTGGTATGAACTGCTGTCGAGCAGCATCGGCCGTTTGAGTGGGAAGCGCTCAAACGACCACAACTGCAGCAGGAAGGGGTAGCCTATGAGGACAGGGGTCATCCTCGTCCTGCGGCAAGCATCGCATATGCTGTGGTACGTCATGGCAAGTATGACTGATCCCCAGCTATAGTGCACCTCATCCCTGTCGGTGATGGACATCGCGTACCGCACGAGGCATGCATCAACAGAGTCACCGTTGTTGCTGGTAAATAGTACCTAGCCGAATAGCCACAGCAAGTATGCCACGAGGTGCCGCGACACCTAGCACTCGTTGGTGTGTAGGTCCATTCGCTCGACCTATTCACAAATGAAAAAATAGTAAGCCTGTCAAATGTTAAGGATAATCCATCGCTAAACAGGGAATACAGATAGCATACATACCCAGAACTGTGAAAGTCACCGCATGGGGGGCCATGCTTCTATCACGCTACGAAGACAGTACACTACCGTGGCCTTGGTCAAAAGAACCCCATCAAACCTACCTAGCAGGTCATCGCGCCAGTTGGCAGGCGCATCCGCCGAGAAGACAGCCTCTCCTGTGATAGGCATGCTGAGCAGCATCGTGACATCTTGCAGAGTAGGGACCATCTCCATGAATAGGAGGTGGAAGGTGTGCGTCTCGGGTCACCACCGGTCCAGCAGAGCTATCAGCAATGGCCGGTCAAACAGGAACTGTCATGACTGCTCTAGGCCGGCCTGGACCTTCCCGGCCTCCTCGACTGGAGCGTCGTCCTCGTTGGTAGCCTCCACATCCGTTCAAGAGGTAGAAGGCCGGCATCGTTCAGCCTGTAAATCACAAAGTACATAACGCAAATATCATAAAAAAGTGCCATAGTTTGTACACAAACTTGTCTCTCAAGTGTGGGTCTAGTCTCCAAGCCTATCAGGGTGTCCGCATACAGACCACCCCTAACTGGGTCTCATTGTCCCCTCCCAAAGGATGTGGGACACGACGGCTCACGCAGTGCTGCATGTCGATGTGCCGGTCCAGCAGGCTGAAAGGCCAATCCGAACCACCATGGTCGCTAACCATATCTACAAATCAATTTGAAGTTAGCAATTACGACACAATTGCTGGTTTAATTATTAATAACGTAGCTCTAGGAATTGTTCAAATCATTCCTAGCTGATTGTACATATGCTATTATGCCTATTTAATTTCTCGTTGGTTCATAAGCATTTATCTACCTCTCTAAATAAATTCTTCTCTCTTTGTACCTATTCTTTTCCTGTAATTAATACACGTGTGATGATTTACTTACAGATATAATAGAAAGTAAATCATAAATTATAATTAAATTAATTATAATGATCAAAGTATTGACTCTCCTTGGTCACAGTTGACTTGGTCTTGATCGTCGAGAGTTGCTTGCACCTCAGCTTCTTCCTCTTGGGCCTCATATGCTATTTTTACGTTGTGCGAAAATTTTAATAAAAATCAGTAAACCAAACAAACTCTCATGAAAATTTAAATGAGCTTAAAAAATTATGGTTTTAGTTCCATTGGATAGATATTGAACTTAGATGAATTTAGAAATTTGTTTCACTCAATTTGGAGTTAAAATGAATAAGTTATGCCCTTTTGAAGTTCTTAGTTTAAATAAATCCGAAAATAAATAAAATCTGACAAGTGGGGCCCACAACAAGTTTTTTATTTTTCTTTTATTTTTATTTTCTTTTCTCTGTACCAATAACAGGTGGGACCGGTTACTGTTTGGATTAAAAGACAGGGCCCACATGTCAGTGAGTGGTTTAAATTAACTAGTCATGATTAGCATTAATGGCAAGTCTTTAACCGTTAATCATGTGTCCTAACCGTCATTAGCCTTAATGATGTCCTAACCGGCCAGCTACAGTGCATCTTCCTCCAGCCGAAGAATGGCGAGCTCGCCGCCGGCAGAGGAGACGGCGGCCGGAGCTGAGTATCCCCAAAATGGGTTGCTCACGCCCGTGCCTGCCCGAAGACGAAGTCTCGCCAACCAATTTGGCAGGAGCGTCGGCCGGCGGTGACTGTGGGCGGCGGCGGAACAAGGGAGGAACGACCTCGGCACCGCACGGCATTTCACGGCAATTGCTTGCTCTGGGAGTATGCTGGGGTGGTAGGAAGTTACCTTGATGGTCTATGAGGCTCGGGAATGGCAGTGGCGAGTTGGCGGCATGCGACGGCAACGGGCGGAGGAGGCACACGGTGCGGGCAAAGTACAGGTGACGAGTGGTCCAGCAGAGGAGGGGAACGGCGTTGCGGTGCTCTGGGGTGCTTCAATAGGGAGGAATCGGACCACGGTGGCACCAATCGGTGGATCGCTCGTCGGCTGGCTTTGGGGAAGAAAACACCGTCGGCGAGCTGTGGTGCATGGGAGGCCAATTGTTTCGAATGGGAGAGGGAGTAGAGTGTGGCGAAGTTACCGGGAGTGAGGGTAGGGCTTTATAGCCACGGAAAGGTGGCGGGCGATAGGGGAGCCGTTGGCCGGTCATCGCGATGGCGTGGCGGCGATGTTGGTACAGAATTCAGGAAGAGACAGCGCTCAAGACATGGGCTTGATTGCACGATGAAGCCAGCACAGTGACAACGTCACGCGTGTGTGAGCTGAGGTAGATACGACGGAGCAGAACTCTGTGCATGACGGGAGGGGGGTGGCGCGACCGATGCGGTGTTCGGGCGATGCGACGGTGACACTGTGCATAACGCAGCGATGGTCCTGTAGCTTACTTTAGCAGCATGGGCGCAGTGGCAGGCGGCGACTAGCGGAGCTGGCGAGGTTGCGGCGAAGCTGGCGAGGCAAGGCTTCGGCCTTGCCAAAGCAACGGAGGGGAGGGAGAAGAAATGGACCGGCTTAGTCCAGGTCGAAAGTTTTTTTATTTATATACATACATATATATGCATATTTTTGTTCATTTACTTATTTACTTATACCTATTTCTTTATTACTAGCATTATCATTGTATTTATTTATTTAGTATGGTACATATTTATTCACCCCCTTTTGTTTTTATTATTGGTATTATTATTTGAGAGACCATGTGGAGGTATCCCCATGTTTGTGATGAGTAATTGACGGTTGTGTTAGAGAGTTTGAGTTTGTTTTGGGTATTCTAGGGTTGAGCACTGATGGTCCATGTGGAGGTGACCCCATGTGTGTGATGAGAAATTGACTTCGGTTTAGGAAAGTCGAGTTTGGTTTGTGTGGTTCGGACCATGTCGTTGCGTGGTGCAATTGGCTTGTTTGGACTTGGTCAAACTTGGTCGAAGCGATTAGGATGCTTATTCTCTTGATTCGACAGGTTTAGACTCTTTTATGCGTAAGTATGGTTCATTGATGTGATTTATGTTTACATGTGTCGAGCGGTGTTATTTGATGTGTTTCTTGTCTGTGATGGCTGCAGGACGTCGAGGCGGAGTCGTGGCGAGACTCGAGGTGACCGGACTAGGCACAGGCGGTGTCGAGGTTAGAACGGTCGGATGTGTCGAAGACGACGGAGACTCGAGGTGGTTGCGAGGCTTGGACGACAAGAGACGCGGAAGCTTCCCGGAAGGTGCAGGAGGGGCGTTTCGGTAAAAACGCGAAGCTGCATATGGAAGCGGGTTTGATTAGCATTAGCGGGTAAAGGTGGAGGCTTAATGGGCAAAACAAATGGAAAATCCATTAGTGAGAGGATATAAAAGGAGGGTGTCTCTTGCATGGTCTTTAGGCTTTTAGGGTTTTGGTCTTTGCTTTGTGTTGGTGATTATGCTTTAGTTGTTGAGAGTGGGTGGAGAAGGCAGAGGGCTGTTCTGCTTTCTCTGTGTTCCTGTGTTCTTAAGAAAAGGAAGTAGCTTGTGCTCTCAATCCAAGCATGTATGGGATTGTAGGGATGATATGAGTGATACTCCTTGTAATCATGTATCTCTCATCCTCAATATCAATCTGAGATGGCTTTGTTTGAGTTTGATTGAGTTCTTGAGCTCCCTGTTGATTCTGTGCTTCGTTCCTCTTTTGGTTGATTTCTTGATTTTCAGTTCTTGCATTGTTTCTTGCTAAGAAGGGTTAAAATGGGTTGCTCTATGTTGGGATGATGCCACAAGATTATTTGATCAGTTAAAATCCCAAGAGCCCATTCTTGATTCCAGATTTTGTATTTTGGTCTCCTCTATTCATCTTTTCCTTTCTAGGGTTTTGTTGTAGTTTGTGTTTCCCTTCATGAGATGGCATGAAACTTGGCATGTTGAGTTCTGAGGCTATTAAGTAGCTATCCTCAAAGTTTCATGGCCAAAGGATCAAAGATTAAATGGGAATTTGAGTTTTCGTGCAGCTCTCAGTTTATTTTCAGTTTTTAGGTCAAATCTCATATTCTTGCTTTTGAAATGGCCTTTCTTGTTTACCCAAGCTCCTATGGTTATTTTGGATGTTGTCTCCCTGTTCTGGACTGAAAATTCCCAAGAGAAACCTCTAATTTTCTTTCTAAGTGGAGTCTCAAGGTTGCTCTGAAATTTCAGCCTGCAGTCTGTTCTGAAAAATGAGGAGCGGTCTGACCGGACCCTTGTAGGCGGTCAGATTGGTTAGGGAGAGGCGCTCAGACCGGCGAAGAACGAGCGGTCAGACCGGACCTGGCCGGTCAGACCGGACCGCTCACGGCGGTCAGACCGACAGTGTACGGGTGGTCTGACCAGCCTGCTACAGTTTGCCCTATTATGCATTGTTGTCCACTGTTTTCTTCCTGCTGGTTTTTCTTGGTGCTACTGCTCCTTCTGTTAGTAGAGGTCCCCTGAGCTTATGAACTCTTCTTCATAGTCCTTCATAGCTATTGGAGAGGGGTTTCATTAGTGGGCAGTTTTGGGGTTGAGGTTTTGAGAATCGACATTCACCCCCCCTGTCGCCATTTCTGTCCAACAATTGGTATTAGGGCCGGTTAGCTCTTTTCCATAGATCTTAACCGGTCTCTAGAGCCATGGCGACAGATAAGTACTCGACCAAGCCCCCGGTCTTCGATGGGATTGACTATCCCTTCTGGAAGAGCCGGATGGAGACCTACATCCAGGCTCAGGGCTACGCCATTTGGCGTAAGGTCAAAGTACGGTATGTTGTTCCTGCCGATGAGAACATCAACGCTGGAAACATGCATGATGTTGAGGCGAATGCGAAGGCAAGGAACATCATAATCCAGGGGTTGAGCCGAAGCGAGTTTGACCGCATCTCTTATTTGACGTCGGCTTTCGACATCTGGGTGACCCTCGATACATACCATGAGGGCACCACCCAAATCAAGACAGTCCGGCAGGACCAATTCAAGCGAGATTATAACAAGTTTGAAATGCTCGCTGGTGAGTCCCTCGATGAGTGCTTTGCGCGTTTTCACAAGATCTTGAGCAACCTCCGAGCGGTCGGTCTTACATACCCCGACTCGGACAACACTCATCAGATGCTCGTGGCGCTTGATTTGCGTGTTTGGGAGATGAAAGTAACTACCACCAAGGACACCACCGATTTCTCGACTTTGACTCTTGACGCATTGTACTCACGCCTCAAGACTCACGAGATTGACATTGTCTTTCGAAAGTCGAAGTCGCAGTCGATGGCCCTAGTCACCGATCCCACTTCTGTTCCTGGATCTTCTTCCGAGTCGCTTTGCGGTTTCTCTTTTGCTGCTCTCTGTGACGTAACTGATGATCAGTTAGAGCAGCTCGCAGATGACCAGTTAGCCCTCCTAGCCCGAAAATTTTCCCATGCTTACAAGAGGAGGAGGGACAGAAAGAGAGGACGACCCATGATCTGCTTCGAGTGTGGTGGCCCCAACCACATTCGAGCGAACTGCCCCAAGCTGGGGAAGGGCAAAGGCGACTACGACGGTGTGAGCAAGAATGACTACATCGACAAGAACCGCAACAAGAAGCCTCCTGCTCACACCCAAGGCAAGAAGAAGTTCCGCGACCTTGGAAAAGCCAAGAAGCTCTTCCACCGCGTCCTCCCCGCCTTCGACGACCTCGACCTCAGTGAGGTGGAGGGGTGGAGCGACGACGATGGGACAGACGAGCAAGATCCCAAGGGCGGCGACGACTTCTCCGGCATGTGCTTCATGGCCCTTGAGGGCGACGTGAGCGACAACGAGCTGTACTCCGACTCCGACGAGGTATACCCTTCCTACGACCAGCTTAATGATGCTTTTCTTAAGCTAGGCAAATTCCATGCTAGATCTAGAGCTAGGGTTAGCGAGTTGGAGAAGGAAGTAGAGAGCTTGTCACGGGAGCTTACTTCACTTAGATCTGCTCCCTCCCGTGACGATTGTGATGTATGCACTGCTTTGCTTGATGACATGGAGAAGCTAAGGACCTTGCATGATACTGTGTCCTCTGAGCTAGACATGATTAAGGTGGAGAATATTAGTCTTCTTGCTGAGTTAGAGATAAGTAGGGTAGCGCCTCCTCCATCTACTACTGTTGAGGCTATTTCTTGCACCTCATGTGAGGATAAGGACAATGTGTTTAGAGGTCTTTACACCATGTTGCTCGATCTGCCTGAGACTTGTGAAAGTTGTAATAATTTGAAGATGAATCTAAAACGGGCAAATCATAAGATTGCTGAATTACAAGCTTTTCTACTTGAGCCTATTGCTTCATGTGTGAATTGTCCCAAGCTTACTGCTGAACTTGAATCTGTCTCCAAACAGTTTCAAGAATTAGTTGATGATAATAATAGATTGGCTCAATATGCTTCTAAGGACCCTGTTAGTTCACCATGCATTAATTGTAACAAACTAAAATCTGACTTGATTGCATTGGATGAGGAATGTGTGAAGCTAACTAAGGACCTTTTAGAGAAGCCACCATCAGTTGCTTGTAATGTGTGTACCGATGTGGGGGAGAAGCCTAAGGGTAAGGTAGAGACGCTTAGCGACGTGAACCAACTAGCTAGCAGTAGGACTGTCCCTTCTGAGTCGGCTGTGCATGCACAAGCCATTCGCTCTTCTGCTACTGGTTCTTCTTCTACTCCCTTACCTGCTGCTGTCTCTTCTTCCTCTTGCTCTTCTTGCACCTCTCTCTTTCGAGAGTGTCAGTATCTTATGAACACTCTCGAGAGATTTGTAGGAGGCAAGAAGAAGCTAAATCTTATCCTGGACCAATCTAAGATTTGCAAATTCAATCAGGGTCTAGCATATGATTTTTATGAGGACATGAGGAAGCATCCACCTGTCGTGCTCAGACCCATAGCTGCAGGTGTGATCGAGGTCGAGCCCAGAACTGAGAAAGTTCAATTTAAGTCTGCGGGCTTTGTCCAAGGGATTTTTGACAGCAAGGTGAGTTCACCTGTTGCTTCGGCCACTCCGAAGGAGAAGCCTCTTCGTGCTACTTCTACCTCTCAAAAGGTGAAGTATCATTGCACCTTCTGTCAGAAGGATGGACACATGATCAAGCGATGCTTCAGGCGCGCGAAGATCGCGCGTAGAGACCGTGTTGCAGCTCTTAGGCGTATTCAGGGTCAGCCCCAGACCTTGAGTGCACCTAAGACCAACACGAGGTCTAGGTTTGTTTCAGGTGTTTCTGATGGGTTTGGGCAGCATCGAGGATTTGGTTTTTCTGAGTTTTCTGGTTTTCGTCCTCATGCTCCCTTTGGTCGTGACTTTCGTCGTTCTGAGGGTAGATCTTGTTTCCCCCGTTGAGATGGCTACCCGCGGTGAGATCAGCGTGTTGCCGGTGCTCCGACTCGCTCTCCCATAGCAGTTGGACCCAGCAACAGCTTCAGGTCTGCTCACAGACCTTCTGCTTCTTTGAGCGACAGAGAGCGTAGGGTAGTTAGAGGTCAGTCGTGTTTGACTACTTCTACTGCTCGATGTGTTACTCAGTATTAGGTGCCTTTACTCTCTGTTTGACTCAGGTTCGCCGGGCTGGGAAGGGAAAGGTTTGGCTCATAGACTCCGGGTGTTCACGACACATGACCGGAGACTCCTGTTGGTTTTCTTCCCTTGCACGTGCTTCAGGTGATGAGACGATCACCTTCGGAGACGCTTCATCTGGGCGTGTCATCGCCAAAGGTACAGTGCGCGTTAATGATTCTTTTATTTTGAAGGATGTTGCCTTGGTTAGTAAGCTGTAGTATAATTTGCTTTCTGTTTCTCAGCTTACCGATGACGGCTTTGAGGTGAGCTTTAAGAAAAATTCTTGCAAAATTCTTGATTCTTCGGGTAGTTTGGTTTGCGGGATTTCTCGTTATGGGAGGATCTTTCGTGCTGATTTTTCTGAGTCCTCTGGTGATCCTCTCCGGTGTTTGGTTGCTTCGGAGTCCCGTGACCTTACTTTCTGGCATAGAAGACTTGGTCATATTGGATTTGACCATTTGACTCGAGTTAGCGGCCATGATCTCATTCATGGTCTGCTGAAACTCAAGATGGTCAAAGATCTTGTTTGCGCTCCTTGCCGGCACGGCAAGATGGTTGCCGCTTCTCATCCTCCGGTCACAATGACTATGACTGATGCACTGGGGCAGCTGCTCCATATGGACACAGTTGGACTAGCTCAAGTGCAGTTAGCAGGAGGGAAGTGGTATGTTCTTGTCGTGGTCGATGACTTCTCGAGGTACTTTTGGGTGTTTTTCTTAGCCTCAAAGGATGAGACGTTTACACATTTTTGAGGTCTTTTTAGTAGGCTTTCTGTTGAGCTCCCAGGTGCCTTACGAGCGATCCGCAGTGACAATGGCATGGAGTTCAAGAATTCCTACTTTGAGAGATTCTACGATGAGACAGGTGTAGAGCACCAGTTCTCTTCTCCACACGTTCCATAGCAGAATGGCGTTGTGGAGAGGAAGAACCGTACCTTGGTCGAGATGGCCAGGACGTTGCTTGATGAGTATTCTACACCTAGGAAGTTTTGGGCTGAGGCTATTGCGACCGCGTGCCATGTTTCAAACAGAGTTTTTCTTTGGGCACACTTGCATTGCACTTCTTATGAGTTGAGATATGGGCGAAAACCCAGTGTCTCGCACTTTCGTGTGTTTGGTTGCAAGTGCTTTATTCTGAAGTCCGGAAACCTAGACAAGTTCGAGTCACGTTCCTGTGATGGTATCATTCTAGGTTACTCGACTTATTCGCGGGCGTATAGGGTTTGGAACTGCGAGTCTAATAAGTTGGTAGAGACCTGTGAGGTGACCTTCGACGAGGCCAGTCCGGGGACTAGGCCCGATATCTCAGGTTCTTTAGAGCAGTCCGAGTCTATCTTTGTGGATGATGAGGATGATGGAGATGAGGGTTATTTACCCGATCCAGTTCCTCATCCTCCCCTTGAGGTACCTTCTTCCACTGCACCTCAAGGCGATCAGCCCATGCCTTCTGCTTCTTCTGGAGCTAGTGGCTCTGTTCCTACCTCATCAGCTTATGAGGTAGATGCCACTTCTTCTCATCCAGGATCTCCTCGACATATCCAGAAAGACCATCCTTCCGAGCAGATGATTGGAGACATCTCTGAGCGAGTCACACGTTCAAAGTCTGGCATGTCACATTTCTGTCTCCATTCTGCCTTTGTTGCCTCATTTGAGCCCAAGGATGTGTATCATGCTCTTTCTGATGAGTCTTGGGTCAATGCCATGCATGAGGAGTTAGAGAATTTCGAAAGAAACAAGGTCTGGTCGCTTGTTGATACCCCTCGAGGTCACAATGGCATTGGGACTAAGTGGGTGTTCAAGAACAAGCAGAGTGAGGATGGGGTGCTTGTTCGGAACAAGGCTAGACTGGTAGCTCAGGGCTTCTCCCAGGTTGAGGGTCTAGATTTTGAGGAGACCTTTGCCCCTGTAGCTAGACTTGAGGCCATTAGAATCCTGCTTGCCTTTGCAGCTTCTAAGGGTTTCAAGCTTTACCAAATGGATGTCAAGAGTGCCTTCCTCAATGGCTTTATTGAGGAAGAAGTCTATGTGAGACAGCCTCCAAGTTTCGAGAACCCCAAATACCCAAACCATGTCTTCAAGCTTTCCAAAGCGTTGTATGGACTTAAGCAGGCCCCTAGAGCTTGGTGTGAGAGGCTTAAGTCCTACCTGTTGAATCATGGGTTTGAGATGGGTAAGGTGGATAAGACCTTGTTCATTCGTAGGCATGGCACTGACCTTCTACTCGTCCAGATTTATGTGGATGACATCATCTTTGGCGGCTCTTCTCATACTCTTGTTTCACAATTCTCGGATGTCATGATCACCGAGTTTGAGATGAGTATGATGGGTAAGTTGACTTTCTTTCTTGGCTTCCAGATCAAGCAGACTCGGGAGGGTACCTTCTTGCATCAAGGCAAGTACACTCGTGACCTCCTAAGACAGTTTGACATGAGTGATGGCAAGCCAGTGTCGACTCCCATGGCGTCCACAGCTTCTCTTGACCCAGATGAGGACGGCGAGCCAGTTGATTCTAGGAGTATCGCAGCATGATTGGCTCCCTCTTGTACCTCACTGCCTCGAGGCCGGATATACACTTCGCCGTGTGTCTTTGTCCTCGGTTTCAGGCTTCTCCTCACGTATCTCACCGCCAGGCGGTGAAGCGCATTCTTCGGTACCTTTGAGCTAACATTGACTATGGTATCTGGTACTCTTTTTCGTCCTGTCTTTCCTTGAGAGCCTACTCGGATGCAGACTTTGCTAGCTGTAGGATAGATAGGAAAAGCACTTCTGGCACCTGCCAATTCATTGGCACTTCTCTCGTTTCTTGGTCTTCGAGGAAGCAGTCCGGTGTTGCACAGTCCACCGCAGAGGCCGAGTACGTTGCTGCAGCCAGTTGGTGTAGCCAGGTGCTTTGGATGGTCTTGACCCTGCGGGACTATGGGTTAGTTATCGACAGTGTTCCACTCTTTTGTGATAACACTTCTGCGATCAACATTGCTAAGAACCCTGTGCAGCATTCTCGGACCAAGCACATTGATATTAGATATCACTTCCTTCAAGACCATGTGGAGAAGGGTGACATAGTGCTCTAGTTTGTGGAGAGTGACCACCAGTTGGCTGACATTTTTACCAAGCCTTTGGATAGCTCTAGGTTTTCAGCCTTGCAAGGAGAGCTTGGGGTGGTGTGTCCTTATGGACTGTTGTGAGGGGGAGTTTTGTGCTTCATGCTTTATCATGTTAATTATGCTCTTACTCCTTTCTGTTGCATTGCATAAGGGTGCATTGGGTTTAGTACTTCTAGCATAGATTATAGTGCTTCTCTCGTCTAGCTGTTTAGACTTCTTACTCTTATCTTGTGTTTCTAGGATGTTGCTTATTAGCTGTTTCTCTTCTCACTAGGTTGAGCTTACTCACTTCTTTTAGGTTCTAGGAAGGGTTGGGCCACCCTTGGGTAGACGGGGTACGTGTTTGCTCCTTAGTGTGTTAGATGTTCAGCTAATAGTTCTAGAGTCATATGGGGTAGATGAGAGTCTGTCTGAGCCATAGTTTCCTCTATATCTTGTCTATGCTTTAAGGACGGCCTTTTCTGATTTCATTGCCAGCTTCTCGATTTATCGCTTTGGTTCAGGGGGAGTTCATTTGGGAGCTTCTAGATCTTAATGTTGACATAACTCTACTTGAACTAAAAGTTGCATCACATGTTGAGGGGGAGCTAGATTTTCTTGTATTCTAGCATCCTGCATTGTAATATAACTACATGGAGCCTTGATTATTATTCTGTTATGACATGTTTTACAATGCATTACATCTTGCCATGACTTGAGCATACTTGCTAGATATATCATGACTTCTGTCGGGACCCGGAGCAATGACTCCAGAACCCTCTGTGTAAATCGCACTAGTCCAGGATCAGCTAGTGCACACAGTGATAACAGGGATACATATCAAGCACAATGACAAACTTTATTTAACTGAATATGGGCCTGATGGCCAAAGTTTACATCAATGGTTCATAAACCAAAATTAAATATAAGCAGCGGAAGAAAAACCGAAGCGGAAGAAGCCCACTGAGCCTGCCCACAGGCAAACGACAGTAAGACGCGGCCTATACGTTCTGATCCTCACCGAAGTCGAAGCTGTCCTCTGAAAAATGATGAATTGAGCAACATGAGTACATAAAGTACTCCACAAGTTACACCAGGAGGTTTAACAGAGTTGATGCATGCATATGGATTGACAAAGGAAGGCATAGTAAGGTTAGTTGTGCATAAAGCGAAATTGAAGTAAATACTGTAAGTAGATTCAAAAGCTGAATTTGATACAATAGATAGAAACAAGATTTTAACAAAATAATATCGTTAGTGCAGGCTCCGACCAAACACCAACCTATCCACGGGCATCCCACCCGGACCATCTTTTCCAAAAAGATCTCATATGGATTCCATCCATCCATAAGCAGTTTGTAAAACCATTTTGAAAAACAAAGTCTAATCCATGAAAAACTTTACTCAGCTTGCCCATGACCGTGGGCATGGCTATCCAGGATAGATTATACACTCTGCAGAGGTTGTACAGCTTTACCCACAAGACATGATCATCCCTTTTTGCCACCGGATTAACACACTTCCTTAGGTGTGCGGCCAGGAGATCATGACAAGGCTTTTACAATGATCCATTGTCAACATAATCACACCGCCACTAAGGTTTCACCACAACATGAATCCACATGTTGGAGCCCCCTCTTGTGCCATATGAGACTTCTCACGGCCTACGCCGCGCTCACATTCAGCCTATAGCGAGATCAAGTTGGAACTTCACAAATTATTCGGCCAGGTCTGTCCCATACCAGACTTGTGGTAGTACGATAGGGTTTTGCAATAGTAGCTCACAGACCGGTCCTTCACCGACTCAGGCACCAACCACATACCCCTTGTGCCTGGCAATCAACATTGTGTCACCAAACAGCAATGCATGCCAGCAAGCACCCACCACCTAACCATTTGCCTCAGTCTAAACCAAGTTTTCATATTTTGTTGGGAAACATTTCATAATCATTCTTGACTCACCAAAGTCAAGAATACATTCGAAAACTTTATCATTTTATGTGAAACAATTCTTCCCACCCGAATTATTCTAAGCATGGCTAAGCAATTCCACAAAATTCCTAGTTAATACTAATGTACTAACTAGGTTTTCATCTAGGGTGACAAGGCATGTTTGTTCAATATCCAATTTGGCCATATACAAAGGAGATGGACATAACTAGAATTTAAATCGGATTTAAACTAGATTGAATAAAAGTACGCATGCATAATAATTTTAAAAACAACATAAATAATTTAAATTACTGGGAGCAATATGATCAAAGGTGTAACTTGCCTTGCTTTGAAGTTTTGCTGAGGTTCGCCAAAATTATACTCTCCGGATTAGTCGTAGTCTACACGTGAAAAGCCAGAACAAACTAAACTCAAATAAAATCCAAATAAAATCCACAATTTATAAAATATATGCTGGGAGATAGAATAGAAATTTAGATGAATTTAGGAATTTGAATGGATCCAATTGGAGTTAGGATGAAGGAGAACGGCTTCTGGAAGTTTGAATTCCAAAGGAACGAATAAAAGAAATTATTGGAATTCTTTTCTTTGTGAAGGAAAAGTGGTCGGAAGCTACAATATTTGTGTATGGTCAAAACCATGGTCGAATCAACGGTTAAAGATACGGAAGTCTAAGTCGAAGACAAAGACTCCAAGTACAGGTGCAGTCGAAGTCGAAGACCTGGTCGAAACTGTACAGTGGTCGAAAGAATTGGATTTATACAGAGTGGTCGAAACAATCGGACGGCTTGGAGAGGTCGGGCGGCTTCGAGTGGTCGGAGAGATCGGTGGGTTCAGAGAGGCTGGAGTGTGTGTAGGTTAAAACGGTCCAACAGCCATAGTCGGTTTGAAGACGGAGGTCGAAGTTGAAGGCTCCGAGATCGAATGCCGAAGTCAAAGTCTTCGAGGTCAAAGGTCGAAGGCTGGAGTTGAAGTCTCCGAAGGTCAAAGTAAAAATTGGAGTCTTCGAAGGTCAAAATCTCTGGAGTTGAAGGTCGAAGTCGAAGTTGAAGGCTCCGAGCAGTAGGACTCTAAGAAGCCTCCGTATAGCGGAGTCTAAGAATCGGATGGTTGGAAGAAGTTGGACGGGTTCACAAGACGAGATCTGAGTGATCCAACGGCGGTGAAGACTGGTGAGATGTACAAAAGAGGAAGAAGAGTATGAGTCCGGTTTTGGTGCAAGGTTCGGGCTCACAGAGTTGGCTGGTGGCAAGGGTGTAGTGGAGGTGGGTACGATTATCAATGGTATCGGCGAGGCGCAAGGACGTCCAAGGCATCGGTAATTCCTCGCTGGAGCTCCTCAAATGAAGAAGGTAGAAGTTGCTCGATGCGACAGGTCTATGAGCGAAACCAAGGCAATGGGGTGAGGGGAACAGTGGAGCCGAGCCCATGGACGGCGGTGCGGCGCACAAAGCCCGTGGGCTCGCTGGCGGTGCGGGGCACGGCGAGGATTGGCGAGGGGCGCAAAGGAGAGAGAGGATTGCGAGAAGTGCATGGGTGCACTTGTGCAACACTGCAAGTGGTTGAAAGGTGGTTGGCGGCGAGGTGAAGCGGTGGCGCAACTCGGGCGGCGGTGGCGACGGCGTTCCGGGGGAGAGGAAGCTCAGCCAAGGGGTGGTCGAGAAAATCCAAAAATTATGAAATAAATACAAAAAAATAGATTATAAATTTAGATGAATTTAGAAACTTGAATCACTTGATTCAGAGTTCGGACGGAGGAGAACGAGCGATTGGAAAATTAGCGGATCAGAAAATTCTGGAAAAAGAAACGAAAGAACAACTCTTGGTGTTTTGGCGTGGCGTCGATGAGAAAAAACACGGGAGGTGAAGCCAACTAGCAAAATGGGTTGCTAAGGACCCAGGCACATGTAGGAAGTGACGACACGTCAAACGGAGCACGATGACGACGTGTACGGCAACAACGACATAAGGTGTGGAGAGAAGAATAATTTTCGGGAATGGGACAAGGACAAGTAAGGTTAGCACGGCCTAGAATGTGGCGAGGCGAAGCTAGGAAAAATATCAGCTAAGCCAAAAACTCACCGGAGGCGACGCAATCGTCGTTTGAACAACGACGGTACCGAAACACGAAAAACTCAATATCTTCGTGCTCGGTAGAGCGAATCCAAAACCGTCTGAAACGTAGCCACCTGGGATAGTTTGGCACGTTTTGACGCGAACGGATTGTTGAAAGCATTCCCGGACAGGCAGGTATGCGAAGTGCCATTTGCGGCCATGGCAAGGTGTCGGGGTCAAAAATTTAGGAAAGGGTTTTGGACAAATGGAAGAGAGCACGGTGTAGAACGCGTCGAGGTCAACTCAACGGTGCAGATGGCTCGGCCAACGGACTAGTGAAACGCGGTGGACAAGCTTTTATGTAGCCGACAGGCTGACATCGACATTCCGGGCAAACGGAGAGGAATTAACGTGCAAGACTTGCGGTGAAACGAAGAGTAGAGTGTGGGGAACGTGATGCTCACCTTGGTTTTGGTCGGGCATGCACGGACGGCCGGTGGCGACGCGAGGAACGACGACGCGCTATGGCCCACGATGGTGACGGTGCTCCGGCGCAGTTCCGGCGAAGGCGAGGTGAGCACCGCGTAGAACGCGACGAGGTGAATCTGGGGATGTGCTCAAAAGTGGCGGGGCTCCACCGGACAAGGCGCAATAAGCCGAAGATCGCTGCTTGGAACACAAAAGAAAAACTCCGATCGCGCCCAAGAGAAGAGGAGTGAGGACTTGATATTTTCGGGGTTGAGTGAGGATGAGGAGGGGCTCACGGTGCTCCCTTTTATAGGGGCGGGGGAGGTCCGAGATGGGAGATCAAGGGACCATGTCCATCAATGGCATGGGTTAATTTCTCGCGAAACGGCTCATTAATGAGGGGAAAACGGTAGGGAAATGAAAGAGTTTGATGAGAGGAGTTGAATGCAATTTATTTCGCTAAAAACCGTTGAGAAAATCAAGAGATATCAAAGATTGAAGAAAGCTCAAGAAACGCCATGGCTGCTCTCTGTGAACTGCACGAAGGAAACGGTCTGGAGGAAGAAGAAAGGAAAAGGAAGAGAGAGAAAAGAGAGAAGAAAAAAAAGAAAATTCGGAAAAATTTTAAGAAAATTTTCTAAAGATCCTTGAAACCTGAAAATATTAAAAATAATTTCGGAATTAATTGACATTTATTTTAATTTTTTTAAAATGTTTTTATTTTCTAGCTTTAAAATAATACAATAATTAACAAATAAAGCTTAAAAATCTTAGAAAAATTCATAGATCTTTCTAAAGCTATTTTGTACTTATATAAAATATCTTCAACTGAAATTTTGATATTTTCCTTTATAAAATATTTTTTATTTAACAGAAAGGCTCTCTTCTTTAAAGCAGAAAATTAGGTTAGCGAAAATTTTAAAATTTCAAGCAACCCAATAACTTTGATTTTTATTTTAAATGAAATAGATTGTTATTTAAATTTTTTAATTTTTTAATTTTTTTTGCTTAAATTATTTTCACAAGAAAACCCCTTTTAAAAGCAGAAAATCAGGCAATTAAATTTAAAAAAACTTAAACAACCAAAAGCAAATATTTTATTTTAAATTAAATATTTTGAAATAACAGCTGGGCTGTTACAACTTTATATGTGTAGTCAAGTCTTTGCCATGATAGGTTGATTAAAATGCTCAACTTGAACTAATTCATGTCACGTTAGCTTTTGACACTAGTCTTTCTTTAGTTATCCTTTTATGATTCATGCCATGTCAAATGAGCTGAGTTGAGTCTTGAATCTATATTGAGCTTTAGATTGAGCTATGTTAGTTCCTTGATGAAACATGAGTTAGTACAACCTTTTAAGAAAGCAAAAAGATCTCTTTTGTGCGAAACAACTGATCTCACCAATTCATTCTCATGAGACGGTTTGCCATTGCACTAGGCATGAACTCAGGGGGAGTTTTGGATGACCAAGACTATTTTCTTAAGCTTCTCGCTTGAAGTAGTCGCAGAAGGCTTGAGATCTAGCACATAGCTACAAAAATCTGGTTGGAAACAATCATGAGATTTCAAAAGAAAAACATATCAATTGTGCTCAATTTGCTTAAATATAAAAAGACTAAAGTACTTGAACAAATGAGTCATTCTTGAACTTGTAGCACTCTAAATTGACTCAATACTAGCTTCTTGGTTCCACTTAGACTATTGACATGGCTTGCATCATCCTTGGATACCTCTGGCTAGACTAGAATCATGATTACCTTGATATGCTAAGCAATTCCTCTAAATTTCAGATTGTAACTCCTTAGCTTAACTTGATTATACATGTCTTGTCATGATCTTGATAGCATTCTTATATGTCATGGCTTAGTGTAATACTTCATGGTCATTTTGGATAATTCTCATGGCTCGAAATGCTTAGAATAAACAAACTTCAGTCATTTCATCCATCTTATGCCTTATTCTCTCTTTTGCATCCTTGACGTGTTTATTGCCAAAAGGGGGAGAATAGTGGGAGAAAAAACCTTTTTGGGAGCTTTGAGGAAAACTTGCTCTTTCTTTTGCTGCTTATGTCAACATGGTCATTAGCTTCATTTTCTTCTCTTTGGACCATGTTTGGCTTCTCCTTTCATTTTCAAACAAACTCAACTTTATGCTTTTTCTGGGTTTGTCAATATACTCATCAAAGGGGAGATTGATGGTCCATGTGGAGGTGACCCCATGTGTGTGATGAGAAATTGACTTTGGTTTAGGAAAGTCGAGTTTGGTTTGTGTGGTTCGGACCATGTCGTTGCGTGGTGCAATTGGCTTGTTTGGACTTGGTCAAACTTGGTTGAAGCGATTAGGATGCTTATTCTCTTGATTCGACAGGTTTGGGCTCTTTTATGCGTAAGTATGGTTCATTGATGTGATTTATGTTTACATGTGTCGAGCGGTGCTATTTGATGTGTTTCTTCTCTGTGATGGCTGCAGGACATCGAGGCGGAGTCGTGGCGAGACACGAGGTGACCGGACTAGTCACAGGTGGTGTCGAGGTCAGAACGGTCGGATGTGTCGAAGACAGCAGAGACTCAAGGTGGTTGCGAGGCTTGGACGACAAGAGACGCGGAAGCTTCCCGGAAGGTGCAGGAGGGGCATTTCGGTAAAAACGCGAAGCTGCATATGGAAGCGGGTTTGATTAGCATTAGCGGGTAAAGGTGGAGGCTTAATGGGCAAAGCAAATGGAAAATCCATTAGTGAGAGGCTATAAAAGGAGGGTGTCTCATGCATGGTCTTTAGGCTTTTAGGGTTTTGATCTTTGCTTTGTGTTGGTGGTTATGCTTTAGTTGTTGAGAGTGGGTGGAGAAGGCAGAGGGCTGTTCTGCCCTTCTCTGTGTTCCTATGTTCTTGAGAGAAGGAAGTGGCTTGTGCTCTCAATCCAAGCATGTATGGGATTGTAGGGATGATATGAGTTGATACTCCTTATAATCATGTATCTCTCATCCTCAATATCAATCTGAGATGGCTTTGTTTGAGTTTGATTGAGTTCTTGAGCTCCCTGTTGATTCTGTGCTTCGTTCCTCTTTTGGTTGATTTCTTGATTTTCAGTTCTTGCATTGTTTCTTGCTGAGAAGGGTTAAAATGGGTTGTTCTATGTTGGGATGATGCCTCAAGATCATTTGATTAGTTAAAATCACAAGAGCCCATTCTTGATTCCAGATTTTGTATTTTGGTCTCCTCTGTTCATCTTTTCTTTTCTAGGGTTTTGGTGTACTTTGTGTTTCCTTCATGAGATGGCATGAAACTTGGCATGTTGAGTTCTGAGGCTATTAAGTAGCTATCCTCAAAGTTTCATGGCCAAAGGATCATAGATTAAATGGGAATTTGAGTTTTCGTGCAGCTCTCAGTTCATTTTCAGTTTTTAGGTCAAATCTCAGATTCTTGCTTTTGAAATGGCCTTTCTTGTTTACCCAAGCTCCTCTGGTTATTTTGGACTGAGAATTCCCGAGAGAAACCTCTAATTTTCTTGCTGAGTGGAGCCTCAAGGTTGCTCTCAAATTTCAGCCTGTAGTTTGTTCTGAAAAACGAGGAGCGGTCTGACCGGACCCTTGTAGGCGGTTAGACCGGTTAGGGTGAGGCGGTCAGACGGCGAAAAACGAGCGGTCAGACCGGACCGCTCACAGCGGTCGGACCGGCGGTGTACGGGCGGTCTAACCGGCCCATGAACACCGGTCTGACCGGCCTGCTACAGTTTGAGTTCTGCAAGTGTTTTATTCTGAAGTTCGGGAACCTAGACAAGTTCGAGTCACGTTCTTGTGATGGTATCTTTCTAGGTTACTTGACTTCTTCGCGAACGTATAGGGTCTGGAACTGCGAGTCTAGTAAGATGGTAGAGACCTGTGAGGTGACCTTCGACGAGGCCAGTCCGGGGACTAGGCCCGATATCTCAGGTTCTTTAGAGCAATTCGAGCCCATCTTTGTGGACGATGAGGAGGATGGAGATGAGGGTTGTCTACCCGATCCAGTTCCTCATCCTCCCCTTGAGGTGCCTTCTTGCACTGCACCTCCAGGTGATCAGCCCATGCCTTCTGCTTCCTCTGGAGCTAGTGGCTCTGTTCCTACCTCGTCAGCTCATGAGGTAGAGGCCACTTATTCATCTCATCCAGGACCTCCCCGACATATCCAGAAATACCATCCTTCCGAGCAGATGATTGGAGACCTCTTTGAGCGAGTCACACGCTCAAAGTCTGGCATGTCACATTTCTGTCTCCATTCTGCCTTTGTTGCCACCTTTGAGTCCAAGTATGTTTGTCATGCACTCTCTGATGAGTCTTGGGTCAATGCCATGCATGAGGAGTTAGAGAACTTTGAGAGGAACAAGGTCCGGTCGCTTGTTGAGCCCCTTAGAGGTCATAATGTCATAGGTACTATGTGGGTGTTCAAAAACAAGTAGAGTGAGGATGGGGTAGTCATTCGAAACAAGGCTACACTGGTAGTTCAGGGTTTTTCCCAGGTTGAGGGTCTAGATTTTGAGGAGACTTTTGCCCCTGTAGCTAGACTTGAGGCCATTAGAATCCTGCTTGCTTTCGCAGCTTCAAAGGGTTTCAAGCTTTACTAGATGGATGTCAAGAGTGTCTTCCTCAATGGTTTTATTGAGGAAGAAGTCTATGTGAGACAGCCTCCAGGTTTCAAGAACCCCAAATAACCAAACCATGTCTATAAACTTTCCAAAGCCTTGTATGGACTTAAGCAAGCCCTAGAGCTTGGTATGAGAGGCTTAAGTACTATCTGTTGAGTCATGGGTTTGAGATGGGTAAGGTAGGTAAGACCTTGTTTATTCGTAAGCATGGCAATGACCTTCTACTCATCTAGATTTATGTGGATGATATCATCTTTGGTGGCTCCTCTCATGCTCTTGTCTCTCAGTTCTCCGATATCATGAGCTCCAAGTTTGAGATGAGCATGATGGGCGAGTTGAACTGCTTTCTTGGCTTTCAGATCAAGTAGACTCGGGAGGGTACCTTCTTGCATCTGGGCAAGTACACTCGAGACTTCCTGAGATGCTTTGATACGAGTGATGGTAAGCCGGTGTCCACTCCTATGGCTACATCAGCTTCACTCGACCCAAATGAGGATGGCGAGCCAGTTGATCAGAAGGAGTATCGCAGCATGATTGGCTCCTTCTTGTACCTCACTGCCTCGAGACCGGACATACACTTCTCGCGTATCTCACCGCTAGGCGGTGAAGCGTATTCTTCGGTACCTTCGAGCTATCGTTGACTATGGTATCTGGTACTCTTCCTCATCCTATGTTTCCCTTAGAGCCTACTCGGACGCAGACTTTGCTGGCTGTAGGATAGATAGGAAGAGCACTTCTAGCACCTGCCAATTCATTGGCACTTCTCTTTTTTCTTGGTCTTCTAGGAAGCAGTCCGGTGTTGCACAGTCCACCGCAGAGGCCGAGTACGTTGCTGCCGCCAGTTGCTGCAGCCAGGTGCTTTGGATGGTTTTGACTTTGCGGGACTTTGGGTTAGCCATAGACAGTGTTCCACTCTTTTGTGATAACACTTCTGCTATTAACATTGCCAAAAACCCAGTGCGGCACTCTCGGACTAAGCACATTGATATCAGATATCACTTCCTTCGAGACCATGTGCAGAAGGGTGACATAGTGCTCTAGTTTGTGGAGAGTGACCACCAGTTGGCTGACATCTTTACCAAGCCTTTGGATAGCTCTAGGTTTTCAGCCTTCCGGGGAGAGCTTGGTGTGGTTTGTCCTTATGGACTGTTGTAAGGGGGAGTTTGGTGCTTCATGTTTTATCCTGTTTATTATGCTTTACTCCTTTCTGTTGCATTGCATGAGGGTGCATTTGGGTTAGTCCTCCTAGCATAGATTAGAGTGTTTCTCACGTCTAGTTGTTTAGACTTCTTCCTCTCATCTTGTGATTCTAGGATGCTGCTTATTAGCTGTTTCTCTTCTCACTAGGTTGAGCTCACTCACTTGTTATAGGTTCTAGCAAGGGTTGGGCCACCCTTGGGTAGACAAGGAACGTGTTTGCTCCTTAGTGTGTTAGACGACCAGCTGATAGTCCTAGTGTCATATGGGGTATGTTGTGGGGGTGGCTCAACCCCCCGTGACTGGGCCGTGCAACTAGTCCAACATGTAATAGGCCCAATAGTGTAGAGGAATATACCAGTGTAAATATACCAATGTACCCTCATCCCTTGTAAGTACTAAGCGGTAGAATGGGGATTTCCCATTCTACCCCACTCATATATATAAACCCCCAGGAGGGGCAAAGGGGGGACAACCTCTCATTCTCACCAACTCTCCCACAGATCTACTTCTCTTCTTCCTCCTCTACAAGTCCCCTTCTTCACTGTTTGGCCTGTAGCCACAACAGATGGCGCCGTCCGTGGGGACGACTAGGAGTCACGTATGGAAGAGATTTCTCCAACATTCGATAAAAGCGACGGCTGTGTGGCTCTTTCCCGCTCCTAAAAGCATGCTGCTTCCAGGAGCATCATTGACAGATAAGTGGTTTGCTTGCTAAAAATTTAACCATCTTGGCTACGGAGGTGTATGTGCTTTACCCGTAATACTTCATCATATTCTGTAGATGCAATTTCGAGTAGATCTAGATGGATCGGATCGCCTAGATGCAGTGTTGAGAGGATCTAATCGAATCGCCTATTTTTATGTGGCTGCTAGCTCCGCTCTGCTGGATGTGGTCATGCAGAGCTCCCGAGGGGTCTACGCGCGGAGTCTTCCGCTGGGAGTCCATACAGGCATGGCGTCTCCGCACGGAGTCCATGCAGGCACGATGCCTTGGCGCGTCGCTTGGCTCCGCCGCCTGCTCCGAGCTCGTCCAAGGGTTGCTGCACTAGCGTCAACCCCGCACGGGAGATGGTCACCTCGGCGAGGACTTCGGGCATTACGTCGCCTCCGTGTGCCCAGCTCCGCGCAGAACGTCGCCTCCGTAAGGCGGACTTCGCACGCGCAGCTCATCGTCGGAGCTTCCCGCCCGAAGTCCGGCTCGAAGTCCATGCATGCGTGAAGTGCTTTACTCATCCATGCATGCGGGAAGTGCTTTACTCATCCATGCATGAGGGAAGTGCTTTATTCATCCGTGCATACACTGTGCTTTATCCGTCCGTACATGCATTCAAAAAGGCCATGCACGTCTCCGCATACGCCGTGCTGCAGTCTCCGCAATGCATGAGCCTCCATCCATGCATGATATGAGCACCCGAAGTCTCCGTGCTGCCGAGGACAGCCTCCGAGTCGCGTCTACGCGCCGAGTCTCCCCTCAACGTCCAGCCACCGATGTCGCGTGCACAGCTTCGAAGTCTTCGTCGAGCTCTTTGAGGTCTCCGCCGAGTCCCTGGGTCTCCGCCGACATCGCACGGGCAACTCCGGAGTCTTCGTAGATTCTCAGCACATGCAGGAGTCCCTCCATGTCAAGCGTCACCTCCGCGACGGACCCCACACAGCCGAAGACAGGCTTCGGCCTCCGCTCGCCTCCGCGACACCCCGAAGACCAGCTCACGAGGAGGGGGAGCACTGTCTTGGCGTAACCATGGCTCGACGCGGAGGCGAGTGCTCAGCGCGCCGAGCGGAGGTCTGGGCGGTGCATGCGAAGTCAGGCGCGTGAAGGCGGAGCCCGAGCCACGTACGCCAAGCTGAGGCTGCCCAGGCCGCAGGCACGCAGGCGAGAAGAAGATATGGAGATGGCCTCCTATACGTATGCATGCAGTCTCCTATACGTATACACGGCGGCCAGCTCCACCCAAGCAGCCATGAAGTATGCACATAGTATGCATGCAGGTATTATCCCCTCACGTATATCTATCCATCCATGCATGCATGGATGGAAACTTCAGTTGCATGCGTGAAGCTTGCGCTGGCTGCGCGTATGATCGCATGTATGGCCGTACGCGTATACCGACGAAGGCAGCGCCATCGACTGGTGGGTGTTCGGCATATTTTTGCACGAGCTCCTCTACGGCAAGACGCAGCCACGGCTCTCGGAGTCACCGCTGACGAGCTACGCTAGCAGGAACGCTGCAGCTACCGGGGTCGCCTCCACGTGACTTCGAGCCTCCGGCGTCGAGCTTCGCGACCCGCGTGTCTGGCCTGGCCTACCGCCTCCGCCCCCAGCGCAACTTCGGGCCTTCACTCTGTAGTCTCCGCGCCGAGCCAACGTCGACCTTCACTCGGCGCTTGCGTGCTCCGCGACGACAGACTTCGCCCCGGACTCCGACGTCAGACTTCGCGTCGTCGCTGCTAACTTCGTCGGCCACCACCGGTCTCCGCTCGGCCCCACGCTGACTTCGTTGACCTACCAACGACGCCCCGTCTCCGCTCTAGGGAGTCTTCACCGGCCTTCATGACGAAGCACACACAAGCATGCACGCACGAGGAACGCTTGCGGAAGAGCATCTGAGGACGGTGGCCCGTGGAGCGCCTGTGTTCATTCAACTGCGCGTTGAGCAACGCAAGTCGCCTAACCCCAGCTTCGAGCCGACTTCGTCTGCCTCGCCACGGTCCAGCCCCGCGTCGGTGATAGCGGCTGCATGTGATCTACGCGCTCCCGTGCGGGTCGCGCCCCTCACGCTGAGACGCCTTGTGCGGCTCCCTCGCCGTCATCATCGAGGTCGTCTCCGAAGCAGCCCACGCCTCTACGCCACGCCCCGCCATTGGCGAAGTCCCGGTGACATAGCCAGAGTAGGCCACGCACCTTGGCGAGGTCCTGGCGAGGTCTCCTCCGAGCTCCGCGTCGGCGACCCTCTGGCGAGGTCCCGGCACGCGACGCCTCAATGACGGCCGACTGCAGCAAGCCCCCACGCAAGATGGCGAAGAGCGGGCAGCAGAAGGGCGCATAGGCCTCGGTTCGTTTGGCCTTGGCTCCACCAAGCCGTCGGGAGCGCCGCCGGAGACCGACATGGAAGCCAGCGCCGTCTCGAGCCTCCGTGCCGCGCCATCGAGCCTCCGTGGGCCTCTGGGCGATGTCGACACTCCACGGCGAGCCTCCGCTGACTTCGCGTCCACTGCGGCGAGCTCCGCGACCAGGTTTCTGACGCCGCGCTTGACGCCTACTGGCCCAAGATGCCGACATCAAGGTCGCCTGCGAGACCCGCACCCAAGCAACGTGGTCACGGTCTTCGGCGCCCATGGACGGCTTCGCCGGCCCTCGCTCGGCTCCGCGACGACTTCGCCGACCTTCGCCCGTAGACTCCAGCGACCTTCGCTCTGTAGCGATTTCGCTAGCCTCCGCTTGGCGAGGCCTCGGAGAGGTCTCCGGAGAAGGCCAGGCTCCTCGTCGTCGAGGTCCTGAGGAGGTCTCCAAAGCTCAACGCATGCATGCATGCTCTCTACCCATGCATGCACCCAGGTAGTCAGGCAGCCGTGAAGCATCCATCCAGATGAAGCTAGGCCTCCACGAGCTAGACCTCACGCGCACAGCTCGGGGAGCTCACTCGGCGTCTGTCAGAGTCTTCGTGCTTGCAGAGTTTACTCTGCGCCGCCGCTACCCCGTCTGGTACGTACTGTATATGGTTATGCGTGGGGCTTTAATGATCGCTGCTGCGTTTCTTGTGTGCGTGGCTTAAAGAAATAATTGTTCATCGTGTTATTTATTGCGGCTACAGTTCCATTCTGAGAGCATTTGATTTTGCCGTGTTTGCTTCTCTGGTTTTGACCTGTTCCGGGCTGCCGTAGTATCAAACGCTTTTCCAGTGTTGCATTTTTGAGCGTTTTGTTGTCGCAGCTCTTCGGCCATTTCTTTGATGCCTCTGTTTTGGTCCTCGTTTTTTATTTAAATCGCACGACAGCCTTGCGCCTCGGCGTACTCTACGGAGTATAAACAAAGACACGCATTCGCGTGTGCACTCTCCGTGAAAAACACAAGCATGAGTATAAACAAAGACACGCGTTCGCGCGCGCACTCTCCGTGAAAAGCACGGGCATGAGTATAAACAAAGACACGTGGGGGTCCGCCTCCGCACGCACCCTCACCGCCCGCAACGCACAGAGACTTGCCTCCGCGCACAGTCTACGGACTCTAAATAAGACGCGGATGTGGTCCCTGCGCACCCTATGGAGTATAAACAAGACACGGATCCCGCGCACGCATGGATGTTGTCCATATGCGTACTCTCCAGAGTATAAATAAGACGTGGATGATGATCCCATGCACTCTACGGAGTATAAATAATACGTAGCGTGAGGTCCGCCTCCGCACGCACCTTCATCGCCCGCAACGCGCGGAGGCTTGCCTCCGTGTGCAGTCTACGGACTCTAAATAAGACGTAGCGTGAGGTCCACCTCCGCACGCACTCTACGGAGTATAAATAAGACGTAGCGCGAGGTCCGCCTCCGCACGAACCTTCACCGCCCGCAACGCGCGGAGGCTTGCCTCTGCGCGCAGTCTACGGACTCTAAATAAGACGTAGCGCGAGGTCCGCCTCCGCACGCACTCTACGGAGTATAAATAAGACGCAACGGGGGGACGCCCCCGCGTGCACTCTACGGAGTATAAACAAGACGCGGATGCTGTCCCTGCGCACTCTACTGAGTATAAACAAGACGCGGATGTCCCGCGCACGTGTGGGCGTCGCTCCTGCACGTACTCTCCGGAGTATAAATAGACGTGGTTGAAGTTCTCACGCACTCCACGGAGTATAAATAAGATGCGGGTATTGATACCACACACTCTACGGAGTATAAAACATGCGCAATGGCCGAGACACCAGGGAGTGCCTCGCTTTAGCGGCGCAGCACATTGACATCGCGCCTCCGTGTGCGTAGTGCCCTCGTCCTACGCCGCAAGCGCCCGCTCTCCGCGGGCACTATTTTTGAAGGTAGGGGAACAGCGGCTTCGCCTCCCTACCTCGGCGTGCGTAGTGCCCTTGGCCTACGCCGCAAGCGCCCGCTCTCCCCGGGCACTGTTTTTCAAGGTAGGGGAACGACGGCTTTGCCTCCCTGCCTCGGCGTGCGTAGTGCTCTCGGCCTACGCCGCAAGCGCCTGCTCTCCTCGGGCACTGTTTTTGAAGGTAGGGGAACGGCGGCTTCGCCTCCCTACCTCGGCGTGCGTAGTGCCCTCGGCCTACCCCGCAAGCGCCCGCTCTCCGCGGGCACTGTTTTTTAAGGTAGGGGAACGGCGGCTTCGCCTCCCTGCCTCGGCGTGTGTAGTGCCCTCGGCCTACGCCGCAAGCGCCCGCTCTCCGCGGGAACTGTTTTTGAAGGTAGGGGAACGGCGGCTTCGCCTCCCTGCCTCGGCGTGCGTAGTGCCCTCGGCCTACGCCGCAAGCGCCCGCTCTCCGTGGGCACTTTTTTTGAAGGTAGGGGAACGGCGGCTTCGCCTCCTTGCCTTGGCGTGCGTAGTGCCCTCGGCCTACGCCGCAAGCGCCCGCTCTCCGCGGGCACTGTTTTTGAAGGTAGGGGAACGGCAGCTTCGCCTCCCTGCCTCGGCGTGCCTAGTGCCCTCGGCCTACGGCGCAAGTGTCCGCTCTCCGCGGGCATTATTTTTGAAGGTAGGGGAATTGCGGCGTTGCCGGCGCTCGACTTCGCCGTCCGCCTCGAAGGCATCGCCTTGGTAGGACGGCACATGGTCGGTGCAAGACTTCGCCGTCCACCTCGTAGGCATCGCCTCGGTGGGACGGCACAGCTCCGGCGCAAGACTTCGCCGTCCGCCTCGTAGGCATCGCCTCGGCGGGACGGCACGGCTCCGGCGCAAGACTTCGCCGTTCGCCTCATAGGCATCACCTCGGCGGGACGGCACGGCTCCGGCGCTCGACTTCACCGTCCGCCTCGAAGGCATCGCCTCGGCGGGACGGCACGTTGTCGGCGCAAGACTTCCCGTCCGCCTCGTAGGCATCGCCTCGGCGGGATGGCATGGCTCCAGTGCAGGACTTCGCCGTCCGCCTCGTAGGCATCACCTCGGCGGGACGGCGGCGTCGCCAGCGCTCGACTTCGCCGTCCACCTCGAAGGCATCACCTTGGCAGGACGGCACATGGTCGGCGCAAGACTTCGCCGTCCGCCTCGTAGGCATTTCCTCGGCGGGACGGCACGGCTCCGGCGCAAGACTTCGCCGTCCGCCTCATAGGCATCGCCTCGGCGGGACGGCACGGCTCCGGCGCAAGACTTCGCCGTTCGCCTCCTAGGCATCACCTCGGCGGGACGGCACGGCTCCGGCGCTCGACTTCGCCGTCCGCCTCGAAGGCGTCGCCTCGGCGGGACGGCACGTTGTCGGCGCAAGATTTCACCGTCCACCTCGTAGGCATCGCCTCGGCGGGACGGCATGGCTCCAGCGTAGGACTTCGCCGTCCACCTCGTAGGCATCACCTCGGCGGGACTGCGGCGTCGTCGGCGCTCGACTTCACCGTCCGCCTCGAAGGCATCGCCTCGGCGGGACGGCACGTCGTCGGCGCAAGACTTCGCCGTCCGGCTCGTTGGCATCGCCTCAGCGGGATGGCACGGCTCCGGTGCAGGACTTCGCCGTCCATCTCGTGGGCATCGCCTCCGCGGGGCGGCACGTCGTCAGGGCTCGACTTCGCCATCCGCCACGTATGCATCGCCTCAACGGGACGGCACGGCTCCGGCACAGGACTTCGCCGTCTGCCTCGAAGGCATTGCCTCGGCGGGACGGCACAGCTCCGGCACAGGACTTCGTCGTCCGCCTCGAAGGCATCGCCTCGGCGGGACGGCACGTCGTCGGCGCAAGACTTCGCCGTCCGCCTTGTAGGCATCGCCTCAGCGGGATGGCACGGCTCTGGCGCGGGACTTCGCTGTCTGCCTCGTAGGCATCGCCTCCGGGGGATGGCACGCCGTCAGTGCTTGACTTCGCCGTCTGCCTCGTAGGCATCGCCTCGGCGGGACAGCACGGCTCCGGCGCAAGACTTCACCATCCGCCTCGTAGGAATCGCCTCGGCGGGTCGGTGGCGTCGCCGTCCGCCTCGAAGATGATGAGGACATCACTTCTTTGGATACACACAACACTCCTCCACTTGACATTCAAGGACCAATCACTAGAGCTCGCGCCCGACAATTGAATTTACAGGTGAGCTCGTTCCTAAGTACTTCTTTTTGTTCATTTGAGAATCGATTGCTACCTAATGATTTAATTATGATTAGGAACTATGGAGAGGACCTAGAAGTACTTGGAGAAGGACTACGAGGCGCACAAGTCCAGCAAGGGCGGTCAAATCATGTTGGAGGCCCAACTCAAACCGACTTCGAATCCAATTCGGAGTCCAGGACCAGGCCGCACTAAAACGGACGCCCAGATCGCATCCGGACTCCGTTTTGGACGTTCTACATATGTATGGAAAGCTGAGAAGACTACCTTTCCAATGGTTCTAGTCCCATTTCAGAATTCCTTCTGAGTCAACGGGAATCGTCGAAACAACTGGGCATTCAGAATCTGTCAGGGTGCTGCGCCATCGTCTTTTGGGCCTTTCGGCTTTGTATCGTGTTGGAGCCTATTAGGGCGCGTCCAGGGGTTTTGCACGCCCCTCAATCCTTTATATCCAGCCGCCACCCCCACCATTAGGGTTGGGTTTTGCTTAGATTAATTCTATCTTTGAACAGTTTCGCCGTTCATCGGTTTGTGAGACCTCAACTTTCGAGTGCTACATCAATACAACCGCAAATTCAGTTGTGTTCTTCCTTGTTCTTGCTTGTGTTCTTCGATTCGTAGGTGAGGATTAGCCTTCTTGGCGAGGTCAACCGGGCCGCGCACGGTTGATAACCTGAGGAGACGTGGTGCTGCGATTGCGGGGTTCGGAACGTGTCGTTCGGAAGCCGGATCGATTTGTGTCGCGCCTCCACCAAATCGAACATATCCAGAACCTGTTGGAAGATCGGGACCCCGTTCCTATCAAGTGGTAATCAGAGCTTCGGGTGTTCCTTCAGGTTCGAGTTATCCTACCTTTGTTGTTTTCGGTTTCATCCTAGAGTCCAAGAAAAAGCCCTAAAAAAATTTGTAGTCATAGGTTGTTCCCTGTCCCAGATCTCATTTGGCCTTTTGCACAATTTGATTTTAGAGTCGGTAGTGTTGAGTTTGTGCCCTTAGTCGAGTTGTGTTGCTGGTTTAGATCGTGTTTTGTTTCGGGTTGTCTTGCTTCCGCTACCTCTCATACAAACCCTAGCCGTCAATTTTGTTTTCCCACCCATATCCCACCCTCTGTTTGCGACATCCATTGCATCCCGTGATCACCCAGAACCATCCCCCACTTTTCCCCGAGCTTCCACCCCAAATTCCACCGATTTCCTCCACCTAATTTCGTTTTCGGCCTCCACAGAAACCATAACTCGGAGGCTCAATTTCAAACGGCCGTAACTTTTGCATACGGACTCGAAATCAGGCGATTTTTTTTTCAAGTTGGGTGAAATTAAATTTTGCATCCGATACTCCCCAACTTTGTTGGGTTCGGCGATTGTATTTTCCCCAAATTCGGCCTGGAAAGTGCAGTACTCGAGCTCCGAAATTGAATCACCGAATTTACAGCACATTCATTATTTTCTGTAGGCCACACCTTACATCAGATTGAAATGAAACTTTGTGTGGTTCCTATTTCTGTGCTCTGCTCTGTGAAAAAATAAAATAAAAAAGGCAAAAAAAAAGCAAAATTTCGGCTATAGTAGTAGAGAGGAGAGAGAGTGCTATCCGTGGCCGCAAAAAAATGTGACAGAGCACAGTTTTAGGTGACAGAAATTCATTTGTTTTGTGCTTATGCTGAATTAAGTCTCTCAGTGCCTGGCCATCTTTGTTGCTGTCTCTGCCTTACTATTCTGGTCTTGACTCCTTGTTCATCATATCTTAACCCTGATATAGGACACATTTAGACCAGCAACTAGGACCAGTGCTTTGGACATTTATTCAGCATTACTATCTGTTGTTGATTTGTGTTCCACTAACATATTTGGCCTGCCAAGCTCCATATATCTACTTCCGGATAGCACAGTTTTTGACCCTTGCAATCGTACCCACGCTCGACATGGTATCACGAACCAGCCACCGGTTGTACCACCTACTGCTTTGGTAAGAACACTTGTAAGAGCTTGGTAAGCCACTTCCTTTGCGGGTTTCCACTGTCCTTACTTTGTAGTTGATAGGGATAATCCTTTTTGTTTCCCTGTTTTTTTCCACTAACCATGGCAGGAGACGACGAGGACGGGACACCGGTTGATTTCAACGAGTGTGTTAGTCGCGGCCAGCTACAAGCTGCGCTCGACAAACAAAATGCTTCATTCACTGAACTCGGCGCGAGAATGGACACCATCGTCGCCGCCATTGCCCAGTTGAACACCACAGAAGGCATTGAGCGGGTGGAGCGGCGGATGGCTGACTTCACTGGTCGGATGGACACATTGGAGGCATGCCTGCCACCTGTCAATGACGGCCATCATCATGATGAGGACACAGTGTATGATGCGGATGGCAACATTGATCAGCGGGCGACACAAGATGCACGATTACGTCGGCGTCTTCAGCGAAACCAACGTGGTATGGATGGTAATAACCAGAACCGTCATGGTAACGACGACCCTTTTGCTAAAGTCAAGTTTACCATTCCATCTTTTTCTAGTCTTTATGATGCTGAAAAATATCTTGATTGGGAGATGACGATAGAGCAGAAGTTTAATTCTCACTTGGTTCCTGAACAACATAGAGTTAGACAAGCTACTAGGAAGTTTAAGGACTTTGCTATTATCTGGTGGAATGAACTGGGTACCATGCGCGTACAACCTGATACATGGGAGCGATTAAAAGAAGCTATGCGTAATCGTTTTGTTCCTCCCTCATATAAACGTGATTTGAGAAAAAAATTGCAGCGCTTAGAACAAGCTGATAGTTCTGTTCAGGACTATTATGCTGAGCTTCAAAAGGGTATGGTGCGTTGTGGGGTTGTTGAGGAAACAGAGGATAAGATTTGTCATTTCTATGGGGGGTTACGGCGTGAAATTCAGGACATTGTTGATTATAAAGAGTTTACTACTATCAACCAGTTGTTCCAGCTTGCTATGCTTGAAGAAAAAGAATTGCAGGGACGCAAGAATCAGCCAAGGCAAGCACCGGACGACCATTCTACACGCCGCGAACGACTACATCGACGGGACTGCCCAAGTCTTCTTCGAGTTTTCGTTCTCCTCCACCACCTGCAGCAGCGCCACCGAAGCCACCTTCCACGACACGCCTTGTAGATTCTACAAAAAATTCTTTGCAGAATCCAGCCAAGAGTTCTTCTTCCGTGGCTTCAACGGGCCGCTCCTCTGACATTCAGTGCCACCGCTGCCATGGGCTTGGTCATGTGCAGAAGAATTGCCCTAGCCAACGGGCATACATCGCCACAGAAGATGGAGGCTACATCAGCACTTCGGATGTCGAGGAGGAGGATGATGTTGCTGCTGCTGCCTCGGACGACAATGGCGGTGGTGATGACGATCTGGTCCTTGGTGGGGCGTCCACAGCAACGCTACGGAGCATCATTGTGCAGCGGGTCCTCAGCACACAGGTACAACAACCCGATAAGCTTCAACGCCATAATTTGTTTCAGACTTTCTTCGCAATCAAGAACCGGCGCACACGTGTCATCATTGATGGAGGAAGCTGCAACAACTTGGTGAGTTCTGATTTGGTCAAGAAGCTTGGCTTGACCACGCGACCGCATCCACATCCATACCATATTCAGTGGTTAAATGACTCTGGAAAAGCTAAGGTAACGCAAACATGCCGAGTCCATTTTTCCATTGGTGCTTATGCTGATCATGTTGATTGTGATGTGGTTCCCATGCAAGCATGCTCTCTTTTATTGGGTAGACCTTGGGAATTTGATAATGATGCTTTACACCATGGTAGTAGTAACAAATATACTTTTATGCATAAGGAAAAAAGTTACTTTACTGCCTTTGACCCAAGCTGAGATTATAGAGGCCGATAGGGAGAGAGCTGCTGCTGCTAATGATCCCAAGGAACATGATAAATCTGAAAAACAGCAAGTAATCCATTTGAAAAATTCTGTTATGCTTGCCACAAAATTAGACCTTGCTGAAATTGATGATGTTAATGAGACATGCTATGCTTTTGTGTGCAAGGATGCTTTATTTTCTCTTGATACTATGCCTTGCACTTTGCCTGCTCCTGTCACTAACCTTTTGCAGGAGTTTAGAGATATTTTCCCTGATGAGATACCTCCAGGACTTCCACCCATTCGAGGGATTGAGCACCAGATTGACTTGATTCCTGGAGCGAGTTTGCCAAACCGTGCGGCGTACAGGACCAATCCCGAAGAGACTAAGGAGATTTAGCGACAAGTCCAAGACCTTTTGGACCATGGGTACGTACGTGAGAGCCTTAGTCCTTGTGCTGTTCCTGTTCTTTTGGTTCCTAAAAAAGATGGTTCTTGGCGTATGTGTGTAGATTGTAGAGCCATTAACAACATTACTATAAGGTATCATCATCCTATTCCTAGGCTAGACGACATGCTTGATGAGTTGTGTGGTGCTATAATTTTCACAAAGATTGACTTGCGTAGTGGATAACACCAAATAAGAATGAAACTTGGCGATGAATGGAAAACTGCTTTTAAAACTAAGTTCGGCTTGTATGAGTGGTTAGTCATGCCTTTTGGTTTAACTAATGCACCTAGCACTTTCATGCGATTAATGAACGAGGTTTTACGTCCTTTCATTGGCAAATTTGTGGTTGTTTACTTTGATGATATCTTGATTTATAGCAAGTTCATGGATGAACATTTGAATCACTTACGTGCTGTTTTTAATGCTTTGAGAGATGCACGTTTGTTTGGTAACCTTGAGAAGTGCACCTTTTGCACGGATCGAGTCTCTTTTCTTGGCTATGTTGTGACTCCACAGGGAATTGAGGTTGATAGAGCCAAGGTGGAGGCGATATGGAGTTGGCCCACGCCTACGACGGTCTCCCAAGTGCGGAGTTTTCTTGGCCTTGCAGGATTTTATCGCCGCTTTGTCAAGGAATTCAGCACCATTGCGACACCGTTGATTGAGTTGACAAAGAAGGGCGTCGTGTTCCATTGGGGACCATCACAAGAGGAGTCCTTCAATCTTTTGAAGGACAAGCTTACACACGCACCATTGCTCCAACTTCCGGATTTTGGTAAGACTTTTGAGCTGGAATGTGATGCTAGCGGAATTGGTATTGGTGGTGTTTTGATGCAAGAAGGCAAACCTGTTGCCTACTTTAGTGAAAAATTGAATGGTCCTGCTCTTAATTATTCCACGTATGATAAAGAATTGTATGCTCTTGTTCGTTCTTTAGAGATGTGGCAACACTATTTATGGTCTAAAGAATTTGTCATTCATTCCGATCATGAATCACTTAAGCATATTCGTAGTCAAACCAATTTGAATCGTAGACATGCTAAGTGGGTTGCATTTATTGAATCCTTTCCTTATGTCATTAAACACAAGAAAGGGAAGGATAATGTGATTGCTGATGCTTTGTCTCGACGCTATACCATGTTGTCTCAACTTGATTGTCGCATTTTTGGTCTTGAACCTATTAAAGCACAATATGCTTTTGATGCTGATTTTAAGGATGTGTTATTGCATTGTAAAGAGGAACAAGCATGGAATAAATTCGTGATCAATGATGGGTTTTTGTTTAGAGCTATCCGCCTATGCATTCCAGTTGGATCTGTTCGTCTTTTGTTGTTGCAGGAGGCGCATGGAGGCGGTTTGATGGGATATTTTGGTGCTAAGAAGACGGAGGACGTTCTGGCCACACACTTCTTTTGGCCAAAGATGAGGCGAGATGTTGAGCGGTTTGTGGCTCGCTGCACTACATGTCAAAAAGCTAAGTCTCGCTTGAATCCACATGGTTTATATATGCCTCTTCCTGTTCCTTCTATTCCGTGGGCAGATATTTCTATGGACTTTGTTTTAGGATTGCCCAGGACTAAGAGGGGGAGGGATAGCATTTTTGTTGTTGTGGATCGCTTTTCTAAGATGGCTCACTTTATACCATGTCATAAAACCGATGATGCCGTTCATATTGCTGACCTCTTTTTCAAAGAGATAGTTCATTTGCATGGTATGCCTTCTACTATTGTTTCAGATCGTGATGCCAAGTTCTTGAGTCACTTTTGGCGTACTCTATGGAACAAGTTGGGTACAAAGTTGTTGTTCTCTACAACATGTCACCCACAAACTGATGGCCAAACCGAGGTGGTGAACTGCACATTGTCTACCATGTTGAGAGCTGTTTTAAAGAATAATTTGAAGCTGTGGGAAGAGTGTTTGCCGCATGTTGAGTTCGCATATAATCGAGCGGAACACTCCACCACCAAGGTATGTTCTTTTCAGGTAGTGTATGGATTCAATCCCCGTGCCCCTATTGATATTTTACCTTTGCCTACTAGTGAGAGAGTTCATAATGATGCTAAGGAGCGTGCTGATTTTATTGTCAAAATGCATGAGACTACTAAGGCAAACATTGAAAAGATGAATGAAAAATATAGGATTACTGGTAGTAAAGGTAGAAAGGAAGTTAAACTTGAACCGGGTGATTTGGTTTGGTTGCACTTGAGAAAGGATAGATTTCCTGAGTTAAGAAAATCAAAATTGATGCCTAGAGCTGCTGGTCCTTTTAAGATAGTTGAGAAGATAAATGATAATGCATATAAACTTGAGTTGCCTCCCGAGTTTGGGGTTAGTCCCACCTTTAACATTTCAGATTTGAAGCCATACTTGGGAGAAGAAGATGAGGCTGAGTTGAGGACAACTCCGCTTCAAGAGGGGGAGGATGATGAGGACATCACTTCTTCGGATACACACAACACTCCTCCACTTGACATTCAAGGACCAATCACTAGAGCTCATGCCCGACAATTGAATTTACAGGTGAGCTCGTTCCTAAGTACTTCTTTCTGTTCATTTGAGAATCGATTGCTACCTAATGATTTAATTATGATTAGGAACCATGGAGAGGACCTGGAAGTACTTGGAGAAGGACTACGAGATGCACAAGTCCAGTAAGGGCGGTCGAATCATGTTGGAGGGCCAACTCAAGCCGACTTCTAATCCAATTCGGAGTCCAGGACCAGGCCGCACTAAAATGGACGCCCAGATCGTATCCGGGCTCCGTTTTGGACGTTCTACATATGGATGG
This sequence comes from Dendrocalamus latiflorus, assembly GCA_017311315.1. Classification (NCBI taxonomy): domain Eukaryota; kingdom Viridiplantae; phylum Streptophyta; class Magnoliopsida; order Poales; family Poaceae; genus Dendrocalamus; species Dendrocalamus latiflorus. The sequence continues at coordinate 20,708,356 of CM029640.1, forward strand.
AAAGCTGAGAAGGCAACCTTTCCAATGGCTCTGGTCCCATGTCAAAATGTCTTCTGAGTCAACGGGAATCGTCGAAACAAGTGGGCGTTCAGAATCTGTCAGGGTGCTACGTCACCGTCTTTTGGGCCGTTCGGCTTTGTATCGTGTTGGAGCCCATTAGGGCGCGTCCAGGGGTTTTGCACGACCCTCACTCCTTTATATCCAGCCACCACCCCCACCATTAGGGTTTGGGTTTTGCTTAGATTATTCTGTCTTTGAACAGTTTCGCCGTTCATCGGTTTGTGAGACCCCAACTTTCGAGTGCTAAATCAATACATCTGCAATTCAGTTGTGTTCTTCCTTGTTCTTGCTTGTGTTCTTCGATTCACAGGCGAGGATTAACCTTCTTGGCGAGGTCAACCGGGCTGCGCACGGTTGATAACCTGAGGAGACGTGCTGCGATTGCGGGGTTGTTCGGAAGCCGGATCGATTTGTGTCACGCCTCCACCAAATCGAACATATCCAGAACCTGTTGGAAGATCGGGACCCCGTTCCTATCAACGCGCGAGGGTCTCGATGCCTTATTTATCTGAGTATGGCATATACTAGTGTCTGAGAGTCGAAAAGATGCTTTATTGCCCCCTGCTTGCGCGGGTACATTTTTTACAGTTCATGTACACATGTGCCCTTTGGGGGCCATCTTTCTGACAATGTCTATGCGTAGTAACAACAAACTCGATCATTGTTCCATGTGTGCTTAAGATCTACTCTGTCAAGGGTTGGGAGGTGGTAGGAACTTGCCCTTACTAACATCGTGACTATGTAGGGTCCCTCCCATTTAGACTCCAGCTTGCCTGTTGTGTCTGCATGGAGTGATTTCTTGAGGACGAGGTCCCCTGCTGCTAGGTTGTGCGGCTTGACTTTCTTGTTATATGAGGCTATCGTCATGTGGAGGTACTTCGCAATGTTGAATATCGCTTGCATCCTGTCTCCCTCGATGAGATCAAGCGAGACATTGCGCTCACCCGGTGCTGGGTGTGCTACCACTCGGTGGGACTTCGCCCTGAGTTCCTCATACGTCATGGCTTCGTCGCCAAAGAGCAACTTGAAGGGGCTAAAGCCTGTTTGGCGGGAGGCTGTCGTGTGTATGGACCATAGGAGCTTCGACAATTCCTCTAGCCACCTCCCTTTGGGGAGGCCAATGAGGTGCTTCTTGATGCCTTCAGACAATGTGCCGTTCGCACGTTCTACAGCTTCGTTGGACTGCGCGTGCCTTGTAGAAGCATACCACACTTTGATGCCCATCCACTTGCAAAACTCGTGAAATGCCTCTACGTCAAACTATAGGGTGTTATCTATGGTGACCTCTTTGGGGACTCCGGAATGACATATGATGTTTTGCCACAAAAACTTCTGGGCCGCCACGGAGGTTATTTTGGCGAGGGGTATGGCTTCGATCCACTTAGAGAAGTATTCGTAGGCGACGATAACTTACCGGTGATCTCCGTGGGTGCGTGGTAGGGGGGCCAATGATGTCGATCCCCCAACGTGCCAGCGGCCATACTGGTAGGATTGGCTGGAGGGGACTAGGAGGGGTGTGGGAGAGTATCTTCCCATCCACTGGCATCCCCAGTGGTGGGACCAGGCCTTGGGCTATCTGGGCTATAGCCCGAGGCCTGACAACAAAAGCCCATAAAAATTCATGAAAAATCACAAAAACTAGAGTTGGCCCAAGAGCACTTGGCCCAGCCCGGGGCTTGGGCTGGTTTCGCCCCTGGGCATCCCTAGCCCCGTCGGACAAGTTCCTTCGTGTCTGATGCTACCATTGGCTAATAAAAACCCTGTCAGAAGGCCTTCCCAACAAGGGCCCTTGGGGCTAAATAGGATCCGCATAGGCTAGCGTATTTCTCTATGAGCAATTTCTGGCCTTTGTGGTGTTAGAGGCATCGGAGAAGTGGGGCATAGGCGCTGCGCTTGTACTGGGTGCCGTCGACCAGCTGAAAGGCTCTTGCCTGATGTGCCATCCTCCGCGCTTTGCATGGGTTGTTCGGTTCATCATCCTCCTTCGCCAACCATACCTATTGGTACCCGGAGTACGCATCGAGGAAGCTCATCATTAGCACCCTACCATTGCATCGACCAATTGATTGATGCGTGGTAACGGGTAGTTGTCCTTTGGGCATGCCTTGTTTAGATTGATAAAGTTGATGCACATTCGTCAAGCCCCGTTGGATTTTTTACTAGAACGGCGTTGGCGAGCCACTTAGGGTGGACCACCTCCCTGATTATGTCGGAGGCCTTTAGCTTGACCACCTTTGCCTTGGCAGCCTCTTGGCGATCGAGGGACATGCGCCGCATTTGCTACTTGACTGGCTCCACGTCAGGGTGTACCACTAACTTACGCTCGATGATGGAGCGATCCACCCCCGCGATGTCATTTGGTGACCATGCGAAGATGTCAGCGTTTCTGCGAAGCACTGCCATGAGCTTTTCCTCTGCCTCAGGGGTGAGGATTTCTTTGATCCATACCCGCTTCATCGGGTCCTTTGGTCGAAGTGGCATCATTTTTACGTCGCCTCCCCGCTTTGGCTTTGGTGTCCATCCAAAGGTAAAGGGTGGGGTGCATCCATCGTTGATGGCATGAATCTTCTGGTGTGGACTTTGCATGCCAATTTTCATTTGCCATGCCAAGTCTTGATCACCCAATATTGTGATGACTTCGCTAGGGCTCGGTAGCTTCATGCACAAGTAGTTATAGTGCGGGATTGCACCAAAGACGTTGAGGGTAGTTGTGACGCCCCACATTATTATCCACCGGATAATTGCATGGGACAAACGGGTTACTATTTGCCTGATCAGTAGAACGCCGCTCCGGCAAATGGCAAACCTTTATCAGAGTCACGCAGCAGAGCAATGACATAGATACTGTAGATTTTATTACAGCAATGGCCACATGGCCTACAGTCTGGTATTACAAAAGTACAACCATAGCAAAAGTAAGACTAATACCCCAGGACTCCTCCGCCCACTCCACTGGGCCTTCTAGTCATCCCAGCCGAAGTATACGGGGTCCACCTCGCCTGGATCCTCGTAATCTCCCTCCTCTTCTCCGGTCGACTCAGCGCCACCTGCTTCCCCTTCATCCTGCTCGTATACCTCCTCGAGAGTATTAGGGTCTAACAAAGGAGATTAATAGCAAGGGTGAGTACCACGGTACTCAGCAAGCATATTAGCAATAAATGCATTGATATGATCTCATGTCCTTAGTCCACATTCTAGTCTCCTTTATTCTGAAATTATTCATATGAAAATATTCAGTCTTGCACTTTTAATTTCCAAATAATTTCTATTTTTCACCCAGTAAGGTATGATCCCTAGCGATCACCGTAGTCCACATTCCAGTGAACTGGCATGAATTCATGATTTTATCAGCACTGCGCAGGCTTGTACCACTGTACCCAAAGCTACTCTGAACCTTCTTAGCTAGGTTTTTCCACACTGCCTTAGGTATGGAATCCAGTTCAGAGTACAGAACTTTTCTCCACTTACGTTAATTCATCCACCAGCCCATCTATTATCCATCGGTGTACCAAGTCGCTCACTTGGGCTCCACCGACTTCCAATAGTGTTTGGTTGGACCGGCTCCCGGCCCAACACTCCACCTAACGCATATAGCGTCTGGGACTTACTCACTTCCAGACTTGCGTTACTGGTCCTGAGCTTCATCCATCTCTTACTCACACCTAAGTACTTACCCAATGTGGTGGATTGGTTAACGTAATAGGATAGATTTCCCGCCCGTCCAAAACGGGAAATTGGTTGGCACGGTAAATACGGTCCCCCATCCGAGTGAAAACGGAGTAAGTCCTTACATCATAGCCCTATGTAAAGAGGTCCGCCTAGCCTCTCTGCATCCTTTCCCTGAACCTCTTTACTATACATCTCTGCTTGTGGGCCTGCTGCTCATCTCAGCAGTACCACAACTGAGCATTTCATTTCTTCTTTCCCTCTTTCTTTTTCTCCTCTTTTCTTTTCTCATTTTACTCATTATAACATCATAGCATCTTCATTCTCTGATTTACTTTTAAAACAAAGATTTTCATGCATTTAGCTAGGATTATTAATACCGCGGGAAATACACATATTTTTAACATAACTACGTGCATGATCGAAGAATGAGCTTGCCTGAGACGTAGGGTAAATCAGAACTGATGGAACCCGGGTTTGCTTCTCCGACTGACGTTTGCTCAGATTCTGCAAATTTAACGCTAATTTACTACTACGATTTTTTTACAACTATAAATTTTATAGAAGGAGTAATTACTAGATAAATAATCTCCCCTTTTGAGCTATTTCCAGTTGAGATATCTCAACACCCAGGTTACAAGGCTCTCGACAAACTTTATTTTACAACGGTTCACAGCAAGGAATTTATTTTTAGAAAGGGGTATTATTGCGAACAATAGGTATTACAGCTCTACGATTTAATTTCACTTGGTCTGCCAGGTTTTTGAACTGCTCGGCCTTGCGCGTGCACGCATAGCCCACTGGCCCATTGGCCTTGCACAAGCGGCCCGCACGGCTTGGCTAAATGCGGCCCGGCAGCAGTGCCTCACGGCCCCCTCCTCTTAATCTCTCGCCGCTCCCCTCTCTTCTTTCATCCGTCGCCGCTCTCACTTCCTGCCTCTTCCCATCCCCACTGAATCCACCGCCTCCTCACTGCACTCCACTGCGCCTCCTCCCCTACGCCTTCTCGCCGTGCCTCCTCTGGACGCCTCCATGCCGCGCCTCCTCTCAGCACCCCCACTCGGCGCCTCCCCTCTACGCTTCCTCTCCCTCTACTCCTCGGCTCCCCTCCCTATTTTAATGCCTGACTCTTCCTCTACTACCCGGGCATGTCGCCTCCGTTGGGTTTAGATCTGGGCTGATCCAACCCAGGACGGTGGTTCTTTGGCGGTGGATCTACTTTTACTGACTTTCTTGTGGTTGGATTTGAGGCTATACCTCACTGGCTTGCGGTGGCTTGCAGGATTCTTGAGTTTTTTTCCATGATCGGCTGCCGGCTACCATGCTAGATCGGGGGTGGCGAACAGAAATACTATGAACACGGTGCTACCCTTCCTCTCCTAAGTATTTTGCATGCATTTTATTCCCTCTTTTTAGTTCTTTATTCTTGGCTCTATTCTACCGCAATCGATGATGAGCTTAAGGTTCTGAGTTTTGGTGGTGGTGGTTGTTGGGGATGCTTTCGGGTTGAGGCTATCTCCACACTAAGGAATGGTTGACGGTACTCGGTTGGGTTGATTCCCCCCCCCTTGTGATTTTTCCAGATGCTTCTAAAGAAAAAGATAAGGGGAAACAAGGACCTACTTGTGCGGTTTGCCGGGCTGGATAAGGAAAGATGGGGTCGATGGGGACCACTGTTGCTTGCATGTAGTCACTGTCGGGGACGAAGGTGCAACTTGCCCCTTTTTGCCGATGTGGAAGTCCTTGTCTCGTAGTGGTTCCGTTGACATGCTTCTTGCTCCCTTGTCCTTGCTGGTCCCGGCTTGTCCTCTTTGCCGCAGCCTTCTCTTCTTCGGCTCCTTCTGCTCCTCATGACCGTGGCTCTAATCCCACCTTCTGGCCTCTGGCCGAAGGTGCTATGCTATTGGCTGGGACGGATGAAAGAGCTTTGGGGTGCTCTCTGCTGTGGACAGTTTGCTGTTGGGTTGTGCTTATCCTTGGGTGAGCTGGGTAAGTGCAATGTATGGGGCTGGTTCTGGGAGCGCAGGGGAGATATTTCTTGGCTGCTCTCTACTTGCGCTGGCTTTTGCTGGCTGCAGCTGGCTGCCTTCGATCTTATCCCTCCCTGAGTCTTGCTCTCCTGTGCCGAAGAACCTTTGGTCTGAAGAATGTGCTGGGCACTGTTGCTTTAAGGTGGGCTGGTTGGAAATGTGATGTGGGCTTCCACTTGTGGGCTAGAATTTACTGTGGGCTTGAACTTGTGGGCTGAAATGCAATGATTGCATTCATGGCTTTTGTGGGCTGAAATGAGATGGGCTGAAATGCAATGGGCTTTGGGCTAAGGTAAGGGTCGTGGGCTTTTGTTTTCTAAAGTTTGCCGAATGATGACGCCCACCGAGACAAGAGGTGCCGACCGGCCCGGGACGGTCTGGGGAGTCTCTAAGACGCTCTCGAATTGGCCCTAGCAGCCCAGGGGCACTGACGGCAACTTTACTTAATTTACTAATTCTCCCTTGGATTGTTAACTATTTAATTCTCTAATTACGCAAGAAAATAGGTTGGGGTTTGGTACTAACGGCAATTCTAATTGCAGGCGAAGAACGAAGAAATGCACATGTGCTCCTACGCCGAAGACCTCGACGCCGGAGTTTTATTTCCAATTTTGTAAAATAGGCTTGGAAAGAGAATAATGTAATTTACTATTATGAATGCAATGCCCAACAATGCAATTCCATTTGTAATCCTATTTGTAATAATGCTTGATGGAATGCAATACTTAATTTATTTACCCGCTAATTACTTACTTAACTAGGGTATTAGATTTAGGGTTCTTTCAGTCTTCCCCCCTTTAGGCGATTTCGTCCGCGAAATCGGGTCTTCGCTTGAATAAGTTAGGGTAGGCCTCGCGTAATTCCTCTTCTTTTTCCCATGTAGCTTCTCGAACCGAATGATTCTTCCATAGAACTTTACAGAAGCGAATAGTTCGATTCCGTGATTGGCGATCCTCTACTTCCAAAATCTTCACAGGATGTTCTTCGTAGGTCAGGTCTGCCTGAAGAGGTATGTTTAGGTCGGTTATGTGCTGTGAAGGTTCAAGCAGACACTTCCGAAGTTGAGATACATGAAAGACATTATGTATCCTGGACAACTGAGTCAGAAGCTCTAATTGATACGCTAAGGTGCCCTTTTGTTGTAGGATTCGAAAAGGCCCTATGTATCGAGGACTTAATTTTCCTTTTACTCCAAATCGATGGACTCCTCACAACGGTGAGATCTTAAGATAAACATAATCGCCAACTTCAAAATGAAGATCTCGTCTGCGTTGATCTGCATAGCTCTTTTGCCTGCTTTGAGCTATTTTAAGGCCCCGTTTGGCACAGCTCTAACTCCGAGATCTATGCTGGATCTGTAGTTTGTTGACTAAATTAAAGTGGTTTAAATATTTTTATTTAATATATAATATAAATGAAATGAGTCATGTAAATGCACTTAACTTGCCTGCAACTCTAGATCCAGGATTTCCTAGAGCTACAGATGACCAGCTCTCGGAAATCTACAGATTTCCTAGAGCTAGAGCTCTGCCAAACGGGGCCTAAGTCTTTCTCTGATGACCTTGATCTTTTCATCATATTCTCGTACTAGTTCTGGTCCCATTAGTGGCTTTTCTCCTGTTTCATACCAGCACACAGGGGATCGACACTTTCGTCCATATAATGCTTTGTATGGGGCCATCTGAATACTAGCCTGGTAATTGCTATTATATGCAAACTCTGCTAGTGGTAAATACTTATCCCATAAACCCTCAAACTTCAATACACAGGCTCTCAACATGTCTTCAAAAATTTGGTTCACTCTTTCCGTTTGACCATCCGTTTGGGGATGATATGCGGTGCTAAAATTTAATTGGGTGCCCAAGGCTTTATTTAGACTTTGCCAAAATCCGGAAGTAAAAACTGATCCTCGATCTGATGTGATGGTTTTAGGTATTCCGTGTTGAGAAACAATTCGTTCCACATATAACTCTGCCAACTTATCCCCTGAATATTTTTGATTGATAGCAATGAAGTGAGCTGATTTTGTTAATCGGTCTACTATAACCCAAATAGCATCTTTCTTCTTAAGGGTTGCCAGTAACCCAGTAATGAAGTCCATACATACATCATCCCATTTCCACTCCGGAATTTCTAATGGTTTTAACAATCCTGCTGGTCGCTGATGTTCTGCTTTAATCTTCTGACAAGAGTCACACTGGCCCACATATAATGCTATCTCTCTTTTCATATTGGCCCACCAAAACTTCTCTTTTAGATCACGATACATCTTGGTTCCTCAGGGTGAAGGGTATACGGAGTGTCATGAGCTTCCCGTAAAATAGTTTCTTTAATAACACCATCTTGGGGTACACATATTCGGCTTTGCCTCCATAGAGTCTCTTGATCATCTAAGTGAAATTCCGATGGCTGTCCTGCTTTAATCCTTCGGATCTCTTCCCTAATAAATGAATCCAACATTTGCTTTTCTCTAATCTGATCTAGTAGTGTTGGATGAAATGTCATGGCTGCTATAGTAGCTTGAGTAGTAGATGCTCTAACTTCTATTCTCATTTTGGCTAATTCATGCGTAATTTCTGAAATAGGGTTTTCAAGAATGGCCTGGTGACATTTAACTTTTCGACTGAGGGCATCTGCTACCACGTTGGCTTTTCCAGGGTGGTAATTGATAGTGAGGTCATAATCTTTAATCAATTCAAGCCATCTCCTTTGCCTCATATTCAATTCCTTCTGAGTGAAAATATATTTAAGGCTTTTATGATCACTGAATAATGTGCACTTCGACCCGTATAAGTAGTTTCTCCATATTTTCAGTGCAAAAACTACTGCTCCCAGTTCCAAATCATGAGTAGGGTAGTTTAATTCATGGGGTCTCAATTGTCTAGATGCATAGGCTATAACCCTTTCATTTTGCATTAACACACTTCCTAGTCTATGTTTGGAGGCATCACAGTATACCACATAGTCCAATCCTTCTTCTGGCAGGGCTAAGATAGGTGTTGTGGTCAATCTTTATTTTAGGGCCTGAAAACTCCATTCACAGTTTTCCGTCCAGACAAAAGGAGTTTCTTTCCTTAGAAGCTTAGTGAGTGGGCTAGCAATCTGTGAAAAATCTTTGATAAATCTGCGATAATAACCAGCAAATCCGAGGAAACTACAGATCCCTTTCACATTAGTAGGTTGAGCCCAAGTGGTTACAGCTTCAATTTTTGCAGGGTCAACTTCAATTCCTCTTCCTGAGATGATATGGCCTAAGAAAGATACTTGGTCTAACCAGAAGGAACATTTACTGAACTTGGCAAACAACTGATTCTCTCGAAGGATTTCTAGAGCTATGGCCAGATGTCGCTTGTGATCTTCTACACTTTTTGAGTAGATTAGAATGTCGTCAATGAAGACAACGACAAACTCATCAAGATATTTCATGAAAAGTTTGTTCATGAGATTCATGAAAATGGTCGGGGCATTGGTTAAACCAAATAGAATGACAGTGTACTCATGATGTCCATATCTGGAGACAAAAGCAGTCTTTTCAATGTCTGATGGCTTGATTTTGATCTGATGGTATCCTAACCTGAGATCTATCTTTGAGAATACTTTCGCTCCCCTTAACTGGTCAAACAAATCATCTATACGGGGAAGGGGGTATTTTTTTCTTAATTGTGACGCTATTAAGCTCCCTATAATCTGTGCATAGCCTTTGGCTGCCATCTTTCTTTTCGACAAATAGCACGGGAGCTCCCCATGGTGAAGTACTTTCTCTGATAAATCCCTTAGCCTGGAGCTCATCTAACTGTTTCTTTAATTCAATCAACTCATGTGGGTTCATTCTATAAGGTCTCTTTGAAATAGGTGCTGTGCCTGGAAGCAGATCTATAGCCAGTTCTATTTCCCTATCTGGTGGCATTCCTGGCAATTCTTCGGGGAAAACATCTGGGAATTCTTTCACTACTGGTATGTCTTGAAACTCTTTCTTTTCCATACTGGTTATTCTAGGGATTTGGGGTTTCCTGAACGTCCTCTCTCCCATATACGTTATCCTTGTCCCATCTGGTTTCCTAATGGAAGCACTCTTATACTCACAACTTATATTCACGCGATGTGTTGACAACCAATCCATGCCTAAAATGATGTCTAGGCCACTCAAGTCGATGACATACAAGTCAACAAGGAACTTGGTGTTATAAATAATAATAGTTTGACTCTTTCTCATAGACGACACCTCTATTACGCCTGCTGGCGTACTCACCATCATTGGTTTATCTAAAGTTTCAGTCTGTAATTTATTCTTTTCCAAGAATCTTTAGGAAATAAATGAATGCGTTGCTCCTGGTTCAAATAAAACAGTACCTACAGATGGTGGAATTAGAAGCGTACCCGGGACTACATCAGTGGCTTCTCCCACTTGTTCTGCTGTCACATGGGCAAGTCTCGCTTGTCCTCCCTTTCCAGATCCAGCTGGCATAATTTGGGTACTCTTGGCAGGATTTGACCTGACATTTTGGTAAGGTGCTGGAGCTGGTAAGCGAGGCACATTGGTGTGTGGCAATGCTTGTCCTGATGTCTTTTGAGGATAGGGACAGTCGATTTTGCGATGACCAGATTTTCCACAATTGAAACAAGCATCTGTTCCCCTCAAACAATCTTTAGTGAGATGACCCGTCCCACATTTAGCACATCTAATTGCGAGGGCTACTGGCCTTGGAGAAGCTGCTGGTCTTTGATAAACAGCATGATGTGGTTTTGGCTTTGGCGGTCCATATTTGGGTGGATTGGATGAATGTGAGGAAGAACGAAATTTGTGCCCTGATGGAGCACGTTGGTCAGTTCTAGCTTTCTTCCTCCTCTCCTCAGTAAGATTAGAATGCTCACTTTCTAAAATAATGGCTCTGTTAACCAAATCCTGGAATTCTGTAATTTTATGGATGGACAACAACATTTTAAAATAGGGATGCATGCCCTCTTTAAACCGGTCTATCTTCTTTTCTTCTGTGTCTACATCAGTAGTGGCATAACGAGACAAGTCATTGAATTGACTGAGATAGTCAATCATCTTTTTATTTCCCTGGGTTAAATCTCTAAACTCTCTTTTCTTCAATTCTAGCCTCCCCGTGGGAACATGGGTTTCAGTGAATCTTTGCTTAAATTCTTCCCAGGTGATAGGCTGTGTACTAACTCTGTTGCGGGTATAGGTGAGCCACCATGCAGCTACAGGTCCAGTGAGTTGGTGAGCAGCATATCGCAATCTTTCCTCATTGGAACATCCCACTGTATCTAATTTCTTCTCTATCTCCACAAACCAGTCACTCGCATCCAAGGGATCGGTGGCCTTAGCAAAAGTAGGGGGTCGAGTCTGAAGAAAATTTGCAAGACTGACTCCTGGAGCAACTGGAGGACTAGGTGCTGCTACACGAGTGAGAAGGGACTCCATGAAACGATTCTGACTTTCCTGAGACTCTTTTCTAGAGGCTTCGAGGAATTTGAGAACCTCTCCCATAACTCCCAACGAATCCGCAGGCCTAGAGGACGAGGACTGATCGAGGCCTGGTACTACTGCTGGAGGCTGTTGTTCACCCGCAGTTCTGGGAATATCTGCTATGGGAATGCCTTCTGGTACAGGTTGAGGAGGACCCAATCTTAATCCTAACTCCTGCTCATTTCGTGGACGATCATCCATCCTACAGAGGCAAGGCGATTGGTTTTAGTTGCAACGGATAAACATTTCTACCCACCCCCACTCTCTTATAACGATGACGGTCAAACTCCCTAATTTTAAGTTTGTGGAGCAATCATGTTTTAGAGAGATAAGAGAGTTATAGTGAGTTGTAGAATTCAATGTAACTTATCTACTAATAGCATTAAGTTAGGGATGAGAATAATTCTATGCGACTGGTTGAAGGCCTTATAAGTCTTTATTAAGCAAAACACTCAGGGCAAAGAAAACCAACTCCAATAAAACCAAAAGAAAGAAGAAGAAACAGAATACCATCCGATGCTACCTGGAATTCTCGTATCCAGCTACGCCCGAGAACCCGCTCTCGAGATCGCCCAAACTACACGTTTGGGACCACGCTCAGGGCTCATCCCTGAGTACGCCCAGGACTTCGTTCCTGGGTACGCCTGAGCTACGCGCTCGGGTGCGCCACGAACCACTCGTTCGGGAAATCTCAAGTTTAGCAGAAAAATCAGATGAGTGGTTTTTCATCATCAGTCTTGAGTTAATCTAGATTCCATATGATATTAAGACAATTTCTAAAGGACTGATGATTTCCTTTTCTCAAAATAGAAGGAATTAGAAAAGAAAAATATGGGCAAAACTTAATCTTGTCCAAGAACAGAGGATTAATCTTTCCAGAAGTCTAACTATATGCCACTAACCCAGGCACGACTACAACCTTACAATACTTGCCCTTTTCTAGGTTTCAAACAACCTATCCTAGGTTGCATGGCTATCTTACCAGGTTCCACAATATTTAACTTAGCAAGAGCAGTACTAATAATATTACAAGACGTACACATAAAGCATCCAGTACAGCTGATAACATGGTAGCAGAATAACAGAAATAGGGTACAATGCTCAACGACATACACAACTCAACACTGCTGCTCAGTGGATAAACTAAATCTCCCTCCCGGCTCACTGCTCAGGGCTAGCTGGCTCTATCTCCTCTGGGTCACTCTCCTCCCCATCCTCTCCTCCCTCAGTACCCTCACCTTCTCCCCTACTAGTGCCCTCTACCAAGGTAACTGCCTGACTGCCTCCCGGGGCAGCAAAAAGGGTCCGGTAAACCTCATCTAAGGTGGTAGAGTCTCGGGCAGGATCAGGGTGCACCGATATATGGGCTCCTGGACCCTGAGGTCTCACCCTATCTCCCTGGGGTAAGGGGGTAGCAAAGTAGGAATATGGGTCTAGGTAAGCTGAGGGGGTACTGGCATAGAAGTCGGCATAAGGATCGGGAAGGTGGACTGGAGATGACACAGGAATATAATCATCTCCGGTAGATGTCACGACAGGGTAGAATGGAGCTGGTGGTGGAGCTGAGACTGGAGCTGGGGCTGAAGCTGGAAGCTGACTATCCTCTGGAATATTTGCAGTGGTAGGTGCATCTGAGGCTGGGGCAGTAGGCTGGAAAAACCCAGGGAACCTCTCACTCTCGTAATCTAAGCAACGTCGCCTCCAAAAATCGGAGGACTCCTCGGCTCGAGAATAGGCTCCATATGTGGTGTTCTGATGTAGGACATTAGCCAGTAGCATCGTACCGGCGGTGTCGCGCTGAAGGGCAGCTGCAGCCACAGAAGGCATAGCTACAGGCGGGGTAGGAGGAATAGGACCATGCTGTGCTCCATGGCTACCTGGGGCAACTAAAGGTATCTCTGAGAAAGGCGAGCTAACCAACTGGTCACTAAAATGGGCTCTAATGGCATGAATGGCCTTCCGAGCGGCCTCCTGCAGGGGTAGGTAGTCATCCACTGAGCGCCAGTCCTCCCTACACTCTAACGTGTAACCAGGGCTACAAGGAATCCCTCCTACTAAAATCAACACCCGCGGAGTAGACCCATCCGTAGGAAACTCGTAGAAGAACTCTGGAAAAGGTGCATGTAGATGATGCAATATCCGTCCTAGCATCAAAATGAACTCCCCGTGGATCCTGTCGGCAGGAATATAATGCCGAGCCATCCTGCAAAATTTAATGGTTCTATGTTAGCTTAGATATATAAATATACTCTAAGACAGATAAGATTTCAACATAATACTTTGGAAACATAACAGAACAGAAATCGACATTTTGATGAGGATTAAATAGAACTTAGTGCAATATAGCAGATGTGAAAGTCCACTTAGTCCTATCTACAGCCTCTACGTTATTTGCGTGGCCCTATCTTATTGCTCTGATACCACCTGTGACGCCCCACATTATTATCCATTGGATAATTGCATGGGACAAACGGGTTACTATTTGCCTGATCAGTAGAACACCGCTCTGGCAAATGGCAAACCTTTATCAGAGTCACGCAGTAGAGCAATAACATAGATACTGTAGATTTTATTACAGCAATGGCCACATGGCCTACAGTCTGGTATTACAAAAGTACAACCATAGCAAAAGTAAGACTAATACCCCAGGGCTCCTCCGCCCACTCCACTGGGCCTTCTAGTCGTCCCAGCCAAAGTATACGGGGTCCACCTCACCTGGATCCTCGTAATCTCCCTCCTCTTCTCCGGTCGACTCAGTGCCACCTGCTTCCCCTTCATCCTGCTCGTATACCTCCTCGAGCGGATTAGGGTCTAACAAAGGAGATTAATAGCAAGGGTGAGTACCACGGTACTCAGCAAGCATATTAGCAATAAATGCACTGATATGATCTCATGTCCTTAGTCCACATTCTAGTCTCCTTTATTCTGAAATTATTCATATGAAAATATTCAGTCTTGCACTTTTAATTTCCAAATAATTTCTATTTTTCACCCAGTAAGGTGCGATCCCTAGCGATCACCGTAGTCCATATTCCAGTGAACTGGCATGAATTCATGATTTTATCAGCACTGTGCAGGCTTGTACCACTGTACCCAAAGCTACTCTGAACCTTCTTAGCTAGGTTTTTCCACACTGCCTTAGGTATGGAATCCAGTTCAGAGTACAGAACTTTTCTCCACTTACGTTAATTCATCCACCAGCCCATCTATTATCCATCGGTGTACCAAGTCGCTCACTTGGGCTCCACCGACTTCCAATAGTGTTTGGTTGGACCGGCTCCCGGCCCAACACTCCACCTAACGCATATAGCGTCTGGGACTTACTCACTTCCAGACTTGCGTTACTGGTCCTGAGCTTCATCCATCTCTTACTCACACCTAAGTACTTACCCAATGTGGTGGATTGGTTAACGTAATAGGATACTATTTCCCGCCCATCCAAAACGGGAAATTGGTTGGCACGGTAAATACGGTCCCCCATCCGAGTGAAAACGGAGTAAGTCCTTACATCATAGCCCTATGTAAAGAGGTCCGCCTAGCCTCTCTGCATCCTTTCCCTGAACCTCTTTACCCACCATATACATCTCTGCTTGTGGGCCTGCTGCTCATCTCAGCAGTACCACAACTGAGCATTTCATTTCTTCTTTCCCTCTTTCTTTTTCTCCTCTTTTCTTTTCTCATTTTACTTATTATAACATCATAGCATCTTCATTCTCTGATTTATTTTTAAAACAAAGATTTTCATGCATTTAGCTAGGATTATTAATACCGCGGGAAATACACATATTTTTAACATAACTACGTGCATGATCGAAGAATGAGCTTGCCTGAGACGTAGGGTAAATCAGAACTGATGGAACCCGGGTTTGCTTCTCCGAGTGACGTTTGCTCAGATTCTGCAAATTTAACGCTAATTTACTACTACGATTTTTTTACAACTATAAATTTTATAGAAGGAGTAATTAATAGATAAATAATCTCCCCTTTTGAGTTATTTCCAGTTGAGATATCTCAACACCCAGGTTACAAGGCTCTCGACAAACTTTATTTTACAACGGTTCACAGCAAGGAATTTATTTTTAGAAAGGGGCATTATTGCGGACAATAGGTATTACAGCTCTACGATTTAATTTCACTTGGTCTGCCAGGTTTTTGAACTGCTCGGCCTTGCGCGTGCACGCATAGCCCACTGGCCCATTGGCCTTGCGCACGCGGCCCGCATGGCATGGCTAAATGCGGCCCGGCAGCAGTGCCTCATGGCCCCCTCCTCTTAATCTCTCGCCGCTCCCCTCTCTTCTTTGATCCGTCGCCGCTCTCACTTCCTGCCTCTTCCCATCCCCATTGAATCCACCGCCTCCTCACTGCACTCCACTGCGCCTCCTCCCCTACGCCTTCTCGCCGTGCCTCCTCTGGACGCCTCCATGCCGCGCCTCCTCTCAGCACCCCCACTCGGCGCCTCCCCTCTACGCTTCCTCTCCCTCTACTCCTCGGCTCCCCTCCCTATTTTAATGCCTGACTCTTCCTCTACTACCCGGTCATGGCGCCTCCGTTGGGTTTAGATCTGGGCTGATCCAACCCAGGACGGTGGTTCTTTGGCGGTGGATCTACTTTTACTGACTTTCTTGTGGTTGGATTTGAGGCTATACCTCACTGGCTTGCGGTGGCTTGCAGGATTCTTGAGTTTTTTTCCATGATCGGCTGCCGGCTACCATGCTAGATCGGGGGTGGCGAACAGAAATACTATGAACACGGTGCTACCCTTCCTCTCCTAAGTATTTTGCATGCATTTTATTCCCTCTTTTTAGTTCTTTATTCTTGGCTCTATTCTACCGCAATCGATGATGAGCTTAAGGTTCTGAGTTTTGGTGGTGGTGGTTGTTGGGGATGCTTTCGGGTTGAGGCTATCTCCACACTAAGGAATGGTTGACGGTACTCGGTTGGGTTGATTCCCCCCCCCCCTTGTGATTTTTCCAGATGCTTCTAAAGAAAAAGATAAGGGGAAACAAGGACCTACTTGTGCGGTTTGCCGGGCTGGATAAGGAAAGATGGGGTCGATGGGGACCACTGTTGCTTGCATGTAGTCACTATCGGGGACGAAGGTGCAGCTTGCCTCTTTTTGCCGATGTGGAAGTCCTTGCCTCGTAGTGGTTCCGTTGACTTGCTTCTTTCTCCCTTGTCCTTGCTGGTCCCGGCTTGTCCTCTTTGCCGCAGCCTTCTCTTCTTCGGCTCCTTCTGCTCCTCACGACCGTGGCTCTAATCCCACCTTCTGGCCTCTGGCCGAAGGTGCTATGCTATTGGCTGGGACGGATGAAAGAGCTTTGGGGTGCTCTCTGCTGTGGACAGTTTGCTGTTGGGTTGTGCTTATCCTTGGGTGAGCTGGGTAAGTGCAATGTATGGGGCTGGTTCTGGGAGCGCAGGGGAGATATTTCTTGGCTGCTCTCTACTTGCGCTGGCTTTTGCTGGCTGCAGCTGGCTGCCTTCGATCTTATCCCTCCCTGAGTCTTGCTCTCCTGTGCCGAAGAACCTTTGGTCTGAAGAATGTGCTGGGCACTGTTGCTTTAAGGTGGGCTGGTTGGAAATGTGATGTGGGCTTCCACTTGTGGGCTAGAATTTACTGTGGGCTTGAACTTGTGGGCTGAAATGCAATGATTGCATTCATGGCTTTTGTGGGCTGAAATGAGATGGGCTGAAATGCAATGGGCTTTGGGCTAAGGTAAGGGTCGTGGGCTTTTGTTTTCTAAAGTTTGCCGAATGATGACGCCCACCGAGACAAGAGGTGCCGACCGGCCCGGGACGGTCTGGGGAGTCTCTAAGACGCTCTCGAATTGGCCCTAGCAGCCCAGGGGCACTGACGGCAACTTTACTTAATTTACTAATTCTCCCTTGGATTGTTAACTATTTAATTCTCTAATTACGCAAGAAAATAGGTTGGGGTTTGGTACTAACGGCAATTCTAATTGCAGGCGAAGAACGAAGAAATGCACATGTGCTCCTACGCCGAAGACCTCGACGCTGGAGTTTTATTTCCAATTTTGTAAAATAGGCTTGGAAAGAGAATAATGTAATTTACTATTATGAATGCAATGCCCAACAATGCAATTCCATTTGTAATCCTATTTGTAATAATGCTTGATGGAATGCAATACTTAATTTATTTACCCGCTAATTACTTACTTAACTAGGGTATTAGATTTAGGGTTCTTTCAGTAGTCCTTCCCAGGATAGTGTTGTAGGGGTGCTGCAAGTCCACTACGTCGAAGGTGATGACTTCACGTTTACTTCCAGCGTGATCTACCCCAGCGCGTCGATTGACCGTCCGCTGAAGCCCTGTAGTGGTATGCCCGTCGGCCCCAGCCTGCTTCGAGGGAGGCCCATATAGTTGAAGGCATCCACGAACAAGAGGTCTATGGAGCTATCTCCATCGACCAAGACCCGCTGCACATCACAGCCCATAATGTTGGCTGCAATTACCAGGGGGTCCTGGTGGGGAAAGTCTACCCCCACGGCATCCTTTGCCTTGAATGTGATGTCCATGTAGGGTATGCGGCGACGTGATGGATGCAACAAGCGTAGGCTCTTTGCTATCTCTCGGATGGGAACTTGAGGGACGATCCACTCAATATGGCTTTGATTACTCTGCGGGGGGTGGCCTCTAGGCCTTGGATTCGCAGCACAGCTAGAGGGGATTGGATGGGGGTGCCTCCAAACGTTGTTGCACATGCGCTATCACCATTGCATTGGCATCCTGGGTACATTCCCTTTCCTTGCTTTCGAGGAGGGCCACGATGATGGAGTAGTCCCGGGTGAGGTGACCTCCGCGGTCATGTACCTCACACCAAAGGCCTTGCTGATGCTCGTCGTTGCGACCCCGCCCTCTTCCACACCCATGGCACCTCTGACCATGGTTGCAGCTTCCTGGGATGTTAGTTTCATCCGCTTCCTCGATGCCACAAATGTACTTGGAGCGAGCCGCCCTTCATAACTTGCGGCTTGAGTCCTCCTTCGAAGCCCTTGGGACGGCCTTGTCTTCGGGCGCACCGGCTATGCCTCCGCCTCGCGTCGCATTACGTCGTCCTTTGCCCTGGCGTATTCTTCCATTTTATCACGGGGGTTCTTCTGGAGGCTTCGGATGGCCGTGTTGGTTATGGTCATGTCGTGAACGTCCTTTACTTGGCAAGGAACCTTCGTGAGCTGTTGGAAATAGGCTTGCAGCTTCTCTCCCGGCTCCTGCTTTACGGTGAAGAGCTGGTCGGTGTCGACCCACTCTACGTAGTTGCCTTGGAAGTTGTAGTGCATAAAGTTGCAGATTTGCTCCCATGCGTATACAAAGCTAGGGATGATGGTGAAGAATCAGGAGAGTGCCACTTCCTAGAGGACGAGGGGTAGCCCTTTTTCCTTCATCGTGTCATCCCCACCCGTTGATTCGATTGCAGTCTCATATACGTGCAAGAACTCACGGGGGTCAGTGTCACCCTTATATGGCTCAATGGTAGGCATTTTGAAATCCTTCGGCCAGGCACTCTATTGTAGTCTTGTGGGGAGGGGCGACTTTGGGTCCAACAGTCGAGAGCTTCCTCCGCATGTTTGGCAGTCCTCCTCGCCCGTCGTCGTTGCCCCCACCGCTACTACAGTGGGCGCCAGTTGGCTCCGGCTTTCCTGTGTCTCACGCATGGCTCTCCGCAAGTCCGCCAACTCTTGTTGTAGTGTCTCACAGATCGCCTCTAGGGCACCTCCGCTAGTGCTTGTTGTGGGAGGAGGGGTGCCTCTCGCTCATGCGGCGATGGCGACGGCACCGATGACAGTGCTCCTGGAGTTTTCGCTAGCCACCGCCTCTATTCTCGATGCTTCTCGCCTCGCCATTGTTGCAGTTGTTGAAGGGCCTCCTTCGTCACCCGTCACTACCTCCGTTGTTGCTGCGCCGATGTGTCACTGCGACGAGGGCGGGGGTCCCTCGTTGGTTATCTCTGTCGTTCTTGCCGCGGCGAGTTCAGAGACGGTGCTTTTTTGCTTGGTGCTCAACGCCGCCACCTTTCTACGGTCGACATCTTCTTCAAGGTTGATGTCGTCACCTTCTTCGGGGTCAATGCCACAACCTTCTTCGGGGCCATTATCTATGGCCGCTCCTTACCTTAGCTTGTAGCTTCTGCGCCGGTCCTCACGGACGGTGCCAACTATTGTGGTTATAGACCAAATAGTAAACCAAGGGGCTAACCGGGAGGCCTCAGAGGGGTTGCCTGGAGCCTTACAAATCGTGGAGATCTTACTAAAAGTTTGTGCTATCTGAATTTTTCTGAAAATGAGAGCCCTCTCCCCCATGGTGCACTCACATATTTATAGCCATGGGGGCATGTTACGTAAACATCCCTACTCAGGTGTACAATTCTAGAGATAAACATGTATTCCCCTACTTAGAGTTACATAAATGCCTCTATCTGGGCCTATACACTTATAGGGATACACATACTATTTCTCTAGCCCTATAGGTTCCTACTAGGCTGACCGACTGTCCTTCTAGCGCCATGGGCTGACTGGGCCAAGGTGGGAGGCTATGAATTCCCGTTGGCTTATGCTTGCTGAAAAGCTGACACATTCTTTTTTGGTCGCAGATCGTAGTATTCATACTGTTTGCTTAGTATATCATTTACATGGCCCCTAGTAGTGCTTATTACATGTGAGCTGGAGTGAATTTCTCAAGATGTGTCACCTTAGATTCTATTCTCATGCCTTTAGGATTTTCGGGTAGGGTTATTCATTTTCTTAAGAGAACTCTTCATTTTCACCTTAGCGTGTCGCCGCTGCCACTAAGGCTCTTTGCCGGCTCCATCAGACCACTCGCCTGTTGCTTCTAGGATGACTACACTGGCGTTCTCCACGGTTGTTGCATTGGCCTCGTTGAGCATGTCGCAGTTGCCACGGAGGCTTTTCGGTGGATTCTTGGGACCGCCCGCCTGTTGCTTCTGGGGTAATTGCCCATGAAGTTGGGGCGGTGTGTTGGACCGAAATGGCGACAGAGGGGGGTGAATGTCGAATCTTCAAAACTTGCCCTTAAGATCCCAAAACAATTTACCTCTCCAATAGCCACTGAGCTATGAAGTAGGGTTGAAAAGCTTACTAGAAGGCCGACCCCAACACACAGAAAAGAGATAAAAAGACTGCTATGAGAGAACAGAAGATACCAGAGAAAAGCCTACCAAGACAATAGCTTGAACAACTCGATTGAAAGAAATGACTCCTCCGGTCGAACAAACATTCGCATAGCCAGATTTCCGAGTAACTGAGACTCTCTAGTCTTTTGGTCCTCAAACTTGAGGCACTGAAAGAATCCAACTTCTGGAAGAGAAAATACCAAGAAAATCCAAGGTCTTTGCTATGGACGGCTAGAGCGACATGGTCGAACTCGAAACAGAGGACTTGAGGCGCACGACCATTCGGCAAGGAGAAGTTCTCTGATTCGACTCCTGCTCTCGGGAATGAACTGGCCAAGTGGCCTTGAGACTGATTCCCAGTTCTGAGCAAATCGAGGCACACCAAAACGAACGCAGACTCACACAGAAGAGAAGAGAGAACAGGATAGCATGAAGAACAAGCTCTCAAAACAGATTGCTAACAAAACAATCATAACATCTCATATCGACAGAAATCAACTTGAGGAAAGGAGATGAATGATTGATCATGGAGGATTCTACAGCCACTCCATCGGAGGTACAAGAGCAACCGTGCTCTACTCAGAGACAACTCACACAAATAGAAACAGAAACATTCAGAGTGACTCGGCAACAACCTCACCAAGCACCCGAGCTCTACCCTCTCTATTTCTAGCCTTCTGCTACCGGGGGGAACCCGTAAATCCCCACCTAACACCGGGTTTTACCACTCGCTTTACCCATTGGCGAAAACAAGCTTCCAGTGCTTTACCCGTTAGCGCCAACAACTCCTGTGCATTTGCAGAGACACAGCTTCCCTTTGCAGCTTTCCGCATTTCTCCAAAATGCCACTTCGCTGCCTTCCCGAAAGCTTCCTCCTGCCTTCCCGATCACACCTACAACCACCTCACAGACCTCGTCGTCTTTGGCATCTCCCGGCCGTTCACGACCTCAGCACCCCCGTGCCTAGTCTCCACCATCCATGCCTCACCGCGACTAGTCTCAAAGTCCTGCAAGCCATCATAGACAAGCAAACATTTATAGCACCGCACAACACAATGTGTACAAACATCTGCATCAGAGAAACAGAGCTCAAACTTCACTCCACACAGTCGTACATACAATACCACCAGTCGAAATCACTTAAACATTAATGCACATGGTCTACGACCCTCTCATACCGATTCCCAGCTGATACGACCGCTTTTGAAAGCCATACGACCAGACAACAGAAGCTACGACTTTTAGCCTAAGTTTATAACGTGATCGAAACTTCGAGCGTCGACTTTCGACCGCTGCGGTCGTAGCTCCGACTGACGACTTCCAACTACGACCAACGTAGTCGTAAGTGTGCTCGACCACAACCAGAGTGGTCGTAAACAACACAACATGGTCGTAAACTGCGAATCAAGTTTTCGACCACGACCAACGTGGTCGTAGCAGCGTTCGATCATGGCCAACATGGTCAAAATGTGTTCGACCACGGCCAATGTGGTCGTAACCGGTCCGACTGCCTTCGGACCACGGCCAAAGTGGTCGTAAATGCCACAACGTGGTCGTAAACAGTGCGCACAGCTTCTGACCACGACCAACGTGGTCGTAAAGCCTTTCGAGCACTCGATCAACAATTCTACCAGGTTCCAACAAGGAACAACAATGTCGGTAAAAGGGTTCCGACCTCTCTTAGACTCTACGACCGCACAGAAACTACTCAATGGTGGTCGTAAACTTTCTGGTGGTCTTCGACTTCCAACAAGTGGTCGTAAACTTGCCTGATGGCCTTCGACCATAGCTAAAATTGGTCGTACACCCTCCTGGTGACTTCCGACCATGGCCAAACTGGTCTGCCGACCACTCAATAGTCACAGCACGGTCGTAAACATTCTGGCGACCACCCAAAGGAACTTGCGACCTCGCAGAGACAACACACCGTGGTCGTAGGCAATCTATGACCACTCGATAGAGCTTGATACTCTGCTGAACACTAAGATGTAAGCTCGATTATGACTACCAAGTCGTAAATGCCCCCTTGTCGACCACATGGTCGCATGCCTACCCAATAGAAAGAGCCATTCTCAAGGCTTTTGACTTTGCAGAGACAACTCAAACCTCAAAAACAAAACTCACTCTTCCTAGATCAAGAGTCAATTACTCATCACAACCATGGGGTGACCTCCACATGGTCTCTCAATCTCCCCCTTGATGAGTATATTGACAAACACAAAAACAACACAAAGTTGAGTTTGGAAAGAAAGTCAAACATGGTCCAAAGGAAGAAGATGATGCTAATGACCATGTCGACACAAGGAGCAACAGAAAGAGCAACAGAAAGAGCATGATTTCCTCAAAGCTCCCGAAAATGGCTTTTTCTACCACTATTCTCCCCCTTTTGGCAATAAACACATCAAGGATGCAAGGAAGAGAACAAGTCATGAAAATAGATGAAATGGCTGAAGTATGTTTATTTTAAGCATTTAGAGCCATGAAGATTATCCAAAATGACCATAAAGTATTACATCAAGCCATAACTCAAAGAAAGCTATCTAGATCATGACAAGATATATATAAGACAGCTAAACCAAATAGATGACAATCTGAAATTTAGTGCAAGTTGAGAGTATGTCAAGTCATCCATGATCAAAGTCTAGCTAGAGGTATCCAAGGATGATGCAAACCATGTCAATAAGCTAAGCGGAACCTAGAAGCTAGTATTGAGCCTAATTAGAGTGCTACAAGCTCAAGAGTGAAACATTTGTTTAAGTACTTGGTTCTTTTTGTAGATTTAGCTAATGAAGCACAAGTGACATATTTTCTTTTGAAATTCATGGTCGTTGCCAAACAAATTTTTGTTTAGTCATGTGCTAGATCTCAAGCCTTATGCGATCATGCCAAGCAAGAAGCTTAAGACAATGATCTTGGTCATCCAAAACTCCCCCTAAGTTCATGCCAAGTGCAATGGCAAGCGGTCTCATAGAAGAGGATTGGTGAGATCAGTTTTTCGCACAAAAGAGATCTTTTAGCATCCATAAATGATTGTACTAACTTATGCATCATCAAGAACTAGCATAGCTCGATCTAAGGCTCAATAGAGATTCAAGACTCAACTCAGCCTATTTGACATGGCATGAATCATAAGAAGATAACTAGAGAAAGACTAGTCTCGATAGCTAACATGACAAGTTTTAATTCAAGTTTAGCAATTTTAATAATCTTATCATGGCAAAAGCTAGCCTATACATATGAAGTCATGATCAATCTAGCAATGAAGCACAAGTCATGGCACGATGTAATGAAATGTAAACATGTCATAAATGGATAATAACCATGGCTCCATGTAGGTATTTACAATGCAGAAAGACATGCAAGAAACCCAGCTCCCCCTCAACGTGTGATGCAACTTTTAGTTCAAGTTGAGTTATGTCAATATTAAGCTCTAGAAGTTCCCAAATGAACTCCCCCTGAACCAAAGCAATAAAATCAAGAAGCTGGCAAAGAAAATATCAAACAGGCGGTCCTTAAAGCATAGATAAGATATAGAGGATACTATGGCTCAGACTGACTCTCATCTACCCCACATGACTCGAGGACTATCAGTTGGTCTACTAACAACCTAGGGAGCAAACACGTACCCTATCTACCCGAGGGTGGCCCAACCCTCGCTAGAACCCACAAGAAGTGAGTAAGCTCAACCTAGAGAGAAGAGAGACAACTAACAAGCAGCATCCTAGAGTCACAAGATAAGAGCAAGAAGTCTAAACGCTAGACAAGAAGACCAATCTAACCTATGCTAGAAAGACTATCCCGAATGCACCCAAAATGCAATGCAACAGAAAGGAGCACGAGCATAATTAATATAAGAAAGCAGTAAAGCACAGAGCTCCCCCTCACAACAGTCCATACGGACAAACCACCCCAAGCTCTCCCCGCAGAGCTGAAAACCTAGAGCTATCCAATGGCTTGGTGAAGATATCAGCCAACTGGTAGTCACTCTCCACAAACTGGAGCACAATATCACCCTTCTCCACATGGTCTCGAAGGAAGTGATATCGGATATCAATATTCTTGGTCCGAGAATGCTGCACTGGGTTCTTAGCAATGTTAATCACATAAGTGTTATCACAAAAGAGTGGAACACTATCAATGATCAACCCAAAGTCCCGCAGGGTCGAGACCATCCAAAGCACCTGACTACAGCAGCTGGCTGCAGCAACGTACTCGGCCTCTGCGGTGGACTGTGCAACACCGGACTGCTTCCTCGAAGACCAGGAAACGAGAGAAGTGCCAATAAATTGGCAGGTGCCAGAAGTGCTCTTCCTATCTATCCTACAGCCGGCAAAGTCTGCATCCGAAAAGGCTCTCAAGGAAAGACAGGACGAAGAAGAGTACCAGATACCATAGTCAATGGTAGCTCGAAGGTACCGAAAAATGCGTTTCACCGCCTGGCGGTGAGATATGCGAGGAGAAGCCTGAAAGCGAGCACACAGACACACGGAGAAGTGTATGTCCGGTCTCGAGGCAGTGAGGTACAAGAGAGAGCCAATAATGCTACGATACTCCTTCTGATCAATGGACTCGCCATCCTCATCTGGGTCAAGATAGGCTGTAGAAGCCATGGGAGTCGACACAGGCTTACTATCACTCATGTCGAAGCGTCTCAGAAGGTCACGAGTGTACTTTCCTTGATGAAGAAATGTACCCTCCCGAGTCTGCTTGATTTGGAAGCCAAGGAAGAAGCTCAACTCGCCCATCATGCTCATCTCAAACTCCGAGCTCATGACATCGGAAAACTGGGAAACGAGAGTATGCGAGGAGCCACCAAAGATGATGTCATCCACATAGATCTGGACGAGCAGAAGATCAGTGCCATGCCGGCGGATGAACAAGGTCTTGTCTACTTTACCCATCTCAAAACCATGACTTAACAAGTAGGACTTAAGCCTCTCATACCAAGCTCTAGGGGCTTGCTTAAGTCCATACAAAGCTTTGGAAAGCTTGAAGACATGGTTTGGGTATTTGGGGTTTTCAAAACCAGGAGGCTGTCGGACGTAGACCTCTTCCTCAATAAAGCCATTGAGAAAGGCACTCTTGATGTCCATCTGGTAAAGCTTGAAACCCTTAGAAGCTGCAAAGGCAAGTAGGATTCTAATGGCATCAAGTCTAGCTACAGGAGCAAATGTCTCCTCGAAATCTAGACCTTCAACCTGGGAGAACCCCTGAGCTACCAGTCTAGCCTTGTTCCGAATAACCACTCCATCCTCACTCTGCTTGTTCTTGAACACCCACTTAGTCCCAATAACATTGTGACCTCGTGGGGGCTCAACAAGCGACCAGACCTTGTTCCTCTCAAAATTTTCTAGCTCCTCATACATGGCATTGACCCAAGACTCGTCAGAAAGAGCATGACAAACATCCTTGGGCTCAAAGGAGGCAACAAAGGTAGAATGGAGACAGAATTGAGACATGCCAGATTTTGAACGAGTGACTCGCTCAAACAGGTCTCCAATAATCTGCTCAGAAGGATGGTCTTTTTGAATGTGTCTAGGAGGTCCAGGATGAGATGAAGAAGTGGCCTCTATCTTGTGAGCTGACGAGGTAGGAACAGAGCCACTAGCTCCAGAAGAAGTAGAAGGCAAAGGCTGATCACCTCGAGGTGCGGTGCAAGAAGGCACCTCATGGGGTGGATGAAGGACTGGATCGGGTAGATAACCTTCATCTCCATCATCCTCATCATCCACAAAGATGGTCTCGGACTGCTCTAAAGAACCTAAGATATCTGGCCTAGTCCCCGGATTGGCCTTGTCAAAGGTCACCTCACAGGTTTCTACCATTTTGCTAGACTCGCAGTTCCAGACCCTATAAGCCCACGAAGAAGTCGAGTAACCTAGGAAGATCCCATCACAAGAACGTGACTCGAACTTGTCTAGGTTCCCGGACTTCAAAATAAAGATCTTGCAACCAAACACACGAAAATGAGAGACGCTGGGCTTTCGCCCGTATCTCAACTCATAAGAAGTGCGATGCAAGTGTGCCCGAAGAAAAACTCGATTTGAGACATGGCACGCGGTGGCTATAGCCTCAGCCCAAAACTTCCGCGGTGTAGAGTACTCATCAAGCATCGTCCTGGCCATCTCGACCAAGGTACGGTTCTTTCTCTCCATGACGCCATTTTGCTGTGGGACGTGCGGAGAGGAGAACTGATGCTCTACACCTGTCTCATCGCAGAAACTCTCGAAGTAGGAATTCTTGAACTCCATGCCATTGTCACTGCGGATCGCTCGTAAGGCACCCGGGAGCTCAACAGAAAGCCTACTGAAAAGACCTCGGAAATGGGTAAACGTCTCATCCTTCGAGGCTAAGAAAAAAACCCAAGAGTACCTCGAGAAGTCATCGACCACGACAAGAACATACCACTTCCCTCCTGCTGACTGCACTCGAATTGGTCCAACTGTGTCCATGTGGAGCAGCTGTCCTGGTGCATCGGTCATAGTCACTGTGACCGGAGAGTGAGAAGCGGCAACCATCTTGCCGTGCCGGCATGGAGCACAAACTAGGTCTTTGACCATTTTAAGTTTCGGCAGACCACGAATGAGATCGTGGCCGCTAACTCGGGTCAAATGGTCAAATCCAATATGACCAAGTCTCCTATGCCAGAAAGAGAGGTCGCGAGACTCAGAAGCAACTAAACACCTGAGAGGATCACCAGAAGACTCAGAAAAATCAGCACGAAAGATCCTCCCAAAATGAGAAATCCCGCAAACCAGACTACCCGAAGAATCAAGAATTTTACAAGAGTTTTTCTTAAAGCTCACCTCGAAACCATCATCGGTAAGCTGAGAAACAGAAAGAAAATTATACTGTAGCTTACTAACCAAGGCAACATCTTTCAAAATGAAAGAATCATTCACGCGCATAGTACCTTTGGCGATGACGCGCCCAGATGAAGCATCTCCAAAGGTGATCTTCTCATCACCTGGAGCACGGGCTAGGTAAGAAAACCAACAAGAATCTCCGGTCATGTGTCGTGAACACCCGGAGTCGACGAGCCAAACCTTTCCCTTCCCTGCCCGGCGAACCTGAGTCAACAAGAGAGTAAAGTCTCAGTACTGGGGTAAATCAACAGTGATTTTGGCACCCAATACTGAGTAACACATCGAGCAGATGAAGTAGTCAAGCACGACTGACATCTATCTACCCTACGCTCTCTGTCACTCAAAGCAGAAGGTCTATGAGCAGACCTGGAGCTGTTGCTAGGTCCAACTGCTACGAGGGAGCGAGTCGGAGCATCTGCAACATGCTGAACACGCTGCGGGTAGCTATCTCGATCGGGAAAACAAGATCTACCCTCAGGACGGAGGAAGTCACGACCAGGAGCATATCGAGGACGAAAACCAGAAAACTTAGTAAAACCAAGTCCTCGATACTGCCCAAACACAGACTCAACAGTCCTAGACCTCGTGTTGGGCTTAGGTGCATTCAAGGTCTGGGGCCGACCCTGAATACGCCCAAGAGACTCAACACGGTCTCTACGCGCGATCTTGGCGCGCCTGAAGCATCGATCGACTGTGTGTCCATCCTTCTGACAGAAGGTGCAGTGATACTTCACCTTCTGAGAGGTAGAAGCAGCACGGGGAGGCTTCGCCTTCTGAGAGGCTGAAGCAGTAGGTGGAATCACCTTACTGTCAGAAATCCCTTGGACATAGCCCGCTGACTTAAATTGGACTTTCTCAGTCCTGGGCTTAGTCTCGATCACACCTGGTGCTATGGGTCTGAGCACGGCAGGTGGATGCTTCCTCATATCCTCATAAAAATCATATCCTAGACCTTGATTAAATCTGCAAATCTTAGATTGGTCTAGAATAAGATTGAGCTTCTTCTTGCCTCCTACAAATCTCTCGAGAGTGTTCATAAGGTACTTACATTCCCGAAAGAGAGAGGTGCAAGAAGAGCAGGGGGAAGAAGAGACAGCTGAAGGTAAGGGAGCAGAAGAAGAACCAACAGCAGAGGGAAGAATGGCTTGTGCACGCACAGCCGACTCTGAAGGGACAGTCCTACTGCTAACCAGTTGGTTCACGTCGCTAAGCGTCTCAACCTTACCCTGGGGCTTCTCCCCCTTCTCCACAATCACATTACAAGCACAATGTGGCTTCTCTAGAAGGTCCTTAGTTAGCTTCACACATTTTTCATCCAATGCAATCAAGTCAGATTTTAGTTTGTTACAGTTAATGCATGGTGAGCTAATAGGGTCCTTAGAAGCAAACTGAGCCAACTTCCTATCATGGTCAATCATATCTTGAAACTGTTTGGAGACAGCTTCAAGTTCAGCAGTTAACTTAGGACAGTTCAAGCATGAATCAATCGGCTCAAGTAAAGAAGCTTGTAGTTCAGCAATTTTATAATCTGCCCGTTTTAAGTTCATCTTCAAGTTACTGCAATTTTCACAAGACTCGGGCAGATCAAGGAGCATGGCATAAGGTCCTCTAGCAGCAATGTCCTTAACCTCACATGAGGTGGGAGAAGTAGTCTCATCAGTAGTAAGTAGGGTAACAGCCATCCTACTCAACTCTAACTCAGCAAGCAGACTAACATTCTCCACCTTAACAATATCAAGCTCGGAGGACACACTATCATGCGAGGTCCTTAGTTTCTCCATGTCACCCAACAGAGCACAGCATGTATCACAATCATCACGGGAGGGAGCAGATGTAAGTGAAGTAAGCTCCCGTGATAGTCTATCTACTTCCTTCTCTAACTCAGTACACCTAGCCCTAGCTCTAGCATGAAAACCACCTAGCTTAAGAAAAGCATGATTGAGCTGGTCGTAGGTGGGGCATACCTCGTCCGAGTCGGAGTACAGCTCGCTGTCACTCAGTTCGCCCTCAAGGGCCATGAAGCACATGCCGGAGAAGTCGTCGCCGCCATCCTTGGGCTCTTGGTCACCCGTCCCGTCGTCGTCGCTCCATCCCTCCACCTCGCTGAGGTCGAGGTCGTCGAAGGCGGTCAGGACGCGGTGGAAGAGCTTCTTGGCTTTGCCAAAGTTGCGGAACTTCTTCTTGCCTTGTGCAGGAGCTGGAGGCTTCTTATTGCGGTTCTTGTCGGTGTAGTCGTTCTTGCCTGAACCGCTGTAGTCGTTCTTGCCTTTCTCCAGCTTGGGGCAGTTTGCCCGAATGTGGTTGGGGCCACCACACTCGAAGCAAATCACCGGTCCTCCTCTCTTTCTGTCCCTCCTCCCCTTGTAAGCATGGGAGAATCTTCGAGCAAGGAGGGCCAGCTACTCATCCGCAAGCTGCTCTAACTGATCATCAGTTATGTCACAGAGAGAAGCAAGGGAGAATCCGCAAATAGAATCAGAAGAAGAGGAACCAGAAGCCAACGTGGGATCAGTGACCAAAGCCATCGACTGTGACTTCGACCTACGAGAGACAACGTCAATCTCGTGAGTCTTGAGGCGCGAGTACAGCACGTCAAGAGTCAAGGTCGAGAGGTCTGTCGTGTCCTTGATGGTGGTCACTTTCATCTCCCAAACATGCAGATCAAGTGCCGCGAGCATCTGACGAGCGTTGTCCGAGTCGGGGTATGTGAGACCGACCGCTCGGAGGTTGCTCAAGATCTTGTCGAAGCGCGCAAAGCACTCATCGAGGGACTCACCAGCAAGCATCTCGAATTTGTTGTATTCTCGCTTGAACTGGTCCTGTCGAACCGTCTTGATCTGGGTGGTGCCCTCATGGTATGCATCGAGGGTCACCCAGATATCGTAGGCGGACGACAGGTGAGAGATGCGATCGAATTCGCTTCTGCTCAAGCCCTGGATAATGATGTTCCTTGCCTTCGCATTTGCCTCAACATCGGGCATGTTTGCCACGTTGATGTTCTCATCGGCAGGAACAACATATCGCACCTTCACCTTCCGCCAGATGGCGTACCCCTGAGCCTGGATGTATGTCTCCATTCGGCTCTTCCAGAAGGGGTAATCGATGCCATCGAAAATGGGTGGCTTGGTGGAGTACTTGTCCATCGCCATGGCTCTTGAGACTGGTTAAGATCTATTGATTAGAGCTAACCGGCTCTGATACCAATTGTTGGACCGAAATGGCGACAGAGGGGAGTGAATGTCGAATCTTCAAAACTTGCCTTTAAGATCTCAAAGCAATTTACCTCTCCAATAGCCACTGAGCTATGAAGTAGGGTTGAAAAGCTTACTAGAAGGCCGACCCCAACACACAGAAAAGAGATAAAAAGACTGCTATGAGAGAACAGAAGATACCAGAGAAAAGCCTACCAAGACAATAGCTTGAACAACTCGATTGAAAGAAATGACTCCTCCGGTCGAACAAACATTCGCATAGCCAGATTTCCGAGTAACTGAGACTCTCTAGTCTTTTGGTCCTCAAACTTGAGGCACTGAAAGAATCCAACTTCTGGAAGAGAAAATACCAAGAAAATCCAAGGTCTTTGCTATGGACGGCTAGAGCGACATGGTCGAACTCGAAACAGAGGACTTGAGGCGCACAACCATTCGGCAAAGAGAAGTTCTCTGATTCGACTCCTGCTCTCGGGAATGAACTGGCCAAGTGGCCTTGAGACTGATTCCCAGTTCTGAGCAAATTGAGGCACACCAAAACGAACGCAGACTCACACAGAAGAGAAGAGAGAACAGGATAGCATGAAGAACAAGCTCTCAAAACAGATTGCTAACAAAACAATCATAACATCTCATATCGACAGAAATCAACTTGAGGAAAGGAGATGAATGATTGATCATGGAGGATTCTACAGCCACTCCATCGGAGGTACAAGAGCAACCGTGCTCTACTCAGAGACAACTCACACAAATAGAAACAGAAACATTCAGAGTGACTCGGCAACAACCTCACCAAGCACCCGAGCTCTACCCTCTCTATTTCTAGCCTTCTGCTACCGGGGGGAACCCGTAAATCCCCACCTAACACCGGGTTTTACCACTCGCTTTACCCATTGGCGAAAACAAGCTTCCAGTGCTTTACCCGTTAGCGCCAACAACTCCTGTGCATTTGCAGAGACACAGCTTCCCTTTGCAGCTTTCCGCATTTCTCCAAAATGTCATTTCGCTGCCTTCCCGGAAGCTTCCTCCTACCTTGCCGATCACGCCTGCAACCACCTCACAGACCTCGTCGTCTTTGGCATCTCCCGGCCGTTCACGACCTCAGCACCCCTGTGCCTAGTCTCGACCATCCATGCCTCACCACGACTAGTCTCAAAGTCCTGCAAACCATTATAGACAAGCAAACATTCATAGCACCGCACAACACAATGTGTACAAACATCTGCATCAGAGAAACAGAGCTCAAACTTCACTCCACACAGTCGTACATACAATACCACCAGTCGAAATCACTTAAACATTAATGCACGCGGTCTACGACCCTCTCGTACCGATTCCCAGCTGATACGACCGCTTTTGGAAGCCATACGACCAGACAACAGAAGCTACGACTTTTAGCCTAAGTTTATAACGTGATCGAAACTTCGAGCGTCGACTTTCGACCACTGCGGTCGTAGCTCCGACTGACGACTTCCAACTACGACCAACGTAGTCGTAAGTGTGCTCGACCACGACCAGAGTGGTCGTAAACGACACAACATGGTCGTAAACTGCGAATCAAGTTTTTGACCACGACCAACGTGGTCGTAGCAGCGTTCGATCATGGCCAACATGGTCAAAATGTGTTCGACCACGGCCAATGTGGTCGTAACCGGTCCGACTGCCTTCGGACCACGGCCAAAGTGGTCGTAAACGCCACAACGTGGTCGTAAACAGTGCGCATAGCTTCTGACCACGACCAACGTGGTCATAAAGCCCTTCGACCACTCGATCAACAATTCTACCAGATTCCGACCAGGAACAACAATGTCGGTAAAAGGGTTCCGACCTCTCTTAGACGCTACGACCGCACAGAAACTACTCAATGGTGGTCGTAAACTTTCTGGTGGTCTTCGACTTCCAACAAGTGGTCGTAAACTTGCCTGATGGCCTTCGACCATAGCTAAAATTGGTCGTACGCCCTCCTGGTGACTTCCGACCATGGCCAAACTGGTCTGCCGACCACTCAATAGTCACAGCATGGTCGTAAACATTCTGGCGACCACCCGAAGGAACTTGCGACCTCGCAGAGACAACACACCGTGGTCGTAGGCAATCTATGACCACTCGATAGAGCTTGATGCTCTGCTGAACACTAAGATGTAAGCTCGATTATGACTACCAAGTCGTAAATGCCCCCTTTTCGACCACATGGTCGCGTGCCTACCCAATAGAAAGAGCCATTCTCAAGGCTTATGACTTTGTAGAGACAACTCAAACCTCAAAAACCAAACTCACTCTTCCTAGATCAAGAGTCAATTACTCATCACAACCATGGGGTGACCTCCACATGGTCTCTCACGGTGCCACTGCTGTCACCACATGTACGACTAGTGAAATCTACGTAGAGATAAAGTCAACAATGTCAAGAGTCAAAGGAGGAAGCCTATAGAATCGACATTGTGTTCAAGTTGCATGGCGGCGCGAAGACTATTATTGGAAGAATCGACTGACATGGCGTAAAGAAATGTGTATGCGCGAGCTAGAAGAAACGCAAGATTAGGAAAACCACAACATAAGAAATGGATCACTACATCATATATGATTGGAATTTTTGTAAAAACCCACCTGTAAGTGGAGGAGTTTGTTAAAAGCTCGTCTCATCTCAAAGTTTGTCAAAAACCCAGCTAAAAGTTCTATGTGGTTGCAAATTCCCTCCTATCAAAGGCCAATTTACTCACAAAAGCTCCAAAAAGTCAAAACATCTATCCTGGTTGTCTCTCCCTACCAAGGGCCAACTAACTCACCGCAACTTTATTCTCCCACGCTCGCTTTGTGCGCCCTACCCTATGCTGGCACGTCTTCCTTGCTCATAGTCCATGAGAGTGGTTCATTGGGATTGCCACGCAAGCGCCATATAGGAGCATCAACGAGTAAATTGGTCCTTGGGAGGGGGAGTTTACAACCACATAAAATTTGCCGATACGTTTCTAACGAACTTTGAGATGTAGATGGGTTTTCGGTAAACCCCCACTTACAGGTGGATTTTTGCAAAAATCGAATGTTTTAGATGTTTGGTGTCCTACTCTAGAGTATAGGACTTTGTCGTGGCCATTGTTCTTGTGGTGGTCAGTGCCAGCATTGCTCATCAGGGCGAGTCTCCCATTTAGTGCTACACATCTGTTTTGTACTCCAGCATCCCCTCATGTTGGGCCCTTTAGCCCCCAGCTAAGCATTAGCACACGTGGGAGACGGATGCATGCTGGCAATGTAGAGGCAAGATGATAGCTGGACTACCACGACGAGTGGTAGCACACGCTGGCACCAGTGGGGAAGTCGAAGGTTTTGTTGTTGGAGAGACTGCCCGAGGTTGCACTAGTGTGTCGGTGCTACGGATGCGGTTCGATGGCTTCTTGAGGCCGCCTGCCTTTCTGATTTTGAGATGACTGCACTTGCTTTGGCATTACTTAGCGTGCCTTCGCTACCAGGGAGGCGCTTTGGTAGCTTGTTGGGATTGCTTTTAGGAAAACTGCAGATTCGATGGCTTCTTGAGGCCGCCTGCCTTTCTGATTTTGAGATGACTGCACTTGCTTTGGCATTACTTAGCGTGCCTTCGCTACCAGGGAGGCGCTCTGGTAGCTTGTTGGGATTGCTTTTAGGAAAACTGCAGATTAATCTATGGCAAAATCTTTGTAGAACTGGCATTGCGAGTGCCATGGCGGCGCGCAGACTATTAGTGGAGTTGACTGGCATGGACTATGGTGATGGTGGGTGCTCTCGTCGCAAATGTCCCTGGCAACTTGTGAGGCGTGAAGAAATGCATATGCTTGAGCAAGAAAGAACAATAGATTAGGGAAACCACAACAAAGAAACATATGACCCCAAAATGTTCTTGATGGTTAGTCACCTTGGACCAGAGGATAGTGCTGTGACTGCAATGAGAGGTAGCACTTGCTCGCATTGGCGTTGAAATTGGAGGGCGGTAGGTGTTGTTGAAGGATGGCACCCTGGGCGTTGGCCCTGCTGAGCATGTCGCCATTGCCATAGAGGCTATCTGCTTACTGGTTCGGGGATAACTGCACTGGTTTTCCCCACGACCATGGTGTTGGCCTCGCTAAGTGTATCTCCGTTGCCAGGGAGGTGCTTCAGCGCCTTCTTGGGATTTGCCGACTATTGATAAAGCTACGGTGGTGCCATTGCCGTCACCACCACGGCCAAGCTCTTAGAGTTGAAGCTAGCAATGTTGCAGTCGAAGGTGGAAGCTTGCATAATCGACATTGCGATTTGCGAGTGCCATAGTGGGGTGGAGAGTGTTGGTGGTATCGACAGAATGGCTTCGATGGAGGGTGCTCCTCTCATCGTGACCCGCTGTTTGTATGGTGGTCGGCGCTAGCATTGCTTGTCGAGGCGAGGCTCCCATTGCAGTGCCACACGTCCCTTTCGTACTCCCACATCCCCTCATGAGTTGGATGTTGGCAATGCAAGGGCAGGGGACAACTGACCTAGCAGCAATGAGTGGCAAGGCATGCTTGCACCGACGTCAAAATTGGAGAATTGTGTAGATTCTACTCATGTTGATAACTTAGGAGAAATCAACAAGAAATAAGGGAATTCAATATGATAATTCAACTCACATGTCGATAAACAATCTCAACTTGGTAAAAGTGCCTTTGTTGTATGTAATTCATAATAATACAAGGTCGGAGTCCCAAAGGGATGTTTACATGAGTATTTAATGTGACGAGGATATAGCCGGTCACTGCTCTCAACCACCTAAGGGTATCTCCAATAGTGTCATCCTAGTTGTCTCTTAGCTATATTAAATAAGTAAAATCCTGTGAGGAGAGGATGTGAGGAGAGATAATGTGCTATCTCTTATGTAAGAAACGATTTGAACCCGCAAACCAACGCAAATAGTAAGAGGGTGTATGGCAGAAAGTTATGGTGAAAATTGATGAGGCGACGGGGTTTCGATCTTCCGATAGGATGATAACTTCGATTTTGGTGGAGGTGACTCTTGTGATCCGACTACAACCGTACGACGTCGCTTGCGCCTTAGCAATTGCTGAACCAACCCCAAGTTGTTATCAACCGTGCGAAGAACGCGGTTGACCTGACCAAAATGACAAGGGAGGTCCAGAGGCTGGCGGGCCGCATGGCTGCATTAAGCCGCTTCCTATTTAGGGCGGCGGAGCAGGGCCTGCCATTTTTCAAGACCCTTCGTGGTTGAGACGGCTTCCAATGGGACGGTGATTGTGCGAAGGCTTTCGACGACCTCAAGAGGCACCTTGCAAGCCTCCCCACCCTGGTCGCTCCGGCGCTAGAGGCTCCCCTCCTGCTCTACCTCACCGCATCGGCGACTGCGGTCAGCGACGTCCTTGTCCTTGAAGAGGGCGCTCTTTAGCGCCCCGTATACTTCGTCTCCGAAGCCCTGTAGGGTGCTAAGATGCGGTATACGGAGCTCGAGAAGCTCGCCTACGCGCTAGTCATGGCCTCGAGGAAGCTCTGACACTATTTCCTAGCCCATCCAATCACAGTGCCATCCTCGTTTCCCTTGGCGGAGATGCTGCACAATAAGCAGTCCATAGGGAAAATTGGCAAGTGGGCAGCCGAGCACGCCCCGTTCTCCTTAACGTATGCCTCGCGAACAGCGATCAAGTCCCAAGTTCTTGCGGACTTCCTTACGGAGTGGACCCCGTCGGCTCAGCCCGCCCAGTAGCCAGAAGACCCGGTGTGGATGCTCAACACCGACGGAGCCTACGGCGTTGCGGGTGCAGGCGTTGGTGCAGTGGTTACCACGTATGAGGGGCACCGTCTGTTGTACTCGGCGCGGCTTGCGTTTCCCGCCACCAACAACACGGTCGAATACGAGGCGTTACTCTTTGGCCTCGCGAAGCTTAAAGCGCTGGGTGCGTGGCGAGTCCTCGTCCGCACCGACTCGTGTCTGGTAGCGGGCCATGTGGACAAGTCATACCAGGCCAAGGACCCGGAGCTTGCCAAGTACCTGGCAGCCGTAAGAGCAAGGGAGCGACACTTTCTGGGTGTCACAGTCAAGGCCATCCCTCGGGCGGACAACGAGCAAGTCGATGCCCTCGCGAAGGCCACTAGTCAACAGCTCCCAACTCCCGAGGGGACATTCTATGAGGTCCTACCAACGGCAGCCATCGCGCACAACAACCGTGACGCAGCCCTCGTTCACCAGATCACCCATCAGGGTGACTGGCGGGAGCCCATCTTTGGTTTCTTGCAGGGCATAGCGAAGCCAGACGACCCCATCGAAATCCGGCGCCTGCAGCATCGTGCCAGCTCTTTCCAAGTGCTCGACGGAGTACTCTACAAAAAAGGAGTCTGCGCACCGCTTTTGCGGTGCCTCTCATGCGAAGAAGGAAAGCAGCTCCTTGCGAAAATTCACGCGGGACTCTGCGGCTCGCACCTTGCGCCGAGGTCGTTGGTCGGCAAGGCGTTCAGGCAAGGCTTTTACTGGCCAACCGCCGTCGCCGATGCCCAAGACCTCGTCCGCTGGTGCCAAGGCTGCCAATGGATGGGACGGGTCATCCGTCGGCCCCCAACAAGCCTCAACCCAATTCCCCCAGTATGGCCGCTGGCACGGTGGGGCATCGATGTTGTGGGACCACTCCCTCGGGCTCCAGGAGACCTGCGGTTTGTAGCAGTCGCTTTGGAATATTTCTCCAGGTGGCCCGAGGCTGTGGCTCTAGCCAAGATAACCTCGGCGGCAATGCAGCGCTTTCTCTGGCAGAACATCATATCTTGCTTCGGTGTGCCCAGGGAGATCACCGTCGACAACGGCCTGCAGTTCGATGCTGGCCCGTTCAAGGGTTTCTGCGACAACATGGGCATCACGCTCCGATTCGCTTCGGTCGGGCACCCACAGTCTAACGGAGCAGTTGAGCGGGCAAACGGCGCCATCTCCGCTGGAGTCAAGACGCGTCTTGTCGGCCTACCAAAGGGAAAGTGGCCAGGCGAGCTCCACAACGTCCTCTAGTCCCTCCGCACAACGGTGACGCGACCGACGGGATTCACGCCGTTCAAGCTCCTCTTCGGCGATGAAGCAGTAACGCCTGAGGAAATCAAGGCCGGATCGAGAAGAGTCCTCATCCAAGCGCCAGAAGAAGAGCGCCAATTGTCCCTCGACCTTCTGGATGGGGAACGAGTAAGCGCAACCCAGCACGTCATAAAGTACACGCGGCAGATGGTGCGCACGCGTGGCCGCTTCATATACCCGCAAGAATTCCAACCTGGGGACCTCGTCCGCAAAATGGCACTCCATGTGGAGACGGTCAGCAAGCTGGAATCCAAATGGGAAGTTCCATACATTGTCGCGGAAACTCTGCAGAAGGGAGCATTCCGCCTCGCAACGCTCAAAGGACAGACACTTCGCCACACATGGAACGCACACAAGTTGCGGCAGTACTACGTCTAGGACAACAGGGAGGCATGTAGCAACATCGGCACCTTACCCATTGTAAGACGCTCGCCCGCGCAAACGGGAGATTAATAAAGCCGATCCTCTGCCAAGCTTTCATCTTGGTCTACCGCCTCCCCGTGCACTCTACGGAGTATAAATAAGACGCAGCGTCGAGGTCGCCTCCGCACGCACTCTACGGAGTATAAATAAGATGTAGCGTCGAGGTCCGCCTCCGCACGCACTCTACAGAGTATAAATAAGACGCAGCGTCGAGGCTTACCTCCGTACGCACTCTAATGAGTATAAATAAGACGCAGCGTCGAGGCTTACCTCCGTGCGCACTCTACGGAGTATAAATAAGACGTAGCGTCGAGGTCCGTCTCCGCACGCACTCTACGGAGTATAAATAAGACGCAGCGTCGAGGCTTACCTCCGTGCACACTCTACAGAGTATAAATAAGACGCAGCATCGAGACTTACCTCTGTGCGCACTCTACGGAGTATAAATAAGATGCAGCGTCGAGGCATACCTCCGTTCGCACTCTACGCGGATGTTGTCCTTGCGCACTCTACTGAGTATAAACAAGAGGCGGATGTGCCCGCGCACGTGCGGGCGTTGCCCATGCGCGTACTCTCCGGAGTATAAATAAGACGTGGTTGATGTTCCCACGCATCAACCTCGAGTTTCAATAAGACGCACTAGAGGCCTGCCTCCGCAGCGCACTATACGGAACGTGAACGGGGCGCAGCGGAGGCCCACCCATATGCGGCGCCAGCTCCGCTGCCACCCCTTCGAAAGGTAGGGGACGGAGCGCTTGCGCGTCTCTTTCGACTAGGCGCCAGCCCTGCTGCCACCCCTTCGTGAGGTAGGAGACGGAGCGCTCGCGCGTCTACTTCGACTAGACGCCAGCTCCGCTGCCACCCCTTCGAGAGGTAGGAGACGGAGTGCTCGCGTGTCTACTTCGACTAGGCGCCAGCTCCGCTGCCACGCCTTCGAGAGGTAGGGGACGGAGCGCTCGCGCGTCTACTTCGACTAGGCGCCAGCTCCGCTGCCACCCCTTCGAGAGGTAGGGGACGGAGCGCTCGCGCATCTACTCCGACTAGGCGCCAGCTCCGCTGCCACTCCTTTGAAGGGTAGGGAACGGAGCGCTCACGCGTCTGCTTCGGCTACTACTATCGATAAGCGGGGCGAGGCCGAGCGTGAAAATCTGAACTTTACATGACACACCCGCCCAGAGCAAAATAGTATGCAACGACAGTAGATCTTGGGCAAGTGTTGTTTCATTCATATAAAGAGGAGGTTGCAAGGCAACCATACAGATAGGCGTATATGACACAACACACACCCAACCCCGGCATCGCACCTATGGGTTCGCGCCGTCTTCGTTGCGCCGAGGAACTTCCTCGAACCACTGATGGAAGTCCCCCTCCTGATGCAGCGTTCGTCGCAGCGCGACCTTGGACGCGTCCTCCCCGATGTAACCCCAGATTCGGCTATGTAAGGTCCAGAGGCCGGGCTGGATGAAGCGGATGGCGTTGGACATCGACCGGGCTCGGCTGGCAGATCCAGCTGAGAGTTCGCCAGCTCGTTGACGTGCCTACACCCATGGGTGTGAAGCATGGCGAAGGCGAGGCATGCACTGATGAAGCCGCAGTGATCGCCGAAGGCTCTGGCACCGCGGAGGGCGAGGCTCGAGCCCTCTTCGACTCGCTCAAGCGTCTGCGTCAGATCCTTAGGGCCATGCGTAACATCTGGCACATCAATGGAAAGGTCCTGGAGGGCCTGTTCCAAAGACTCCCTCGCCCTCCACGCCGACATAGACGCATCATCCAAGGCCCAGTTTCTCTCCGAAAGGGATGCGGCGAGCTGGGCCTTCTCCCCCTCCAGCGTGGAGATTTGTTGAAGAAAGGTGGTGCGCTCCTCCGCCGCGGCGTGCCGGACCTCCTCCATGGCGCGTTGCGCCGCCGCCACGGCATCCTTCGCGTGGGAAACCACCCTCGCATTTTCTGCCTCCAGTGTGCGAATACGCTCGTCCTTGGCGGCGTGAGCCTCGTATGCAGCACAAAGTTCGCCCTCCAGCACCCTCCTCTCACAGACGCGAATCTCCTCCAGGGCTTGGCTGAGAGCAAGAGTCTGGAAGAAACTGCGCGAGTTAGAAATGCACCGGACAGAGGCATAGGCCGCAAACCTAGCCACTTACCCTTATCTCCGAGGCACCCAACGCGAGCGCCAGAAGGTCTCCCCCGCACGTTGACAGCACCTGTCGATCCAAGCTGCCGCCAACACGCTCCGCGACCTCATTAAGAACGCGAAGCATCTCCGATCGGGGATGAAATCAGAGACGACGGGCCTCGGCCCCTCTGCGCCAGCGGCTTCGGCAGCACCGAACGCCCACGTCGCGCCCTGCATAACAAGGTCGGAGACTTCGCGCACACCTCCGTTGCTCGATCCTTGACCGTGTCCGGGAGACCTCGTCTCGCCTGATGTCAACGACGGAATGAGCGAGCAAATCGGAGAGAGTTTCGCGAAGTCGCGGGAGAAGGAATCGCGCCTACCTTCGACACCCTCTACCAAGGCCCGGGAAGGTGCCCGCTTAGCCTCCATCCAAGGTACGGGGGATTCGTCGGCTCGAGGAGCGACGACTTCTTCCTCAGCCTCGACGACCTCCTCGCTGGGCGCCAGGATCCCGGTGACCGCTCCCGCCACATTGTATCGCCCCCTCGAAGGCGAAGGCGAAGGCGATTGTACCCGGGGGCGCTTCGCCCTCGGGGATGTGGGCGACACTTCCTCAGCCGCTCCGGTAGCCGCAATAGCTGGCACGGGCGGCAAGTCCTCGGTGGCCGTTGCAGGCGACGAGACCTCGTCTTCAGGGGCAACGACACCGAGGCCCATTGCCTCGCCGCCGTCTAAGGCCTCCTCGTCAGGGGCAGCGTGCCCCCTGAACCGGCGGGTTCGGACCCAGCGCCAGTCGTGCCCCCCGTCTCGACGGTACCGGCCGATGACACGGCCGACGGGCTGGATGCGACGGTGTCAAATCGGGCCCTGCGCCGAGAGGGCGGCGCCTCCACTTGGCCGTCGCCATCGCAGCGGCTTAGGACCTCCGCCGACACTGCGCGCTCGGGTACGGGAATCCCCAGGACCTCACACACCCGATTTATCCGCCCCTGTTTCGCCGAGGCGGTCGCTGCCTCGCGCAGCTTGTGCTCCCTGGCCGTGTATGGTCCGAGGAGCACAACGACCGCACGCTCCGCGTCCTCCAGTCGGGGCAATACACACAAAAAATAGGGCATCGTCCATAAGAGGTCATGCGACTGCGTAAACGGGCGTGCAGCCCATGGCCGAAGGACTCACGAGGAGCGGAGGGTTTTAGAAGGCAGGACACTGTCGGATGGACGCCATCCTTCCGGGTACTGCCACCGACTGGAAAGTGGCGCCACCCCGTACATGGTCAACTCTTCAGCGAGGTCACGCATGTTGAACCGGCGGGCGACACCGGCAAGCCTCCGCACCTTCTGCGCGTCGTTGGCCTTCGGCTTCATATCTGGCGAGCTGTTGAATGATATTGGCTGTCCCCGACACAACAGACCGCTCGTGCTCGTCACGTGGTAGTAAAATCACCGTCACATCCAACCGGGCTCCCACTTCCCTCACGTAGCCAGCGCGGGGAAGAGCCCCGCACACGCTTCCTCAGCACGAAGTTGACGCTGCCGAAGTTCGATACCGCTCCTCCTTCGGTTTTCTTCGGCTGGCAGCGCGCATCGTGCAGAATGGCGAACAAGTTCGCGCTGGGACGGCGGCCTTATATTCGCATTGCCCAAATGAAGACTGCCAGGTGAACTATCACATTGGGGGTCAGCTGTGCCAGCTCCAACCCGTAAATCTGCAGGACCTCGCCGATGAAGAGCGTCGTGGGCATCCGAAGCCCGGCATCAAAGAATGCGACAAAGACAATCGCCTCCGTCTCCGACGGGCGCGGCTCTGTCTCGTTGGGGCCGGGCAGGCGAGCCCCGGCACGCTCTTTCATCTTTTTCTCCCGGACGAGTCTCTAGATCATCTCCTTAGTAACGCGACTCCGCCCCAACACACGGAGCAGCGGCCTCCCGAATGCTCCATGGAGTCCCATTGCTTGTTGACTTGCGTTGGTCCTCGCACCACTAGAGGATACTCCGCCGGGGGAGGCAACAAGCCACGCCGGCTGGACGAGGTGCTAACGTTGAGCCGACGAGCAGGATCGTTGTGACAAGCCATTTCTCTCCGAAGTGGGGCGCTAAAAAACAAGAGCAGGGGTGCATTGTGCTAGCAGCAAAAGGAAGGAGACAGGGCTAAGTGACAAACGGAGAAGAGCATTCCCATGCCGGTGGTGATGCCTTATAAAGCCTGCTCACCTCCCCCACAAGCGGAAGCGCAACCGGTGGGAGCCCAGCGGTTCGGCTACCCACGATCGGGAAGTGCAACAGCTGACAGCTGGGGGCGCGCAGCGGTAGGTGGGCGGACGACGCACAACGCGCCCGTAGCACCCTGCCACGCGTCCCGCCCCTCTAGGGAAGGGGCGAGCGGCCGCGGTCGTGCGACTGCTGACAACCCACAATGCGCAAATCACGGCCCGCCACGTGTACACTACCGGCGGGGCAGTGCGCACGGCTGCAGCAGCCTGTTCCTGCCAACTCAGGGGTCGGCGCAATTCCAGGTGCCATTAAGGTGCACTACCGGACCGCGGAGCCGCCCGGCCATGTCGACATCAGACAAGGCGGAGCCCCCCCCCCCCCAACCTACACGACCGCCCGAGGTTATGCGCGGGACACCTCGCATCCAAGAGAATCACCCATCTCGCGCTTAGGAGAATCTGTGGCGCGAGGTCTGCCTCCGCTCGCATCTTCGACTCCGCTGGCATCTTCGACTCCGCTCGCATCTACGACCCCGCTGGCATCTTCGACTCTGCCACCCAGGGATCCTACGGTCAAAGATGACTCCGGCAACCCCTTCATCACCAGGTCCTCGGTGCGGGCCAAAAAATATGTCAGACTATCAGGCTCCATCCAACAACACAGAAGGTCACAGGCCGCAGGGACGGAGAGGGCCAAAGGACTCGGCGACATGGCTTCGGCCTG
The DNA here is from genome assembly GCA_017311315.1 of Dendrocalamus latiflorus. NCBI lineage: Eukaryota > Viridiplantae > Streptophyta > Magnoliopsida > Poales > Poaceae > Dendrocalamus > Dendrocalamus latiflorus. The sequence continues at coordinate 20,751,323 of CM029640.1, forward strand.
TGAAGCCCTTCATCATGAGAGGCTCCTGTTGTAGGGGTGGCCCCCACCTAAGCCCAGCAGGCCTGTTAGACAGTTGTAAGGCCCAAAATGGGACATGTTTAATGACATAAATACCCTGAAAGGGGTGCTTGAGTGTAAGGGTATAATTGTAAAAACACTCCCCATGGGGATATATACGATACCAGCCATGGGGGAAACCCTAAGCATTGCTCACTTAACTCTCCACTACCATACTCTCTCTCTGTTTGGTCTGTAACCACAACAAGGTCTATTATCCAAATACTTTTTTCTTACCACATTTTGCTGATTAGGATGGTAACCATTTGTTCTTTTCCTTTTGCGTGGATCAAATTGAATCTCCTCTTCCTAGTTGATATCTCTGGAGGCAATTTCATGTCCAAAGATAGTGGTACTAATGCTAGGAATTTACCCCTGTAGATATCAACTGGGAAGAGGAGATTCAACCTAATATGGTACCAATGCTAGGAATTTTATATTTCATGGTTTAGAATATACATGTTGTTGTGGGTGTTGAATCCTTACAAACTGCAATTGCTTAGCAAAGCAAATGTCAGGAATTGGATTTTGTCTCTTTCTTTGTTCTTGTACATTATATGTCTGTTCTGTAGATATTGAAATTGAACGTTCTAGGACAAATCCCTGTAATAGTATTGTGGTATGTAGTTGTTGGAATCCCTGTAGATCTAAGGTCAGTAGTCTCTGTTAAGGGTATTAGAGATAGAATAGGAATCGGCATATTCCCCTGTAATATCCCTTTGTACTCCCTATTATATTGCCCATTGGGCATCTTCAATATACGTACAATATTCATAACATGATATCAGAGCTTAGGTTGAAACCCTAACCTTGATCTACTTCCGTACTTCCGCTGTTGCTGCTGCCCCCGGGAGGATCGATCTCCTCTCCCGGGGGCGGCCATCTCGCTGGGCGGCCACCTCTCCCGACCACCGTGCACGCACTGTTCGCCGGTCGTACGCCACCGCCGCCGGCACTCTCGAATTCTCACGCCATCCAGATTCGATCTGGATGGGCCGCTGTCTTCTTTGGGCCGCCATCACCGTGGTGGATCCCAAGGGATCCCGACCACCTCGCCTGCCCCGAGCTCGATCCATAGCCGCCGCCTAGATCCGGCAACCGCGCCGGCTTCCAAGGCTTCTTGGCCAGCTCCAGTCGCCACGCCACCGGTTCCGGCCGCCCCTAGCTCTCCCCACGTGGATCCTACCGCCCAAAGAGGCCGCCGTGTGTGCCTCTTGAGTCGCCGTCTTGGATCTGGCGGACCGCCTCGGCCACCACCGACGCCACGCCTCTTCGCCACCGGCTCAACCAGATTCGGTCCGGATCGGCTGGCTGTCTCTGTTCAAGCCACCGCCTCGGATCCGACCGCTGCGCCATGCTCGGATTCACCGCCGCTTCTGCTATGTCCAGTGGGTGGCTTCTTTTTCTTTTTTGCTCCATTTAGTAATTGGGATTTGGGATTTCAGGAGTGTGACTCACTTCAAGGATTAGAGAAGACATTAACTCCAATAGTGGAGATGCCAATATATAGATAACCACATGGGCCTCATGGGCCTATAGTATATGGGCCTAGATATACTTAACACCCCCTTCAAACTCAAGGTGGAAACGGAGGTTTTGAAGCATTGAGTTTGAGCAAGTGAAGCCGATGTTGCTCTCGAGTTTGTGCTTTAGTGAAAAAAATCTGCCACTTGCAGTTCTGAGGGCACATACTGAAGAGCAATTGTTTTCTGCTGACAATGAGACCGAGTAAAGAAAGCATCAACACCAATATGCTTTGTAAGTTCATGCTTCACAGGATCATTGGCAATTTGTATGGCTCCAGTATTATCACATAGAAGAGGTGTAGGAGCATCACAAGAAATACCAAAATCTGCTAACAACCATCGAAGCCATACAATCTCTGAAGTGGTAGTGGCAAGTGCTCAAAGTTCTGCCTCTATACTAGAACGAGATACAGCCGCCTGCTTCTTAGACTTCCATGCAAGAGGAGAAGAACCAAGAAGAATGCAATAACCTGTGATAGAACGACGATCTGTTGGATCACTAGCCCAGGTGGAGTCCGAGTAAGCATGAAGATGAAGCGGACTTTCACGAGCATAGAACAAACACTGAGAAGATGTCCCCCTTAAGTACCGTAGTACACGAAGCAAATGTCCAAAATGAATAGAAGTAGGAGCACTGACAAACTGACTCAGAATATGAACCGCATCAGCAATATCAGGTCTAGTAACAGTGAGATAAACAAGGCTGCCCACAATATGCCGATATCGAGAGGGATCCTCAAGAGGTGTACCATCGGTAGGACGAAGTTGTAAATGAAGATCCATAGGTGTCGCAGCCGTTCGACTATCTGTAATGCCAGAACGAGCAATAAGGTCTTGTATGTATTTCGACTGAGAGAGATAGTAGCCCTTTGCAGAATGCAACACCTCAATTCCTAAGAAATAACTGAGAGGACCCAAATCAGACATCTGAAATTGCTCACCAAGTTGCTTCTTCACATGAGAAATGTGTTCCACATCATCTCCCGTAATCAACATATCATCAACATATAGAAGAAGCAAAGTACGTCCACGTGGAGAGAGATGAATAAATAGAGCAGGGTCATGATCACTAGGTGAAAACCCAGCATCCCGTATCACCGAAACAAAACGCTCAAACCAAGCACGAGGAGCCTGTTTAAGACCATATAGAGCACGACGAAGGCGACAAACATGACCAGGAGGAGCATCAACACCTGGAGGTGGTTGCATATAAACTTCTTCATGCAAATCACCATGAAGAAAAGCATTCTTAACATCCATTTGAGAGATGGTCCAAGAAGAAGTAGCAGCCACTGCAATGAGAGTACGAACAGTAGTCATATGAGCAACTGGTGCAAAGGTCTCATCATAATCTCGACCCTGAGTTTGTTGAAAGCCTCTAGCAACAAGACGGGCTTTATATCTCTCTATAGAACCATCAGACTTGGTCTTAATTTTGAATACCCATTTAAATGTAATAGGCACTGCATGAGACGGTAATGGAACAAGATCCCAAGTTCATGTACGATCAAGGGCAGCAAGCTCCTCAGACATAGCAAGCTGCCATTCCGGAATATGAGAGGCTTCCTGGTAAGTGGATGGCTCATCAACAACGGCATTCACACGTGGAAAACCATACTTGTCAGCCGGACCAATAGCAGTACGATCTCGTAGATTATATCTTGGACCAACCTGTAACTCATCAGGAATAGTGTGAGACTCATCAATATTATTAGAAGCATCAACAGCGGTCGTATCAGGACTGGCCGTGGTGGTAGAACTGGGTGGAGGCGCTGTGGTGTTTGTAGGATGACGATGGAAAACACGTGTGATAGGTGATTTAGAATGAAAAGGAGGTGGTGCAGGAGGAGGTGTAGTCTCCTGTGAAGGTGGCGTGATGGAAATAGAATGAGCAGGAATGGGCGTAATATATGGAGAAGGTGTGGTGACATCAGTATTGGGTGAAATAGGAGGAAGACACAGGAACGATGTGGGTTCTGTGGAAGAATATGAGGGCTGAGTAGAGGGGTTATAAAAGAAAGGACGGTCCTCAACAAAGGTCACATCACGAGAGATATGTATGCGACGAGAAGAAGGATCATAACACCGATATCCTTTATGCTCAGGACTATACCCCAGAAAACACACTCAACAGATTGTGCAGTCAACTTAGTTCGCTCACGAGGTGCAAGCAAAACATAGCAAGTACATCCAAAAACTCGGAGATGATCATAGCTAGGAGAAGTACCAAAAAGAACTTCACCAGGACATTTTCTAGACAGTTTGGATGAGGGTTGTCTATTGATGAGATAGACAGCAGTAGAAACAGCTTCACCCCAAAAAATGAGAAGGAACAAAAGATGAAATCAAAAGTGTGCGAGCAGTCTCTATAAGATGGCGATGTTTGCGTTCAGCAACACCATTCTGAGCATGAGCGCCAGGACAAGAGAGCTGAGCAAGAGTGCCCTTAGAGGACAAAAACTGGCGAAAAGCATCAGACAAATACTCACCACCAGAGTCAGAGCGAAAAACTCTAATAGGAGTAGAAAATTGTGTGTGAACCATGCGAACAAAAGACTGGTAAATGGAACACAACTAAGAGCGATGTTTCATAAAATAAATCCATGTATATCGAGAATGATCATCAATAAAAATGACATAATGTTTATGACCACCCTTTGTAGCAAAAGGTGCAGGACCCCATACATCTGAATGAATAAGATCAAAAGGTCTAGCTGAATGAGAAACACTAGATGAATATGGTAGTTGTATTTGTTTTCCAAGTTTGCAACCCTTACAATGAAAACTAGACACAATAGGTGTATGACCTAAACAACCTTTATTTATTAATGTGGACAACCGGGACCCACAAAGATGACCAAGACGATGAAGCCACTGGGCGAAGGAAGAGGCGGAAGACGAAGCAGCGGATGACACACGAGCTGGAGACTCAATGGAAGAAGGAAGACGCAAGGTGTCGAGGATGTAGAGGCTAGGAGCACCTTTACGGCGATGGCCAGTCCCAATCACTTTCCCGCTTCGACGGTCCTGAATAAAACAAGATGAGTCATCAAATCCAACAAAACAATATTGATCGGTAACTTGACCAACCGAAAGAAGATTCATGGACAACTGAGGTACAAAAGAAACATCAAGTACAGAAAAATGAGGATTGCAAAGTGAACCCTGGTGAGTGATATGACAAGATGTACCATCAGCTGTCTGAACAGAAGCACCATCAGTGACCGGCTTGCAAGCAACCAACTGGGACTGATCAGATGTCACATGAAAAGAAGCTCCTGAATCAAGCACCCAAGACGACGAAGAAGCATTAACAGGCGAAGCAGCAGCAACAGACACTGAACCTCTAGGAGTGGAACCAGTACCACGAGCAGCACGACGTGCACGATAGTCAGCCAACTTCTCTGGATAATGAGAAAAACAATTCTCTGGAAGATGACCAGACTTGCCACAATGCTTACAGAGTGCTGAAAAGGAACTTTTTGGTGCACTAATCCTCTGAGAAGCTGCCAACACACTATGAGGAACAAATGCAAAAGAAGACATAGACTTAAGACGTGTTTCTTCTGCAAGTAAATCAGGCAATGCCTGTGCCATGGTGAGAGCAGAAGAATTGTGAAGCAATCGTGTACGAATGGAATCATACTCAGCCCGAACTCCCATGACAAATCTGTAAGTAAAAAACTTTTCAATAAACTTATGTGCTGGACAGGGAACAGCTGTACACTCAGGTATCATGGAAGTCAATGATCCCATCAGACGATCAAAAGCAGAGTAGTACTCATCAATAGACATATCATTCTGCTCAATTTCATGAGTTTGCTACATGAGAGTATGCAAAATAGCACCACTATCCTGAACATAGCGCTTCTTCAAGTTGTCCCATATGCCCTTGGCTGTTTTGAACTTAGAAAGACTCATAATCATGGATTGCTTAGTACTATTCACCATAGCAGCCATTACTTTCCCATCATTAATATGCCATTCTTTTACTGCAGCAGCATTACTACCATCATCCTTAAGCACAGGTGGAGTTTCAGTTAAGTGAAAAAGTAAACCATAGCCCCTCAATGCAGTCTCTACACAGAAAGCCCACTCTGGATAATTCTGACCATCTAGGGTGAGATTGATAACTATGGCATTTATCTGAGACATGATGACCAACAGCAGGCAAAACAGCAGAACAGGGAACAGATAGTAGTTACCACAATGGAAGTGTTGACTGTGATATTACGGGCAGAGGACAGCAGCAGCAAACGAGCTAAGAATCCCACCAAGAAGCCACGGACTGTAGCAGAGGCCAGACTGCAGCAGCTTCCCCAGGCGGTGGTAGAGGCGCGCGCTCCCCCAGGCGGCGCCGGATCTGACGAGGCGACGCAGAGCGGCGGCTCCCCCAGGGCGACTGCAGGGGCTCCTTCGGCCCAGGCAGCAACAGCGGCCCGGAAGGATGAGCCGCGGCGGCCCGGATGAAGGACGAGCGGCGGCGGCCTAGATGGAGTGGATCCGACGCGGATGAAGGACGAGCGGCGACGGCGGCGACGAGGCGAGGCGGATCTAACGAGGCGCTGCAGAGGCGGCGGCCGAAGAATCCGCGACGGGCGGAGACGGCGGCTGAAGGCGCTGCAGAGGCGGCAGCCGAAGGATCCACAACGGGCGGAGACAGCAGGGACGGCGGCCGAACCGACGATGGCAGGGACGACGTCCGAGGAAGAAGCCGCGAGGGCGGCTGCAGGGGCGGCCGCGACGGGCAGCCACAACGGGAAGAGCCGCAATGGGCGGACGGCTGCCGAAGAGAACTGCGACGGGTGACGGCGGCAGGGACGAGCGACGGGCGATGGCGACCTTGGCCGAAGTGCGGACGGGCGACAGCAACTTCGGCCGAAGGGCCGACTGGCCAACTAGCCGGTTAAAGTTTGGATCGTGGGAGAGGACTAAAATAATCCTAACCTAACCCTAATCCATAGCTCTGATACCATGTGACTTACTTCAAGGATTAGAGAAGACATTAACTCCAATAGTGGAGATGCCAATATATAGATAACCACATGGGCCTATAGTACATGGGCCTTGATATACTTAACAAGGAGGAGATACAAAAATTAATAGCTTGTTGTTTCACTGCATGCCATTGAGTTATTATTAGCGCTGATGGCTAAGATCAAATGTGTTAAATGAAGGTGTGAACATGAACTTTTTGAAACCGGTGCTTGTTATATTAGTATATATGTCAAAGAAAATTCTATATGTTTTTGATGAGTTTATTTCGTACATGTGAAATCTCTATTCTTATGTACGGACTACATAGCATACCAGAGTAGAGTTGAATCTGCCAAACATGTTTGCATTTATGTTCTGGCTTCTTTACCCCGGAATAACTATTATGCTGTATGTCGAGATTGAGAGACCTTGTACAAGGTCTAGTATATGTTTTGATGAACAATCGGTACTTTGGTTGAGTTGAATTTGAATTTTGCAAAGTTTCAGAAAATTTAGTTTCAGTCTGTACTGTTAGGGTTCAACCGGTTTGACCGGCCTGTGGCTGGCGGTCAGACCAGCTGATGGTCGGTGGTCTGACCTCCATGGGGCTAGCGGCCAGACCGGCCATAATCTTTTGGAAAATTGGACTCCAAAGACTTGCGTAGGCTTGTTTGGCGATGAGTTTGCACTTGGTTCTACTGGAATTGGAAACTGGTGCTGAAGCTTGATAGAGTTTAACCGAAATTCTAGAGGGGATGTTTTTAGTGTAGTTAAGTAGTCAAACTGGTCAGTGGTTGGCGGACTAACCGAGGCGGTTTGACCGACATCATGTCGGCGATCAGACCAGCCCCAGCTATCTGACCGACCTAGTAACGGCGCTCAGACCAGCTATTCACAAATTGGGTTGGTCAAATTAGGATCAGTGGTGATTGAGTGTTTGCACGGTATGGGTGCTATGGGTTGGTTGTATTGCATTGCCTCGTCAAGTGCATGGAACTTGTTTGATATGGTTGCTTAGTTTTTGGATGTATAGCTAAGCGGGAGCTGAGGTCCGGAGTGGTTATGTAAGTTCGGGTGAGGCTACGTGGCTCAAGTGGGAGGACAAAAAAAGATAAGGATCATGGAGAGGCAAGTTGGTACATGTGGTATGTCAAGTGACGAGGTCGATGCACGTAGAGACGATTCAGGGGAGTCGGAACGTGTAAAGACATGATGACGACTAGTCATTGGGCACTACAGGCCGCGTAAAGATGGTTCGGGGAGTCTGAATGTGTAAAGACATGATGACAACTAGTTATTGGGCACTACAGGCTGCGTGTCAAAACATGGGGAAATGCTTTGAGGTGAAGGTGAAGACGGAATCAAGGGAAGGTGTCCAGAAGCTTCGTCGAGGGTATTTTGATAGTTGGCCAAATACCAGATTGGTGCCTTGATCAAAATAGTGGCATAGAGAGAGGCAAAGAAATGGTTTAGGTCAAGGAGAGCTGGAATTGACAAGTGGATCAATCGCTATAGAGTTAGTGGGCTGAATCTTGTAAACGCTTTTAGAAGCATGCGTGAGTGTGTAAAACCCGTGTTAGTGGTGTTGATGGGTTTTCTCGGTAAGCTTGATGGGTTGGAGCCAATAGGATTGTGTTGGTTATTTAGAGGGGAGGAGAAAAGGTGGTCGATTCAAGGGTTCTAAGGTTTAGTTTTACTCTACCACCTTGTCTTCTATTGTTGTGAGAGTGAACTTGAGAGAGGAAAGGGTGATTCTTTGGCTGCACCTTGTAACTATCCATGAGTATGTGAACCTCACCCTCCACTAAAACAGATCAAAATTTTGTTTCAATCATGTTCTTGCTTGTGTTCTTGCTTGGTTTTGCTTGTTTTTTTTATCTAGATTTGTGATTTCGGTTTCGTAGGAATTCTAGCTCAATCTCTTGCTTAAATTACCTTACTAAAGACATGAGAATAGATCTGGGAAACCTCATGCCTTAGATCCTTATAAGCAAGATGTAATTTGAGATTTAGGGTTTTAGATTTTTTTTATGGACTAGATCCGATTCTCTTTAATTTGGAGAACTCGAGCTTAAAAATCTTGTGATTCTTGATTGATTTATTTTTGTATTGCCTTAAACAAGTCTTATGCAAAACCTAATAGTGTTTGGATGAGATTTAAGCATGTTCTTGATATTTGAGTTTTTGTCCCGAGAGATTTTCAGGTTTGGGAACAGGAGGCCGATCAGACCAGCCTTAAACCTGCGGTCAGACTGGCCTGCCGGTTAGACCAGTAACAAGCCAACGGTTAGACTGGCCAGTAGTTGGACCGGCCTCCCAATGGCGGTTTGACTGGGTCATTGCAGTAGGTTGTTGATTTGTTGGTTCTTGTCCCTACCTTAGTTTGGCTTAGCGTTGTTGGTGTGATCTGAACTTAATGACTATCATAGTTACTCGAGCGAAGATTTTGAATACCTTAGAGGGAAAAAGATCTGGGAATCATTCACCCTCTCTGATTACCGGCATCGGTTCTACAGAGATATTCCTATAATCCTATTTTAGCTTATTTGTTGTGTGCTGCTAATTTTTCTCTGTGGTCACAGATCACCGTGTTACAATTGCTGCCCGCCCGCTGTTGGCTCATGATGCTGTTCCATGCTGAAAAGTGTTCATGAATATGATGTCTCTCGTAGATTCAGGTATCTGCTGCTTTATGCAAACTCAATGTTTGTTGTGAAGCTCTGAAATTAGCAGAAGTGTTGAGGTTTCATGACTTGTATATTGTCAGTTCAGTAACACACGAGTCCCATCACCCAAAACTTGATTGAAACTAATTCACTGCCATCTTGCCACTTTTGTATAGAAGTACTTGTGTTTAGATTTAGTGTTGTAGTTTTCATCAGTTTAGCTGTACAAGTGCATTTTTCAGTCCACATGAGGGTAATATACATGTTGTGCAGGATTAATCCAAGAATCCTGATTGTTTGGTGAACAGCTTAGATATTTAGTTATCTATGTAAGTTTGGCCATGTGGACAATTCTGAAATTGAGATGATCGAGTCAGTCTACCGAGATGTTGCCTGCTGCATTCCATTATTTTGTTCGCACATCAGCTTCCATATTGTGACGTGGATCGATGTATGTGCATGCAGGGTGCAGCTCTCAGAATGCGAGGTGGCATGCAGAAAGGCACAACTCTGGTTGAGCTCCAGGAGTATCTAGCAGTTACTGTACTGAAATTTCAGTCTGCCGCTTGCTATCCTTTTGTAAGGGACTCAAAGCAGCACGGTGATCCGAGCTTTGCTGATCAAACACTGATTCACAATCTGAACAGGATGGGTGCATATTTCAGGTCAGTTTCAGCATATATATATGAGATTAATCCTGCAGGATTATCTGTTTTTAGGCATAACATTGTTCCAGTTTCAGTAGTAATATTTTCATTACGGCGTAAGAGTTTGTTTTGTTGTGTACAAGGTACCAACTTAAGCAAAACAGAAAAGAACATATTAATGTAGCTCCTATAGTTGAAAAATTATACTCTGTAATTCTCCACATGAAATGGGATGGAACTTTTAAGATAAAGCCACAGTTACCTTGGTTGCTCAGGTTTAAATGGGCTGAACTTAAGTTGAATCACGTGCTCTTTTTTTTTCTTTTTCTTTTTCGTTTTGGTATTAGAAGAGAACTGTTGCAAGGGCAAGCCAGCAACCAAGAACTGCTCAAGATTTTTTTAAAAAGACTACGAGCACTAGTGCACAACTACTCGTGAAGGCTAGTAGTTGTCTTTTAGAAAATTCAGACAGACAAGACCAAGAAACAACTTCTTTTGAAGCAGGAAGTACAGATTCTTTTTAAAAAGAACACTGAACATGAATTCATATATGGTTTGCATGACAAACACAAGTTCTTCAAAAAAAAATGTTAGCCATGCTTCAATAAATATCTTAGCTAAACAGATTTCTCTCTTGAAGAAAAGGCTTATTCAAATTGCAACACCACAAACAAATACCCGTAGGAATTAGTGGTTGTTATCAGGATGGGAAATCATTGTGCAGTCTTCATTTGCCCGGCATGAGCTTCACTTGATTTCAACTTCAGAGAAAAATGAAATGTCTCTACTGCCTATCTTAACAAAGTTCACTGTAACAATGGACGATAGGAGTTGCCTCAGATCAACACACCAGTTCTTAAAGATTGATTGTTTACTGCATGTTTCTTTTTGCAATCTGCAAGGACAATTTACAGTGAATGAAAATTAAAGTGTGTAAATACTGTACACTGGCAATGAATTCCTTTTGGCTTGTTTCTGCAGCTATATAGAAGCTGCCTCTCAGCAAGCTATCAAAAATCATGGAAACTGATATGGCCTATGATTTGGCGAGACGCTGCAGCAAACTTACAAACAGTACCACGCACACTAGTTACATGAACAGTGTCCGCATGCACTGTTCACATAAACAGTGCCCACACGCACTATAGTAGAATTATTAGGAATAGTTGTGTGCGTATCTTCATATTTAAAATAATTAGATAGACATCTTTATATTAGGAATAGATAGCTGCACATCTTTATATTAGGAACAGATATCTTAATATTTATATAGTATGGATATAATATTATTTTTATTTGATTGGTTGTATTAGATTATGTTAGTTTCCATATTGTTAGGGGCTAACCTCATCTATATAAAGAGGGGAGTCGAACCATTCATAATTAAGCAATTAATAAACAAAAGGTTCTCTAAATAAGCCCCAGAGCCTCTCTACCTCATCAGGGAAAAGCCCTATTGGCGGTTAGATGAGGGCGAGTGCCATATCCCCAGTCTTCGGACTCGTACCCAACCGTCAACCACAACATTTAGTATCAGAGCCAACTGCTGCTCCGCCATCCATGGCAAGCAACAGGGGTTTCAATCCCATGAAGACCTGGACTTCACGATTCCACTACTAGAGATTCCGACCTTCAATGGTAAGGAAGATCCACAATTTTGGTTGAATCACTTTGACCAATTCTTTAAGGAGTAGCGGACGATGGAGGAAGAGGAGTACCTGGCATCGCACCACCTGACGGAGAATGCCGCCCTGTGGTACCGGTAGCTAGAGTGTGCGCTCGGGGTGCAGATATGGCCAAGTTTTGTTAAACATGTCAACCTCCGTTTTGTCACCATCATCGCGTCGTCTCCACCCACATGTCAAGTCTCTACCGAGCCAACTACCGTAGCTTCTGATGCTGAGTTATCCTCTGCTGAGATCTACGCCAACTTGATGGCCTAGATGAAAGTTCATGGCCAAGATGGAGGAGAAGGTGCAACATGTTGCTGCAGTTTCTGAGTCACCATCGCTGCCAATTGCGACTATGTCAGCATTGGTCTTGTTACCGCCTTCACCAATGACGACTCCTCTCCAGACTTTGCTATCATTGGCTACACCTCTGGTGCCTTCACCAAGGAGGAAGGTTGCCGCTGTCCAGCAACGGTCTTCTCCACGCAGTCGGCCAACACCGTGCCTTCGAAAATACAAAGCGCAACGGCTGCCACGTGGGAGTCAGTGACGTCATCACATCTCTCCCACAATCGTTGCATCTCGAGACAAGAATGATGTTGTTGCCCTATAGTGTTTGCCTTTATCGTCGACGACTCCTGCGACGTCAACCAACACTAGAGAGTTGGTATCCTCGCTATTATGCAACGGGGCTTCGCTGATTATCTTTTGTGCGGCACGATGTTGTCACGGACTCTAGTCGACATGGGGTTACGAAGGACTTCAACCATAGCCACCACTTGATAGCTCAAGGACGAGTCGTCTCTGTTAGTGATATGCCCTAGAGGCAATCATAGAGATGATTGTATCATCTCTATGTTTATGATCTTTTGCATAATATGTTATTTTGTCCCTTGAATAAATTTTTTTCATATTGATCAACAAGTATGTGACTAGCTCGAGGAACTCTTTATTCTTGTTTTGATGTTATTCTAAATTACTTCTGATTTTATATCATTATGTGGGACAATTATGATTCATATATCAACATATGTATTGTTTAATGATCATGTTTTATGGATCATGGATATAAGATATCAAATCAATAATATGGACATATGTTAGAGAACATGATGAAGGAACGCGCGTAGGCTACGATAGCAGAAAATAAAAATTTCTATCGCGCACACCAGGACATCATGCTAAGGAGGGATCATAGATCGTTACCACTAGATGCGCATCGCAGCGGAAGAAGAGTTGGAGAAGCCGATCCAACCACGCGCGTCGAGGTAGTAGTTAGGGGTGGAAAACGGTAACGGATAATTCGTTTTATCCGATATTCGTATCCGAGAGAAATCTGAATATGGTAAGCAAAATCCGTATTCGAAAATATTCGTATTCGTATTCGAGAATATTCGTATCCGTATTTGAGAGTATTCGTATTCGCATTCGTATTCGAGAATATTCGTATCCGTATCCGTATTCGAGACTATTCGATTCATATTCGATCCGTTTCTAGAACCTATGAAAAATCCGTACAAATTTTGTGATTCAAAACATGAATTTAGGCGGTTTAAAACTGGTAACCGGTCAAAAACCGATGAAAAATCGGCAAAACCGTTAGGAATCCGTTTTATCCGATATTCGTATCCGAGAAAATCCGTATTCGAAAATATCCGTATTCGTATTCGAGAATATTCGTATCCGTATCTGAAAACATTCAAATTCGTATTCGTATTCATTTTAAAAATATGGATTCGTATTCGTATTTGAGACTATTCGACCGTATCCGATCCGTTTCCACCCCTGGTAGTAGTGGAAGTAGCCGATCGTCCCGAACAGATCGTCTCCTCCACGCGATCAACCACACCACGAGCAGATCCAATCTGTAGATTGTTGATGCCGATCAACGCCGCAACGAGCAGCGCCTCCACCGGTATCCACACGTCCGGGGCTGGAACGCCGATCGCGAGTGTACCAGCACTCGCGAGCGGCTAGGGTTTGGCTCGGGAGGTGGCGGCTAGGGTTTTGCTCGGGAGGAACAGAAGCGTGTATCCCTCAGCCCCCCCCCCCCCCGCCTCCATATATATAGACCTCCTCACTTGGGCCTCGTGGACCGAGGCCCAATAGGAGTATATCCGGATCTCTATCCGAATTGAGCCCACATCCGAATCACATTCGAATTAGTGTTCCAACTCGTTAAGTGTGCGACCCTGTAGGTTCACGTATACTTGGTCGCGACCCGGAAACGCCTTTCCGGTCACCCTGTTAATAGCGGCCTCTAGCAAGACATATTAACCCCAAAGTATACGTAAAGATCATATCGGCTGAACCTGTAATGTTCTCATGTACGAATCCCTTTGCCTCACGATATAGATTAAGCTCAAGGCGAGACCTGTGTCATCCTCTTAATAGCTCAATCACTCTCTCGATTCCGTGATGGATTATAAACTCGTGATTGACTCCTCAATCACCTTGGCATGGCCATGCACTTTCATAATCCATTACATCGAGGGGCCCAGAGATATCTCTCGCATAAGGAGGGGCAAATTCTATCTTGATCATTCACATCCCACTACATGTTTCATAGCAAACCCAAAGACTACTTTTATGACTACCCAGTTACGGAGTAGTGTTTAGTAGTCCCAAAATAAGCTACTACGCATGTTGGGAACCATGATGATCTCAAGTCTAAGGATTCCACATAAACACTACTTGAGACCAACTGATGACACATGGAATCTCTGCAGTGTCTCATGGCGGGTCTATCCAACATATGTTCACTAACACATGTCCATATTATTGATTTGGTATCTCCATACCATGATCCATGAGACATGATCATCAATCAATACATATGCTGATCTTTGAATCATATTTGTTCCTCATATGATATATAATCAGGGATCATTTAGAAATAGCAACATTTTGACATTAAGAGTCTCATGAATAAGTCACATACTCATTGATCAATAATGATAATGTCTATTTCAAGGAACAAACTAATGCATCATAAACATAGTATGTGATATATATAACATCTCCAGGTTGCCTCTAGGGCATATCACTAACACATGATGTTGGATGGAACCACTATGAGACACTGTGGGAATTGTCATATTCTTAAGTATCATCAATTGGTCTCATACATAGTGTATGCAGGATCCTTAAACCTGATATCGTCATTGTTTCCTATATGTGTAATAGTTTGCTTAGCGGTTACCAAACACTACACCGTGACTGGGTGGTTATAAAGGTAGCTTTCGGATTTACTATAAAACATGCGGAGGAATATGAGCAATCAAGATGTAAACCTCATGTTCGAGTCAACCATATTCTTGGCATGGTTGATAATGACTCGGAGTATGGTTTAGCGATTGCTTGGTGATCTAGTCGTGACTGGTTGGTGGCCTACATCGTGCAAGTCGTACCTCCACAAAACGACGTATCATCCTATCGGAAGATTGGGACCCAACTTTCACATCAAGTGGTATCAAAGCCTTAGTTGGCTGGTAGGAATTTCTTGTATCCCTAGTTTAGTAGATTGATTTTCATTTCCTAGAGTCCAAAAAAAGAAGGTTGCACATTGCATCTACCCGTCCAAACCAGTTTGGGCCATTGCATTATTCTAGTAATCAATTCAATGAATATAAATACTTGAATATAAATTACTAGAAGGTAAATTGAGCACAAGATAACAAACTACAATGACACTTGATGTTTTTATCGTGGTGTTCGAAAATTTGCCGATTTCCCCTAGTCCACGTTGAGGTTAGCCCAAACAAATTGGACCGGCTCCACGAATTAAGCCGAAACACCTCGAATCCACTAGTGGTAATTCTTTCCCGCTCTGGGTAGGTAAGCTCCAACCTTCACAATTTTGTTGGGTCTTCTCACAACCTTCTTTGAGAAGATTACCGCGCACGACACCTCCAACGCAGTCTAGGAGTCGGCAAACTCCAAGAGTAACAAGTCGAAGACTCTCGCTTGAACAATTCAAGAATCACAGCTCAACGGACACAAAGTCCACCACCAAGTACAACACGTGCACTAGGTTACACTCTTCTCACTCTCTAAGTGCAACACATGCACATAAGTGAAGAAGACTTGCTCTTAGCTCAAAGAATGAGAGAATAGCACCAGCAACCTTCTCTCAACAGCCCTTGAGGAGGTATTTATACACTTCTCTAAAAAACTAGCCGTTAGAGAAGAGAGAGAGCATAAATCAGCGCGAGGGCCGGAAGTACCGCCAACATACGGCTCGTACTTCCGCTCTCCCAACGGCTACAAAACTAGCTGTTACATTGGAAAACCGGTCAGATCGCCCACACAGGGACTAGTCAGACCGCTAGGTCCGGTTAGACCGCTTCCAGAAAAATCATCGGAGTTGCTCTCTGGAAAAAACGTACCGCGCGAAGGAACGGTACTTCCGCTGACCGGTCAAACTGCTATCTGAATGCCGGTCTGACCGCCTTTAGCTGGCCGGTCTGACTGCCGTTATCAGGCCGGTCTGACCGCCAGTAATAGGCCGGTCTGACCGCCAGTAATAGGCCGGTCGGACCGCTTACACGGTCAGACTGCCTTCGGCCCGGGTTAAATTGTTTTGGCCGGTCTGACCGCAAGTACACTGTCGGTCAGACCGCAACCTTGAAGACTAATTCTGAAGATGGAGTATAATACATATTTCTCAAGCACTTTTGCACAAAAGCATTGCAAATTATAAAAATACACATTTAAGATTAACAAGTGACTTCCAATAGATCACAGAACAAATCCGCAAATATCTTTTGGAATCACATCACCGAAAGACGACATGGACTTAACCAAATTCAAATTTGCCTTTTCAAACTTAAGTCACATGTAACAACAATATTTGCATGAGCTACAAATATTCGAGAGACACATCTCAAATATTAGCATCATGCCTCAAGGAGGGGAATAACATGGACTTCAACATGTTGCAAAACACATTTGCAAACATTAAGTCACATGCCACAAAGGACTTATGCATGAGCTACAATCATTTTCAAATCACATTCAAAAATATTAGCATCATGCAACAGAGAGAGAGCTAGAGCAATCAAGCGAGCTATCAATACTTGTTACGTTCAAGCTACTAGTCGCGACCCCTCTTAATAGTACGGCATTCTAAACTAGCAACTCGAGCTTCCAACCAAACACCAAGATCGGTAAAAAAAACTAGGAACACATTCTTAGCCCTAGCTAGTCATACCTTTGCCTTACGCATCTACTTAAAGCTTGACAACATATAATTCAATTCTAAGTTAGGGTCATGACTATTCAACATATGTGAAGTCTTTACGTTTGCTTGAGCATAAACAATCGCATGAACTCATCTTAAGTCATCCATTGCCGTGAGACATATCCTGTTCATTTATCTCAATGAAACTATTACTCCCACAATTCGATTGTCATTAATTACCAAAACATGTCATTAATTCATAATGACGGGTCTAGATTCTTCAGCCACGCACGCCTATTAGTGCATACTCTGCAACATAGAAATGCTTAAGACAGATGCGGTGACCCCTGTGACGTTGGGTACAATGAAGTTCACCTCGCTGCCAACCAACCCGGGAGAGGTACTCGACGTCGACCACGATGACGCACCGCTTTGGTATTGCACTATCAACAATGTCACCGGGCCGGCTTCTCCTCGTGATTTCGCACCACGTGACTTCGACTCCGTTGGGCTGCTATTCACTACAGCTAATGAACCAGCATCTTTCGATGAAGCAGAGTAGCACGAGTGCTGGCGTAAGATGATGCTCGAGGAGATGAAGTCGATCGAGAACAATGGCATTTGGGAGCTCGTCGATCTCCTTGCTGGCCACCGACCCATTGGGCTGAAGTGGGTCTACAAGGTAAAGCGCGACGAACTTGGCGCCATCGCCAAGTACAAGGCGCGATTGGTCGCGAAGGGCTATGTACAGCGGACCGGTATCGACTTCGAGGAAGTGTTTTCTCCTGTGGTATGTATAGAGCCAGTCTGATTGCTGCTTGCTATGACAAGGCACGAGGATGGTAAATTCATCACATAGATATCAAATCCATATTTCTCAATGACGATCTAATAGAGGAGGTCTATGTGGCCTAGGCGCCTAGGTTTGTCATCTACAGGGCCTGTTTGGCAACGGCTGTGGCTTACGGCTACGGCTTATGGTTTTTGACTGAAATTTTTGAATTTTGGCTGTTTACGGTACAGATTACGGAGAGAGATACTCACTTGTAATTTTGGATGGTACAGATGTTGGTCTTTTAACGTGTATATCGTTTAATTTGTAGACCCTATCTTAAAAAAATACTCTGTTTGAAAGTTAACTACTATAGCAAAAGTTAAAAACCGTCAGATTCGGAGGAAAACAACAGGGAACAATAGCAAGCGTAAAAGAGCTCCGGCTCTGAAAACACTTTACGGCCTTCGGTAAGAACCCAAAGCATAGAATCAAACTCGGACGCTAGCCTGTCGATGCTATTTGGGTTTTCTCCCTAGCATCCAAACATGCCCTAAAAGAAAAAGCAGCAGCGCACAGATCGATCCATAGTTGCGCTGCTCCTCCGTCCTTCGACAGTTCGACGCACTCCACCATCTTCCCCCGTGCCGTGCGGCCTTGCCACGGTGCTCCTCCTCCCCCACCGGCGCGCGCCTTCCCCTGTCGCACGGTAGGGTTTCTCTTGCTTCGGCGGCGGCGAAGGGAGGAGGGGGAAGCGACGGAGGAAGATGGCGAGCTTGTACATCCCGGTTCAGGGGACGGAGGAGGAGGTGCGGGTGGCGCTGGACCACCTCCCGCAAGACGCCTCCGACATCCTCGACATCCTCAAGGCCGAGCAGGCCCCGCTCCACCTCTGGCTCGTCATAGCGGTACGTTTATGCTCCCGTCCCACTTCTCTCTAATCCACGCAATTCCACGGAATCCCCAAGATATCTCGCAGTTGTGTGGAGGTCTAGGTCGTCGGCGGTGTGGGAGGAGTAATTAAGTGCAGCTTGGTCGAGGTTACCCTCGGTTCTTGCTTCTTCCAGCAATCTGTGTTGGAATTTCTAGGGTAGGGTCTCGTCGAATCATGTGCCTGCATATGCCACCTCTTCCAGTTTCAAGGTGGGCATGTTGTCGAATCGGCCGATATATTTTCTGTTGAACTGTTGGATACTGTTCTTGGTTGGCTTTGCTTTGCGCTAGTTGACTGGTTGTTCATGGTGAACTATCTACGCGAGGGGTGATGCTAGTGATTTGCCAGAAATCAGGACCCAACCAGCACCTCAAATAATATCACGACTTTTGTTTAGAGGAATAATTTAGGGCATAGATTGAAAAAAGGAAGTTAAAAGAGAATCAGGGGAAGAGCAGTTGGGTCAGAGTTTCATTGTCCTAGCATAAATATTGCACATCATCTTCGTCCTTGCAAAGGAAGGTAAAATTTGCAGTCAAACAACAATCACAACAACAAGAGACAAGAGAACTTTACGCACACGCGAGTGCACCTCAGTAGGAATGTTGTCAGGTTGCAGATTCATCCCTGGCCTCCGCATTCTAGGTGTGTACTAAGTGGGCGCATCCCTGCGCGCGTGTGTGGTGTGCACGCGTGGTGTTGTGTGTGCGTGCACATCTTCCTTATAATCACAAAAAAAAAAGGGTTAAGGAGAGTAGTGGTTACAACTTACAACTAATGATGGTTTCTGAAGCAAGTTTGTGGCTGTTTAATTATGTGGCTTGCGTTTCGAAATTGAAGTTTTTGGAACTGTAGTTTTGTGCTGTTGTAAATCTGGAGGGAATGTTCATTTGCGTTTTTTGACTTGTTGTTAATCTTATTTTTGATACAGAGGGAATATTTCAAGCAAGGAAAGATAGAACAGTTCCGGCAGATTCTAGAAGAAGGATCAGGCCCAGGTTACCTTTTTATTTTCTAATTCTCTGCTTTTATAATTTATGGTCAGAACCTTAGTGTCTTTCATTGCATCCTACCAGTTTACTTTCTCACTGTTTCTTGGAAGTTATTATCTTAAGACATACTTTTTGAATCATCTCCTCTTCCTTGCAGAAATAGATGAGTACTATGCTGATGTGAAGTATGAGCGGATAGCTATCCTTAATGCTTTGGGTGCTTTCCATACTTTCTTGGGAAAGGTTGAGAGAGCACCACAGAAGGAAGTACATTTCAAAGACGCGACTCAATACTATAACAGGGCTTCGAGGATAGATGAAACTGAACCGTCTACGTGGATTGGAAAAGGTTTCACTATTTAGATCATTTTGAACCTCTTACATGTGTTGTATTTTAAGTTTGTGACTGTTAAAAAGTGCATCTCTTTGTACCACACTACGATGGTTCTATATTGGCTGATTGTCGACTTGTATATGTGCATTTGATCTTTGATTGTTTGTGTGCTCAGGCCCTCCATTCATGATCATCTTCGGTAAAAAGTGTGGGTTTTTTAATTTAATTTCACATTTCTATTTCATTTTGATGATACTATGATTCGTTGTATTTATTTCCAACTCTTCTGTCGTCAAAACTCAGTTTGAGATTAAAAGAAATGCTGCAATAAAGTATAGAACTTTGCTTAATTATTTTCTGGTAAACATAAAGAATGTGTGTTTGTGTGTTAATCAGTTCACTGGAACATTGTACTGCCATGTGTTTGTCAAAGTTATATAATAAATTTGTGTGGATTGGTCTTTGTAACCTGTAAACACCTCGGCCCAGTGAGGCCTGGTGGTGTTGGGATTAGTCCATGTGGCTAGTTGTAGACTTGTAGTTTTGTTAAGAGTAGCATATAATGCTTAGGAACCATCCATACCAACCGGGTTAATCCTTTTAAACGAAGCAATGATGAAAGCCTAAGGGTTGGTGTGCATTGGATGTAGTTCGTGTTATAGACGCAGCCATATCTTTTTTGTTTGAACTTACATCCTTGGATTTGCTTGTTGCACATGGTATGTATGAATGTACAATGTAAGGTTGGTTCCTCATACTGGTTTATTGGACTTATACAGGATGCTACAACTGTTTTCTAGAATCATGACTTAGTTTGATTGTCATCATGGAATCTCTTTTCTTCGTCTTATTGTTTGTTTCCATGTATGATTTATGCTAGGTGAATAATCCCGTGTTACTGCGGGAATTTCTGATAGCTCGATACTATTTGAGCAAGGCATGGGAAAACTATCTTGTCGCATTGCATACACATGGGAGGAAAGAGGAAGAGTCCTTTCATAGTCACAACTATTAAGCAAAACTTGTGGCAATGATTCATTCTTAATCAGATTGAGCAGATATGGTTATTTGATGATGTGGCATGATAGCATTCTTGGTTTTGCGATCAATTTTGATTTGTTTTCCACAAGTGAAAACATATTTCCTTTTCTCTTGAAGATCTTATGCTTTGGGCACAGGAAACTCTGATTGCATTTGTTATAAGTTCTGCATTTACTGTCATTTGTTTACAATATTAGTTCATTTGGATGATTACCAACATAGTGCTCTGTGATGTTCTCTCCAGGTCAACTCTGCGTGGCCAAGGGTGAGTTGCAAATGGCATCTGATTCATTCAAGATTGTGTTGGATGAAGATGGGAATAATTTTCCAGCTCTACTCGGTCAGGTAAGTTACTCAAGGTTGTTGAAAATTGAAATGCTTGTCAAATAATTAATGCAAGATTGCTTTTAGTATTAAGACTACGTTGTAAACATTTAGGTTAAAGTTTGAACTTTATGGAAAACCTAATACTATGATTTCAGCCAACAGAAGTGTCATCATTTTATATTATACCAAAGAAAGTGTGATAATTCTACATCGTAGAATGTTGCTAGTTTTGGTAAAGACTATAATATTAATTGGATGATTTCTGATAATTTGTTCATAATCTTGCTGGTTCTCTAGAACTAGTTGATCCTTGGACTGTGTCCTCTGCTTTGACTCTTTAGCATGTGATGGATAAAGGTTATCACAACTTGTGGAAGGAACTAACTCAAAAAGCACCCTATAATAATCATTAGTTTTTGACATATTTCTTTTTAATGATTCTAATCTTCAAATTATATTTCCTGTTAGTTCAGGCTTCTGTTTATTTCCTGATGGGCGATATGGAGCAGCAACACAAAAAAGCTTTGGAATATTACAGGAACTCATTAGATCTCTATAAGGTGGGAAATGGCTCATTACTTAGTTTTTTTTACAATGCCATTATATTTTGCTGCGATATGCTATTAACCTCCATTAACTTCTTAGAGAGCCTTGCGGGCCTATGCCAATTGTCTTGCTGCTGTAAGGCTTGGTATAGCCTTTTGCCGATTCAAGCTTGGTCAGCTAGACAAAGCTCGACAAGCTTTTGAACGAGTTTTACAGGCAAGCCCTATTTCTGTCACTTGTATAGAAGATCTATCTCTAAGGAAAATGCAGTGCCTTCATCAATTAAACTTACCTTCACAGTTGGACCCTGAAAATGTTGATGCTCTAGTAGCACTTGCAATCATGGATTTGCAAACAAATGAAGGTAAATGCTCTGTACAGACATGAAGATTCCTTACCTTTTTTTTTACTTATTTTTGTTGTGAAGTGTTGCAACTTGCATGTAGCTGGTGGAATTCGGAGAGGCATGGATAAAATGAGAAGAGCTTTCGAAATTTATCCTTATTGCACATTGGCACTCAACCACCTTGCGAACCATTATTTCTTTACTGGCCAGCATTTTGTGGTTGAGCAACTGACTGAGACTGCTCTCTCTTCAAGCAATCATGGACTACTGAAATCACATGCTTACTATAACTTAGCCAGATCATACCACAGTAAGGTGATATACTCTGTTCATATACCTATCGAATTAATTGGGTATTTACTTATTTGTTCTCTGTGTGGTCACTTTGGATCCATTCGCTGCGAATCTTGTTTACAATCCTGAACATTTGATGCACATTTTATTTATTTATTGATAATTTAACCAAATTCAGGGGGACATTGAGACTGCTGGACGGTATTATATGGCATCTGTCAATGAAATCAGCAAACCACAAGACTTTGTGTTGCCATTTTTTGGTGAGTCTCTCGTCCTCGTGCTTTCTTTGTTTTGAAAATTTATGACATCGTTCTGATGCACAATTGTTCAGCATTTATGCATCTCCATGTTTTAAGGAGATATGATATGATAATAATTCATTGATTCATGTGGCCTACTTATATTGACTGTTTTGAACCTTCCTGACATGGAATATTTATGTTCTATTTTGTCCTTGATGGATTGCTTTTGGTTTGACAATTGTAAATATAATCATACCATTGGTTCAATCACTTAATACGCTTGTCTTTTGCCTTTTCCCCTGGTGAATTTTGTCAAACATGTACTAGCAGGTTCGGTAGATTTAGTTTTTTCAATTATTTGGGAATATTTTGCTGCATAATTCGTCTTTGTTTATGAGTTATGACACATTCATGATCTGAACCAGGACTTGGGCAAATACAATTAAAATTTCTAGACTTCAAAAGTTCGTTAGCTAGCTTTGAGAAAGTATTGGAGGTTCACCCTGAAAATTGCGAAAGTTTAAAGGTGAGATGTGATTTCTAATCAAATGATTGCTTTTCCATTCATCTATTTGAAATGTGGTTGGCTGTATCAATTAATCTTGTTGCTTCTTCAAGGCTATTGCGCACATATATGCAAAGTTGGGTGAGAATGACAAAGCTATAGAAACCTTCAAGAAAGTTACCCGGATTGATCCAAAAGATCATCAGGTAGTCACTCTCTCTCTCTCTCTCTCTGGAACATTTTTTGAAACCACTAATTTGTTTTTTTTTAATAATTTCATCACATGCATTTTACATCTAGGTATTAGGTCCTGTTCTTGTCAGAGGAACACCGCAATTACTAAACCCGTATCCACCTTCAAATATTGGGGTGTTAATGATTAAAAAATGGGGATGCTAATCTAGGATGCATGTGTGAACTGTGAACCTAGGGAAGTTTATTGATAATTAGGAACATCTCATGTTTTGTAACCTGTTTGTTTCATGGTTTGCATATAATCTTGTTGATCAAACCATTACGCAGGCATTTATGGAACTTGGTGAACTGTTGATAGAATCTGACTGGGCTGCTGCTATGGAGTACTTAAAGACAGTAAGACTATCAATTAGCTGTTTATTCTGTTGACCAGTGTCAGATTCTGCTGTAGAAGTAATGATGTTTCCCCCCCTTGTATCAAATTCTTGTATAGGTTTTGGAAGTAGAATTAATCATAGAAATTTTATTTTTGAAGAATCTGTTGGCCAATACAAATGTATGATCATATATAAACATATGCTAATAGTATGGATTGATTCATTTAATTCTATTTGTCATTACTCATCGCATAGATTCTTGTAATCTTTGGCTCGATTTATGATCATTTTATTTTTCGGCTGTGGTGTAAATTCATAGCTTTACTCTCCTAGAAGTAGTGTATTGTAATGCATGACCTACTCTCTAGCCTCTATTTTGGCATGATTGGCACATGGAGTTCTGTGTGCAGGTCTGCAAACTTTGAATTTTATGATTTTATCTGCAGCATGTTAACCATGCATGTAGTTGTCTTGGCTGGTGATTGTACCCATGTATATGCTTTGTCATGGCTGATTATTCGCTGCATTATATCTGTTGCTTTTTCATGTCACCTCTGAATGAATCGTGTCCACTACTTTTTTTTTTGGGATCCAATGCACACTTGTTTTGCTTCATTCTTAAATATGAAACCTTACCTATCAGATCATACTTTGCAGGCTCGAAATCTCCTAAAGAAGGCGGGAGAGGAAATACCCGTTGAATTGCTCAATGGAATTGGACTTCTTCATTTTGAGAAGGGAGAGCTTGAGGTTTGTTTACATTATTGTAAGTATCACAGTCATTTATACCTGACAGTACTCTTAATTGTTTATGGTTTCAGATGGCTGAACAAAGTTTTAAGGATGCACTAGGGGATGGTATTTGGGTTTCAATTATGGATGGGAATGTAGGTAGCTCTATGGTAAACTGGAGTGTTCAGTACAGGGATCAGAGCTTTTTTCACCAACTTGAAGAAGAAGGTGTGCCTCTTGAATTACCTCGGGATAAGGTCACAACGCTGTTTAACTATGCAAGGTTACTGGAAGAGCTTCATGATACTGTGAAAGCCAGTCTTTTTTACCGTCTCATTATTTTCAAGGTACCACCATCCCCACCCACATACACGTGTGCTGGCACACACCTCTGATCTCTCATGTAGTCATGTCACGATATAAATGTGCCCAAGCCACTTAAAAGAACATGAAAATAGTGAAACTCTGAATTTCACCTTTTCTTACTTCGTATTCCCAATGTTTATTGCTGCTGCAACCTGCAAATGAAGTTTTTTTGTTGTTTTCTGATGTTTACAGTTATCTGCATGCCAACACCCACCTTTGTGTTTTACTTCGCTCTACGATATGCATTGCATGACCTTTGCTTTAATTGATTGGAATGGCCTTCCCTTGTTAAACTAGTGATGTACCACCCATATTTATATAAGGAATGTGCAGTTTTCCTTGTTTGGCCACAGTGACTGAAAGTTCTATAATAATAGAATTTTCGTGGTCAGAGGATATTCAAGAATGGTTGATATTTCTTAGTAAATAGGTTCTGTTGTGCATTTTCAATTCTTTCATCAGTTATGCTTTGTTTTCAGGTTCTATGTACCCTTTAGGAAATTACTAGATAATGGTTAACATCAAAGCTAGTCAAAGCCTCAAAGGTCGTTACAAACATTTTGTCTTGTTTCATTTACATGTATGTCTATGTGATACAGCTCATGTTCACGGGCTGTTTTGCCTAGGAGTTTTATTTGAAAAGATATGTACTTCCTCCATTCACAACCGCTTGGCAATTATGACCAAATTACATATACCGAGGCAATTACTTTTTTCGATACAATTTGTCTCCAAATAATTTTCACAAGAGGCACTGAAGTTGAGATGGTATATTTAGTACGTAGGTATTGCGGGAAAATTTCCCTGTGGCAAGAATGCTTTTTCTCAAAAATTTCATTTTCCTTTTTTTCCCCTGGGGGGGGGGGGGGGGGGTAGCTGCATTGTCTTCCTAATAGACTATTGAAATAGATCTCTGTAGCATTCTTTTGTGCCTATCAGGATTTCCTGTGCGACAATGAAGAAGATCCCCTGTATCATATTGTGTTCTAACTCCTAATTCTTTTAATAACAGTACCCGGACTATATTGATGCCTATCTGAGGCTAGCGACTATTGCTAAAGAAAGAAACAATTTTCAACTGAGCATCGAGCTGGTAAGTACCGACAGTTATGCATTGTCCTTCTGCTTAATTGAGAATAATTATATTGTGTTTGTTTTAGATAAGTGATGCTCTCAAGATAGATGATAAGTATCCAAATGCGCTGTCTATGCTTGGAAGTCTTGAACTCCAGAGTGATGAAACCTGGCTTACTGCAAAGGAGCATTTCCGTGATGCTAAAGATGCTACTGAGGGAAAAGATGCATACTCTTTGCTTCAATTGGTATGTGAGCCTACTTCACCCTGGCACATTTATTTATTGTTTTAAATAGGCTTCACTTACTGTACTGATTTAATGAACACTCAGTGTTGAAAAGGGCAGCTATGGGGTTTGATGCACCCTTCGTTGCAGAGTAAATTCTTTCTTAAGGGTCTTTTGAAAACCAAAGGCCAAATGATGAATTATAATTTGGTGGAGGTTACAATGTCAGTTGGAATTTCAGCTGAATTGAACTGAAATGTTGCTTGCTCTATTATTGTACCAGTCTACTGGTACGCCTGCCTACTGGCCCTGAATAGAGCTAGTACGCCGGAAGCATTGGATATGAATGGTTGGCATGTTCTTTTCTGAATTGGCCACCCCTTGCTGGCAGGAGGCAATGTGTTTTAATTTAAAGTGCTGTAAACCAGTAGTGTATCACCGATAGAATATCCGGTGCATCCCTTCGTGCATCCTATGTCTAAAAGTTTTGAAAAATTCCTAAAATATTTGTAGATATAGGGGGCGGTATATTCTATAGCCATGCAAAATTTCAAGATAAAACTTGATCACATTTGGAAGATATGAAAAAGAGAAATTTTGCATGAATAGTGTTCAAATTTATCAATGTCAGCTGCTTGTCAATTTCATATCTTCCAAACGCAATCGATTTTCATCTTGAAATTTTACATGTCTATAGAATGTACCATCCCCTACATCTACAAAATTTTTAAGAGTGTTCGAAAACTTCTAGATGCAGGATGCACAAAGGATGTACTGTAAGGGAGAGATGCACTGGATATTTTCCCGTGTATAACCACATCCACATTTACCACTGAGTTAGGGCATGCATATATAACCCAATTTCCTTGTAACTTATATGTTTTCTAAGAGCTTTTACATCAGCTAGAAATGTTACCTCATTTTGTGCAATTAATCGATTTTGTCTTTTCTCCGTTTCTTACGGAAGTTTTCTCTGTGTTGTTATAGGGGAACTGGAATTATTTTGCTGCCAATCGGCCTGAGAAAAAGGCCCCGAAATTTGAGGCTACTCATCGGGAGAAAGCCAAGGAACTGTATTCGAATGTACATTATTTTACACTTTATTCTAGAATATATTATTCAATACCAATAAAAAAGGAACATAATTACGTTTTTCAAAGACTAAACTATTCCCAGTACACTTGCCCACTCTGATTCATCTTGCATTTGAAGGTCGATTTTGCACCTTTATTATATTGAATTCCCCCTATGAAAATATATCCCACCAACTTTTCTTTAGCACAAGGTGTCTTTTTTTGCTGATGTGTGCATAGACACGTTTTATACGTGTTGTTAATATCCACCCATTTGCTATGAATCTCAATTAGTAAAATGACTATTCTTTGTTGTAACTATCAGGAACATCATCTCTATTTTATTTTTTTTTCTTAAGTTCATTTATTGTGATTATTGTTTAAGATACTATTGACCATTCTTGAGCTTGCAGTCAATAGCTTGTAATGCTATTAAACTTATTCTTAGTTTGTCTAGTGGCATTTCTGGCTAGCAAAGAGTTACAAAGCAGTGTTGCGCTTGTTGGTACATTGTTGTGTGATCATCCCCACAAGAATCAAATCTTGCATTTTTTTTATTTGCAACTTCAATCACACATACTTTGTTCTATATGTCTAATCAGGGATTCATATATCAAACAGTGAAAATTATGCTTACATTTTGATGCTTTCTGGAAGTTTGCTTTTTGAGAATGATTGGCTTCATCCAAATTGAGCTAATGTAGACGAGACTTTATTTTAACTGGTCAAAGGAACAAATTTAGAATAGCTCTGGAAAGTTTTGCGGATGTTTAGTTTTAACTTTTGTCTAAACTTTTCATGTTCATTTTTAATCCTTATTTTCTTGCGAAGTCAATTGACTCCATTGTGTGTGTTTTTTTAAAAGATATAACACCTATTTAAGATCACTTCAAATCACTTTCTGAACTCTAGTGAAAGATGATGGCATGATATTGACCGAGTAAGTTTAATGCTTAGGAAATTGAATGGTATAATTTGGAGTTTTGGTGCCAGAGTAATACTTGAGTGACATCTAGCAAGATGTGATGATAGTCATGATACAATCTCTTTCTTTGGAGAAGTGTAAAAGTGCCAGTAAATTGAAAATGATTCACTTTGGTTGGATTTATTTTACACATGGGCAATGAATGCTTAGAACCACATGGCAACCTTGCATGGTAGAAGAAGCAAATTCTTTTATGTAGTTCTTGCTGTAAGGATAGTGAGGTCACTCAAGTGCTGGTTCTGCTTACAGCTGGGATCTGAATCTGTGATGCAGGTACTAAAGCAGCACCGTGGTAATATGTTTGCTGCAAATGGTATTGGAATCTTACAAGCTGAGAAAGCCCAGTGGGATATTGCCAAGGAGTTATTTACACAGGTCAGGAAGGGAAAATATTCATTGCTCTATATGAAAACTGTGAACGGTTAGAAATTACAGCAGCAGTTTGAAATGAAATAGGTACAAGAAGCTGCATCAGGAAGCATTTTTGTTCAGATGCCTGATGTCTGGATCAATTTGGCTCATATATATTTTGCTCAGGGCTTTTTTCAACAAGCAGTGAAAATGGTACACACTTTCCCTCCCTCCCTCCTCCCCCCCCCCCCTCTCTGTGTCACACACACAAAGAGAGAGAGAGAGAGAGAGACGGACTGACAGAGAGAGTAAAAGAAACTGAGGTGAAGTTGCTATTTCTTTCTTGTAGTACCAAAATTGCCTGCGGAAGTTCTTCTACAACACAGATGCAACTATCCTTCTATATCTTGCCCGAACACATTATGAAGCTGAGCAATGGCAAGACTGCAGGAAAACTTTGCTGAGAGCTATACATTTGGCACCATCAAATTATTTGTTGCGGTTCAATGTAGGTGTTTCAATGCAGAAATTCTCAGCTTCTACTCTACAGAAGACAAAACGAACAGTTGATGAGGTGAGTACTGTTAGTTTTCTTAACCTGGTCTCTGATTCTTTGATTTATGAAAAAAATAAATAATCTGGCAAAACTCGTTGAAGTGACCTTTTGTCGTGTTGAAGTTACTCCTTTATACAAAAGTTCTGTGCTACAGCACACAAGGCTACCACATTTTGTTTGGTAATATTAATTGGGTATTCATGCCTTCACCCACCCGTACTTGAGCAGAGATCTGACTTGAATGTGCTTGGAGATGGGTATTGTGAATTACAGCTATAATATAGGAAATGAAAGCCTTGTAGCAAAATTTTTCCTTCACCACTTTTTGTTTGAGATTTGATGATCTATCGCAAGGTTCCAAAAACCGGAACCAGAAGAAATCCCGGTCGGCGGCCGGTAACGGTAACCGGGCGGTTACCGGAAAAACCGGTCACAATTTAAAAATCAAAATTTGAATTTTGAAATGTTTTGAAACCGGTAACCGGAATAACCGGCTGGTAACCAGAGAAACCGGAAAAAACCAGCCAAAATTCGAAAATCAAAAATTGGTACCGGCCGGTTTTTTCGGTTACCGGTCTCCACGGGTAAAAACGGTAACCGGCGGTTACCGGCCAGTAACCGCCGGGATTTTGAACCTCTATCGTCATATATATTTTCTATAACCATGCTGTTCCCATAACTCTTTTCCACTGCATGTTTTCTATTTCTAGGTTCGTGCAACAGTCACCGAGCTTCAGAACGCTATTAGAGTGTTCAGTCTGTTATCTGTTGCATCGACGTACCATTCTCATGGTTTTGATGAGAGGAAAATTGAAACACATGTTGAGTATTGCAAACATTTGCTTGATGCTGCTAAGGTTCATCGTGATGCAGCTGAGCAAGCTGAGCAACAGAATAAGCAAAAGTTGGAAGTTGCCCGCCAAATTGCTTTGGCAGATGAAGCTCGTCGGAGGGCTGAGGAACAGAGGAAATTCCAGGTCTAGCTCTTTCTTACTGCATTTACTTCACCATCAATATGTCTATTACTTGTTGATGAAAAGATTAGGTTTATTTCTAATGTGTTAACAGTTAGAAAGAAGAAAGCAAGAGGACGAGCTAAAGCAAGTAATGCAACAGGAGCAACACTTTGAGCGTGTCAAGGTATTTTACATACTGTTATGCATATTTCAGAGCATTGTTCAGAAACTGCTGGTAAGAGTTGGCTCCTTGTTTCCCAAGGAGGACAGGGATATTGCTTTTCTTAAGAGTTGCGAGGTGTCACTTGACTTGAACTGAGACATGGTCTCATCAATCCTGGCCCCTTGTCATGTGCACCATGAGAAGGCATTGTTTCATTAAGCTATTTGAATAATTTGATATATGACACTGGAAACATATAGAAATAAACTGTTTTAACATATAAAAAGTTTGTATTTTAAACATAACATAAGTTCTGTTGGCCACCTTTCTTGAAAACCGGTTTGTTTCGAGTCTGGCTGCTTTCCATGTTTCCATGAAGACATTGTTTGTTCATGGTATTTGAAAACATAAAAATCATTTATTCTTTTGGCCAGTTTTCTCTGAGAACTGGTTACCTCACTGCCAAGTTCTGGTCCCAATGAGTTTGAAGGAACTGTGGGGTTCTTGTGAAAATTGATGGCCAACTGACCGTTGAAATCAGTCGCTAGTTTTTCAAGAAATTGATATAGATAGAATGGTGTTAGGTTTGACGAACCTAATATGCAGCTGAAGAGATGGGCTTTTAGATGCATGCCAGCCTAAAGTTTGTGGCCTAGAAAAATGCCACTTAATGTCTCTGACATCTGGACTGGAGTTCACCTTTCATCAGGGTTCGGAACTGGGTCCTTTCCAATCATCAAAAGTTGGAAAAAATTGAAATCACACACAAAAAAAGGGCCGGATTTGGGGCCGGAAACTGGTCGGTTTCAGGTTTCCAGCCCCAAAACGTTTTGTGGAACCCTGCATGTCACTTAGTAGGTAACATCTTTCTGAATCACAAACTTTGGGGTAGCACGCAAGTGAAATCTCTATATAATTGATCCTGTCCAGTTGGCAACTTGGCATTGTGCCTTTCCGTAGTAAATTTTGCCTCTGACCTTGCAACTTAATTCAAGCACTTCCCTCAGGATTGTTTTCTCAAAGGCTGGAATACTGCAAATACATTTGGTCTGTGCACGGCAGCTTAAAGCGTGTTCTAATATTGTACTGTTTTCCATTAGGAACAATGGAAAACATCCAGCAACACCTCTGGCAAGAGGAAAGATAGGTCCAAGCATGAAGATGAGGAGGGGGGAAGTGAAAAGAGGAGGAGGAAGGGTAGCAAGAGGAAGGATCAGAAGATAAAGACGCAATATGGGGAAGAGGAAGAAGATGAATACAGAGATGAGCCAGAAGCAGAAGATGATTATGCAAACGTGATAAGGGATTACGATGGTGACAATTCAGAGAAAGCCCCAGATCACCTTCTTGCTGCAGCTGGTCTTGAAGATTCTGATGCTGAAGATGACATGGTTAGTATTGCTTATCTGTTTTGTTGGGTGAAACATATAAATGGTAATCAGTAGTGCCATTGGAAAAATGTTATGTCTGTTCCCGCTTTGTACAGAAAGTTAGTTTGCTTGTTAGATTTAACTAGAACTTTTTATGTCCATGCAAAACTTTTTTTTTTAACTAGAACTTTTTATGTCCATGCAAAACTTTTTTTTCTTTGCAAAATTACCTTATCTACTCTTTTCTTAGGGACATCCACAATCTGCAATAGAACGGAAGAGACGAGCGTGGTCAGAATCTGAAGATGATGAGCCAGCGCAGAGACCAGTGCAGCGTAGTCCAGGTGCAAATGATCTGAGTGAATGAAAGCAGAACAGGGATGATGCTCTTGACAGCGAAGTTGATTGCTACGCTTAGGACAGCTTTATATTTATGCGAACATTTGTGCTTTTCGATATCGCGATGTTGAAATGGAGCTTAAGCTAGAACGTTGCTCTAGAAGTGCTAGTTTTGACTGGCAGTAGCGTACATGTCCTTCGTAACAGTTTGCTTTGCTTCTAGTCTTCAACAGCTGATCTCTACAGTAGTTCTAGATGCGAGCATTCCATTAGGCGGACGGGGCAAACATCAGCCATTTCTTTGGGGGTTTTCATTTTGGCTGTGGTCGATAGTTTTTGGTTATGATTGTCATCATTTAGCTAAAACTAAATAGTAGTGGTTCAAAGAATTGACTTTGAAGGAAGAGTCAAGCGGTGCAGAAAGTGAGATGTGTGCACGAGATAAAAGCAAGAGCAGTGTGTGTGATGTGTTCGTGACTATCTGTCTTGTCTGTAGTGTCTTATCTGTAGAGCGAGAGGGGGTAAAAAGAGTGGAGAAGTTATTCTAGAAAGTTAGGTGTTATATTGGCTTTTGCTTTCTCAAGAGGCGGAAGTAAATATGAAAGAGCCTTTGTTTTGAGCTTATGATGATGTATCCTTTTTTGTTTTGTTAGGCCAGTCTGCATGGGAAATGTGGGTATTTTCAAATGTTATTCTTTTAGCTTTATTAGGGAGAATATTTTTGAAGGCAAACAGCGGTACAGTACAGCCAACTTAAGAGTAAATTTAAGATAACCCCAGTATTGGGGCATTGGTAACATAAAACCACATTGTTTTATCATCGCAAAACCACAGGCATCGAGGCATTGCTTAACACAAAACCCATTTTTCTGAGTACCTGTTAGGACCAACTGTTTTGACCCATTTGGCCCAAATGATAGGTACTGATGTGGGCAAAGACCCTGCGATATGGGCGCTCGCCTGGCAAAGGGCGCCACGTCTGCACTTGGGCGCTCGCCTGGCAAAGGGCGCAACGTTTGCACTCGCGACGTGGCGCTAGGGCTACTTTATAAGATCAAAATGCGCCCGCAACTGTACTGTGACGCGGTCAAGGCGTGGAGAGCTAATGCAGGAGGAAACACGGGGTGGACGGAGGCAGAGCAGGGCGGTGATTGGGGGCGACACAAGGACGTGTAATGTTAAGACACAAGGACCTGCAATTAGTTCTGAATGCTACTGGTTATATCGCATTGTTGTGAATGCTACTTCTTAATTACTTTGTTCCATTAGTTATCTGATCCTCAAATGAATGTCACAGATAATATGGTCTGTTTCAGGCATCACAATGTACATAACACTTCCATGATCTAGTCCAAAATATTATATAGCACCAAAATGTACATCACACTGCACACGCTCTAATCCTCTCCCTAGGCAGCGGCGGCGGCAGCTATGGCCTCTCCTCCACCGACATGCCCAGAGCGTCGCTAGCTACCTGTGGGACAACTTCCTTGATGGCAGTTTGTCGTTCCACCTGTGCGACGGCATAGACTTCGACATTGAGAACGTTTTATGGCACAAATTACAGGGTCCTAATTTGTACGTGAATTTGGCCCAATTTTCACGGTACCTTCCAGGATCAACCACTTCTCCCTCTAATAATACTGCTTCTTCAATCTTGTTGTCACGTGCAGCCCTCTAATAGCAATACTACGAGATACTTGTATGTGTGTATGCACACCAATACAAGTGTAGCTGCTAGTAGTTTATCTTGTAGCCAACAATTATTGAGGGTAGTTTAGTCATATGGAGGAGATAAAATTCGAAAATCAAAATAATTTGAGTTCAAATCCCTGAGAATACTATTATAGAGAAGAGTACACGAAATAGATATCGTTTTGGAGAAGCCCACGACGTGGATACCGTTTTGTCGAAACCATACTTAGGGGAGTACTATAATAGCAAAAAACTCCAATCTCCCATGCATGCAACAACAGTTCGCCTAGACCTGTCCTCACGCCAAACAGCAGCAGCAGGGCACCAATAGAAACCAAACAGCACCAGCAATAGCAAACATTAACTCTTAGATTGATCAAGTAACACAAGAACAACTCGGAAGAACAGTATCACGTAGACGACGTCCACACGTGCGCACGGCGGTACACGAACAAGAGCACATGAATCACACAATCTGTCATATAAACTCCAACACCACAGCAGGATTTCACGCGCAAAGGATGAAACCCTAGATGGATTTCATAGGTGCGTACGCAAGGTATGGCCGCCGAACATGGCGTATTTTCTATATAGGACTCAATGCAAAAACGTCCCTCCATTACATGGCCATCAGCCAGCCCTTTATATAGCACACATGCACAAATCTAAACCAACTCCAAACCAACTAGACCTCTATACAAGCTCGTATGTTGTGGCCGTATGCACGTATATGCATATGTATATATGGACTCGAACTTAACCACGCATGCAAACACGTCTAACACAACCATGTATGCATGTGTACAAGACTTGACTAGAAACACAAACCAGCCACGCTGCATGCATGAGGGTGTGTTTGGTTGAGCTGTGGCTTCTGAAAAAGCTGTTGTGAGCTGTGGGCTGTGGAAAAGCTGCTGTAGGTTGTGGGCTGTGGAAAAGCTGTAAGCTGTTTGGTTCAAACAAGTATAAAACTTACCTCCTATCTCTATTTTCCTTGAAACAACTGTGAAACAGCTCTCTATTTTCACCATTTCAAAAAGCAGAAAGCCAAAAGCAGGGTCCAAGGTGCTTTCAAAACTGTATTACCTAAAAGTAGCTGCTTCTGAAAAAGCAGCTTCTGATTTTCACCCCTTTGGTTGACTTTTGGCTTTTTAGAAGCAAAAGCAGCTCCCAAAAGCTCAACCAAAGGCACCCTGAATCAACTAGAAAATCAACAACACTAGAACTGAACAGGGGACGGCTAGATAACACACGCATACGCAACTAAACAAAATTTGCGTAGTTAACAAGCAAACTAAATAGCTAATCGAATTAAACTTAGATGCATACTAGCATGGAGCCAACGTAGATATGGTTTCTTGGTTCTCTTTCCTTCGCTTCCACACGCTGCCAAGCATGCTCTGCTTCTTTCTCATGTAGTTTACGCCGATACGTGCTCAAGTGACCTAAGTCCCACACACACGCCTATACTCTCACTTGACCCCCTTGGCCTTCCCCCCTCTCCTCCCTTTTAGCCATCATGGATGTAGTAATGTTACTTGGCGCCGTATCATCCCCTCCACCTTGAAGCAAAGCTGTCCTCGTCTTTGGGTTGACTTTTGGAGCCTTTCTCTTTGCTGAAATTTGTTTAGCGACATGGATAGCGCTCTCTAATTTTGGTTTCAGTACATGTTTCTTTTCCCATGTACAAAAGTGTATGTATTGGACCGGCCCTCATGTGTAGCATTGTGATCATATTGCCATGGCCTTCTCAACAATAACCCACATGCATCCATTGGAACTACATCATAATCCACCTTATCAACATAGTCACTAATAACAAATAGAACATGTACCTGTGAGTTATTTTTAGCCTCCCGGAGTTGTGTAGCCATTTCACATGGTGTGGTTAAGGATGCCTCCATATGGATAGCCCCAAAGCGTGCACCAAATTTTTGCTAATCACATTGGTGTAACTTCCACCATCTATAATCAACTTGCATGATTTATCTTTGATATTGCACTCCGTTTGAAAAACACGCCACCACTGTCCATTTGTTTCAGTTTCTTTACTTTACACCTCCAGACCAAAAGATTAATACCATTCAATTCTGGATCACAATAGACAACATCCTTCTTGGAATCGTCAGATTTTTCACTTTTATAATCACTACTAGAGCTCGCTGAAGCATAGCCATCTTTAGTGATAAGTACTCTTCATTGATTTGGACAATCACACATCATATGACCTCTTCTCTTACATTTGAAGTACTTAATTTCTCTAGCATGAGCATTAGAAGGTAAACTAGAATCAGCTTTAGTTGTTTTTTTACCTCCATGGCTTGCCTTCTTTGAAAAAGCCCCACTTGAACGGTTTGGTGTCGTCACTTTAGAGTGTGAACCAACATCATCGCCTTGCTGTAATGGATGCCTCTCTAAGCTTGTTTGAGTATCGGCACGTCCACCCTTGGCTTGCTTGCGTTTCAATTGTTGTTCGACGCGTTCAGCTTGGTGTACTAAGTCTTGGATGTTGTAGTAATGCACCATTTTCCACCCTATCTTGCACATCCTCATTCAACCCATTAAAGAAATGTGTCATAGTAGCGTTATCATGCTCCTTCATCCCTATACGAATCATTAATATCTCTATCTCTTTATAATATTTATCAACACAAGAATTACCTTGGCGTAATTGTTGTAGCCGATTGTACAAGGTCCTAGTATAATGTGCTGGAACAAACCATTGCCTCAAGATATTATTCAATTGTACCCAAGTATCCGGATGAGCTCCCACATGACACAATTAGTTCCACCAAACTAGAGCGTATCTGGTGAACTCAATTATCGCCAAGCGAATCTTCTTGTCCTCGGTGTACTAATAGCTGCCAAAAAGTTGTTTGACTCGCATCTCCCACTCCAAGTACTCTTTCGGTTCAGCTTTACCATTGTGATGGAATAGAAATTTTTACCCGCCCGATGTCATCATCTATGGCAACACGCTGATCGAAACCAACACCATCACTCACGCCTCTACCACGATCATCACCACAATAGTCTTGAGCATGGCGTGGTTGTGGAGCAAAGCTCGCTGCACCATCAAAGCCCTCATCTTGTTCATCATCTTCATATGGTGCACGCAGTTCGGGATATTAACAACCCCATTCAGCATGCCGAAATTGTGGTGGCCAGTTGTGTACAGCCTCCATCAACGAGTCAATTCGCGCTTCCAAATCATCAACCTTGCCTTCAAGTTTCCGATGACAATCTAAGTAGTCACATGTAGCTTTAAGCCCTTGTCGCACCTCGGGCAGCAATGACGCCTCGTATTGGGGCACCTCCCTGATTGGCTCGATATGAGTATGAAGTGCCTCACCATCTTTAGTCTTCATAGAACTCGCCATCAAGAAAAATTTCAGCAACCTCATATCATAATCAACCATGCTATGATATCAAGATGGTATGGCACAAATTACAGGACCCTAATTTGTACATGAATTTGGTCCAATCTTTCATGGTACCTTCTAGGATCAGCCACTTCTCCCTCTAATAATACTGCTTCTTCAATCTTGTTGTCACGTGTAGCCCTCCAATAGCAATACTACGAGATGATTGTATGTGTGTATGCACACCAATACAAGTGCAACTGCTAGTAGTTTATCACATGGCCAACACCCAGGAGTAGCACTTTCGGCTGTCTCCAAGAAATCTATGAAGACTCCACCGATCAATCAGTAGTAGCAGTAGAAGATAACATGATGACACTTCTATTCTTGTCCTCCAAACAGCAAACCTAGTACTTTCGCATGATCCAACAATAGCAACCATTGATTGGTCTCTGATGGTAGCAGTAGTAGCAGTTGAACGCAGCAGCAGCACATCTTCGACATCAGTAAAAACAGCAGCCTCAATCTCCCTTGCATGCAACAACAGTTTGCCTAAACATGTCCTCATGCCAAACGGCAATAGCAGGGCACCAATAGAAACCAAACTGCACCAGCAGTAGCAAACATTAACTCTTAGATTGATCAAGTAACACAAGAACAACCCGGAAGAACAACAGCACGTAGACGATGTCCACCAGTGCGCACGATGGTACATGAACAAGAACGCGTGGATCACACAATCCATCAAATAAACTCCAACACAACAGTAGGAATTCACGTGCAAAGGATGAAACCCTAGATGGATTTCATAGGTGCGTATGCAAGGTACGACCGCCGAACATGGCGTATTTTCTATATATGACTCAATGCAAAAACGTCCCTCTATTACATCTGCCAACCCTTTATGTGGCACACAGATACAAATCTAATCCAACTCCAAACCGACTAGAACACTATACGAGCTCGTATGCCATGGCCGTATGCAAATATATGCATATGTATACTCGGACTAGGACTTAACCATGCATGAAAACACGTCTAACACAACCATGCATGCATATGTACAGGACTTGATTAGAAACACAAACCATCCACACTACATGGATGAATCAACTAGAAAATCAACAACACTAGAACTGAATGGGGGACGGTTGGATAACACACGCATGCACAACTAAACAAAATTTATGTAGCTAACAACAAAACTAAATAGCTAATCAAATTAAACTTGGATGCATACTAGCATGGAGCCAACGTAGATATGGTCTCTTCATTCTCTTTGCTTCGCTTCCACACACTGCCAAGCATGCTCTGCTTCTTTCTCATGTAGTTTATGCTAGTATGTGCTCAAGTGATTTAAGTCCCGCACACACGCATATACTCTCGCTTGACCCCCTTGGCCTTCCTCCCTCTTCTCCCTTTTGGCCACCATAAATGTAGTAGTGTTACTTGGTGCCATATCATAACGGCAACTCTGTGCGCTACGACGAGCTGGCCAACTTTGATTCCCAGTACAGCGTGCAGGACTAGAAGGTGAACCTGATGGCAACACTGCAGCACCCGTATCTAGACGTGTAGCTAGACCCACGCTATAGATGGGGCTGTTTAACGATGTGTGGATATAGTTCTACCACAACCTGTTGTGCCAGTACACGAGTGGCGACACGAGGAACCTGCAGACATGTGGAACTCATGGACTAGTGGCATGAAGGCCAGGAGCTTCTACCTCAGCCTTCCGGTCTCATCAGACGTGGCAAGTAGTGGGTACGTGCCACTTGGTGACTTGACATTGATGGTGCTCTCTAATGTGTAGGGCATCAGCTACTATGGGCCTACAACTAGTGTGAATGTGGCACCCTTTGCAAGGCGAGCACCCATTAAGCAAGGTCCTTGGCCATGTCAGTGCATGCCATGTGGGCCAAATGGGTCAGAACAATTGTTTCTAACAGCCAATGGGTTCTAAGGAAAAATGGGTTTTGTGTGAAGTAATGCCTCAATCCATGTGGTTTTGCAAAAACAAAACAAAAACATGTGGTTTTGTGTTTCCAATGCTCCCAATGCCTAGGGTTTCCTAAAATTTACTCACACAGAGTTATAATAGGGACCCTGAGAAGATAGGAAATTATAGAATAGTCCTTGAAACTCGGAAAGAAGGACTAACAATAAACAAAATGTTACATCCATGTCATTGTGTTGTTCTTGGTGACATCGACGACATGAGAGAAGATTCAGTTGGTGAAACGATGACTCACCTTTGATGCCCACACCTGGCCACGGCTCTGCCACTTCTTCTGCATTGGCTAGCGGTTGTGGGTGGCGGAAGGAGTAAAAGGGGCTTCCTTGAGTCGAAGGTTGAAGGTGGGTCATAGAATCCACGACGATGGAACAGTACTATGCTATAGTACTCATAGAACAATACTCTGCTACAGTACTCATAGAACAGTACTCGGATGAACAATGCTCGGAGGACTTCCCGACTGCTAGAGTACTTTGACCATGTTGGCACGACCCTCTTGAGTAGGGGTGAAAACGGGCCGGGTATTTCCCGCCCGCCCGACCGCCTGTCACATCCCAAATTTTCGCTTTCTGAAAAATTTTATTTTTATTAATTATTTTAATGTATTTGAGTCTTATCTGGATTTATTCGGATTTATTTGGAGTTTATTTAAAATTTTAAAGCAAGAAAATGTGTTTAAAATATTTTATTAAAGCCAAAAATAGTTTATTATATTTTTCCTAGCCTTCCCTAAATTTTTAAGGAATTATTGAGAATTTTCTAGAATTTAAAATCAATTTTCAAAGTTAAAAAGTATTTTATAAAGTTATTAAATTCAAATCTGAGATTAAAAATATTTTATCAAAGCTTAAGATACTTCCAGGAATATTCTATGATTTTTCTGGAATTTTTAGACATTAAATATTATTTTTCGAAGTATTAATAAAGTTTCTAGTAATTCCTGAAATTAAATCCGAAAATAAAAATCAATATATCCCTAGCCGCCACGTGTCGCCCTCAGATGAAATCCATCTCTCTCCACGTTTTAATCCTAGCCATCCACCACAACTTACCCCTTCATAAAATCCAAAGCCTCTCATACACTCACTTGCCACGTGTCGCAAATCCGACGGCCCGTACCCCTTCACTTCCTATCCTCTCTATTACACATGGGACCCACATGTCATATCCATCTTCAACCTCTTCTTCTTCCTCCTCCCACCCTCTCTCTCCACCTCCATTAACCCGAAAATGGAGCTCTTAAATCCGGCCGTTTCTTGCCCTTTAAACTCCGAGCGTTTGCGCAATAATCTCCCCTCATCAATCCCCACTCATGGCCGGCCGTCACCTCCCTTTAATTCTCTCTAAACCGCCGGCCTTTCATTTTTTTTTCTCTCCACCTATAAAAGTTGAACTCCGGTGTTTCTCCTCCCATTTGGCCTTCCTCTCACCGCCGCCCCTCCCCTCTCGTTCGGCCGCCACCCCGCCGCCGTGCGCCGCCTCTCCCCGCCGCCGGTCGCCGCCGTTCCGGCCATCTTCCGCCGCCGCCCAAGTTCCACCACCGCCGGCCTCCCACCTCCCCTCGCCGCCGACCGCCCGCCCCTCCCCGCCGCCGTCGGTAAGCCGCCGCCGCCTCTCCTCACCCCGCCGCCGCTCGCCGCCCCACCGCCGGCCACCGGCGAGGCCGCCGGCCGGCCATCTTCCCGTGCGGCTGCGCGTGCGCCCGCGTGGCCGGTCTCGCCCGCGTGGACGGCCACGTGGCCGCCACCTCGCGCCCGCATGGCGCCATGTGGCCGGTGCGCCACGTCGGCGAACCCCGTGGTCCGTGGATCCGGTTCACGGTAGACCGGACCCACCCGTCATTCAAATAATAATTCCCGCTCAGAAAATTCGAAAATTGATGACGTCATAAATCATATTTCTCAGTACAAAAATAATTCCCGAAACTCGGTTTTTCCTTTTTCCCTAGTTTTAATCTTCCGGAAGCCATAACTTTCTCATTTTAAATCCAAATTGATCCATTCAAATTTCTAAATTCATCTA
The DNA here is from genome assembly GCA_017311315.1 of Dendrocalamus latiflorus. NCBI lineage: Eukaryota > Viridiplantae > Streptophyta > Magnoliopsida > Poales > Poaceae > Dendrocalamus > Dendrocalamus latiflorus. Next base: position 20,792,244 of record CM029640.1, read on the forward strand.
AAATTATAATCTTTCAATTGGTATATTTAGTTTCAATTTTTGAATTTTTCTATTTTATTTTATTTATTTGGATTTCTTGATTTACGTGTAGAGACCGATTTGTCCGAAGAATTTCAAGAGCAAGCTCCGGAAAATTTCAACCCAGCACAGGAAGGCAAGTCTACTTTGATCATTTTGATCCTATGTTTTGCAAGTTTTCTTTGATCAACTTGCTCAAATGATTTATAAAATGATTAGGCAGTTATTTTAAATTATTGCATGCTTATGTTGTATCAAGTGATAATTTGATTTAGAAAATTTAGTTAAATACCCAATTTGTTATACCTTCCATTGAGAATTGTTTACCTTGTACCATTGTCAACTTAGAATATCCCTTTGACTCAATAATGAGTTAGTATTATATCTGTTGAATTTTTAAATACTAGCAAATGCTTAGCGTAGCAAATCGATGTAATAATGCTCAAATGAGTAGCCTGTTTGCTAAATGTATTGTTAAATGATTTGTTTGAACATTGGTAATGGATGTTACCATTGTTAAATGATTTGTTTGAAAAGTGGTAATGGATGTTACCACTGTTAATTTAAAAGTAAAAATGAATTTCAAAGGGAAAAGTTGACAAGGGTGGATGGAAGGTTTGGCTGGTGCAGTTAGCACGAGAACTTTTTGGAATTGTGAATGAACCACCCTGGTCGTTTAAGGACCGACGCTTGTGTTTGTCCAAACTGAGCAAAACAGTGCAACCACAAGTCTATATGGGTACGACCTAGCTAACTAACCTATAAAGGTGTAGTTTAGATATCACCAGTGGTGTATTGGGTGCCAGGGTGTACTGGTTACTCATAGTGAGGGACAGGGTTTACTGTACTCATACGGCGCAAGAGGGGGCTCCGACTCGTGGATTCGAGTTGTGGTGAAACCTTAGCGGGTGGTATTTAGCTATACTGGAGTAGGTGAAAGGCTTTGTGATATTTTATCTGGGTCTCATGCCAAAGGAAGCATGTTGACTATTAAGATAATTTATCTCTTGTGGGTAAAGTGTACAAACTCTGCAGAGTAAAAACTATTCGAATAGCCGTGCCCACGGTCAAGGGCGGGCAAGGAATGCATTCACATGGTAGAAGTTTGATTTTGATTTTAAAATAAAATGGTTTGTCAAACTCGGGAGTGGTGTAACTCTCGTGATTTAAATCTGGTGGTGTAACCAGATCAGGTGGTTTAACCTGAGTTTTGAAAGTTGGCAGATAGCCTAAAATTTTAGTGTTGGTGGTTTAACCTTCACTAAGTTATTTATCTAAATTCATTTATGAAAAACAAGATGTTTATCATATGGCTTTTGAAGTAATCATGTAGATTTGAAATAAAATGCTGACTTTTGCAAAAGAACCATATAGCTTTCCTTTGTGAAGCTTTGCATCTATGCATCTTTCCCAAGACTTGCGGAGTACATTTTTGTACTCACCTGTTGCTCTATAAATATAATAACAGAGGGTGAAGAAGCTCAAGCTGGAGATTTCGACTTCTGTGCCGAGTGTGGATACGGTGGATTCTTCCCGGATGCTTAGGACTCGTTTCCCCAGTCAATTGCCTGTGGCAGATTGATGGGTCGATTATTTTACTTTTTGCTTCCGCTGTGTTTTTTTTCGTTTTAAGGTTCTGTGAACCTTTGTAAGGCAATGACCTTTGTAAAACTTCAGTTATTATTGTAATAAATCGTGGATGGCAATGTACCGTTTTTCTGGTTATCTGTGTGTACTAGCTTTGATCTGGGACTAGTACTGTAATGCACAGGGGGGTCCGGAAGTTTCTACTCCGGGTCCCACAGAAGTGGTATCAGAGCCATCTTGACTGTAGGACGAACCCTAGGTTTTGGGAAGTTTTAAGGACTTATGTTTAAAAAGAATATATTAAAAATATATAAGCTTCTTTGCTTCTACTCTCCTTTTACTTAGTATCTTGTTTCTGTCCTCCTTTTCACTATTTAAAAATCTTTACTGATCTCTCCTCTTTCCAAACTTGTAGATGGCAGGTTCATCGTCATCAGCCCCGTGGGATCATCATTCTCATGGCGAGAGCGAGGGAGCTTTTGCGACTCTTCTACGGCAGCTAATGCAGCATCTGAAGTACACCCAACAGCCTATCTTCAGAGGGCGGAACACGCGAGTGATGAGCACGGACTCCTGGAGCATGGAGGTGTTCATTTACGCTCCAGACGGGAGGATTGACCCAGTTGAGCGTCATATTGAGTATCCACGGACCTTCTGCTCAGATGCGATCCAGGATGCAGCACAGTTGGCGATCTCGGAGTTGTGCAGGAGGCACAAGGAGGAGCTACGACAGTCACCTTTTTGCTTCTTCCCGACGACGAGAGCAGGACAGACTCATCCAGAGCTTTTCCAGCTGGTGGTGGATGACCCGCGCTTGTCTCACCAGGTGCAGCACACCCTGGCAGCTTCAGCGACTTACGCCAGAGCTCAGCAGGAGATCGGACTTCTTCGGAGGCTGCTTACGTCGAGCTACGACCACTCCGACACTCTCCGAGCCCAGCTACTGCAGAGTGAGGTTGCCCACGCCGACGCCGTTCAGGCGAGGACTGCTGCCGAGGCAGAGGTAGAGCGTCTTCGAGCTGCTACCACTACACCGACTCCACCGGCCCCTGTTACTGCTCCGGTCAGATCTACAGGACCTCGCACTAGGCTTACTGCGAGGAAGAGTGTGCGACGCTCCAGTCCGCCACCCGACGTCGATATTGGAGGATCTAGCCGAGGACGCCAGCTATCTCGCTCCGGTTTTTCCGACTTCAGTCAGAGTCGATCACGGTCGCGTTCGCCGAACAACTGCCATGGTTGTGGACAGAGACACTTATCTGATTCAGAGGAGGACCCCGAGGAGGAGCCAGAGGAGCGCATCATCGTTGAGGATGATTAGATACTAGCCTATAGTTTACCTTTTGAGTTGTCGGCATTAGAACGTTTTATATTACTATGATGTAATAAAGTGGACTGTATCAAGCCTATGTGCATCTGTGGTACAGCCATTCTTCAAAAGTTAATTTGAATTTAAAGGTTGCGTTTTTCTCTGTCTGTTGTGTTGATCTTGTGAGTTGTTTGGGATGTTGTTAAATTGCCCCTACCATCTTATCTATGCTACTTTCATCTTACCTATACTTTTCTTGATGGAGCTTCAGATGGTGAACACCAGAAGTAATATCAACAACAATCAAGCGTCCAACAACAATGAAGCCCCAATTCCACCTCCGCCAGCTCAAGCTCCCAATATGGAACAGATGATGGCCATGCAGTTGCAACTACTTCAAGCTTTGGCCCAAAACCAAGTCCAACAAGCCCAGCAAGCACCAGTTCAACAGCCACAGTCTAAACTTGGGGAATTTATGAGAACCCGACCTCCGACCTTTGCAGGATCTGTTGACCCTTTGGAGGCGGATGATTGGATTAAGGAAATAGAAAGGAAACTCAATTTGGCTCAATGTGCAGAGCATGAGAAGGTTCTGTACGCCGCTCACCAACTCAAGGGAGTTGCTGCTAATTGGTGGGATAACTACTGTGCCGCACATCAAGATGCCCAGAATATTACATGGGAAGAATTTTTGGAAGCCTTTCGTACTGCTCATATTCCTATGAGTATTATGGAAATGAAGAGGAAGGAGTTTCATCAGCTACAACAAGGAAACCTTAGCGTTTCCGCATATCTGAGTAAATTTATCCAATTGTCAAGATATGCACCTGAAGATGTGGCGACTGATGCCGCAAGGATCTGGAGGTTTATGGGAGGAATGGACCCCAACCTCAAAGTTCAGTTAGTCTCCAATGACTACCCTACCTTTCAACATCTGGTGAACAAAGCTTTAGTACAAGAAGATGCCCAGCGTCAGCTTTTTGATGCTAGGAAAAGGAAGTTTCAAGCCCAACAGTCTGCTAGCAGTTCCCGTCAACGCCCTACTCAACAACAGTACAACCGGCCTCCAGTGCATAATCATCCAAGGACACCCATTTCTGCGCCTCGCCCTTTGCCTCAAACTCCTAGAACTGGAAATGCAGCCCAACAACAGCAGAATAGAAATGTAGCTGCAGGAGTGCAATGCTACAATTGCAAAAATATGGGACACTATGCCAGCAGTTGCCCACAGAAGCGTCAAGCGGTAACCCCGGTCCGTTTCAACCTGGATCCTACACCAGCAAGAGCTCCAACTACCGGTCAAGGACGTGGAAGCCCTCAGACTCCACAGACTCCACAGCCATTCAACAGAGGGCGTATCAATCATGTCACCGCAGAAGCAGCGGAAGATGCACCAGACGTAGTTCTGGGTAAGTTCCTTGTTAATTCAGTACCAGCAATTATATTATTTGATTCTGGAGCTACACATTCATTCGTAACAAAAGCTTTTGCTGAAAGAAATAATTGGAATATTTGTATGCTAAAGAACCTTATGATAGTCCAATCTCCTGGAAAAGAATTGAGGACTAAATTGGTTAGCCCTAGTGCAACCATAATTATAAATGGAGTAAAGTTCCTAGCGAACCTCATTATAATAGACTCCGATGGCATAGATATAATACTTGGTATGGATTGGTTGATCAAGTATAAAGGACATATAGATTGTGCCAATCGTGCCATTACTCTTACCAATTCTGACGGAATTCAGATAAGACACGAGGCAGTTATGCATACAAAGAAGAACATTATGTTAACCAACTTAAAAGGGAAAAAGTTGGAGGATGTGTCGGTAGCTTGCGAATACCCTGATGTTTTCCCTGAGGAATTGCCAGGATTGCCACCAGATCGAGAGATTGAATTTGTTATAAATCTGGTACCTGGAACAGCCCCAATATCAAAAAGACCTTATCGGATGTCAGCTGATGATTTAGCCGAAGTCAAGAGGCAGATTCAAGAATTACAAGAGAAAAGTTTCATTAGACCAAGTTCTTCACCTTGGGGAGCCCCAGTGCTTTTGGTAAACAAGAAGGATGGTAGTCAGCGTATGTGCGTGGACTATAGAGCTTTAAATGAAGTAACTATAAAGAATAAGTATCCCTTACCCCGGATCGACGATTTGTTCGATCAACTCAAAGGATCAAGTGTCTTCTCCAAGATTGATCTTCGGTCAGGATATCACCAGTTGAAGATTAGACCAGAAGATATACCAAAGACAGCCTTCGCCACAAGATATGGACTATATGAGTATACGGTGATGTCTTTCGGTCTGACAAATGCCCCGGCATACTTCATGAATTTAATGAATAAAGTATTTATGGATTATTTAGATAAGTTTGTGGTTGTCTTTATAGATGACATTCTTATCTATTCGAAAAACAATAAAGAACATGAGGATCATCTAAGGATAGTGTTGCAAAGACTCCGTGAACACCAGTTATATGCCAAGTTTAGCAAGTGTGCGTTTTGGTTAAAGGAAATTGAGTTTTTGGGACACGTAATTTCAGTAGAAGGAGTATCTGTAGATCCTGGAAAAGTTAAGGATGTATTAAATTGGACTCCACCCAAGACAGTAACCGAGATCAGAAGTTTTCTGGGATTAGCTGGTTACTATCGTCGATTCATTGAAGGCTTTTCCAAGATTGCCAGACCTTTAACCCAGCTGTTAAAGAAAGAGAAGAAATTTGAATGGAGTAAATCCTGTGAGGAAAGTTTTCAAGAGTTAAAGAAGAAGTTAACTTCAGCACCAGTTCTGCGATTACCGGATATTAGAAAAGATTTTGAAGTTTATTGTGACGCATCAAAACAAGGCCTTGGATGTGTACTAATGCAAGAAGGAAAGGTTGTTGCTTATGCATCAAGGCAGTTAAGGCCACATGAGGAGAATTACCCCACTCATGATTTAGAGCTAGCTGCTGTAGTGCATGCTCTGAAGTTGTGGAGGCATTATCTAATTAGTAATCGGTGTGAGATATATACGGATCATAAAAGTTTAAAGTATATATTCACTCAACCTGATCTTAATCTGAGACAAAGAAGATGGCTCGAACTAATAAAGGATTATGATGTGGGAATACACTATCATCCCGGAAAGGCTAATGTAGTGGCCGATGCTTTGAGTCGGAAGATCCATGTTAGCAATATGTTGATTCAAGACAGTCAGTCAACTCTTCGTGAAGAATTTCAGCGTCTCAATTTGGGAGTGATAAATGAAGGAATTCTGTCTACATTAAAGATCCAACCCACTTTAGAAGATCAGATCAAGGCAGCTCAAAAAGAAGATGAGTATGTTAAAGAAATAAAGGATAACATGAAGAAAGGCAAAGCACCTGGATTCTCAGAAGATGAAGAAGGAATTCTTTGGTTTGGAAAAAGGATTTTAGTACCGGAGAGAAAGGAAATAAAAGATTTAATTCTAAAGGAAGCACATGAATCAGGATATTCCATTCATCCCGGAAGTACAAAGATGTATCAAGATCTAAGAGAAAGTTATTGGTGGACCAGCATGAAACGAGAAATTGCAGAATATGTAGCTTTGTGTGATATATGTCAAAGGGTTAAAGCAGAGCACCAACGACCTGCCGGTCTTTTGCAACCTCTGCAGATACCTGAATGGAAATGGGAGGAAATCGGAATGGATTTCATAACAGGACTACCAAGAACCAAGTCAGGGTATGATTCAATTTGGGTTATAGTGGATCGCTTAACAAAGGTTGCACATTTCATACCTGTAAAGACTACCTATTCAGGAGATAGATTGGCAGAGCTCTATATGTCAAGAATTGTATGTCTGCATGGAGTTCCAAAGAAGATCGTATCGGATAGAGGAACACAGTTTACCTCAAGATTTTGGCAGAAACTTCATGAAGTTTTGGGCACCAATTTAAATTTCAGTACTGCTTATCATCCTCAAACAGATGGCCAGACTGAACGAGTGAATCAGATATTGGAAGATATGCTAAGAGCGTGTGCTTTAGCCAACAAAGCTAGTTGGGATCAAAGTTTACCCTATGCAGAATTTTCCTATAATAACAGTTACCAGTCTAGTCTGAATATGTCTCCGTTTGAAGCCTTGTATGGCAGGAAATGCAGAACGCCATTATATTGGTCAGAGACTGGAGAAAGTCAAGTATTCGGACCCGATGTCTTGAAGTTAGCTGAAGAGCAAGTTCGATTAATACGAGACCGATTGAAAATAGCACAGACCAGACAAAAGAGTTATGCAGATAATCGTCGCAGAATGTTGGAGTTCGCACCAGGGGATCATGTGTATTTGAAGGTGTCACCTTTAAAAGGGATGCGACGTTTTAAGGTCAGTGGAAAGCTTGCTCCAAGGTATATCGGACCATTTCTAGTTATAGCCAGAAGAGGTGAAGTTGCATATCAGTTAGAGCTTCCTCCTCAGTTGTCAGATGTACATGATGTATTTCATGTATCACAGTTGAAGAAGTGCTTAAGAGTACCAGAGGAGTTAATACCTTTAGAAGAGGTGGATTTAAAAGAAGACTTGACGTATCCAGAGTTTCCTGTCAAGATTTTAGAAGAGGCAGAGCGCTGTACAAGAAACAAGACTATCAAATTTTGCAAGGTGCAGTGGAATAATCATCCAGAATCGGAAGCAACCTGTGAGCGTGAAGAGGATCTTCGAGCAGAGTTTCCTGATCTATTTCCCGGTCTTTCCGAATCTCGGGGTCGAGATTCTTTCTAAGGGGGGTAGGTTTGTCACATCCCAAATTTTCGCTTTCTGAAAAATTTTATTTTTATTAATTATTTTAATGTATTTGAGTCTTATCTGGATTTATTCGGATTTATTTGGAGTTTATTTAAAATTTTAAAGCAAGAAAATGTGTTTAAAATATTTTATTAAAGCCAAAAATAGTTTATTATATTTTTCCTAGCCTTCCCTAAATTTTTAAGGAATTATTGAGAATTTTCTAGAATTTAAAATCAATTTTCAAAGTTAAAAAGTATTTTATAAAGTTATTAAATTCAAATCTGAGATTAAAAATATTTTATCAAAGCTTAAGATACTTCCAGGAATATTCTATGATTTTTCTGGAATTTTTAGACATTAAATATTATTTTTCGAAGTATTAATAAAGTTTCTAGTAATTCCTGAAATTAAATCCGAAAATAAAAATCAATATATCCCTAGCCGCCACGTGTCGCCCTCAGATGAAATCCATCTCTCTCCACGTTTTAATCCTAGCCATCCACCACAACTTACCCCTTCATAAAATCCAAAGCCTCTCATACACTCACTTGCCACGTGTCGCAAATCCGACGGCCCGTACCCCTTCACTTCCTATCCTCTCTATTACACATGGGACCCACATGTCATATCCATCTTCAACCTCTTCTTCTTCCTCCTCCCACCCTCTCTCTCCACCTCCATTAACCCGAAAATGGAGCTCTTAAATCCGGCCGTTTCTTGCCCTTTAAACTCCGAGCGTTTGCGCAATAATCTCCCCTCATCAATCCCCACTCATGGCCGGCCGTCACCTCCCTTTAATTCTCTCTAAACCGCCGGCCTTTCATTTTTTTTTCTCTCCACCTATAAAAGTTGAACTCCGGTGTTTCTCCTCCCATTTGGCCTTCCTCTCACCGCCGCCCCTCCCCTCTCGTTCGGCCGCCACCCCGCCGCCGTGCGCCGCCTCTCCCCGCCGCCGGTCGCCGCCGTTCCGGCCATCTTCCGCCGCCGCCCAAGTTCCACCACCGCCGGCCTCCCACCTCCCCTCGCCGCCGACCGCCCGCCCCTCCCCGCCGCCGTCGGTAAGCCGCCGCCGCCTCTCCTCACCCCGCCGCCGCTCGCCGCCCCACCGCCGGCCACCGGCGAGGCCGCCGGCCGGCCATCTTCCCGTGCGGCTGCGCGTGCGCCCGCGTGGCCGGTCTCGCCCGCGTGGACGGCCACGTGGCCGCCACCTCGCGCCCGCATGGCGCCATGTGGCCGGTGCGCCACGTCGGCGAACCCCGTGGTCCGTGGATCCGGTTCACGGTAGACCGGACCCACCCGTCATTCAAATAATAATTCCCGCTCAGAAAATTCGAAAATTGATGACGTCATAAATCATATTTCTCAGTACAAAAATAATTCCCGAAACTCGGTTTTTCCTTTTTCCCTAGTTTTAATCTTCCGGAAGCCATAACTTTCTCATTTTAAATCCAAATTGATCCATTCAAATTTCTAAATTCATCTAAAATTATAATCTTTCAATTGGTATATTTAGTTTCAATTTTTGAATTTTTCTATTTTATTTTATTTATTTGGATTTCTTGATTTACGTGTAGAGACCGATTTGTCCGAAGAATTTCAAGAGCAAGCTCCGGAAAATTTCAACCCAGCACAGGAAGGCAAGTCTACTTTGATCATTTTGATCCTATGTTTTGCAAGTTTTCTTTGATCAACTTGCTCAAATGATTTATAAAATGATTAGGCAGTTATTTTAAATTATTGCATGCTTATGTTGTATCAAGTGATAATTTGATTTAGAAAATTTAGTTAAATACCCAATTTGTTATACCTTCCATTGAGAATTGTTTACCTTGTACCATTGTCAACTTAGAATATCCCTTTGACTCAATAATGAGTTAGTATTATATCTGTTGAATTTTTAAATACTAGCAAATGCTTAGCGTAGCAAATCGATGTAATAATGCTCAAATGAGTAGCCTGTTTGCTAAATGTATTGTTAAATGATTTGTTTGAACATTGGTAATGGATGTTACCATTGTTAAATGATTTGTTTGAAAAGTGGTAATGGATGTTACCACTGTTAATTTAAAAGTAAAAATGAATTTCAAAGGGAAAAGTTGACAAGGGTGGATGGAAGGTTTGGCTGGTGCAGTTAGCACGAGAACTTTTTGGAATTGTGAATGAACCACCCTGGTCGTTTAAGGACCGACGCTTGTGTTTGTCCAAACTGAGCAAAACAGTGCAACCACAAGTCTATATGGGTACGACCTAGCTAACTAACCTATAAAGGTGTAGTTTAGATATCACCAGTGGTGTATTGGGTGCCAGGGTGTACTGGTTACTCATAGTGAGGGACAGGGTTTACTGTACTCATACGGCGCAAGAGGGGGCTCCGACTCGTGGATTCGAGTTGTGGTGAAACCTTAGCGGGTGGTATTTAGCTATACTGGAGTAGGTGAAAGGCTTTGTGATATTTTATCTGGGTCTCATGCCAAAGGAAGCATGTTGACTATTAAGATAATTTATCTCTTGTGGGTAAAGTGTACAAACTCTGCAGAGTAAAAACTATTCGAATAGCCGTGCCCACGGTCAAGGGCGGGCAAGGAATGCATTCACATGGTAGAAGTTTGATTTTGATTTTAAAATAAAATGGTTTGTCAAACTCGGGAGTGGTGTAACTCTCGTGATTTAAATCTGGTGGTGTAACCAGATCAGGTGGTTTAACCTGAGTTTTGAAAGTTGGCAGATAGCCTAAAATTTTAGTGTTGGTGGTTTAACCTTCACTAAGTTATTTATCTAAATTCATTTATGAAAAACAAGATGTTTATCATATGGCTTTTGAAGTAATCATGTAGATTTGAAATAAAATGCTGACTTTTGCAAAAGAACCATATAGCTTTCCTTTGTGAAGCTTTGCATCTATGCATCTTTCCCAAGACTTGCGGAGTACATTTTTGTACTCACCTGTTGCTCTATAAATATAATAACAGAGGGTGAAGAAGCTCAAGCTGGAGATTTCGACTTCTGTGCCGAGTGTGGATACGGTGGATTCTTCCCGGATGCTTAGGACTCGTTTCCCCAGTCAATTGCCTGTGGCAGATTGATGGGTCGATTATTTTACTTTTTGCTTCCGCTGTGTTTTTTTTCGTTTTAAGGTTCTGTGAACCTTTGTAAGGCAATGACCTTTGTAAAACTTCAGTTATTATTGTAATAAATCGTGGATGGCAATGTACCGTTTTTCTGGTTATCTGTGTGTACTAGCTTTGATCTGGGACTAGTACTGTAATGCACAGGGGGGTCCGGAAGTTTCTACTCCGGGTCCCACACCGCCCATATTAAAGCGGGACAAATTTGGGTCATAAATTCGGGTACCCGAGTGCTTATACGGGTATCGGAGCCGAATACGGGTATTTTTGGCGGATATGGGATCGGGTTTGGGAGGTTGGTATCCGACGGATACGGAGCACCCGGTACAAAATACGGATATTACCCGGTAAATTATCCGGATATTACCCAGATTGCTTGCTCTAGCCCGCACCGGCAACCATCCCAGTTTCCCAATCCCAGTCCCACAAGCACAAACACAGAGCAGACTAGCAGAGGGAGGAAGCAGAGAGAGAGAGAGAGAGTAGAGGGGATTAGGGAAGGGGTATACCGTGCCAACTACCAAGGGGAGGAGTCATCGGCCGTCGGTCCACTGGTACCGCCGCTCGGGCTTTAGTTGGAGCACCTTCACCATGACGCAAACGAGCACCTTCACCGTCAATCCGTCATCGCCAGCAACAGAAGCACCAGCAGCCGCACGGCCGGCACCACAACGAACGCCCTCGCCTGTGCCCACGCGTACGTGCATTGCGCCGCCACGGCCGCCCAGTCCACCCGCACCGGCAGCTCGCGAAGGGGAGGAAGGAGGAGGAGGAGCCCGAGGGGGTGGCAGCCTGCGGGGGAGTGGGGGAGGAGGGGGAGGGGAGAGGCGGCGGGGGAGCGGTGGAGGTGGGGGGACTGGGGAAGGAGGGGGCGGCGGGGGAGGAAGGGGGACTGGGGAGGAGGGGCCCGAGGGGGGAAGCGGGGGAGTGGGGGGGAGTGGGGAGGCGGCGGGGGAGGAGGGGAGGAGGGGGAGGAGAGGGGCGGCGGGGGGAGGGGAGGAGAGGTGCGGCTGGGGAGGGGGGATGAGGAGGCGGCGGGGGAGGAGGGGCCCGAGGGGGGCAGCGGCCGGCGGGGGAGGAGGGGGGAGGGGAGAGGCGGCGGGGGAGCGGTGGAGGTGGGGGGACTGGGGGAGGAGGGGGAGGGGCGGCGGGGTTGGAAGGGGGAGGAGGAGATGGCGGGGGAGGAAGGGGGACTGGGGAGGAGGGGCCCGAGGGGGGAGGCGGGGGGACGAGAGGGTGGCAGGGGGGAGGGGGAGGAGAGGTGCGGCAGAATGGGGAAGAGGAATGGAGAGTCGTTTGGCCGAATGGATAAGGGGGGAGATGGGAAAGAGGAAAGAAAAAATAAAGGAAGGAGATGTAGAAAAATAAGAAGAAAAAATAAAAGGAAAAAGAAAAAATAAAAGTAAAAAAATAACACAAGTTAGATTTAGAAAATACATGCTAAGAGAATATTCTATAAAATATGGCTAACACTATTTTCCTTGCGAAGTTTTAACAGCAAACCGGCATGTTATTACTAGCTAAATAGCATGTCATTAGTATACCCAAAAAAAGAGAAATTAGCGACCCCTGATTGAATTCATTCATATTCTCAATCTCTTTCTCATCCTCAATCTCTTTCTCATTCTCCTTCTCCTTCTCTTTATTTTACTAAAGATACTTTGATTATATGCTCAAAAGGAATGCTTGCCTGGATTTAACCATATTCGGATTCAAGTAGGATCAGGTGAAGTCCTTCCCGTGGCTTGGATTATCACCTGCAGTTACAGAAATATAATAAAGTGTGAGGTGTCGATGTGTTTTTGTGCGCCTAGGGTGAGGCTTCGCTCGATTTAGCTCTAATTGCGGCGTAAGGCGGGCACCGAGGCGGGAGATAAGAGGGGACTGGCCGATTCGACCATGCCGCCCTTGATTCAACCTCGCCGCCAAGTCGAGGTACGCCGCAAATCTCCCCTCTCTTCTCCCTGTGTCATTTGCTTAATTGACTCTCTGTATAGCCGCACGGTGTCGGCCGGCAGCCAAGGGGACAAGGGGGCGAGGCGGCTATTGGCCAGGGAAGATGGAGCGCAGCGGCAGCGCGGTGGCCAAGGGGGCGCGGCGGCAACCGACAGCCAGGGTCTGCTCTCTTAAGACTCAAGGTACTACTTTAGTGTTAAAACTACTAATGAGTAATGATGTATGTCCAGTGATGCTACTACTTTAGTACTAACGTATTGTTAGGCAGTACTATGCCCTAAGCTCCTAATATAATTGCATTATGGTTGTATGGAATGGTTGCATTGCTATTGTCTATGTGGTATAAAATGTTTGTTGCATCGACTTGATATCCGAATAAATATTCGTGACCGATAGTGTTCGTATCCGTCTTGGTACGTATTTGTTCCATATTTGTGCCCGACATTATCCGTGTTTGTATTCGTATTCGATACTATCCGTATTCGACCCGAATCTGATTAGAAAATGTGGGTTAGGATATGGGAAAGGTGAGATCCGACCGTATCCGACCCGATTTCACCCCTACTCTTGAGTACTCGAAAGTACTCTGAACTACTCCAGTACTCGATCTCTCACTCTGATCGAGTACTCCGACCACCCCAGCTCACTCAACAAGAAATTTGGAGAAAGAACACACAAGCACAATATAGGAGTTTTGCGATGCGTAAACTTCTCAACATCTTTTCTGGTTTTTTCTTCACTTTAAATACTACTGAATACAGAGAACGTTATGACCGGTAACTAAAACTTTGTGGTGCGTTACCACTAGTAACTCAACATTATGACCAGTAACTAAACTTAATGCAGAATGCTAAATGCAAAGAAATTGTCAGTAAACATACTCTCAAATGCAAAATTAACTCCTGTTTCTAACCGACTCATTTACGACCGAAAGTAAATATACAGTGAAATTACTTAACAAACACCCCCTAATTTCGCTACACTTCTAATATTCCAATCTTGTTGCGCATCTCCTGAAACTTAACTCACCCAAGAGGCTTTGTCAAGATATCTGCAAGTTGGTCGTTCGAACCAATGTACTCAACTCCAATCGTTCCTTCTTTAACACATTGTTTGATGAAGTGATATCAAGTCTCGATGTGTTTACTACAATCATGCAACACCGGATTCTTTCAAAGTGAGATAGTAGACATATTATCCACCTTGAGTGTTACCTTTCCATGCTTTGTTTTGGTCAATTCAGCAAGCAAATGCATGAGCCAGACTCCCTAGCACATAGCGGTCGTGGCAGCAACATACTCTGCTTCACACGAGGACAATGCTACGACCTTTTGTTTTGTCGACTACCAGTTGATTAGACTCTCTCTGAAGAACATCACTCCCATGGTACTCTTGTGATCGTCAATATCGCCAGCCATGTCAGAGTGGTTGTATCTGATCAGCTTTGCTTCTTCTTCTTTCCTGGCATAGAAACATCCATAGTTTGTTGTTTTAGCAATGTACCGCAGTAAATGCTTCACTGCATTATAATGTTCCATTGTTGGCTTTTCCATGAAAAGGCTTACATAGCCTACTGCATAAGCAATATCCGGTCTCGTGTGAACTAGGTACCAGAGACTCCCCACAATACTTCTGTACCAAACAGTGTCTATTGGTACAATAGTACTTTTCTTGCTTAGCTTCAATCGTGCCTCCATCGGAACTTGACACGGATTACAATCTGCCATGGAACTTCTTTCAAAAATATTGGATGCATAAGCTCCTTGGCTCAGTGAGATCCCATTGGCATTCTGATCAACCTCGATGCCAAGATAATAAGTGAGTAGTCCCAAATCACTCATCTTGAAGAGCCACTTCATTTCTTTTTGAATTTGGTGATCTCCAGTGGGTGTGATCCAGTGATTACCAGATCATCAATCATCAACATTCACCCCCACCACTAGGTGTGACTTGCCTGCTCCTCGCGTGTACATGGTGTGTTCAGAATCACTCCCATGGAAACCAAGTGATAGTAAACTTACATCAAGCTTGGAGCTTGTCTTAACCCATAGAGCACCTTATGTAGCCGCAAAATCTTCTCCTCATGGCCCTCGTGCACAAAGCCTGAAGGTTGTGTGACGTAGACCTCTTTTTTGAGCTCTCCATTCAGAAATATAGATTTCACGTCCATGTGGTGGAGTTACCAGCCCTCATGCACCGCGATGGCCACCAGTAGTTTTACAGATTCCATACAAGCCACCGGCGCATACACCTTGTCGAAATCCATGCCTTGACACTATACATAACCTTTTGTGACGAGACGTGCTTTGTGCTTCACCACATCGCCTTGAGAGTTCTTCTTTATCTTGTACACCCATTTGAGGCCTATTGGTCGATGCTCGGTTGGGAGATCAACAAGCCTCCACGTTTGGTTTTCTTCTATAGACTTGATCTCTTCTTGCATTGCCTGTCTCCAAATTGAACTCTTTTCTATCTCCATAAAACTTGCCAGTTCTTCTACTGCCAGAAGGCTCATCTCACCGAATGCCACTGCCAAATCTTGGACTAATGTAGTTTCATAGATGTTAGCCAGCGTTCGGTATCTTCGTGGCTCTCCATTGATCTCTGAGGCATTGCTTAGTGGAGATGCCCATTTGACACTTGCTGGTGCTAATGATGATGTCGGTGTTGGGGTAGACTCGGTGCACATCATCGTCAGCTATCTGTCGTGGTCGAATCTTCTGTGGTCAACCACACTCGAGCTCACCTCACGTAGCCATGAGCTTCATGGTGTCTGTGATGATGATGTCGTTGCATCACCATGCTCATGAGATGACGTTAGTCCTCCTCCATCTCCTGTGGACATATAAGTTGTGTACTCCACAGTGAAAATCTCATCAGTAGGATCTACCTCCTTCTCGTTGCTGGACGTGTCCTAGACCCATATTGCATCTTCATCAAATATGATATCTCGTGTTACATGCACCTTGTCATTGAGGGGATCATACATCTGGTACGCCTTGGTGCTGGGTTCATACCCAAAGAACACCATAGGACTATTTCTATCCTCCAGCTTCTTAATATTTGGCTTCACAATCTTGACGTAGCCTAAACACCCAAATGCGCGGAAATAATGCACATTCAATTGTCTTCCATACCAAACTCCAAACGGGTTTTCCCATCAACACTTCGGGTTGGAGTACGGTTTAGGATGTACACAGACAGTGTGATGGCTTCTCCCCAAAACCTTGCTGGTACATCCCTCGCCTTCATCATGCTTCTTGCCATCGAGATCACGGTCTGATTGTGTCGTTCGACCATGCCATTTTGTTGTGGCAAGTACGACACTATGAGATGACATATAATACCTCGATCTGCACCGAAGTCTTCAAACTCCATGGTTGTAAACTCTCCTCCACGATCTATGCGTAGCACTTGTAGCTTTTGCCTGGCCTCCAGCTCGACGCTTGCTTGGAAATGCTTAAGAATTGTCAATGTCTCATCTTTTGTCTTTAGAAGCATCAGCCACATATAGCAACTAAGGTCATCAACCAGAAGTAGGAAATAACACCTGCCTCTGGGAGTTGGTGGTGTAATCAGTCCGCAAAGGTCACCATGTACGAGGTCGAGTACTCGATCAGCTCGGTACTCAACCTCCTTGGGAAATGAGGCTCCTCGTTGCTTCCCGATGAAACAACTTGTGCACAATTGATCCACCTGATCAATTTGAGGTAGTCCTCGGACCATCCCTTGCTGGGCCAACCTCTGGATTGAGTGGAAATTTAGATGGCCGAAGCATTCGTGCCATCACCACGCCAATTCCCCACTTCGGGCTGACAGGCATACTAACCATGCAATGTTGAGGTTAAGCACATAGAGCCAATTGCGTGTAGGGTTTACCTTGGCAAGAAGGCTCTGATTTGGATCACAGATCTGCATGACTCCATCCTCGATGATCATCTAGTACACAACCTCGTCGAGCTGCCCAACACTTATGATGTTGTTGGACAGCCGAGGTATGTAGTAGACGGTCGTGAGTTCATGATGCTCGCCAGTGCGACATGTGAACAAAACTGTCCCACGCCCATAGATCTCCACATTTGATCCATCACCAAACTTTACCGATCCCTTCACTGACATGTCTTGTTCAGTGAAGGCTGATCGACACCTGGTCATGTGGTTGGTCACATCGGTGTCCAAGTACCACTTGTCGTCCTTCTCATCATTCACACACCCAAGATTCACACGCGCGTGGACTTCATTCAGTGAGATCTCAGTCGAGACAGCCTTAGCCATCTCAGTGATCCCACATACCTCTGCCATGAACAGAGCGGGCTCATCCTCTTGAGATTGGACGAGGTTTGCCTGCTCCTTGCGTTCTCGACGTGGCTTGCAACACTCCTTTGCAAATGCCCAAAGCTATTGCAATTGAAACATTTCACCTTTGACTTGTCGCGCCTGTAGCTCGTGAAGCCTCCGTCCTTCCCGTTTGGTGATCCTTTCATTTGACCACCTTGCTTGTCTCGACCATGAGGTGGATCATGCCTTCCCTCGCACCAGATGAAGAGTTCGACTCGACCAACTTTTGCCTCGACTGAGCCATCCACTTATCTTCGGTGAGGAGTACATGGTTCCCACCATCTCCACCATTATCACCTGGTTCCCACCAGTCCTCAATAGCTTTGAAATGACCAGTAAGTTCCTCAACTGACATGTCATTGAGATCAAGTAGCTACTCTATCGAGACGGCTACATGATAAAATTTTCGTGGAACAACTCGCAAAAATTTCTTCACAGTGTGTCTCCGAGTGTTCGGATGTTGTTCACCAGGCAGGTCAGCTGCATGGAGAAGTCATCGATCGACTCATTTTCCTTCATGCGAATAGCCTCGAACTCCCTGCGCAAGGCCTACACCCGGGCCTCCCAAACACGATCGACTCCCATGCGCATTGTTCTGATGGCCTCCCATGCAGACCTGGCGATGTTCTTGGTCGCCAATGCTCCTAGCATCTCTGGTGGCACCACCTTGAGAATGGCCGCCAACGCCATTCGGTCCACACGGTATTCGGCACTACCCAGATCCACTGCATCCCAGACTCCATGAGCCTGCAGGTTCACTCATATTAAGAGCACGGGGTAGCGTAGTGTGACTCCAACCTCTTTTGTCACCGTTTGCACCATCATTTCTTGGCCATTGCCAAGAATCACCGCTTAACGCCCACTGACGTCGTTGGATCTTCCGGAGGGGGGAGACGCCAATCTTGCACCCCCGCTGCATCTTTGCAGGACCCGTATGTCACTACTCTGATACCAATTATTGGATCTACCTCACATTGTTGTGAGCTCCAAGTACCTCACGTGGTTGTGAGCTTCAAGTACTCGGATGACTTCTTCGACACTTCAGTTTCACATGGTCGTGAAGACTTGCGGAAGCTTCGACCGTGAGTACTCGAATGAATTGCTCAGATGAACAATAATTTGCTATAGTACTTGTAGAACAGTAGTCTGTTTTAGTACTCGTAGAATGGTACTCTACTACAGTGCTCATAGAACAGTACTCAGATGAACAATGCTTTAGAGGAGTCTCCGACTGCTAGAGTACTTCGACCACGTTTGCACGACCCTCTTGAGCACTCGAAAGTATTCTGAACTACTCCAGTACTCGATCTCTCACTTTGATCGAGTACTCTGATCACCCTCAACTCACTCGATAAGAAATTTGGAGAAAGAACACATAAGTACAATACAGGAGTTTTGCGATGCGTAAACTTCTCAGCGTCTTTTTTGGTTTTTTCTTCCATTTATATACTACTGAATACAGAGAACAGTTACAAAATTTTGATGGTGTGTTACCACCAGTAATGCAACGTTACAACTAGCAACTAAACTTGATGTAGAATGCTAAATACAAAGAAATGGTCAATAAACAGACTCTCAATGCAAAATTAACTTCTACTCCTAATTGATTTATTTACGATTAGAAATAAATATGCAGTAAAATTACTTAATTCAGATTTCATGGTTTTTTGTAACCAGAGCTTTGCTATGCTAGCTCCCAAGAGAGTCTAGACCATCGCTGTCAATCGTGACGGAGGTTGCCACCTCCTTCCCGATGGCCTGCATCTTCCTCGGCGATGTGCTCCAAGGTGCCTGCCTCCGCCTCTTCTTAATCAGTTTCCCTTTGTGGATTTGGTGTTTATCACCTTCCTTCCCGCGCGTGCCATCTCTTTCCAATTGTTGTGGTTTTCCTCCCCGTCTCCACCCCTGGTTCAAAGGTTGAGCTCTACATCCCCAACAAATTTCTCCTCCACTTTTCCTATATCTGGGTGATTTTGGCCCAGGTGCACCGGTTCCTTGTTCCGATTTGGGTTCCCCTTTTATTCTATCGCCACCGAATAGAAATCTTTGTTGTAACTGCGATGGCATTTCGGTAATTTCCCAATTGAAAAAGAAAAAAGAAGAAAGAAAGAGAGAGAGAGACTAACAGGTGGGGCCCACCTGTCAGTGGGCCGCCCGAGACGATAAGGGGAGGAGACGAAGTCTCCTCCCATGGCTTGGCTCGCGTGATGGTTCGCGTTCGTCTTACTTCGTCTCCTCGCGAGCGGCGCGGCGTCGACCGCTTCTCCCGGGCGACCGAGTCGAGCGGCGGCGACAGCGTAGGAGGCGCCATCGGCTCGGGCACTTTGGTGCCAGTCGTGGCAGTAGCTCGGCAGCCTCCGCCCCGCTCCCCTATTTATGCCGCCTCTCCTCTCTTTGGTGACCGAATGCAAGAGTAAGTCCTCCCCTCTCCGATCTGAAATCTCTCGCTGTGATTCTTCGATCTTGAGTCCCAAGAACCACCGGCTGGGTTTTCTCCGGTGGCCGTCGGCTGAGGAGCTCAAGTCGGTGTGCTAGGGTTTTTTCCCCGTGCGGTTTCCTTGAGCCTTTCTTTGATTTAGCTGAGAGGAAAGGTTGGGATAACCCTAGAGATTGATTTGGCTCAGGATTGTGCCGAGTTTGTGAGAGATTTATGACCTGTTTTGATTGTTCTCGTGCGCTCTCGGCCGGAGCACTTGGTGGTCTTGTGCGGCGTCAACCCTAACCCTCGACTCCGGCGTTGGCTTCCCGTGGCTGGAGGGGGTATTGTATCTCCGTCTGCCACACTCCTCTTCTGCAAGCTGCACAGGGGGTGCTAGGTTTTCTAGGACAGCGCCGTGTGCGTGCCTTGCCCGTTTTTTATTTCTTCACGGTGATTTTGAGTATCACTACCGCTGTGAGTATTCTGGTTTTTGTTTCTTTGCAATTTGGTGATATATTTCATATATCAGTGAGCCTCTTTAGCACAAGATTGCAAAGATATTCCTGTGAGTAATTGCTCTGTGATGAAAATGACAAATTGATGAGATTATATATGGATGTGAGGGTAGATTGATCTTGGGCATTCAATAGAATCTGCTATATTTTCCTTCACTGGTCATTAAATCTGCTTGCTGTATATGCTGTGTTGTTCTCTGTTAGTACTGGGCAGTGATGATCCTTGTTTAGTTCTGGGCAGTGCTGAGTATTTCTTCAGTTCGGGTCTCTGCCGATTGCTGTTATCCTATTAAATCAATAGTATTCTCTGTGGAGGATTGGAAGATTGATTTTAAGTAGATTTCGGCACTGTCCAGCAGGCTGATTTCTTGATTTATTAATATTTGGCAGTAGCAAGATTCATTTTTAGCTTAAGATCTAATCTACAACTGTCATACATAATCAAGATTAGGTTTTGTCATGACGGAGAGGGCCAAGAATAAATCTTGCGCAACTAGCCTTCTGAGAGCACTAAAAAAATTTCAATTTGTTGAACATATGCTGAATCTGGTCATATACATTATGTTTTGGTTAAGATTAGCATTTCTATGCACTTGTGTACATGAGGTTAGGCTAATCTTGAACTCTTATATGACATTTATGTTCAACATATGTTTCTTTTGCAATGACTTAAATGATTCATATGTTAATATGCTGGTTAAGTCATTTCTATGCCATGCCTACCATGCTTGGACTATTATAATTATTGCTGGAATTAAATTAAGAATTATGCTTATACCGCAATTCTTATTGAATCATCCTTTTAATATAAATATGGGCATTTCCTTAAAAAAAAGAACCTTGAGTTTGAATAGGAAATGGACCAAATGGTGCACAACTGTGACTACTAAAACTAAGCATTGGGCTTGCTCATGGAACGGTGGATCTTCGCGGAAGTAGCAAATGTGGCTTCCTTTTCTGTTGACTGGGCTAGCGTTAACATAGGGTGGCTGCCATGCCATCCAGTCCTCCTCATGCCATCCGGAGTTCCAGACGATGAGGGCCTGCACCTGTTGTCTACGCCACCGCGAGTCGCAACTGCACCAACGCTAGCCCAAGTTGGCTTCTCTAACAGCAAATGGCTAAATTGTGCCACCACCCTCCCCATTCGTGCCATCTCGCCTAGTCGATGCACCAATCTGCGCTGCTCTGCCGTCACCCAATCGACACCATCACGACCCGATCTACGCCACCACCTCACCGATTTCGTCACTAGAGGGTACGGACGAGGTGAAAGAAACCGGGGAGGAGAAGATGTGACAACGAGTGAGGTGCGGTGGTGGCCGGCAAATATAGGTGGCAAAGTATCACACACGCGCCCATGCTTGAGTGAATGCAAAAAAGAAGTAAAAGAACTAGGTCTACTATCCGCGTGTTGCACAGTACGTGCCTAGCCTGACGGTTGTTGAGGCGATGGAGAGGTGGCGCCGTGGTGGTCGGAGGGCGGAGGCGAGGTGAGAAGCGGCATCGAAGGGCAAGGCGAGGAAGAGGGGGTGGCAACGCGAGGAAGCAACGTCGCGTGGAGAGGCAGCAGTTGGCGTTAGAGTCGAGGCGAGAGGTGGCATCAAAGGGCGAGGCAAGGCGGAGGGGGCGACGACACAAGAGAGTGGCGTCGTGTGGAGGGGGAAACAGCTAGCGCCAAAGTCGAGAAAGTTGGCAGTAGATCCAACGACAGAGGGGCGGCGATGGAGGAGGCGGCGGATGGGTGGCGGTTGAGGAGGTGAGTGGTACATTAGCGTCGGAGGAGGTGGTGGAGTAGTGGCACCCCCGATCGCCCGGTGTTAATGTGTGGAGGCCAGTGGGGAGCGCTGGGGTAGGCAGGCGGGCGACTGGCCAGTTAGGATTAGGGAATGGGGATTAGGGTTTATTGTTTAAAATTTATATATGGGGATGAGACTTGTGGGAATGGATGAGGATCATTGGATTTCGATCCAATAGTTGGAATTTGGAAATGTGACTGAAATACGCCTAGTAGGCTAAATGAGATGACGTTGGCCTGTCAAGCTTAACGTGCCTAAGTCGACATGGCACGGTCCATGATCTTGTTGTGCTGTGCTTGGTTCTAAGGCTTAGTCTATGACCTATTTAGTTAAACGGGTCAACCAGATCGTGTCTATATGGTCCATTTCAGACGGTCTATTTGACTAGATCTAGACAAAGCACCACTTGTCTTAGAGTTTTAAGGTCGAGGAAGCTTCCTACCGCAGCTTATGGACCATGGCATGAGTCTATCCACAAGTACAGAAGAAGGCCGGCGAGGCAGACCAGAATGGTGTTGAAACAGCAGCCTTCGCCTTGGTTTTGTTGCAATTGCAGGACTACCGTATTTGGCTTCTAACTTATGACCGAATAGATGCATTGTGACTACCGTGTTTTGAGCAGCTACAGCCTTACACAGGCGTCATCATATCGAATACGACTGACCACGACTGACCACGGCAAGTCAAGCAATCGGTATCATCCACCCGTGTAGTAGTGTGAGTCGGTCGTGCTCGGCTGTCGCGCTTTCCTCCCGGGCGGTCTCACCTCACCGGCCACTCTGCCAGTCCCATTCGAAGCCTTCCTTCCCCAGTCCCAGTCCGCGGCAGGTCGAAACCAACGTAAAAAGGCCCGCAACCTAGTCGCCCTGCCGGTAACGGCACGGCCTTGCCGCTTCCTCCTCGCCGCCTCGCCGCGGTACGAGCGTCCGGGGGGAGCAGCGCCGCGGGAGAGATGCACAGATCGGGTTCCGCGATGGCGTGGAACGTGTTCAGGTTCTGCACGGCGCTGCGGGGGCTGGGCTCCGTCATGATCCTGCTCGTTCTCGCCATCGTCGGGGTCACCTACTACGCGCTCGTCCTCTGCAACTACGGCCCCACGCTGCTCGCCGCCGCGGGAGGCCTCGACGCCCTCGCCGCGCTCTCCGTCCTCCTCCTCTTCCACTTCCTGGTGGGCGCTACCGGCCTCTCGCCCCTGCTTTTTAGTTGATCTTGGCGTAATTCGGTGGCTTTGGGGCCCCGATTTCGAATCTTTGGGTGGTATGGCTGGATCTTTATTCTTTAACCTCTGTCTCGGGAGTTATGACGATGATTCGTGCGTTATTGAGGTTAGTTGCAGGTGCAGAGATGAGGGTTTTAGGTGCTCGGGTTGTTTCCATTTCGTTCTTTCGTTTCTTGTATAGTAATGTCTTTCCCAACTGCAATTTGAGGCATGTGAGCTTAAGAGATGCATCCAATGTTACCTTGCTAGATTGTCTTGGTCAGTTTTTTTTTGTTGTTTCGTTGCTTTTCTGCGTTAAGTACTAGAGACCATTTCTGCTTTAGTTAATTACTTCTTTTAAAGTTTGCTTGAGCCAAAATTAGCATCTTGCTTGCAAATTTTTTTAAATTGGCTCTCCATTTGAATGAGGCCTCATTTTGGTATCTTGTTGTCTGGAAGTGTATATAGTTTTTATGAACTTACCAACAGTGAATACTGCTAATTCCTGTAATCTTTTCTACATGCTGAAAGAAACATTTCTCCTTTCTTCTTTCTGACCTCTTTTTCTATTACCTGGTATGTTAATAACAACAAAATTATTTGACGATGCAGCTTGTCATGCTTCTGTGGAGTTATTTCTCTGTTGTGTTTACTGACCCTGGTGCTGTTCCACCAAATTGGAGGCCTGATGTTGATGAAGAGAGAGGAGAAACAGCTCCCTTATCCACCTCAGACTTTAGTGGTCTGATAAATTCACAGCAATCTATGGCTCTTAGTGATACAGGAAGTCCAAGGATCAGATACTGCTGGAAGTGCAACCAGCTGAAGCCACCCCGTTGCCATCACTGTTCTGTCTGTAAGTTCATTTCCGGAACTTTAGATTTAGTTTTGGACACTTGTTACAGATGCGAGTTTCTCAGAGTGTGAAATTCTCTGTTGTACTGTATATTAATGCCTATAATTGATCTCAGGTGGAAGGTGTGTGCTGAAGATGGATCATCATTGTGTATGGGTTGTGAATTGTGTTGGGGCGCTAAACTACAAGTTCTTCCTTCTCTTCTTGGTAAGATATACAATATTTTGTTGGTGTATGCATGTCTATTTATGCAATGGTTCTACAAGCTATCTCCATTAGAAACCAACATATGGACGTCAGGAAATTTTCCTGGTTCTAGTTGTGGTGCATTTCTTTATTCCACTGACCGTGAAAGGGTATGTTAATTTATGTTTCAAGTATCTAGATCATACTTATGTGATAAATAATTGGGAGTCATTTAAAAATGCACATGAATAGTAAAATTTGTGATATTGCTGGAGTTATCTACTTTTCTCCATTAGTCGTTCCTTGGTTTATTGGCCAAATTACTTGAGATGTGTATGCAACATCCTCATTTGCAGTCTTGCATAGTATATATTGGATTACATTCTATGCCTCTTGACTCTTCAATTTGCTATACCAGAAATCCTCTAGAAAAATATTTGGGAGTGAATATGATATTATTTTTTCAGAACCTCAGATGGTCTGTACCAACCTGTAAAAACTACATGTGAAGGTTAAAAAAACCCAGTAGCAAATTCACAATATCCTCAATCTTACCAAATTCTTGAAATTTGAGGTTCTTTAAAACACTAATGTACAGCATGATATGCTCATGATGGAAGCCTTGAACCTATACTAATGTACAGCATATGCTCACAACAGAAGCCTTGAACCTATACTAGTTCTACTATTATTTCCAGGGCATATCATACATGCAGCGTGAATACCTTGTGGACTTCCCCATGTAGCTTCCCAGCATCCTTCTGCGTGTTTTTATTACTGTCATCATCTTAGTAATCTTTTTGGGCATTGGTATTGTATCCTCTCTTTTGCTTTCCAAAATTAAGCATCGGTTGACTTGTGCTTTATATTGTGTCACACGCTCACACTGCCATAGTTGTTTCGGACCTACTATCAGTGCTTCCTGTGCAGCATTGTTTTTTTAAAAAGAAGAATAGTCACTTATTTTGCTGTTTGATCCTTGCATGTGTCCTTATAGAAGCTGTGTTAGTTGAGTTGAACACCAGAAATCAGTAATATCATAGGAAAGTGAAGCTGCATGAATCTGAATACAGGTTTCTCTTCTGTTATGTATATCAAGTTTAGAGTACATTCAGTATGACCTAACTAGTAATCTAATCAGTGGCTTAAATTTAGGAAAATTGCAAACCCCCCTATTTGTCATCTGAGTTTGAAAAACACCTGCACAACTTATTTTGTGGCATTTACACTACACCATCACAAGTTATCTCACTTTGTAAAATCCCCCTGCTGTCACTTTCTTTACTGATTTTAATGGGAAACATTAAAAAACTTAAGCAATAAGCCTTTGATCGTTTTTAGTGTTTTAACAGATTATGTCCGGGTTAAAAGTCATACCTATATTTTTGTCCATGGGAGTGTTCTCAGTGCATTCCTGAGAAATTGTCCTGCTTTTCTTTTTGCAATTTAAGCATTCGTACTAAATATAGTGATACAGGTAAATGATTGATGGGGGCAATAAGCCAATGACTATTGTAAGATGGAATAAATGAATACCAAAAGCCGCCACTACAGTAGTCATGGAGCTGTATACATCGTAGTTATTGGATGCCAATAGCTGTAATGGTTTAGGATCTTTAGGTCGGCAATGTAGAGGCTGTGTAAAGTATCTCCACTGTGCTGCGAAAAGCTCATATCGATACCTGGTTTCTGTTGATTAGCGGACTTACTGCACACATGATACCTTTTAGGAATAAGTAATATAATTTATACTTAAATATATTCTTCTAGTGCAATGCTTCTAATATTAGCATTGTTGGGAGGACAGCCTTCTCTTGGATTTGTCCTTTCCTTTAAACTGATGTATTAATAGGGGTAGGGGAGATTTCTTATATGCCACTATCTTTTTGTAATACATTCTCACTGTGAGGCTGACTTAGTGGGTCATTGCTGGTAACAATACGTCAGTGAGAGATCCATAGGCGTATGAGGACATCAGAAAAGATACAGTGAAAAACAAGGGCTTATTTATATATTTATTTTCTTTGTTACATTGCTCTCTATATCCTAAGGGTTCTGAAGTTATTTTCTTGTCTTTTGTATAATGCAGTTCTACACTTTTCTTGAGACGGCGCTTGTTACCCTGTCCTTATTGCCTCACTTTATTGCTTTCTTCAGCGATGTTGAGATCCCAGGAACTCCTGGGGCACTTGCAACCACGTTCCTCACATTCGGTAAAGGCATTCTTCTGTGTACAGTATCTCAATTGCACTCTCTTGCTTGAGAAATTCGAATGACCATCTTATCGAAGCATCCCTTTTTTCCCTGGCAGTATTGAATCTGGCCTTTGCTTTGAGTGTCCTTGGTTTTATGATAATGCATATTTCACTTGTTTCTGCTAATACAACAACAATTGAGGCAAGTACCTGGAAATTCCAATATTTTTTCCCTGCTGAATACACTATATTGAGGCTAATCTGCTATCATAAAAGTACAGGCATATGAGAAAAAAACTACACCACATTGGAAGTATGATCTTGGCCGGAAGAGGAATTTTGCTCAGGTCAGGCTTGTTCAGGCTTTTATTTTTGCTCTGATCGATTTCTTATTTTCTTTTGGCAGAGTCCACTGCATTTCTAACATGGCCACCACATATATGTCAGCTTAGTTTTATTGGAGCTCCTGGACATATATCATGTGAAGTGACCTGGAAAGATACATGTGGTTGCTAGTATTTTGTACGACTAACTAAAAGAGAAAATTGCATTGTACCTATCTGTACAAGTTTAATGTTCACTTGTACCTTTCAATTTACCACTTATTCTTTTAAGTTGGCAAATAGTACTTTTGAACCTAATGTAAATTACATCCAAACTCTTATAGTACAAATTAATACATGCTGTGTTGATATAACTGTTCCATCATATGTAGGACCTGTAGAGGGTTTTAGTGCTAATATTAACGCATGTCTTGTACCATTTTCTCACTGTTGTGGTTACAGACCAAACAGAGAGAGAGATGGTAGTGGAGAGGTGGGAGTGTTCTGCCTCATCCTCCCCCTCATCCTGATATATATATTCACATGGAGTATGCTTTTACAGTTATGCCCTTACATCCGTACCTCCCCATTAGGGGCACTTATGTCATTACACGTTACTCTGGTTCTTATAACCCCCTAACAGGCCTGCTGGGCTTAGGTGGGGGCCACCCCTACGACAGGAGCCTCTCATGGTGAAGGGCTTCACAGGGCCGAAGCCATGTCGCCGAGTCCTTTGGCCCCCTCCGTCCCCTGCGGCCTGTGAATTCCTCTGAGCTTGTGGTTGGGGAGCCCGAGGTCTGGGATGGAAGGTGCCTTGTTGAAGCAGACACGCACGCGCTCCGCCCCCTACCCTTCGAACGGGTGGCAACGGAGGCTGGCGCCTTGTCGAAGTAGACGCGCGCGCGCTCCGTCCCCTACCCTTTGAACGGGTGGCAGCGGAGGCTGGCGCCTAGTCGAAGCCAAGGCGCGCGCGCGCGCTCCGTCCCCTACCCGTTGAACGGGTGGCAGCGGAGGCTGGCGCCTAGTCGAAGTAGACGCGCGCGCGCTCCGTCCCCTACCCTTCGAACGGGTGGCAGCGGAGGCTGGCGCCTAGTCGAAGTAGACGCGCGCGCGCTCCGTCCCCTACCCTTCGAACGGGTGGCAGCGGAGGCTGGCGCCTAGTCGAAGCCAAGGCGCGCGCGCTCCGTCCCCTACCCTCCGACCGGGTGGCAGCGGAGGCTGGCGCCTAGTCGAAGTAGACGCGCGTGCGCGCTCCGTCCCCGCGCTAAAATTGGAGCTTGGCTCCGATATTGTTGCGCGTTGGAGCTGTTGTGACCTTGCAGTCTGGTAGTGCGCTTTTAATGGCGGCTGGAATCACGCCGACGCCTGGCCTGGCAGAAGTCAGGCTGTCGCGTCGTGCCGTCTGCCATTCTGCGGGTGGGACACGCGGCGACTCACGACTGGTGCGTCGTGGGATGTGAGCGGTTGCGTGACCGCGTCCGTTCGCCTCTTCCCCAGGAAAGTTGGACGCGTGTTGAAGGCGTGGAGGCGTTGTGCGCTGCTTGGTCACCTACCGGGCACGACCCTCTAAGCCCCGGCGGTTCTTCTTTCCAAAACGTGGGCAGCCGAATCGCTGCGAGTTTGATCTGTCTGCGCTTCGAGCCACATGAGAGGCGAGCGGCCTTTATAAGGTGTCAGTGTTGAGGTGGAGGCACCCTTGCTTGCTTTTTGTTTGTTTTTGATCTACCGCTTTGCTTCCGCCCGTGCTAATTGTAACGCCAGTTGCTCTTTTCCCTGCTTCTTTCTCCCTGGTCGTGAAGAGCGATGGCTAGCCATGACGACGCCACCTACCATCCCCGCAGCGGTTCCTTGCCTAGCCAGGGCGAGGTGTCCCATCCTTCCAGGGAGTACGAGTTGGTGCCGCGGGGGGACTCGCGCGCCAACAAGTGGTGGGACGCCATGGAGCACTCGGGAGGCAGCTGTTCCCGTGTGCTGGGGAAGAGCCGTGTGACCGAAGGGACGCTGCAGCGACTCGTGGATGAGAGGAAGATCGTGGATCGCGATGGGGCTCGCCTACCCCGTCGGGACGAGACGGAGCCGAAGCCCCGGGCAATGGAGGCGATTGTTTTTGTCGCGTTCTTCGACGCCGGCCTTCGAATGCCCTCCACATTGTTCGTGGGCGAAGTCCTGCGGGCCTACAAGTTGGAGCTAGCCCAACTGACGCCCCACGCAATACTCCGCCTAGCTGTCTTCACGTGGGCGATGCGGACAGAGGGGGGGCGTCCTAGCGCGAACTTATTCGCCACACTGCACGACGCATGCTGTCGACCCCGAAAAGTTGACGGGGCGGTGTCCAACTTCGGCGGTGTGGACTTTGTGCTCCGGGCGTCGTGCGCGACGTTGTTCCCCGCGCCAGCCTCGCCGAGGCAATGGGAGTCCGGCTGGACTCGGCAGTGGTTCTACTACACCGTGACCGACAAGAGCGGAATGCAATGCCGAGGTGGGCCGATCTCGTTTAACAGTACGCCGAGTCTGAAGGCCGAGACTGACGACACGCGAAAGCTACAGAGTCTTGTCGGTGTCGCCCGTTGAATGAGCCTGCGCGACCTAGCCGAGCAGTTCACAATGTATGGGGCGGCGCCCCTCCTCCCGGGGGAAGTATGTTGGACAGAACGGCCCCCGCGAGGACGGGTTCAGCCCATCCGTATCTCGCCTGCTTCCGCCCTTCGCTCCTTGTAAGTCGCCCGGCACGTTTTACGCGTGGCATTGTATCTGTTTGGTCTCTGCCTGACTGACGTGATCTCCTGCGCAGTGGCTCGGCTAGAGGATGCGGAGCGCGCGGTTGCGGCGCTCCTCGGCCCGTACACGCTTAAGGAGCACCAGGCTCGCGAGGCCGTCGTCAAGGCGGCCAAGCAAGGGCGGGTAAACCGCACATGCGAGGCTCTGGGCATTACTGTGCCCGAACGCTCGGTGCCGGGGGAGCTTCCCGCCGGGACTCCGGGCACTCAGGACGATGATAGCTCTGCGGGGGTGTTATCTTTGCGACGCCGGGCCCGTTCCCCGTCTGCCGTATGCGACCGCATAGGCCCCTCGGCGATTATCACAGCTGAGACGGGGCGTGCGACCGGCGGTGGGCCCGGCCACACTGCTTAGGAGGAGCGCGCCGCCTCGGATCCCCCGGCACCCTTTGCCGATGCCAACGAACCCGTGCTCGCGGCCATCGTTGAGCTGGAACTCTCCAACCCGGGGGGAGCACCGTTCCCGGCGAGAAAACCACGGTTGATGGTGCGCTATCAACCACCGCGGCCGGCGAGGGCGCGCCCCCTACAGAGGAAACCGTGGGGGCGACGGGAACCGTAGCTGGTGTTGCCCCGGAAGAATCGCTTGTGCCACCGCAGGCGAAACGCCCTCGGACGCAGTCCCCGCCGCCAGCGAGGGGTCGATACGCCGTTGCGGGGCCTTGTCGCGGGATTACGGCGCCTGGCACGGCCGAGAAGACCTCGCCGACCACCGAGGCGCCCGCCTCCTACTTGGCCGTCAAAACGGCACCCCTTCCTACCGCGACGAGAGGCGCAGGAGGTAGGCGCGAGTCCCTTTCTTCTCGTGACTTCGCGAGACTCTCTCCGATCTGCTCGCTCATTCTGCCAACATCAGGCGAGACGAGGTCTCCCGGACATGGCGAAGGATCGAGCAACGGAGGTATGTGCGAAGTCGAAAGCCTTGTGCAGGGTGCCCCGCAGGTGTCCGTTGCTGTTGACGCGGCCGCGGCCTCGGTAAATCCTGGCGCGTTGGGGCCGGGGCTCACGCGCGCGGACTTCCTCCCTCGGCTGGAGATACTCCGCGTCCTCACCGCGGCCGCAGAGCGTGCCGACAACGGCCTTGACCGAGAGATGTTGTCGTCATGCGAGGGGGATCTCCTAGCGCTCGCGCTGCAGGCCTCCGAGATGAGGGTAAATATGTGCGCTTCAGCTTGCAAGGTACTGCTGGGCGCCTGCTGACTTGTTGTTTTCGCCAGTCGCTTGCCCTTAGCCGGTCCTTTGACGAGGCCCGTGTTCGGGAGCGGAGGGCTCTGGAAGCCAGCCTTCGTGAAGCAAACAATGCTCTCGCAGCGAAGGATGAAGAACTTTGTGCGCTGGAGGGCGCCATGGCGGCCGCACAACTCGAGGCCACGGAAGCCAAGTGTGCCGCGGCTGAGGAGCGCAGAAGGGGAGAACGCCCAGCTGGCGGAGTCTGCTGCAGGGAATAGCCTTGCCTTGGAAAATGCGTCCGCGTCGGCGTGGCGGGCCATGGAGTCTCTGAACCAGGCCCTCCGAGATCTGCGCGTCAGAGTGCTGGACACTACGCACGGGCCGGAGGCCCTGTCGGAGACGCTCGGGTTGATCGAGGAGGGGGCAGGGGTTGCTCTTCGTGGCGCCAGAACGTTTGGCGAACACTGCGGCTATGTTGGTGCGTGCTTCGCCCTCGCCCTGCTTCACACTCGTGGGTGCAGACATACCCATGAGCTGGCGAATCCTCAACTGGATCCTCCCGGCCGACCCGAGGTTATGTCGGACGCCATTCGCTCCATCGGGCCTAGCTTGCAGAACTTCCATCAACGGATCTGCGGCCGCTTCAGGGAAGATGCAGCGAGGGTCGCCGTGCAGCAGACGCTGCATAGGGAGGGGGACCTCCTCCACTGGCTCGAAGGAGTCCTTCAGCGTCACGGCGACGACGGCACGGGTTCGCCCGCACCGCGCCAAGCCTGAGCGGTTGGTCGGGTATGGCGGGGGGTTGATGTACTGGTTCGTATGCTTGTAACCATGTAACCCCTTTGCTTTTATAATGAAACCAAGTAGTACCTTTCTTGGTGTTACCTACCGCCGAACGCGAAGGGAAGACCTCCGCATCTTGTTTATATTCCGTAAAGTGCGCAGGGAGGACACCCGCGTCTTATTTATACTCCGCAGAGCATGCATAGGGACGAGGTCCCTGACATGCGCGGAGCTAGCGTCTTGTTTAGACTCCGTAGAGTGCGCAGGGAGAACGTCCGCGTCTTATTTAGGGCCCGTGGACTAGCGCGCGCGGAGGCGCACCTCGATGCTACGATTTGCTTTATAGTCCAGAGACTCGCGCGTGCG